>JAIFGZ020000505.1:0-600000 GCA_019925245.2 Oryza australiensis | reverse complement strand
GTAAGGCTCGAGCATGATCAAAAGACGGTTGAAAACAACCGAAAGAGAAGACTTGCTCTAGCCCGCCCGATTCAAGGAACGCCCTGACCCAAAGGAGCAACACCAACAGGTTGGAAGCCAGCCGTCACAATGACCAATCGCCCGTTGCACCCGCACGCAACGCCACGGCCACCGCCACCCCTTCTCGCTCCCCGGCACCTACCTTGGTGACCCCAAGACTTAAGAACGTGAACTGCTTCAACGTGGGGAATATGGACATTTCGCCAATCACCGCCCTAAGCCACGTAACACCCCCATCCGTCTGGAGCCAACGCCATTGCTGTGAGAGGAACCCCTACCCCGGTACCTGGACGCAGACTGTTCGGGACACCCCAGCCGAAGGAGGCCACCATAGGAATCCGCCATGGCCAAGTGAACCATGTGCATGCTGAAGAGGCCCAGGAGGACCAGATCGTGCTAATGGGTACGTTCTCCATCCATTCCGCACTAAGTTAAAGTTTTGTTTGGTTTCAAACTTCGCATTCTTTCTTAACCTCGAGATCAAGCACAGAACGTAACCTATGTCAGATAGACCATAAAAGACCCATAATGATACCTTCACTAAGGAGAGACATAGCCATACCCCGTGCCAGCATTAATATGCCCATTGGAAGTAGAGGCATGGTGTTTTCTTCAAATATCATGATACCACCCCAAATCCTCAGTATCATTCTAACATGGACCAGTTGACTGAGAACAAGATAGTTATAAACTGCGACCAAGAGATAGTCACCATGTCCACCCCATGGACTTCGCCAACAAGTATAACCATGGACCGAAACTCGATGTTGCATGAGCACGCCACGGGATTATCTACCCTACTACCACCACCGATAGGCCGGTAAGATCAGGATTACCCGGACATATTTCCTAAGGATTTGTTGATTATGCCTAAGGCAAAGCTTAAAAAAAATTATTTTAAGGGGGGTAGAGTGACATGACCATGGATCTTTAAATTGTGCCCCATGTTGTAGCTAGATGAAACCAAACCTTCTTCGGATAGTCTTCCGTCAACCATACCCGGGATCACAATCATACCATAAAGGTCACTACCCATCTATGCAATAAGGGTCTCTGAAATTTTGGAGTAGCAAGTCTATTATACAACTTAAGAAAGGCTTAGCAATAGACATACTAAATATTGTATGTTTGAAAGATCGTTCATCGACGCATACACGCCACCATCCGTTAGTCAATTGGACATTACGCCTATTCTCAGCGAACAGTTATAGATGGATCTAAGCCCCTCAAAACATAATCGTTCGTATACTTTACATAGGAAACTAGTTGGAACGCTAGTAGCAATCCTAGCAATCAATGTCATCCAACCACTCTTTTGTCAAGCAAAACCCAACAACAACATAAACCACCCGAGCACCAGTTTAGACAAAACATCCAACATGCTCCGGATATAAAGACAAAAGAGAGATTCAGGCAGTGGCCGCCAGATCCATACATAAGGGGACAAATTTCAGGAACCATCCATTGACTACCTAATCTATTAGTAACCCTAGAAAAGAGAGAAAAACAATGGGTGCCAACACGATGAGGAGACAAACCGCCTCACAAAGGAAATCCTGGTAACCATCCTCTGTCGCATCCCGCCACAGCCTCCAAACAAAAACCAGTGGGTATAGCACCCAAGCCAGCAAAGTACTAATAGCTCCTGACATACCACACTTGTGCCCACACCCATCGCCAGGCAGCAACCCCTTTCGCCAGAATGCAGCCTCCATGGCCGAAGAACCTCGACACCACTATCCTCCGAGCATCGTCTCCGGCGACGAATCCACCCATCGCCTGAACCGATGAGGAAACATCTCCTTCCACCCTAGAGCCTGCGACCGCAAGCCCTAACCGCCGACGAAGTCTGCCTCTGCCAAGAACTTGCCGCTCTACTTCGCCTTCGTCATGGAGCCCTCGCTCCATCCCTCCTTCCCTCGAGCTGCTTCGCCTCCACTCACTCTCTAATCTGCCAGCTCGGACAAGTGTGAGAGACAAGCCACCTCTCTCTCCCCTTTCCTTTAAAAAAATGAAGCAAGGGCACACATCAAAAGATTCCCTACGGAAATATTAGATTAATAGAACCACTAAGCCTAGAGTACCTAGAGGGGTTTCTTTAAAAAAAAATAAATAAATAATATTGTTATCTCAAACAAAGAATCGCAAATACATAGTAGGGATCACCTTAAGAACTCCGTGATAGATTTCCGCCTCATCATAAACAATCATCCTATCCATCGTTTTTTGGGATGAAGCCCTAAATGGATCATCATATATGAACCGACAGACCTCCAACCTCAGCCCAACCCAAATCTCGGGGACGAGATTTATTTTAAGGGGGGTAGGTTTGTAACACCCTGAAAATCGGAGAATTTAAAATCGGAATTTAAAAATCGGAACTTACAAAAAGCTTTTGAATTCATTGCTTCTTATCGTGTCTTTCGATCTTAATTGCCGCTCAGTTGCATAAGAGTTTCTTAAGGAATTACTTTGATGTGAAGCTGGATAAAAACCCTAAACTTTGAAATCCCAGATGAGAGAAATAATTAAAAATATATTTTTGGAAGAGGATAAATATTAATTTTGGGGATTTATGAAAGATTCTTTGAAGAGAATATATTTTGGTTAAACCCTAACCGGTGGGGAAAAATAGAAAATATTTGGATTTGGATGATAAAAATAATGTTGAAAAGGAAATATGAGTTTATAAGCTTATTTTAACCAAAGACCCTAATTTACTAAATTTAAGAGAAGAAATGAAATAAATATAAAAAATATATTTGAATAATAAAAAGTAGGGGAAAAGTTTGAAAATATAATTTCATAATTATTTTGGGAATATTAGAATTTATTTTGAATTTTTAGGGTGGAAGAAAAAAGAAATGAGAAATTGGGAATTTAATTCGGGAAAAATGAAAACTGCACTGTTCATTAGTCGGCAAGTGTTCGACCGAGTCCCAGGGCCGGACCGCGTCGCGCGGCCCCGCTCCCGCGCGCGCGTGTCACCCGCGTACCGCGCGCCGCGCCGGCCCGCCGCGCGCGCACGACGTTCACCGCGTGTCGCCGTGCGTGCCCACGCCGCCCGCCCGCGCCCGCGCCGCCGTGCCCCGCCGCCCGTAGCCGCCGCGCGCCGCGCCGCTGTCGCCCGTGCGACACGCCGACGCCGCAGCCGCCCTTCACCGCGCGCATGCCGTGCCGCAAGCCGCGCCACGTCGCCGTGTTCCCCACGCGCGCCGGACCCCGCCGAGACCCGCTGTCACGTGGCGCACGCAGCCGTCGCCCGCCGGACCCCGCGCTCCCCCTCTCTGACCTCTCTCTCGTGTGCGCCTATAAATAAGGGCAAAGCCCCCCATTTCCCCCAAGCCACGCCGTCGCCTTCTCCTCCTCCTTTCTCCCTCGCCGTTGCCGGAGTTGCCGAGTTCGCCGTCGCTGCCGGGTTGCCGAACCGTGTGCCGGTGCCGTTCGCCGCCATCCACTGCACGCCGCCGTTCGCCGTCGCCCGCCGCCGCTAGGTGAGCCCCGCGCCGTCCCATTTTCCATCTTGGGCCGCGCCATCGCCGTCGCCGCCGTCCTCTACCGCCGCGCCATCACCGCCGGTTCGGACGAGCGAGCAGCGGGGGGTAGACGAGGGGGGGTAGAGGAGAGAGAAAGGCCACAATCTGAGTAGGAAAAAAAGAAAAAAAAAGAAAAGAAGGAAAAAGAAAAAAAAGGAAAAATTTTGGGAGAAATTTTGGAAAAATCAGACAAATTTTGAAGATATTTCAGAAAATCTCGGGGAAAAAAATTACATATTTTTCTTCAAAACAAATTAGGACTTCAAAAATAATTCGGGACCGATTATTAAATGGGGTTTTATTTTATATATATATATATATATATATATATATTTAGCCATCGCATTATTTATTTATTTACCTCGGAATCCATCTATCTTAGTTTGTCGCCAAAACGCTACTTTTTTTGAACGCATAGATTATTTAGTATAATATTTAGCTTCGAGGTTATTTTGGAATCGATTATTATTAACCCTAGGTCATATCTAGGCTAGCTATTCGGAAGCAATTGATTGTCGCGTAGTTATTTATTTGGGATTTTATTTACGACTTAGTTGGTCATCACATAATGTTTATCATATAGATTTTCTAAAACTTAGAAAACCAACTTATATACAAGTCTAGCCTCTATCAATTAATTTCGATTTAGATTATTATAAACCCTAGGACCTCTCGAACTGAGAAATAGTTCGATGAAATTAAAAGATAACCACTTTCTTTTATTAATTGAATCATCAACTCTAGTATTTCTCAAACTTTAAGCATATTAAGATAAATATCGCACCCTTCTTAACAAAATCGAATTCATTACAAAACTTCGAATCCTTATAACCCCTTTCGCTCTAACCCAGAGTTCGTCGAAACTCGAGCCTAGGTTCGCACAGAGTCATAGCCTAGTGTTGGAGCCGCTATTGCGATTTACTTGGTTTTCTTTTGGATTTTACTGGATTCTGTTTGAATTCTAATCAAATTCAAATTTGATTTCTCGCACGTACGATTAGCGTCCGAGGAAGGCGTTGAATACGCGAAGACCCCAACCAACAAGTGTGCGAGCAAGGCAAGTCAACACATCCCTTTGAACATATTGATCCTACTTTGTGAAATGATGTTGTTTTCAATTACTAATTGCATGCTATACACAAATGAGTACCTATTCTTGATATATCCTGCCTTGATATTGAATACCCTTAGAAATATTCTTTGTAAACCTTCGATGTGATGCAACCGAAGGTTATCTTCGGTAAAATGCTTAGCCACGCTTATACTAGATTCTTGCATACTCTTGATTTTACAAATAAGCCTCGTGCTTGGGCAACTATCTTGGGAAGATGGTTGAGACACGGCAAGTGGAGACATGAGCGCCACGTTGCCTTGATCATGTTGGAAATGGCTTTGATGAAAATGAAAATACAAACCAATGTTTTTAGACTGGGGCGGATGGATGGATTTGGGTGGATTCCGGAAAAGGCTAGTACCGTCCCCGTCGGTTAAGGACCGAGCCATGAGACTACAACTTAGAACGAGCCAGTACAACCGTACTTCTCGAATGGGTATAGACCTAGCGATTAAATATCCGAGCGGAGGCGGTATCCTTGCATAGTAGGTTCAGGTGTTGGCGTTGAGGTAAGGGCTTGCCGGTGGGGGTGTACCACTGGTGGGTGCCGGACGATAGTTAAGGGCCTTCCACGGGGGTGTACCGGGTTGGTACTGGCGAGAGATCGGGCATGCGATCAATATGAAGAAATGAAGACATGAAGAAAAGGACATGAAGATGGAAAGTTCAAGGATAGAGCAACTCTTTCTCTTACCCGGAACGCTGAACTCCTCTCACGCTAGGAAATGACGGCTAGAGTGCATGAGGGCTTAAGTTCATGGAGCGGGTGCACGCCAAAGTGAGGTTATCGAAAGGCTTTGCCGTGACCGTCCCATATAGAGGGATGTGAGCTCATTCAATGAGTAGTTGCGAAGTACGGGTAAAGTGTACATCCACCGAGGTGTGAGTTAATCAATCTATTCGAATAGCCGTGCTCGCGGTTAATGAGCGACGTGACAAGTGTTTTCCGTGGCTAGACTCATAAATTTTAAAATGATGGGTGGGATTGCATAATGATTTTTATGTGCTGGGAAACCCACTTCTCTATCTAGGAGAAGGGGGAAGACACCCCCAGAAAACCATGACGGATCGGAGGCGGGAAGCTATCCTTGGGATCACAATGGATGGTGGACAGAACCGTCGCCGACTAAATATACTATGGACCTAAAACCTGATCTGGCTAGATGTTAGGTTTGTGAAATGATTTGTGAAAATTGGCTTTGCGCAAATAAACCATAGCCATCCTTTGAATGACCCTATCATGTGCATCATTCCGTGTTGGCTTGTTGAGTACGTTGGGTACTCACCCTTGCTATACGCACAAACCTCCAGATGAAGGAGATGAGGAAGATCCGTACACATACTACTAGGAGGAATGAAGACAATGGAGCGCAACAGGTCTTAGTCCCCGTCGTTGCCTGTGGCAATCGGCATCTTGCTACCTTCCGTCTGCTATCTTATCTAATTTACTGTTTTCGGATGTATCCGGACCGGTGGGTCCTATATGTACTGGATATTGCCTTCGGGCCTATTATTGTAATAATTTCGTTGTAAGCCTATTCGTGCACTTTGCACCTGGTAATTCAGAACTGTATTCGTGGGTACCAAACTACTCGATCCAGGGATAAGGTACTATGAACACGAATGATTCCCGTCCTCAAAAACGGGGGTCTACACAACATGGAGATGTTGGATATCATGGTCAATGTTTATGTATTTATGAATAAAGTGTTATTCAGTTCCATGAAATAGACATCTTGTATTGATCAATAAGTACGTGACTTATTTATGAGACTCTATTTGTATGAATCTATTTCTAAATGATCCCTGATCATATATCATATTATTGGAACTAATATGATTCTAAGATCGGCATGTTTATTGATTGATGATCATGTCTCATAGATCATGGGTATGGAGATACCAAATCAATAAACATGGACATATGTGTTAGAGAACACATTGTTGGATAGACCCACCATGAGACACTATAGGAATTAATGTGCTATGAAACATGGAGTGGGATGTGAGTGATCAAGATGGAATTTGCCCCTCCTTTGGAGAGATATCTCTGGGCCCCTCGAGGTAATGGATTATGGAAATGCATGGCCATGCTAAGTTGATTGAGGAGTCAATCAACAGGCAGATAATCCAATACGGTTCGAGTGAATGGTTAAGCTATTGAAGGGATGGCACACATCTTGCCTATAGCTTAATTGGTATCGTGAGGCAAAGGGATTTGTGTACACATTACAGGTTCAGAGCCGATATTATATTCTTGTATACTATGGTGTCAATATGTGCTGCTAGGCGCCGCTATTGATAGGTAGGCTGAGTTGGACTCGAGCCGACGATCGGCTAAGTTAGACTATAGCCGAAACCAAGTATACCTGAACCTACAGGGTCGCACGCTTAAGGGGATAAGAACAAGCATTCGAGTTGGACTCGAATACGGCTCGATCGGATAGGGATCCGATTGGATAGAGTCCTATGGTCTTACGACGTATGGGCGGCCAACTCTATGAGACACGGATGAGATCCGATTCAAAATAGAGTCCTGATCGGCCACTAGTCCCAGTAGGCCAACTCTATATAAAGGGGCGAGGGGTGGAGAGCTGCGACACATCAGTTGAATCGAATTGTGTCGAAATCAATCTGATTTGGTGCAACAAGTCGCCGAGATCAATCTCCACGAAAACTCTCCCCACTTTCGAGCCAAACCCTAGCCTTGCATCGCGTGCTAGCACACGGGTGTTCGGCGTTCTGTCCCCGGACGTGTGGATACCGGTAGAGGCGCTGCTACGTTGCGCGCTGTTGATCGGCTTCGGATCGGCTGCAATCGCAGTGAGGCGACTGCAGCAGATTGATGATGAGAGCGCGGTCGGACAACTCGTATCGGCTGCGACATCAGTGAATCGGCTGATTGGTGAATCGGCTGTCCCCAGGAATCGGTTGTCGGCTTGCGGGAATCTTCTATCATCGGCCAGCACAGTTCCAGATCGGATAGCCCTGATTGGTTGTTTCCACTGCATACTCCAATCGGTAACGATCTATCGGCCCTTACTTGCAAGTGTTCCTGGTTTGCGCGGTAGAAAAGTTTTTGTTTTCGGCTAGCGTAGAATCGACATGATCGGCCAGATCAATCCACCCTCAAGTAAAGGACACAAGTTTATATTGGTGGCAACCGATTATTTTACCAAGTGGGTGGAAGCAATTCCGTTGAAAAAGGTTGACTCCGGGGATGCAATTGAGTTTTTTAAGGAGCATATCATATACAGATTCGGCGTCCCTCAGACTATCACTACAGATCAGGCATCTATCTTCGTCTCCAACGAGTTTGTCCAGTTTGTCGACGTCATGGGAATTAAGTTATTAAACTCGTCACCGTATTATGCCTAGGCTAATGGACAGGCTGAAGCTTCAAATAAAGTTTAATCAAGTTGATAAAGAGGAAGATCGCTGAATACCCGAAGCAATGGCATAGCCGATTAGCCGAATCACTGTGGGCTTGTCGGATGGCTTGCCATGGATCAATCCAGGTGCCTCCATACAAATTGGTCTACGGACATGAAGCAGTCTTGCATGGGAGAACATCATCGGCTCAAGAAGGATTCAATTGCAGGACGAGTTGACAGCCGATGATTATTATAATCTGATGGTGGATGAGTCAGAGGACCTAGTTTTGTTAAGGATGCATGCTTTGGAAAAGGTGACTAGAGATAAAGAACGAGTGGCTCATCACTACAACAAGAGGGTTGTGCCTAAATCTTTTGAAGAAGGCGAACTTGTTTGGAAGCTGATATTGCCAATCGGCTCAAGAGATAGCAAGTTCGGCAAGTGGTCACCTAATTGGGAAGGACCTTTCAAGATCCACAAATGCGTCTCTAAATGAGCCGACATGTTGGAAGGATTGGACGAAAAAGTGTTTAGAAGGGCTCTCAACAGCAAGTACTTGAAGAAATATTACCTAAGTGTTTGGATCAATTCATGATTCGTCCAGGTTCTTGCCGATCCATGCTAGCCGATGTGTTACACACATTGCCTTTAGGACGTTTTTCACTCTAAGTTTTTCCTCCTAGTCTTTCAAATCAGCTAAATCTAGCCGACAGCTGATGGCCAGTTTCGTCTTATAATTTTATCAATGCCGGAGACAACATTGAGAAAATTAGGGGGTCATATATAATACAAAGTCAGAAATCAGAGACAACAGACATACAAAACAAAATTTTTAGGGTCTTTTAAATTTTTAAGGCTTTGAAATTTTTGAGGCATTCAAGACATAGAAGACAAATGAATCAGCAAAAGGGATATGGATAATATTCAAGGCACAACAAGCCGATTACAGGAGTTATATATACAAGACATCAACAGTTTTGAGGGATTAAGACCCTATTACATCCCTAAGAAAATTTTCAATGGCCGATGTGGCTTCTTCTTTGATGCCTTTGATTTCTTCGACCATGGCCATGTCTTGTTCCTCGGTGCCCGGGATCGTTTTGGCCGATTTATGGAGTTCTCCCAAGTACTTGATGGTGGAAGCCACCTTAGCCCTCTGATCTTCGGTAGCCTTGGGAAGATCAGCTAGCACTTGCTTTTCTGCCACGAGCTTAGCCCTGCACTGTTCTAGCTTCGCCAGCAGGTCGGCCTCTTCTGCTTCAAGTTGGCCGATCTTGGTCTATGTAGCCGATGGCCCAGCCACCAGCTCATCCAACTTAGCCTTCTCAGCTACTATATTTTGCACAGTGGCGTCGATCGAGGCCGCCAGGTCAGCTTGAGCTTGCCAGTCAACCATTCTTTGTACAACCCTCTCTAGTTTGAACCGGTGCTGGTCGATGAAGACAGCTCGGGAGATCTTTTCGGCCAAGTTGTCGGGGAGCTGACTCTGAATATCATTGAAGCGCGCTCTGGTTGGCCCGCACCCCATGACCAGTTGATTTATATCGATGCTGAGCCGACGATGGATGTCTTGAAGCTTCTCTTTGATGTCGTCGGCTATGGTGGCCTGGTCCTGGCTAGTGGCCTCTTCTTCTTCACTGATGAATTCTTTAATGTCGAATGGAAGTATATCGGCTAGAGTCTACAGAAATAGTTTCACAATAAAAATAGAGCATAATAGTCGATCCCAAACTTTTGAGGAAGGAGGGAAGCAAACTTACTCGAACAGTGGGAGCTGGCGCATGCACTTCTTTGGCATGGTTGCTGCCCGTAGCTGATGGAGTTCTCTCACTGGATGCATGGGGGGCAGCCGACGAAGACCGAAGGGGCTACAGAAGAAGACAAGTGTCAATACAAGTCGGCTAAAGAGAAAATAAGTGAACAAGAAGGTGAGAATAGAGATTACTGGCGAGGCCGGGCGAGGAGGCTGTGGACCCCCGTTTTTGGAACGGGAATCTTTCGTGTTCTTAGTACCATTTCCCTGGATCGTAGTTGGTACCCACGAAATACAGTACTGAATAACCAGGTGCACATGCACGAATAGTCTCACAACGAAATTATTACAATGATAGGCCCGAAGGCAATGTTCACCACATAGGACCTCATGGTCCGGATACAACACAAAAGCAGAAATTAGATACGGCAGCGGAATAAAGGCAGCGGCATGTCGGTTGCCACAGGCAACGACCGGGGACTAAGACCTAGTAAGCGCCATTAGCTTCTTCGCCTTCCTGGTAGTAGGCGTAAGGATCCTCCGATTCTTCATTCCCACCATCTGAAGGTTTGTGCGTATAGCAAGGGTGAGTACAAACCGTACTCACCAAGCCAACACGGAAGTGATGCATATGATAGGGTTATTCAAGGAATGGCTGGAGCTCTTTTGCGTAAAGCCAATTTTCATAAATCTTTTCACAAGCCTAACAACTAGCCAAGTCAAGTTTTAGTTCCATAGTTCACTAATTCGGCGACGGTTCTGTCTACCATCCATCGTGATTCCAAGGATGGCTTTCCGCCTCCGATTCATCATGGTTTTTTCTGGGGAGTCCTCCCCTTCTCGCATCTCGAGAAGTTGATCCACCGGTGAATAAAAGTATCATGCAAACCCATCCCAACATTTTTAAGTTTAAAGTCTAGCCAAGCGAAAGTCTTGTCACGATGCTCAATATCCGCGAGCACGGCTATTCGAATAGATTGATTCATTCACACTACAGTGGATGTACACTTTACCCGTACTCCGTAACAACCCAACAAATGAGCCTACGTCCCAACACATGAGACGGTCACGGCAAAGCCTTTCGATAACCTCACTTTGGCAGTACCCGCTCCATGAACTTAAGCCCTCATGCACTCTAGCCGTCATTTTCTAGCAGTGAGAGGAGTTCTGGCGCACCCGGGGTAAGGGAAGACTTCCACAATCTTTAAGTTCAATTAATATCGATTTAATTTCAACATCCACAACATGGGCCGCAGCCTCATCTTCATAACACAAACCACATCATAAAGAACAATCTATGTAAGGATACTGCCTTCGCTTGGCTATCTAATCAGCTAGGTCTATACCCATTCGAGAAGTACGGTTGTACTGGCTCGTTTCCCGGCTATCTCATGGCTCGGTCCTTAATTGACCAGGGTCGGCACTTGCCTTTTCCGGAATCCACCCAAATCATCCGGCCGCCCCAGTCTAAAACATTTGTGTAGTATTTTCAATTTTCATCAAACTTAGTTCATCATTCTCATGGCCATGTGGCGCTCATGTCTCCACAGGCCGCATCTCAACTGCCTTCCCTAAGGTAGTTGCCCAAGCACAAAGCTTTTCATAAAGACATGAGTATGCATGAATCTAATTTTAGCAGGGCTAAGTAGTTTACTGAAGTTATTCTCCGGTTGTTTGTATCACTTCGAGAGTTACAAGGAGTAATTCTAAAGGTAATCAACAACAAGATATGGCATAACAAGTATAGTAACTCTGTATAGCATGCATGTTTAGAGTTTAAAATAACATCATTTCACAAGTGGGATCAATATGTTCAAAGAGTGTGATGACTTGCCTTGCTCGCACGCTTGTGGAGTGGTGTCCTCAACGGGGTCGATGCCGGTCTCTTCAGGTGCTATCCGTACGTGCGAGAGATCAATCGAATCCGGTTAGAATCCAATATAACACCAAAAGGTCGAAAAGATCCGTAAAAGCCACGAAAACGATTCCAAGCGCTTAGCCTAAATTCCTACTTGAGTTTGTACTAGGATCACCAGGGAAAACTCCAAGTTTTGACATCGGGTCGATGACTTAGGGTTTTCGCAAAGCGACGATCGCGATTCGCTCAAGAAAATAGATTTGAAAATATCCGTGGAGGGATTGGTGCTCGAGGTTTTGAAGATTCGAGTACAAAAGAGCAGCACATTTAAACGGCGAGAAAGGATTAAACGAAATCCGGATTTGAAAACGGCGCGAAACGATATTTCGGAAAAGTCGCATTTTGATTTTTTAAATTTTTCACCGAGAAATCATGCAAGAAAATAATTTATTTTTGCCCAAAATTTTACTCAAGTCTTCCCAAAATATTTTTCCAAATTTTCTAAAATTTTTCCAAATTTTTCCCCTATTTTTCTTTTTCTCTTTTTCTTCCTTTTTTTCTTATTTTCTGCGCCATTGTTCATTGCCCGCAACGTGTTCGACCGAGGCTCAGGCAAAACAGAGGCCGCGGCCGGCGCTAGCGCATGGGGAAAAAGGGGCGGCAGCGGGCTTACCGGCGACGGCGGCTCTCGGGGAGGTACGGCGAGGCTCGGGAGGCTTCGGCGCACGGCGGCGGCGGCGGCGGCTCTCGATTTTCGCGGCGACGGCGGCGCTCGGCGGTTAGGGCGGCGATGGTGCTCGGGAAAGGGAAGAGGGAGGCGACGGCGGTGTGGGAGAAGGGGAGGGGCTTCGGCCTATTTATAGGCGCGGCCGGAGGAGGAAACGGGAGGGAAGGGGGCCGCGCGGCGCGGTACGGCGGTCTCCATGCGGCGGCGCGGGGAGGCCGGGCGGGCGCGCGCATTTGCGGCGTGGCGAGAGGGCGCGCGCGCGCGAGCAGGCCGCGTACGGCATCGGACGCGTGGGCGGCGCACGGGTGCGGGCGTGGTCCGGCGGCGCGGGCGCGCGAGGGCGCGAATCGCGGCCGGGGTCCAGCGTGGCGGCGGCGCGTGGCGCGACGAGCGGGCGCGGGCGCGGGCCGGCACACGACGCGCGGCTGTGGAGCGCGGGCGCTGGGGGTCGGCGCGCGCGGGCGCGCGGCGCGCGGCGCGCGCGCGCCTTGCGGGCGCGTGGTGCTCGCGGCGCGGTGCGTACGGCGGGCGCGCGCGGCGGCGCGCTCCGGGCCGAGTACGGCGTCGAGCACTGGCGCATTGTGAGCGTAGCATTTCTTATTTTTCCCGATTTTTGATTTCTAATTTCCTATTTCCATTTTCCTTCCTTCCAAAAATTCAAAATAAATTCCAATATTCTAAAAATAATTTTTAATACTATATTTTCAAGTTTTTCTCCACTTTTATTTTTCCACATATATTTTTCATATTTATTTAAATTCCTTTCTCTTAATTTCATAATTCACCATTTTTAAATTCCAAAAATTCTCTAGATTTCATGTAAATCCCCCAAATATTTTATTTTCTATTTTATACCCTAATTAATCGTCCACCATCAACAATTGATCCCCTTTTTCTCAAATTTGTATTTTCATAAATCCGCATCTCTTCTCCGATTTTCTTTTAAAATTCCTAAGTCTCCATTTCGAGATTTTCTCCTGAAAAAATCCAAACCATCCTCAAACGTCGAGAGAAACTGCTCACAACTAAAATTATGCAACTGAGCTGGCAAATAAGAAGCAACAAGCCCGAGGAAAAAGCAACAAGCGAAGGTTTTTGCAAGTTCCGATTTTTACGTTTCGATTTCAGTTTCTTCGATTTTTAGGATGTTACAGAGGCCGATTGGCTAGTCTTTTGTACTGTGAAAAGAATTCGGTCAGGGTTCGAATGATTTGAAGATAAGATTTGAAAGGGAGAACACATACCAATCGCTTCAGAGGAGAAGGGACTGGTAGAGCTGGATCATCGGCCAGCGGGCTGATTGAGTTGTGGCTTGAGCTGCTTGATTCTACCGCTTCTTTGACAGCTTGAGAGATCTCCTCGTCCATGATTTCGTTGTTAAGAGCTTCGTCGATGCTGGGATAGAGGGAAGGCACGCTGTCGGCTGGTGCGGTCGGTTTTGGCTTCTTTTGCTTGTTTACTGGAGCAGCCGATGGCCCTGCAGCTGATGGGGCTGTTCTCTTCTTCCTCATCACAGCTTGGCGGGTTTGGCCTTGCATCAATGTCTTCAGCTTCGGCGCGTCCCAGCCGATGGCCGATGGAGCATATCCGCATCCGTTCGAAAGAATGCCCAAGCAGTACTCAATGGCAATGCTAGAGTTACTCACTGTGGGAGGATTCGAATCTATCATCTGTAAAGAAAAATGTTTAAAGTGTTAGCAAGAGATGACAACTGACTGATCAAAGGAAAAGATGCTTAAGGGCGGAGATACTTACAGAGGGAATTTCATCTGGCAGAAGGATGGTGAGGTACATGGAGGCGCGTTGATGGAAGATGTGTTGCTTGATCTCCACCCACCACTTGTCATAGGCCGTGCTTCTCTTGTGGGCCAACTCCAAGATCCCGATGCTGCCAAGGGGTGGGCTCTCTATCTCCATTAATTTATTCATCACCAGCTTTGAGTCGATCACCCCTCGGGTCTCAATCTTGTCAGCATAATAGCAGTCGATCGGCAGCTACCCAAGCCCAAACTATGTTCCAGCCGATATAGGGTAGTAAAATTCATAACTCTTTATCACGTTGCAGCCTTGGTGTACCCCAGTTGGCAAGATGCACGGAGTGAGCGCCATGGTAAAAATTTCTCTACATTTGGGATATTTGTCTGAGTTGATATCATCCAGGTTTAGATCAATCGGCAGCTCGAATTCCATTCGGTCTTCATAGAAGAACCAAGTCCAATTGCTTTTGGCCAGGCCGTCATAGAGGGAGATGAACCACTTGGCCAGTAGCTCACTTGATTGTTTTGATCCAGTGTGAGTGGCTGTGGCTTCCCCAAAAGACAGACATCTCCTGATTGTCACTTCATTTTCCTCATCATCCACAATCGGCTCTATGAGGGGGAAGCGGACGTCGGCTAGTCTCGGGCGACCAGATACTTTCTGAGTTAACAGCACAAGCCAGAGCTGAAGGAGCCACCAAGGGCCCCCTGTGCCGATTGTTGTGTCAGCTACTATTTTGGCCACTGCTTGGCTCAACGTTTGGTAAAGATAGCCGAGGGGAAATTTGCCTAGAGGAAGTTTTTTCTTGTCAACCAAGGCTTCGGCTATTACTTGCCAGTTGGCTGTAGGACCGTAGCTTGATTCACAAAAAACGAACTTCTCCAGCCACATCATTAGGAAGGCAGTGTGCTCTCTAGCATTAATCGGCCCGGTTCCCATATTCATGGCCACGTACCCGTTCCAGCCCCCAATTGCCTTGGTCTTAAAGGAAAATTGGCCCTTGCTGTCCAGTTAATTGGGGTTAGCCGATGACATGATGTCAAGTCCTGTTAGCATGAAGACATTGGCTAAGGTTGGGGTCATGGGACCTTGCTGGAAAAGGAAGGCATTCAGAGTGTTGTTCCAAAAGTATGTGGCAGCCGACACTAACGGTTCATCCTTGGGCATGTCGGCTATTGAAAGGGATAGGCATTGAGCTATTCCGATTTCTTCCCAGTGACTCTGCTTGCTAGCTTACATTCTTTTATACCACGACGACCAAGACTTGTTAGTTGAGGGCCAAGATTTAAAGGTGTCATTCCAATGGCTTAGGTTTGGGTTCCTCATCCTATAGGGCACTCTGTTGGTTTCGGCTATTATAAACTCAGTGGGATCTGTATTGCCGATGGGCCTTAAGAAGTATCTTTGGTCGTTGGTCAAGTTTGGGATCACTATTGGGTGCGCGAGGTGCTACAATCAGAAAAAGAGGGAAGATTTAAGATCCAGAAAACCTAGAATTTGGATTTGCCGCTAAAAGCGGGAAAAGAAAAGGTTTGGCCGATTGGGCGTACCTCGGGGAACTTGGCAGGAGAGGGGCCTGATTGAGCAGCGGGGGTCGCCATTGCTGCGACTGAGGTCGCCAGAGAGAGGGGATCGCGCGACGGAGTCGAGGAGGCCGAGGAAGTCGCCGGAGAACTCAAGGACATTTGCTGGTTTGTGGGTTGTGTTGACGGCGTGAATTGTTCGGCGCGGAAGGGTGTTATTTAAAGAGTTCTCATAACGGCCGAAACAGACTCGACCTAGGGTTGCACTGGGGATAAGATTGCACAAAATCCGCAACATTATCAATATCGCGGACTTGGTGGGCATGTGTTAACGACCAAATTTGGTAAGCAAATTCTCAAGTTTGAAGCAAGGATTGAAGCGGAATTGGAGAAGTGCAATCTGCGGAAACAAAGGCTGCATCGGCTAAGTCCGAATCGTCTATGAAACCAGTCGGCTGAGTTCGAGTCAGACCAGGACAGTTGATAGCCGATTCCGATTGGAGACCAAAGATGGAGCCAATCCCGGGAGGAAAGCTTGGAGATAACTATTAGGATTCGGTTTCCAAAGGACGTTAAAGATATTGTCATCTATGGATAAGGTCCTGTAACGGCAATTGTATCTGTAAAATAGGATATTTTGTAGATATTCCTTTTGTAACACGACATGGGACTCTATCCTGAGATATTGTCGTACTGTAAATAATAGATAAGATAGAAACCGTGATCTACACGGATATTGTTGTAACCGGGTATAAATAAGACCCGAGGGTTTATTGTAATAAATAATACACACATCAATACAACTTCGGTGCATCGTCGACCTTTCTGTTTTTACTTTTTCTCGACGAGTTCTTGCTTTGCTTTCGGGCTGCATCAGTTTTGATCTCCGAACAAGGTAACTTCTTGTTGCAAGCATCTTGTATCGTCGGGGTTAGTGCTTCCATCATCATGATACTTTGATTCTGATGTTATGAACTGTTTAATTTACCATATGCGATATATAATTTAGATCAATGTCTAGATCTATTTCTCGATCGGCTAGTATATCATTCAAGATAACAACCGACAAAGCTAAATGTAGAGGTTGATTCAGATTATATAGTGTATCTACCATCTCGAGGAATTCTCATTAGCCTAGATAGATCTCATGCTTCTTTTGGTACTTAATGCTGCATCTAATCGATCTATTAAGTTGCCTTTAGAATTATGTAGATCTATTTGGCTGAATGTTTATTATTAGAGATAGTGTCGGGGTTTCAGCCGGTCTTACCTGTCCTAATCATCTTTTATGTATTATTGTTGTTAGATGTATTAGAAGTGCCTTTTATATTAAGATCTCAATCTACTTAAATATGCTAAGCTCGGTATCAATCTGTTAGGTTATACTAACAGCCGGTTGATCTTAGTTTAGCGCATTTAGTTCAGATTAATATCTTTTTTATAAAACATATCAGAGTACTAGCTGATTTACATTAGATCTGCGACATCGGCTAGGTTATGAATGTGTATAATTATTATTCTAATGTACTTTTGGATACAAGTGGTTTATACTGTCTCGGTATACTACCGATCTATCCTAATCACTTGGTCTAAATGTGCTTTGGGGTAATAAATATATATTTATTGATATATATAGCCGATCGAGTAGGATCTAATCTTAACCGAATGTCTATTTTTTTGTTTCTTGTTGGTTGCAGGATCAAACCAACTGGCATGTCTGTTCAATCACCAAAGGCGACCAATTTTGGACCTGCACTGGAGTTAAGCAGATCTCCTAGGCCAGCGCGTGGAAAAAATTCTCATCAACACTAACCCACTCACTAAATGGAACGGGATAAATTATCCCGGCATGAAGGAATTTTAGGACCTCTTTTTCCACCACTTCTCTCATCGCATTGTTTAACCTCCTTTGAGGCTCCCTAGAAGGTGTAAGAGTTGGATCAATAGGGATGCGATGGGTACAAAGAGTGAGACTGATTCCCTTGAGGTCTTGGAGTGAGTAGCCTAGAACAGATCGATGCTTTTCTAAGATGGAAATGAGTTTGGAAGTTTCATCCTCGGAAAGCTTTTGTCACTGATGATGACAGGCGATTCCGTATCTCCATGTAGAAAAGCATATCGAAGGCCAGAAGGTAAAGGTTTGAGCTCTATCGGAGGTCATGATGGTGGTTTTGTCGTGGGAAGCTCAATTGTCTCTCCAGAATAGTCTGTTTCTTGAGTAAAGAAGGTAGCTTCTTCCTCAAGGATAGACTCTGGGGATTCAAAAGGAGAAACCTCCAAAACTTCCTCGATAGGCTCACGTTCGGGAGAGGACTCAGCTATGGAGTTCATAGCTCTAGAGATAGGAACTGAAAATGAATCCCTCCCAAGTTTGATATTGAGGACTCCTAGTGTCAGTGCATCTAAGAAAAGCTTTTCAAGCGGATGCCTGATCAGAATGTCGAAGTCTAAAACTTTGAACACATGAAAGTTTAGGATTGCCTCAAGATTTTCGTGAATTATAGTCACATTCTGAGAAAACTCATAACTTTCTAAGATATCTCCATGAGGAGTCTTGAAAGTTTTAAGAGTCGGGGTCAAAGGTTCGTCACCGAGAAGTGCAAACGCTAGGGAATAAGAAATGATGTTTGCCCCGACGATGGGATTGTAAAGGACCTAAACCATCATTCCCCTTATGTTGCACTGAATGGCTGACAAAGGTGAACTAATCCGAATTGCTTCGGACAACAATTCACACTCTTTCAACCACTCATGACTCATAATAGACGTTAATCCCTTCACGGTTTCTCTAAGGAATTTATCCTCGAGAGGCACAGGAGGGGGAACTGGAACGGGTGGTCTCTTTTTGCTGAAGAATTTTGTGGCATTTCCATAATCTTCAAGAAGATCGTCCTCGAAATTGAAGGGAAACTCCGAAAGGTTGAATTTATTCATCCTTCAGTGTTCCTGGTTCGGGTGAGGTTTCTACAGCCGTGTCTTGAGATGTGCAAGTTAAAGCATTGGACTCGGCTGGAGAGTTATCCTCATCGCTTTCCTTGATCGCCGGTAGTGATTCACAATAATCTTCGACGAAGGGGGTGTTCTCTAAGATACGACTTAGGATTTCCCTTCCTTCCGTCGGAGTCTTATGTGAAAAAGAATCACCGGATGCAATATCAAGGTATAGGGCATACTCTGCCAAGACTTGACCAGAAATGTTGCAACAACATGTGGTCGGGTAGAGGCAGGTCGGGGCCGGATTGGATAAGAGTTAAGAACCTGGCCCAAGCTGCACCTATAGTCTCCTTCTCAGTCTGACGAAAGCTGAGAACTTCTACTCGTAGAGATAAGATACAGGTTAGCAGGAAAAAAGCGAGACAGAACCTGTCTCTGAGTTCCTCCTACTCACCGTTTGCTCTCTTTACGGTAAGAGCGTACCATTGCTTCGCCCTTTCAATAAGCGAAAAGGGAAACAACTTCCACTTCAAAGTTCTTTGTGTCATACCTGGAATCATCAGGCATGAACACAATAGTTCAAACTCTCGCAGATGATGGTATGGATTTTCATTATCGCGCTCAGAGAAGGATTGCTCCCAAACCATGGCTATAAAGCCAGGGCGGAGTTCAAAGCCAGATGAAAGAATCGGCTCAAAAGAAGATGGTGGTTCAAAGAACTCGCCCTTCAGAGCGGATAGGCTTTGGATAGATTGCTCCATAATCTAAGGAAAAAGAAAAATAAAAAGATACGAGGATGACCTAGGCTTTAGGATAAATCAGCAACCGTTCCCCGGCAACGACACCAGAAATGCTTGTTGGTATTTCTTACGACCACAGATAAAATCTGCAAGCGCACGGAATATCGTTGTAGCACTTCACCCAGGGAGTATTACAAGGGATATCGAATCCAAGGAACGGTATGGATTATCAAAGAGTTAGGATCATCCAAGGACATCCAAGATTAGATAGGCGATAGTATAGAGAGGATTACTATCATTGTGGCTCTAAGAAGCAGGTAAAAATTACTTCAGCTTTTCTCTTGCTTACTTCGGGCGCCGACTTACACTCGGTCTGCCGAGTGACTTCGGCCTACAGCTCTACGCCATACCCGAATGTGGAGGAATACAAAGGACGAACATGCCTGTCATCACCTGCCGCCTACCTCTCACCCGTGGAGTACAAGGCAAACAAAGGTAAACTCTAGCCTAGACATCACGTCTAAACTATCGAATACTACTCTAGCCTTGCGCAAGAATACCCGCCTTTATCAGGGGTCTTAGTACTAGAGCACCCAACTTAGGACGATGATCCCGCAAGCAAAATTAAAGTAAAGTAAAGTACTCAATGTAAATGCTTAACAACCAAAGTAAACACGAACACTTATTGAAGAAAGCATTCGTCGAGGTACAAGGCCAAAGGTCGGTACCGGGACTCCCGGCACTCCTTCGAACTACCCCTCGGAGAAAACTTCGACATTTGGGGCACTCTTTTCGGAGCTTCCCCTCACTCTCTGACCTATTCACTAAGCCTTTGGAGTGAAGCTTTAATCTTCTTGGAGATGTGTTGAAGTGAGTGATGAGTTCCCCTTTTAGAGGCTTGGTATGACGGTTGTATGGCGGTTAGAAACCGCCATACCCACCTAACTGTCATTGAAGAGGCTTGTAGGGGCGCCACATGGAAGATGGGGGAGATTGGCGGCCAAGCTGGTTCGGCCGAACCAGGGTTCGGCCGAGCCCTGGCTGGCACCGCTCCCCACCGACTTTCTTCTGTGACTGACTTGTGGGCCCTTAGGTTGGTTCCCGGATGTTTGATGCTGATTTAAGTCGGTTTCACCCGACTTGTGGGCCCTCCGATCCGTGGGAGGCTTACGTAGCGATCGCCGGTTGGTTGGAGTTATGTTCATCGCCATGAAAGCACGCCTTTCACTTCAATTTGGTACAAAAGTCATCTACATACATTAATTTACCAACACTAGTGGAAAAGGTTGGTTTATAACCCCTACCGCTACATTGATATGCTTAGTTAGTTCCTCTTATGCAGGAATTGACGGTCTGATTTAAGGTGATAACGATCGTCAACAGTGCTCCCTTGCCACGGCTATAAAAGTCGGTGTGTTGTGACATCATTTCCCATTCCCTCCACCCGCCATCCCAAAGCCGCCATCGATCTTCTCTGTCTCGCCACCTCCTTGAAACCCGCCTGCTACCTACAACCTATTCCTCTCGTCAAGCCGTGCCACCGAGCACGCCCGCCTTCCCTCTCCCATAGCACTGCTACCACCGTCGTCCTCTTTGTCCCCACCAGCCACTCGCGGGCAGCTCATTTCAAGCCACCTCACCGTCGCCAGGTCTAGTCCCCAGCCTTCCCACGCAGAGGCAAGGCCGTCACCACCCTCGCCCGCCGTAGGACCCCAACAGAGTTCAACCTCCCTTTCCCAAGGAGAAACGTCACCGCGCCTAGTCTATGCGCCCCGTGTGCGCTCATCTCTGCTGTCGGTTGCCATCGCCCTCTAGTTCGAACCACTGGGCTTCACCTCCGGCTGCCGCACTTCATCCTTCGCCACTCACGTGCTCGCCTTGCCGCGCCGAGCATTGCTCAACGCGAGAGAGAAGAAAGAAGAAGGGAAGAGAAAAAGAGGAGGAGCCGGAGTCGCTGACGAGTCGGCCCACTCGGTCCCATCTCCTCTAATCTCCCCACATAGTAAGCCACCTCCCTAATCCCCTCCCTTCTATCCATGACATGTGGGCCCAACTCAATTAAAGAAAATAATTAAAACCTTGTTTAGTATATGTGTCACTGACGTGTGGGCCCAGAGGCTACTATGACGGTTAGCATTGACTAGGTAAATTATTGATCCCGACCCCACATGTCGGTGACTCACTCCTTTTCCTTAGAAGAAAATAATTCAAATAGAAAAACCAAAGCCGTGGACCCCACCTATCGGTGGAGTCCATATTTTTCCCGCAAAGAATAATTTAGAAAAATAAATTAAAATTACTTAGAGATTTATTTCAGTGAAGATAAACCTGAATTAATCTTTAGAAATTCATAACTAATTCAAACGAGCTCCAAATTAAGTGTCCCTAAAATTTTGTAAAATCAAACTCTACAATCTGAACCAAGAAGAGAAGTTGTCATCAATATAGTTTATGCCCAAATACAAAATGAAAGTAATAAGATAATGGGTTTTCCCTCAACAAAAAACGTCTTTAGGCAAAAGAATAATTCCAAAATGGTTGAAATAAAGGATCTAACCTATAAATTGTAAAACGCTACCTTTGAACCATGTTAAATACCTTGACCCACAAACCATGATTTAAAAAAGCTACACTTAACAAGTAATCAAATGTAGAATCAATTTTCGCCTCAAGAAAAAGTCTCATGGAAACAAATGAAAGACCTATATCCAAGTTGTAAGTTAATCAAGCTAAAATAAGAAAATACTATGTTTTAATATCACCCAAGCATTAATTCAAAAATAGGCCTATACTACAATTGTTCCATAGGAATCAAAACAAGGATAAAATGGAATTGTTAAGCATCTTTTGATATATTAATTTAATCTATCAATTAAATGTGCCATGTTAACACCCATTTGATCTTCCACAATAGGAGTAAACCCACACGACCATAGAACTATATGGCAAAAATTTGATTCATAACACAACTAATAAGATACACATGTATAATCAAACTCTAAGTGACTAGTATAGTCATGTATATCAATAATACATGTAGGAAGATATGAAAAGGTAATATATAAAATAAATCTTAAGCAACGAAACCACTACACCTAAGAAACACACTGTTGAATAGTTGAGAAAACTTAACCAAGTCAAATAACAACTCCAACTCCATAGTCACCCACACAAAAGGAGTCCATATGAGAAGGCAACGCTTAAGTCAACTTTTGAACCATCATCATAATACATGTTCGTCTATAACTTGACACTAAGGATATGACCTATATCATGAGCATAAGACAAATAACAAAATCAACTCAAGAACACTTCACTAAATTGCTTTAATCCCCTACAACGAGTTTAGTTCTTAGCCTTGCCTTAGCTTAGCCTTGTCATAGCTTAGTTTAGCTCAGCCTTATAGAGAACCACTAGTTGGGTTTAGGAGTCAAGACCTTGTTCCCTCTGAGTTAACTAGCAAGCTCCATAGATCTAGTCATAAGGATAGAGTTAGTCAACATTTAGTTCTTCCTTAGGACTAGGTTTATAGCCCGTGTGTCTTGATTGTTGTGTTTGGTTCTTCTTGCATATTTAGACCATATCGCTCGTGAGGATCTTGAAGGTATTACCAAAGGAACTAAAGGTTGAGCAAGGTCTTAAAGCAAGTCCATCAGTTTTATTGCCCGGAGCAAGGCAAGTCACCACATCCCCCTCCTTGAACATATTGATCCTAGTTTGTGAACTTAATTGTTTGTGAAACAAAATTTGCATGCTATGTTTAAATGAAATCCTAATTATTTAATAAGCCTTCCTCCTAGTGAATAACCTATTCCTTGTAGCCATGATAATAATCGATTCCCTAGTTATATTAATAACATTGCCTAGTCACGCTGAGTTGCACTTGGATGATTAAATCGTCCTCATGTCTTAAACAAAAAATGGATGATTAATTAGGCAATCACTTGGGTATAGTGATTGTGGGGATGGAGACATATATTGGGCACTCACTTGGGTACAGTGATTGTGGGGAGGGAGACATATTGCCATCCATGTGCATAGTGAGGAACCATTTGCGAAAACCAAAAACAAGGAAAAACTTATTTCGACCAGGGTAGCAAAAAAGAAATTGGATGGTTTCAGAAACGGTTAGCGTCGACCCTGGTCAACTAAGGACTGAGTCAAGAAGCTATGCTGGAAACGAATAGAGTGCGACCACATTTCTCGTATGGATGTAGACCTAGTGGATTTGGTAATTCTAGTGGGGAGGCACCCCAGTCATGGTTGCTGAATTTATATCTTTAGCAGAGGAGCACGTCAAAAGAGATGAACATAGTGTCAATTGAGACTAGGTCGTGGCTCGAGTAGACTACTTGTGGGCATGCCATTTGGGCGCTACCATACTTTGACTTTTGCTGCAGCTTCTCTGATAGGAAGTGGCCAAAGCAGCCCTAATAAAGGTATCCATTCTATTAGCCTAACTTCATTTCGTCATATGTTATGAATTGGCTATGTTTTGTGTGTACCAACTACTGATCCAGGGATTGGTACAGGAAACACAACAGGTTTTCGGTTCTCAAAACCGGGGACCGACAGAAAGAAGCTTTCGCCTCGATCCTGTCCGTGAGATGCTTTGCAATAACTCAAGTAGAAAAAACAAATTTTAGTTGATTAAAACTATCATGCTGGCTATCCTACCATGACAGTGGTGCACAACCTCTATTTATTATTTCTTTCACTTTCTAGATCTTAGAGCATCAGTTCATCTCATAGGCTCATCTCTTTGGCTCCTAGAGCCGTCCATATTTTAACAACAAACATTGCTTTCCCTAGGGAAACCTAATCTATGATGACATTGGACATTCCGGTCCATCATAGGACCGTTTTAGACCACATAATGGTCATCCATTAGCCACCATGGCTGATTTTGGTAACGGTTCCCAATCCCACAAACAACTTTCACCCATCACTGGAAAACAAATCTATGCTAGAGGAATCACCTCACATTCGCCCTTGACAGTGGGCTCGGCTGTTCGAACAGGTTGATAACCTTTGCAGAGGGCACACGCTTTACCCACACAACGCGAGCTTACTCCCACACTCGTCTACGAGGAAGATTTGCTACAAGGCCTTTCCAAAGCATTCCCAAGATTAGCCGGTCGTCAACTAAACGGGTCTCAGACCAAGTACCTAACATGTCCAAGACTTCTCATACTCAGGATCTCGCTGGTGCATCCTAGATGCCATCTCCGCAACTCCACGTCCAAAGACAATCGTACTCATCATGGGTCCGTCGATTACTTAGCCAGGGATGTCTCATACCACCCATGTGGTCGCACTATGAGATGCTCGGATGGAATTCCCTAGAAAACAGTCCTTATATGCAAATACAAGTCATCATCACCAAGCGACCACTTTGCATACGGGTTTTCACAAACAACTTTTACTTTGCAAATTCACTGACACCACGTGTTGGGTTTTCAAAGATTTAGAAAATCATTTTCCCATAATGACAAACAAGTGTGCTAGTGAGTGGGACCAAGACTTTTACTTGGCGGTTTTGACCAAGACCTTGCATACGTGGCATCAATGTGGCAAAACAGTCAACAAAGAAAAGAGAAAAAAGTTGCATGGGCCCATCGTCATCTCTCTCCCTCAAGGCAATCCCCTCCCCTAATCTCTCTCTCTACACACAAGAGAAGGCAACACTGGTCACCGCCACTGCAGTTGAACCCATCACCGCCAGACGCGTCACGCTCAACGGGGCATGTGGTGGAAGTCCACGTGACGCAGACTCCCTTGAAGATGTCGTGGGTGGTGTGAGCGTCGGGGAGGAAGATGACGAGGCGGGCCACCTGGTGGGGCTTGTGGAGGCACACGATGGGGGCGGTGCCGGAGCAGCGACATCATAGATATAGCTGGCGCCATCAGCCTCATCGATGAGGATGGTGCCAAAAGGGCCACGGAAGGTGGCGGCGAGGTAGGCAAGGAGGCGACAGAGGAAGATCTTGACCTAGCAACAATCCAGGACCATCTGTCGCCCCAGATCCATGCTGCCACGACCGTCACACTCACTGTCGCCACAGAACCATGCTAAGCCAAAAGAGAGTGGGCCGAACCGAGCTGCCTCCGCCACCGGCCGCCGTGCTCAGTCCTAGCCTCGCCCCAGCCATCGCCCTCATCTCGAGCCTCGCCTCCTCCAGCCATCCGCCACCCTCATTCTCAATCGCTGGAGATAGGGAAAGAGAGGGGTCGAGCCGAGCCTCCAGTTGTCTCCACTACCAGTCACCGCCCTCATTCCTAGACTCGCCCCGGCCACGGTCCTCATCTCTCACCTGGCCTCCCATCCGTCCCGTCCGCCGTCCCCATTCTCACCCACTGGAGAGAGGGGGAAAGAGAGGGATGAGAGTAGAGATTGAGAGAGAAGAAAAGAGATGACAGGTGGGCTCTACAAATTTATTGTTATTAATTTTGTTAACTGGATTGTCACGTTGATGCCATGTATGTTGATGCCACGTATGCAAGCTCTTGGTCAAAACCATCCAAAACAGTGTTAGGGGTAATTCGTTCGGTATGAATAGTTGAGGTGTAAAATGACTGGTATTTGAGTTTAAGGGATAATTAATTCAGTCGATCGCTATAGTTTATGAGGATAATTTGGACTTTTTACTTAATACAACAACTATCAGTATACATACAGATCGACTTATAAAAGACTTGCACCGCATGAAAAGAAAAGCATCGAGTCGACAGCGATCGAAGCTTTTTTTCGCATGCATGTCCACAAAAATGATCTTTAATTTTCAGCTTTTGTTTGGTCCAATTACATTGAAGCAAAAAAAAACTAATTTTTCTGTCGATCTAGCCTAGACAAACATAAATTATGAGCGGTTGCCGTACGAACGTATATGCATCTTTTATTCAGAAGACTTTCAACAGCAAATACGCAATATTTTCTTATAGATAACCTTAACCTTAGTTACATGATAATCATTTTAACACTGTACATATATAAAGAGATTATTGAAGTCTCTTATTGAAGGCATGGTGATAAGTGTACTAGCAGCACAATGATAACAGAACTTGGTACAAACGTATTGCGTTTATGGCGGTGCATGTGCACGTGTCATTCGTGTAATACGAAAAATAAATTGGACCTACCATATATCAGCATATATCTATGTATCCTAGGTTGAAAAAAAAACCCACATCATCTAAAAAATATAGCCTTTGGATATGCTTTCATCTCAGATCATCAATTTATCATATGTATTACAAATAGTTACGGCTATAAACCTAAATGTGCATTAAAACCATGACACCTAAAGAGTAATCATCAATGAATCCCTTTTCATAGTTGATATATAACCATCTAAATATCATGTACAATTATAATTTTACGTTAACTACTATAAAACTTAAAATATTATTCATTTAGACATTATAAGTACATGATTTATATATTATTTTATTTGAGTTTTTTAAACTATTTATAAATTTCCCGCTGCAACGCTGGGGCATCCACATATTGTATGGTTCTCAAGCCATGAGCACCTCGTCGATGAGCCTGCCGATGTTCTGCATGGACCGGCCGCCCTGCTGCGCCGACGCGACGGCGCTCTCCCTGAGCTCGGCCACGCGCCGCCGCATCTCCCTCCCCTTCTCCCCGTCCATGGCCTCCCGTATCAGCGCCTCCACCTCGCCGCGGCGGACGTCGTCGGGGATCTCCGTCCCGATCCCCCACTCCGTGCACTTGTACCGGCAGTTGGTCTGCTGCTCGGCGAAGAACGGCCAGCACACCATCGGCACGCCGGCGACGATGCTCTCCAGCGTGGAGTTCCAGCCGGAGTGGGTGAGGAACACCCCGACCGCTTCGTGCTCCAGCACCTCCGCCTGCGGGCACCACGTGGACAGCATGCTCCTCGCCTCCGTTGCCGCCGCGAACTCCGGCGGCAGCGCGGCGCCGTCCCCCTTCACGAGGTCGGGCCGCACGTTCCACAGAAACGCGTAGCCGCTGCCGGCGAGCCCCCACGCGAACTCCAGCAGGTGCTCGCTGGACATCACCGTGATGCTCCCGAAGTTGACGTACACGACGGAGCGCGGCGACCGGCCGTCCAGCCACCGAAGCGGCTCCTCCTGTTCCTTCCACAGGTTGGACCCGACGCTGGCGACCGGACTGTCCGCCGGCAGGTTGTTCCGCACGGTCAGGTGGAGCGGGCCGACGGTGTAGATCGGCGGGAGCAGCGTGGACATGGCGCCCATCAGCGGCGCGTCGAGCTCGTCGAAGGTGTTGATGATCACCGCCGACGCCAGCGGCATGGTCGCCGTCACTTCGATGAAGAAGTTGAACATGATGTCGTCCCGTTCCGTGCTCCGCACGAAGCTCGGGAGGTCGCGCAGGCGCAGGTCAGTGGGCATGCCCGGGATCCAATCCACCGTCGTGTCCATGTGCCCATTGCTGAGCTCCGTCTCGCCTGCCAAAACATGTACAAATTTTAACATGGATAAATTTGTTATTTTAGGGAGACAATTAGGATGATGTGATGTACTTTTGAGGGGGAAGAGACCGCGGTCGAGGAGGTGTTTGTAGTGGTAGTAGCCCATGAAGCCGCAGGCGCTGGCGGTCCAGAGCGTGGTGCAGCGGAGGCCGAGCTCGCGCGCCGCGAGGATGGCGAAGGCCATGGTGCTGTCGGCGACGACGCAGGTGACGCGCCGCGCGGCGGCGGCGGCGGCGGCGTCGGAGGCAGAGTCGGCCTCCTCGTCGAGCTTGGCGAGGAGCGCCTTGAACCTTGGCAGGCAGGTGGTCCTGACGGAGTGGCACAGCGCCGGGATGTCCTGGGTGACGTCGGCGTCGGACGGCGGGAGCCCGTCGTCGATGGCGGCGAACCTGAACCCTGGAGCGCCGTCGAGCGCGTGGGCGCCGCGAGCGCGGAGCAGGCGGCGGTGGTTGAACTCGTTGTTGACGAAGGTGACGTGGAACCCGCGGGAGTGGAGGAGCACGGCCAGCTTCAGCATCGGCGTGACGTGGCCCTGCGCGGGGTACGGGATCATCACAGCGTGCGGCCGCGCCGTCATCTCCTCCGCCGCCGGGAAGGACCGCATCGCCGCCGGCAACTGGCTAGTGTAGCTAGCTAGCTATCTTTGCGTGTCAGTGTGTGTGGTTCATCTGGTTCGTTGCAGGTGCTATACATAGCGGCATTCGGCTGGTGATTTGATTGGCTCAGTGAATTATTGCTGATCGTGATTTTTTTTGTTTATGTACGACGGACAGTTAGTTTGTTGGGATTTTGGGGCCAATTTTATGGGACCTTTTTGAGTTATTTGGCTTGTGATGGCGATCGTTTGGAGCGTGTGGTCATGTGGGTGTACTGGATCGTCGGCTCGTGCTTCATACCGTTGCTGTATTCTGTATCCTATTGCATGCGTATCGTGATTGTCAGCCCGTGGCGGCTAATAGCATTAGCAATAGGGGAATTGCTAAATGGTATTAGATGGAGCTCAAATATTACAGATTTTTAGGATTTGTTTTGCGATTCGTGCTCCGACGACTCCAGCTCTTTTCCTCTAGCTCCGGTGACACTTTTTTCCTCTAGCTCCGGTAGCTCCAGCCACACCTACAAAGACGGTGAAGCTAGGATTGACACCCATCGAGATGGTGGAGCCCTCCTAACTTCTAACCCGTCAAGCATCCTCCCCTCACGACCGCCAATATTATCGCTCTTGGTGGCCATATCGGCGGTAGCGCCCACCTTCCTCTACCACCTATCCTCCTGGTGGCCATATCGGCAGTAGCACCCATCTTCCTCCACCATCTATCCTCTCTTCTATCTCTTTCTTCTTTTCCTCTAGATCTAGTTTATCCTATAAATTTAGCTTGGGTGATGATTTTTTATAGCGCCTGGGGCTGATATTGGAGGCTGGATGGGCTCCTTAGTCGTTCACATCTTAAGTAGCTGGAGGGGCAGCATGGGTAGCCAGTGGCATTCCATGAGGTGCTTCGGCTGATTGAGAGGAGACTTTGATAGCCGACGCCTAGAGGTGCCATGGAGGTGACGGTCGGGGGGTCGGCACGCTTAGCCATTGACGTGCTTAGACGCTCTTGCAGTCCTGCTGGTTGTATGGTTGTTTTATAGCTGATGACTTGAGGGTGATGTGGATAGCGGCCGCCGAGATGAGGATGAGATGGCTATCCATAGCCATGGCCTCTTGACGAAGCTACAACTGGCCATGCTAGCTTGCAGATGTAGTGTAGCAGGAGTTGGATGACGATGACTTTGTTAGCGGTTCGGACAGCTCGACTGAAGTAGATGGATTTGGCCTAATGACGAATCCAGTGATCTTATGGTGAGCAACACGACAGCGGCATCGGGAGAGCGGCGATGGGCTAGTTGGTGGTGCAGGCGACGGCCGGGGCCCAAAGATGGATCTAGGGCCTAAGAGTCACTGGATATGAATGCCCGGATATGTTCATGTAGTGGCAAATGGCATTGGCGGAGCTTCTTCCTCTCTACCTTCCTTAGAATGCATCAATGAGTGAAGCCATTGGTGGCTGGGAGCTTTAGATCTAGAGATGGATTAGGTCGACCATAGAGACAAGATGATGAATAGAGCTATTGAATGTGACATGGATGAGAGGTTGTAGAAGTTTAGGCTACTTTTCAAGATCGTCTCAAAATGGTTTTTTGGCGTGGCAGAATTCGTTGGGCAGTAGAAGACCAATCTTTGACAGGATGGCTGTGACATCAAAGTTTCTAATACTGGTACAAAGAACATTTGTCCAAGTGGCTAATAACCAATTTTTACATATGTTTCTCGATCCGCCTCTGGCATAGGGCCAGCAAAAATAAGGCATTTGTGCAGCTACATGAAAGAACCACCAGTAAAAATGCATATGCATAGGCGGATATCTAAAGTTTTTGCTTGCAAAAATATATTTACATGAATGGATTTCTTAAAATCGCTACCCGTGAAAACAATTTTTATAGATGGATCACTATGAACCATCTGCACTGTTGAATTATGACAACATAAATAAATAAAAGTGTAGCTGTTGTGCAGCACTACATGCGCACATTCACATACACATTAATCACATTAAAAATTTATATTCAGTCACATTGACTGAATATTCACATAAATAGAGAGCGCTAATTAAGTTGATTAGACATATATTATTCATATCCATACTTGGATGAAAGATACATATTATCCACATCTACACGTCGTTTCGCATGTCTTTGATAAGCTTAGCCAACGAGCCTTTGCAAATAAAAGCATGATTTTTGGTCTTTTATCTTCTTTTTATTGTGTTGTTTCTTAGTTGTGAGGTTTCGAATCTAACTATTCCTGTAAACTTTGCGGTGTATATTCACGAGAGGCTGGTTTTCTATCCATTATCCAAAAGATACGAAATGGCGGCTTAGAGCAAATGCAACAACAAAGATGACTAGAGCAGTTGCTGACTCAAAAATTGTCTTGCAGCGGACGGATCCATAGTCTATGCACGTTTGATACCAAAGAAACTTTCTTTATTACTGTTTCCGTTTTAAATTACTGATTATTTCAGCAAATTTCATCCAAACGAACAAGATACGATAGATTACATTTTATCCTTTAAATACATCTTAATTATTTTTTTAAATCAAATGAGCCAATGATAGTCGTGACTGCATTAATATATGACCGTAACGATAAAAGGTACGAGGAAAGATCACCAGTACTTTGGAAGTGAGAACGATAAGTATTTTTGACAAAACAATTTAAATGCTACAACTACAAAACAATACAAAACAGAGGGAGTAGTTAATTAACACTACTGGAGATATGATTTTTGACGAGGACTCAATAGGTTCTAGACGGGCCATAAGTGGTCGTGTCTAAAAAAACCGGTCCCCAGGAGGTCAGTTGTTGGACCGCATGGAAAAATGCATTATCCCGTGCGGTCTACTTAAGCGACCGCATGGGGTATTATCCCGTGCGGGACACTTAACGACCCGCACGGGATAATTATGCATTATCCTGTATGGCCCACTGAAAAGCCTACACGGGATAATGAATTTTCCCGTGCGGATCGTTAAGTGGACCGTACGCGATGATGCACCATAAAATAGCTGCCCAACCCGACAGTGTCACATTTAACATGATGTTTCTTTCTCCAAAAAAGGCAACTATAGGGGAAAAGTTTTCAACTCGAATTCTTCAATTGCAATCACTACAAAAGGTAATATGCTTGATCTTCTCTTTTATTTTTTTTTTATTTTTAAAAATTTTTATTGGTTGAATGCGAAGATATTTGAACTTTTTTCAACTTGATTTCTCTCTCCAAAAATAGGCAATTTCTTTTGGTGGAAGGTTTTAGATTCGAAATCTTCAATTGAAATCAATATAAAAGGTAACATGCTTCATCATCTCTTTCATTTGTTTTCGTTTTTTAAATTTCATTGATTGAATGCGAAGATATTTAAACTTGTTTGAATAGGTCATTTTGAGCTATTTTTGTAATTTCTAGGTCAAATATTTTGTTTTTTGATTGAACCATTTTTTTGGTAATTAATAGTGTATTAGTATTATATTTGCTATGAATGATGTTTTAGTTATAAAGTAGGATTTAAGTTTAATTTGTTTATGTAGAAAACATCGGTAATATAATATTATTTTATGCTGTGAATTTTTTTAAATGGATAGGACATGGATATATGAGACACGGAGAACTCATCCGGTGTTCATGAGAGAATCATAAACATTTATTAATAAGGCGAAGGCACACGCTTTGAGGGAGAATAGGAAGGATATTTTTTGTCCTTGCGTAGATTGCAAGACCAGAAGATGTGGAAAGATCCGAATATAATTCTGGGACACATAATTCAGCATGGATTTGTGGAGAAATACACAGTTTGGACTTATCATGGGGAAGTCACTGCTCCTGAAGAGATTCATGATATTTGGTTCGATGAGGTAGAGAATTTTATAATTGAGGATATGTCCCGTGAAATGACGGGTGATTTTAGCAGCTCTGGTTTTGACGATGTAGAGGTTGATATTGATCTTGATCTTGAGGATATGTTGCGGCACGCTGAACCAGAGGTCCTAACAGAGAAAGCAAGAGATTTAAATAATTGGGAGGTGTTGCAGAAATCAGCGAAAAGATCTTTTGTATGATCAATCAAAGGGATGTGACATGGATTATACAGTGTTGCGGTCGGTGCTAGAACTTCTTAGATTGAAGGCCAGGCACGGATGGTCTGATACTAGTTTCAACGACTTGATGGGTCTCCTGAGAGCTATGCTTCCTAAGCCTAACTTATTGCTAGCTAACACCTATCAAGCCAAGAAACTGATATGTCTCTTGGTGTGGAAAAGATCCATGCATGTATTAATCACTGTGTACTTTATCGCAAGGAATACACTGACTTGGACAAGTGCCCAACTTGTGGGGCGAGTAGGTACAAAAAGGATAACAGTGCCGGCGCAAGTGATGTTGCCAAACCAAATGCATTGGTCGAGCCAAAAAAAAGATTCTGATCATGGTGATGTGATACTTGCCAGTGAAAGATGACATTAAGCGATTGTTCTCGAACCCCACCGATGCCGAGTTGATGAGATGGCATCAAGAAGGTCGAAAGACAGATGGTATGATTCGACATCCTGCCGATGCTCGACAATGGAGAAACTTTGATTCAAAGCACCTAGAATTTGCAAAGGATCCGAGAAATGTACGATTTGCATTGAGCACGGATGAAATGAATCCGTTTAGTGACCTTAGCAGCTCGCACAGCACTTGGCATGTTCTGCTCACCATGTATAACCTTCCTACATGGTTATGTCAGAAGTGAAAGTACATTTTGTTGACTATCCTTATACAAGGGCCAAAACAGCCTGGCATCGACCTAGATGTGTTTCTTGAACCTTTGATGGAGGATATGCAAGAAATGTGGGAAGAGGGTCTACGATTGCTTGATACGTACCGTCAGGAGTATTTTACTCTGCGTGCTATCATATTCGTTACTATAAACGATCTACCGGCCAATTCTTTTCTCTCCGGACAGATTAAAGGAAAGACTGGATGTCTGATATGTCTGGACAACACATCGTACATATACCTGACCTCGTCAAAAAAGTTAGTTTAAATGCGTAATCGTCGTTTCTTACCACAGAAGTATAGGTATCGTGCGATGGCTACCTTTTTTGACAAAACTATTGAGGAAGGTACTGCCCCCGAAGCAAAGGATGATTCCACGGTGTTCAAGCTGAGAAAGAACATAAAGGTCGTGTTCGACAAGGGAAAGACAGCTTCAGGCAAGATGAAGAAAGAAGTGGTAGAAAATATGTTGCCCTTCAAGAAACATTCAATCTTTTTCAAGTACCTCACGTACTGGAAAGACTTGGAGATTCGTCATGCCATCGATGTCATGCACCTTAAGAAAAACGTGTTCGACAGCACTATCGGGACTTTACTTGACATCCCTAGTAAAACAAAGGATGGGTTGAAGTCACGTAATGACCTGGTCAATTTAGGCAGAAGGAAAGATCTCCACCCGATAGAGCTAATCAATGGTAAGATTGAGATTCGACCGGCATGCTACTCAATGACACTAGAAGAGAAAAATGCTTTCTGTAAATGTCTTCGTGGTTTGAAAGTGCCGACTGGATTCTCATCGAATATCTGAAAACTAGTATTAATGAAAGATTTGTCGATTTCTGGATATAACGCTCACGACTGTCATAAGATGCTTACGGTATTCCTCCCTATCGCTATAAGGGCGGTGAAGCCAGTGCGCACCAAGGTAGTGATAACAAAGCTATGCTATTTTTTTAATCGAGTTTCACAGAAAGTTTTTGATCCAGAAGAATGAGGACCCCTTCAGAAATTCGCAGTCGAGACAGCTTGCCAGCTAGAGATGTTTTTTCCTCCATCGTACTTTGACATGATGGAACATCTCATTGTTAACATTGTCCCTCAAATTACTGAACTTGGTCCTCTATACCTACATCAAATATGGGTGTACGAGCGATAAATGGCTGTTTTGAAAGGGTATGTCCGTAATCATGCTCATCCGGAGGGCTCGATGATAGAGGGTTACACAACTGAGGAGGTTGTCGAGTGTTGTCTAGATTATATGAAAGATGCTAACCCCATTGGGATACCGATGCCTCGACATGATGGAAGGTTATCTGGGAAGGGTACTGTGGAAAGAAAATGCTTCTACGACAACGATTACAAAGCGGTATCAGATGTACACAGCAGTGTTCTTCAACAACTCGCCATCGTTGCGTCCTACATTGAGCAACACATTTCCGAGATCAGAGCATGCAATCCTGGACGATCCGACGATTGGGTTTCCAAAGAACAGAAGCACAGTTTTCCCCAATGGCTGAAGGATCAAAAGCTACCTTCTGGTCAATCACTCGAGGAAAAACGATAGAAAGACTTGCAGCTGGCCCAACAAGCCTTGTGACCTCATGGCATGGGTATGACATCAGCGGATATTCTTTTTACACAAACAGCAAAGACAAGAAAAGCTCAGCACATAACAGTGGAGTTTGTGTCGAAGCGTTGGATGCAATAGGACAGAAAAAATCTTACTACGGGATCATACAAGAAATATGGAAACTTGACTACGGTTTAAACATTCAGATCCTTGTTCTCAGATGCCAATGGGTGAAAGACATCATGGTAAAAAAATTTGGATTTACGTGTCCTTGCCAATGGATGATCCATGGGTCCTTGCCGAGTGTGTTGCACAAGTTTTTTATGTGAAGGACCCTTCCGATGAAAGGATAGAAATTATTGTATTGGGCAAGCAACACATCAGTGGTATTGACAACATTGAAGACGCGTCCGATTATAATCAGTACGACGTCATTTCGTTATTCACAGATCTTCCTATGCAGATCAAACGCATTGAGAGTGTCCTCGACGAATCAAAGTTTTCATCCATGCGGAAGGATGTTAATCCCAAAATTGTGAAACGTTAGTTTGTTTTTGTGTACAATATGTTTTTGCGATCGAATGTATCAAACTTATGGTGTTCCGAGCAAATGTGTGGTTCTATGTGATGAATTGATATTTCTATGTGCATTGATAATTTTTTAGTTTTATAGTTCCAAATGGAACAATTAATATGTTATTCCATAAAATAGAATATACATTGATTAATAAAATTAATATGTGATGAATTTACATTAGTGAAATTAATATGTGATGAATTGAAATATTAATAAAATTAATATGTGATGAATTTACATTAGTGAAATTAGTATGTGATGGAATTGAAATATTAACAAAATTAATATGTGATGAATTTATATTAGTGAAATTAATATGTGTTGAATTGAAATATTAGTAAAATTAATATGTGATGAGTTTATAAAAAGGGGGGATTATCCCGTGCAGTCGGCTTAAGGGCCCGCACGGGAAAATCATCTTTCCATGTTGCCGCCACTCTCTCTCTCTCTGTTCGCCGCTCTCTACAACCGACGCCGGCCTCAACCGCCGCCTCCCCACCGGCCGCCTACCGCCACCCAACCCCGCGCCGCTGCTGCCGCCGCTCTCTCTCTCTCTCTATCTGTCGCTCTCTTCGACCGACGCCGGTGTCGGAGACTGTCCGGACCTTCCATTATATTTGCAAGATGAGTTGCAACGCTTCAGCTCATCTAACAAGTATAATGAAACATCCGACGTCCCAAGAGAGGGATAAGTGAGACATTGCAGGGCCTTTAACCTGCCAGTCAACTTCAGCCTAGAGTGTGCCTATCAAACCACTCGAAGGTGGCGACCAGATGTGTTACACACTCAAGAGACTTGACAAAATTGGCTGAAGATCTACAACATCTAAATTATTCCTAACTCATACTCATGTGAATCTAACTCCCAGAATGTGTGTTAGATTCACACTTTCTTCTCAAGCATGAGCATACAAAGTAAATACAACTAGAATAAGAAACAATTACGGATTACATTAACATTACTTATTACATACGCCGACCGGCCAAATAGGTATAAAATCAGAGTACAGCGAACAACGATGGCTTAATTACCCACCCACAAACACACCGACTAGGGGTTTACCCTGTTAAGTTCAAGACCTAGAAGAAAAGTTGTTTACCCGCATTCTCTCAGAAGATAAGTCTATGGCCTGCATCAAAATGGATATTCCAATCTCAAGTATCAGTACATTATTTGAAATAATGTACTGACAAGAGCACAATCAAACCTAAGTACATGAAAGCTCTAATTAAAAGGAAAAGCTATTTGTGGTCTCGATTTTCAGCATAAAGCAAGTTTTAGTTCACAAGCGTCTTATAACATAATTTAAGCAAGGCACTTTTAGCAATGCATAAAATTTTTACTAAACATGGCATGGCTACAACATAAATGAGTAGATAACAATCCCTTACCCACGTCGGGGAGTAAGGCAAATTCATTGCAGAAATCAACATCTATTTCAGCACAAAATGATTTATTTCAAGAACATTTATGGAAATCACAAAATTCAAGAGTTATACCCATAGCATATCATTATGTCGCTCATGACTGTGAGCACGGCTAATCGATTAGGTTTTATAACTATGCAGAGTTTGTACAGCTTTACCCACATGATATGAACACTCTAGTTTGTTTTGAGTTTGCAAGACTCTATCACACTCTTCCCGTTGAGTGTGATCTAGAGGTCATAACGTAGCCTTTACACTACTTAGTCCCTAGCCTTGCACCAACACGATACGTGTTTCCTCCATCCTAGGTCATACTGGAATAAGACCTAGAACCGTTAAGTGGCGAGCCCACGCCTTAAACTTAACGCCATGGTGGCGGACACGACAGGAACCCACCCACGTGGCACGATATCGTTGTATTGGACAGACTGAGTCGCCTAAACTACCACATCGACGGTAAATAGGAAGTTCCTCTGGGTTATCCGAACCCATACACTTCGGCCTACCATAATGCAAGGCTAGATGCTAAATAGATTACTTGGCTTAGGCTTCCCATACTAGCACATGTGGATGTACGGTATACACAATGAATGACATGTAGTTCAGTCCTTAATTGACTCGGGCAAACACTCCCCCTATCGGTATATGAATACATCAATCGTATACCACTTGCCGCCCAAGTCTAAAATCACATTTTATTTAAATTTTATTTCACAAATATTAAGAGGTTCATCTCTGGTTCAAAATGTCCAAAAAGGTTTATAAAGAGTTTAGCAGTAAATCCATGACTATGTTTCATTTATTACTAAGCAAGGCTAAGCATCTTATCTTTATGAAACATAACATCGTCATATGAGCATATTTAAAGTACTCTAATTAAATCCTAAGGTTCAAAACAGCAAGGAATTGATTTTCAAAAGGGGTTCATGCATTTTCAGGTCATAGCTACAGATCATATGTTCCAATTATCGATAGAGTAAAATACGCATGCAACTTTACAAATAAATCATTTAGCCTGAAAACATGGAATTCAAAGTGTTCAAAGGAGGGGCATGAACTTGCCTTGGTCTGGAGAAAAGTTGGTACACCATCCACTCCTCCGTTTACACAATTATCTAAATAAAATATACGGTATGCAATTAAACACCGAAATATGCGAAAAATCCAAAATGCTCTAAAATGCATGATTTTTATACATTGAGTTGGTACTGTTCTAAAGTTAATTTAGGTGAAAGAATCTCTAATTTATCTTACTTTATTTGGGAGTTATGATTTTAGAAGTTTTATCAGTATAGGGTTAGGTGATGTTTGGACAGTGTTTCTATAATCTGATTTTTATTAACTTGACTTCACAGGGGCAAGGGAATACATGTTCTAAGTCCAACACAATTGGTTCCATAATTTTTAGAGCTATTGTAAATTACTTAGGCATTTTACAACTTATAGCGTGTTCTAAGTCTATAGTGTTCTACATGTATGGCCCTAGGGATTTTGGGTCCAGAGCCTGATCCATCATGTTCATGATGTGTAAAATGAACTATTTGGTCAACCAATTCTAACTTTAGTTAATGATCCTAGGACTTGGGGTGTTTTGCTATACCTTCTATGAACTACGGGTGTTCTTGTGTTAGAAACTTTATATATTAACTTAGAGATTGCTTTGTGAGTTATAGGTGCTATGTTTTGGTAACAAGGGATGGATCTTAAGGTTCCACTGGTCCAATATGTTCCATCCTATTTTACTTAGGTTAGGGTTCAATTCATGTATATGCATATTTACATAATCATGGTGTTTAGCTTATGTAGGGTGGTTTGCACTTAGGTCTTCTTGTTCAGAGTTTCCCTATATGTTTGGTGTATGAGTCACCATATTATATCTTTGCTAAATGAAGTTTATTACTTGCTGGTCTTTTAGAAATTTAGGTCTTTTCAAAAGGGTGAAAGATGAATTTTCTACAAATTATGCAAGTGAAGGTGTGTCCTAGGTTGCTTGCTCCTTATTTAAATAATTAAGCGATCTTACTATTCAGTGAGCACATATTTTTATTTCATAATTTGAAAGTACATGTTTTGTTGATTATACAGAATTTAGGTTTACTCAAAAGGAGTTAAGATGAATTTTAAATAAATCTCTAAATTTCAGCTTATCAAAATCACATCATCTTAATGTAAATAATTTTAAGGATATTTGGTACAAAGGAACTATATGTTTTTATTTTTCCTAAATAGAGTGTATAAGTTGGTGGACATGTAGAATTTGAGTTTGTCCAACAATAAGTGAAATTAAATTTTCTATGTATTTTAGAAGTTTGTGGTAGCTCTATGTGTGATTTCCTTTATTTAAATTTTTGAGACTAAATTTGCACTGTAAGTGCCAAGTTTTATAACTCTAAATTAAAGGTTATCTTCTTATCAGGGCACAGAAATTTGTCCTATTCCAAAATGTGTTGTAGTTTATTTTATATAGATTTTACAAGTTCAGTCGTCTTCCTATTAAAAAATTATTGTTTTAGTTATTTTCATTTGTATTTCCAATGTTGAAAACCGTGGGGTCCATGGGTCAGTCCATGGTCATTTTGCAGAAAAACCCATGGAGTCTTAAAATCTGAACCCGGGGTCCTTGGGCACGTGTTAAATCGATTTATATTTAGAGTCCACGAGTTTTAGGGTATTTACAGATGGGTCCTTGACCCCACATGTAAGTCTAACATATTTTGCATCAAAGACCTCACGGATTTTAAACATTCGCTAATTTAGACCTATGCGCGCTAACTCATTTGGGCCCACATGTCGGTGAGGCAGTGGCCAAGAGAAGGCAGGGCTTCGTCGGCTGGCGAGGTTCACGGCGGCACCACCAACGAACGGCGGCTCGGCTGGGGGAGCGACTGTGGAGATTATGGCAATCGGGTATCTACATGGCAAGCTTATCCGACTGGAGGTAGGGATAGATTGCGCCTGCCACATCTGTAAACCAAATATGACTTGGGTGTTACGTTGCCGATAGAGATAAGGCAACGGCCTATAGTCACAGTTTGGTAAGATTGAGGAAACCGACTTAGAGTAAGGTAGGGTTTCCGATCTGTAAGCCCGCCTCCCAAGACTATATAAGGGGGGTAAGGGGCGTCCCTTGAGGGATATCAGATATCAGAAGTTAGATCAGCGTTTAGCTTTCAGCCTTAGATCTTGAGATCAATAAAGACACTCGGCGGATCGAATCCACCAAAACAGGAGTAGGGTATTACCTCACGAGAGGGCCTGAACCTGTCTAAACCTCGTTCTCCAATCTAACCCATTGTGCTTGGCGATCTTGACTACACCCCCAAATTTCTATTGCCGAAACCAAGTTTCGACATTTGGCGTGCCAGGTAGGGGCACGCGCGTCAAGACTTCTTCGACAAATCTCGCCGACAAGCGTGATGGGATCTTCTTCAGGATTCGGCGACTTCGCCGCCGACAACTTCGACAAGTACTCCTCCTTCGACTCGGATTAAAACCAGTCGAAAGGAGAGACCCACTCGGCATCGTTCGGGCTCCCGAATAGCGCCAAGATCTTCGACGACATCTTGGAGTCCAAGATGCAGTCCACCCTCTCCAACGAAGGAATTCACTCGGCACCGTTCAGACTACCGAACGCCGTCGGAATCTACACCGATCTCCTCGTCTCCCCAATAGAGACGATCCACTCTGAAGAAGACCTCTCGGCGCCGTTTGGATTACCAAACGCCGCTGAGATCTACGGCAAACTCCTCTCCCCGAGTCGAGGTCGACCCACTCGGAGGAGCCCGCGTCCCCAAGCTCTGACTCGGACTCGAACGATCCAGACCCGAGCTACCCAGGGTCGAGGGAGGTCACCGTCATCCTCCAGCCGTTCGGCTCATGCTCATCTTCGGAGCTCAACGAATACCTCAGCTCTGCCGGCTTTGACGACCTCTATGGCATCCCCTCAGACGAAGCCGACGACTCCGACTGCCACAAGGACTATGAGCCAAAGTGCTTCGATGTCCTCATGGCTGAGCCGGCCGAGTCCGACTCAGCCATGGCCCGCAGGCTTGCAGAGGAAGAGCGAGCCAAGATCGAGCAAGAGCGCAAGCTGGCTGAAGAGGAGAAGAAACGCAGGGAAGAGGCTGACAAGAGAAAGCAAGATCTACGGACAGCCGGACAATCCGCTCAAGAGGCTATCCTTCAAACGCGGGTCCACAACACCAATATCTTCCAGACGCCACAGCAGAACGCTGTTGCCGCACTCACACTCTTGGACACCGTCATGGAGACGGCACCCCCCGACGTGACTCCAATACTCGACAAAATCAAGACCATCGTCGCAGCCACAGCCAACAGTCATCCCTCCACCTCGGCACGAAGGCCGACGGGTCCGTGGCCGAAACGCCGACAAAGCCGACTCCCGCCTCTAAGGTCGGGAGACTATAAGAGGCCCGAGCCGGACCGATCGACGACTAGGCCAAGAGGCCCACGCCACGAGTCCACGCAGAAGCGGCAGGAGCAAACGGCCGACTCCCGCGACAAACGACATGGACGTCCACCCGTCCACCACCGCGTCCACCGCAACAATAGCTCCAGCTACCCAACCAGCCAACCGAGGACCCCGCCGAGTGATGCGGGAAGTCCTCGATCGCCGTTACCAGGAGCGAGACCAACGCACTCTGGAAGATCGGAGGGGATCACCCGACAGCAACGATGACGGAGTGCCAGCTTTCACTCGGGAGCTTCGCCGAGTGCACTGGCCGAATGGATTCAAGCCAACAGGAATAGAGAAGTACGATGGCAAGACCGACCCCGAGTCGTGGCTTACCGTGTACACTCTCGCCATCCGCGCAGCAGGCGGCGACAACAAGGCTATGGCCAATTACGTGCCCGTGGCCCTCGCCAACTCAGCCAGGAACTGGCTCACGAGCCTGCCAAGAGGCTCAATCAGCTCGTGGAGCAAGCTGAGGGACCACTTCAACACCAACTTCCAGGGCACCTTCAAGAGGCCCGGCACACACTTCGACTTATACAACGTCGTTCAGAAGCCGGACGAGCCTCTGAAGGATTACATCCGGCTTTTCTCCGAGAAGCGCAACAAGATCCCCAACATCACCGATGACATCATCATCGCCGTCTTCCAGAAGGGAGTCCGTGATGAGCTGTTAATCGGGAAGTTCGGGCGCAAGCCACCGAAGACGGTGAAGCAGATGTTCGAAATGGCGAACTCCTACGCCAAATCCAATGATGCCATCAAGGCAGCGCGCCAAGACCGGCCCGACAGGAGGGAAGATAACCAGGCGGGAGGAAGCTAGAATCTTAAGAAGGATAACGGCAACAACAACAACCAGGGCCAAAAAGACCGCAAGCACCGATCCGAAGATCTAGTGGCCGCAACCTCCAGCTCTCAACGCCGTCCCCGAGTCGCGGCCTACGACGCCATCATGAACGCTCAATGCACTCATCATCCCAATCACAAGCACGCGGCTAAGGACGCTTCATTTACAAACAGTTCGCCAGAGCGAGCAGACGCGCGCAACTCAACAAGAAGCCGATGATGAGGCTGGTCCATCGGTGCCAAGAAAAACAACGCGGGAGAATGCCGAACCTTTCCAAGACCACGTGGGAGAGCTCAATCACATCTTCGGGGGCCGCTAGCCTATGAATCCAAGAGGAAACGAGAAGCTAACCGACCGAGAGGTCAACGCGGCTCAACCCGAAGTCCCTCGGTACCTACGATGGTCGAAGTGGCCATCACTTTTGACCGCTCGGATCACCCCGACCGAGTGGTTCATCCGGGCGCTATCCACTCGTCCTGGACCCGGTGGTCCGCAACATCGAGCTTAAGCGCGTCCTCATCGATGGGGCGGCGCCCTCAATATCTCGTTCACCAAGACCATGGACGAGATGCAGATCCCGAGAGCTGAATTGAAGGCAAGCTCAGCCCCCTTCCACGGAGTCATCCCGGGGCTGTCATATACACCACTCAGGCACATCATCCTGCCGGTCACCTTCGGAGCTCGAGAGAACTTCCGAACGGAAAACGTCACTTTCGAGGTTGCCGACTTCGAAACGGCCTACCACGCCATCATCGGAAGGCATGCGCTTGCCAAATTCATGGCGATCCCACATTACACCTACCTCTGCATGAAGATGCCGGGTCTCAACGGCGTCATCACTCTTCGCAGCGATGTGAAGCAAGCTTTCACCTGCGACAAGGAGAGCTGCGACATGGCCCAATCTCGCGAGAGATTGCGTGGCCAGCAAGAAATCCGATTGGCTGCATTGACTTCGGCAGAGGGCGAAGTCCCCGCGAAGAAGATAGCCAAATCAGGATCCGGTGACGCCAAGACCAAGAAGATCTCCCTTGATCCATCGGATCCCTCGAAAACTACTGTAATCGGCGCTGAACTAGATCCCAAATAGGAAAGTACGCTCGTCACCTTCCTCCAAAATAATAAAGATGTTTTATCTTGGAAACCATCTGATATGCCTGGAATTCCTAGGGAGGTGATCGAGCACTCTTTGCACGTCAAAGATGACGCCAAACTGATAAAACAACGATTACGCAGATTCGCGCAGGATCGAAAAGACGCCATCAAGGAAGAGCTCACAAAGCTCTTGGCTGTCGGCTTTATCAAAGAAGTCCTACATCCCGACTGGTTAGCCAACCCAGTTCTGGTCCGCAAGTAGACAGGGCAATGGCGCATGTGCGTTGACTATACCGACCTCAACAAAGCCTGTCCCAAAGATCCATTCGAGCTGCCTCGCATCGACCAAGTCGTAGACTCAACAGCCGGCTGCCAACTCCTGAGCTTCTTGTATTGTTACTCGGGCTATCACCAGATCAGTTTGAAAGAATCTGACTGCCTGAAGACATCGTTCATCACGCCGTTTGGGGCCTACTGCTACATCACCATGCCTTTCGGCCTGAAGAACGCCGGCGCCACATACCAACGCATGATCCAGAGATGTTTCCAGACGCAGATCGGCAAGAACGTAGAAGCTTATGTTGACGATGTTGTCATCAAGACCAAGTAGAAAGAAGACCTGATCGCTGACTTAGAAGAAACCTTCACGAACATCCGGGCCTTCAGAATGAAGTTGAACCCGGAGAAATGCACTTTTGGCGTCCCATTAGGCAAACTGCTCGGCTTCATGGTGTCACATCATGGCATTGAAGCCAATCCAGAGAAGATCAACGCTATCTTGAGCATGAAGCCCCCGAGTAACCAGAAGGATGTCCAGAAGCTCACTGGCTGCATGGCGGCGCTAAGCCGTTTCATCTCTCGACTCGACGAACGAGGCATGCCCTTCTTCAGATTGCTAAAAAAACGGACAACTTCCAGTGGTCCGCGGAAGCCCACAAGGCCTTTGAAGATTTCAAGGAATTCCTTACAACGCCGCCCGTCTTGGCCTCGTCTCAGCCCCAGGAGCCCCTGCTGCTGTACGTCTCAGCCACTCACCAAGTGGTTAGTACGGTCCTCGTGGTCGAGCATGAAGAAGAAGGACGGGCTCAGAAAATTCAGAGGCCGATCTACTTTGTTAGCGAAGTATTGGCAGGAGCCAAAATCCGCTACCCTCAGGTATAAAAATTGCTTTATGGTGTCCTGATAACCGCGAGGAAATTGGCGCACTATTTTCAGGGTCACTCGGTCACCGTCGTCACCTCCTTTCCACTCGGCGACGTCATCCACAACCGGGAGGCAACTGGGCGCATTGCTAAGTGGGCTCTGGAGCTGATGCCACTGGACTCGACTTTTAAGGCGAGGACATCCATAAAGTCACAAGCCCTGGCGGATTTTCTGGCCGAGTGGACTGAGCAACAAGAAAACGTACCTCGAGAAGACCTCCAACACTGGACCATGCACTTCGACGGATCCAAGAGGATCACCGGCTTGGGAGCAGGAGTTGTGCTGATCTTCCCGACTGGGGAAAGACTAAGATACGTCCTCCACCTCCACTTCTCCGTCTCACACAACGTCGCCGAGTACGAATCCACGCTACATGGTGCGGCTCGCGGTTTCACTCGGGATACGTCGGCTCATCGTGAAAGGGGACTCCCAGCTGGTCGTCAACCAAGTAATGAAGGACTGGTCCTGTCTAAACGACACCATGGAGGCCTACCGACAAGAAGTCCGTAAACTTGAAGACAAGTTCGACGGACTCGAACTATCACATGTCTTGAGACACAACATCGAAGCAGCTGACGAGTTGGCCCAGTTTTGGTCCAAACGCGAAGCCGCCCCAACAGACGTTTTTGTCGAACACCTCTATGAGCCAACCATCACGGCAAAGACAACTTCCAATGAACAAGCTATAAACGAAATCGCCATGACCGACGCCGACTGGAGGACATCCCTCATCAAATTTTTAACACAGCAAGAGCTGCCGGAAGACCGGGATGAGGCAGAACGTGTCCGACGTCGTTGCCAAGCTTATGTCATGGTTGACTCCAAACTATACAAGAGAAGCCCCTCCGGAATCCTAATGAGATGCATTACACCCGAGGAAGGGAGACAGCTCCTCCAAGACATCCACTCGGGCATATGCGGAAGCCACGCGGCAGCACGCACCTTGGTAGGCAAAGCCTACAGACAGGGTCTTTTCTGGCTTACCACGGTCTCCGACGCGGACAAAGTGGTACAAACCTGTGAAGGCTGCCAATTTTTCGCCCGACAAAGCCATGTCCCAGCCCATGAGCTACAAACAATCCCACTATCCTGGCCGTTCGTGGTATGGGGCTTAGACATGGTCGGCCCTTTCAAGAAAGCTTCAGGAGGATTTACACACCTATTCGTCGCAATCGACAAGTTCTCCAAGTGGATTGAAGCCAAGCCGGTTGCCACAATTACTGCTTACAAGGCACGGGATTTCTTCCCCAACATCGTGCACCGCTTCGACGTCCCAAACAGGATCATAACCGACAATGGGACACAATTCATGGGAGGCTCTTCAAGGAATTCTGCGAAGACTTCGGAATCAAGATCTGTTATGCATCAGTCGCACATCCCAAAAGCAACGGACAAGTTGAACGGGCCAACGGCATGGTCCTTCAAGGCATCAAGGCCCGCGTGTTCGATCGTCTAAGCCCTTATGCAGACAAGTGGGTTCAAGAGCTTCCCTCGGTTCTATGGTCTCTGCGGACCACACCCAGTCGGGCTACTGACCAAACTCCTTTCTTTCTGGTCTACGGTGCAGAAGCCATGTTGCCAAATGAGATGGAGTATGAATCCCTCCGAGTCCGCAGCTTCAACGATGAACGCTATGACCCCGACCGAGTGGACGACCTCACCCGACTGGAAGAGGCCCGTGAGGCAGCCCTCATCCAGTCGGCGAAAAATCTTCAAGGGCTCAGACGATACCATAGTCGCAACGTTCGAGCATGAGCTTTCATCGTTGGCGACCTGGTTCTGCGCAAGATTCAAACCACCAAAGACCGTCATAAGTTATCCCCCTCATGGGAAGGACCATACATAATCGCTGAGGTGACTCGGCCCGGTGCATACCGACTAAAGCGTGAAGACGGATCTATGGTGGAGAACTCCTAGAACATCGAGCATCTTCGACGATTTTATGCTTAAATTGACTCAAGTTTCATGTTTTTCTTGACTGCAAACCTCAAGTAAGATGACTTCTTGAGTTAGCAGTCGGGGGCTGTACATATGTCAATAAAGCATAGTTTTCCTCATCAACTTTTGTGCATGATTTGGTTTATCATTGTTTAATGTTCCTCGATTCGAGTTCAGTATTTAAAGACTGAGAGTTTTCTGATGGCCTAATCGAGCCTAGGCTCGGTGACAGTCGGACAAAAATTACTTAAGAAATTTCACATAAAAACTCAGATCAGGGCATTAACATAAATAGACTGAATATTCACAAGCCTACATCAGAGTGCCATAATCATACAATGTTTACAAGACAATGTTCATGAGACAGATTAAAGTCAAAAGTTGTTCACTACATCGATAGCAATCTTCTTCACCGACTCCTGCGCTTCACTAATCATATCCAGGGCCTGCTCATCCGAGGTCCCGTCGGCGAAGCCCTCCCCGACCGAGTTGACATCCACTCGGGGGTAGAGAGACCTGGTCTGCGCAAGAGCCAGACCAGCCCCCATGGTGGCAGCCTCGGTGATATTCACCAAATATTGGTCAGGGGTCCTCCGCTGCTTGTCAAAGATTTCTAATGGCTCCAGCAAGCTAGCCCCGACCCCCTGGTGAAACAAGGATAGCAAGATTGGCGTTGCTGCGTTGGCAACCTCTTCCCGGACCTCTCCGGCTCGTTTGACCCTCTCAAGAAGCACGTCATATTGAGCTCGGGTCTTAACTTTGTAAGCTGCCAAAAGAGTATGATCATGCAAAGCACCCGAAGACAAAGCAGCACAAAGGATATTACTTCAAAGAAGCTTACCTTCGAACTCGGCCTCCAACTCGGTCTTGCCGAGGCAGACTGCCTCCAGCTGTACCTGGAGCGAGTGGACCTCCGACGAATTTTCTACAAACACAGAAGGCTATTAGCGACCGAGATCAGCACAGAACCCATAAAGAAACTGGAAAGATTGGACTTACTCCCGACTGAACCGCGGAGGTCGAGGTTCTCCTCCCGGAGTTTGGCTATCTCCTTCCTCAGGGCCGCCTCTCTCGACGCGGCTTCCTCCCGGGTGGTCTTTAACTTCCGCTGGACGTCCTCCAGGGAGTTCAGATGAGGAACCAACTTCTCCAGCACTTTGGATTTGGCCATGGATCGACAATACTCCTTCTGCACGCAGTATCCAAAGTTGACCGACTGGAAAGAAATGATGATACAAGACAGAGAAAAGATCTAGGCTTACGTTGAGTAGCCGAGTCGCCTCATTTAGGCTGTTGACAAGGGCATCCCTTTCTTCGCTTTCCGCTTGCTTGTCCAAGATGATGCCCTGCCTTTGGCCTTCCGAGTCTCGCCATTCGATCTTAATCGGAGGAACCCAGGTTTTAGAAGACTGTAACCTGGGATTTCCTCTACTGTGGCTAGCAGATCAGGAAGGGCAGATGAAGACACGAAAGATGTGAACTAAAGATTAAAGACAAGATTTCGACTCGAGACTTACCGGCTTCGGCGGCTGAGCTCTGGACCGGAGCAGCCCGGCTGGTCTTCTCCCTCTGGCTTTTCCCCGACTGGTCTTCAGTCGGGGCTCCCTGAGCCGCAGCCTGGGGCTTCTCCGCAGCCGACTGGTTCCCAGCCGGGGCATTCCGGCTGGCAGTCGGCGGCTCCTTCCTCGGCACATCCTTCTTTGAAGGCGAGGGCTTTCTGCCCGGAGCGCTCTCGCTCGGGAGAGGGCTCCGGGGTCTTGGCTCCGCAGGCTTGGATGCCTCGGGAGCAGCAACTGGAGTTGGCCCTTCACTCCTCCCGGCGGGATCTATATCCTGGGGCCTCCTGCCAAACCAACAACGCACTTAGTCGAAATGAAGACAAAGAAATTTCCAACAATGAAGTTCAGGCTTCAGTCATGAGGCGTACCTAGACGACCGATGGATCTTCGGCGCCACCTTCGGCGATGGCCTTGGAGGAGGCGTCTCGACTGGAGGAGTCGGGACGTCATCGTCCGAGTCCATCGATGACGAGCCTCCTCTTGCTCGCCCGCTTGTTGGTGTCCTCACGGCGCCGCTCGTTTCCGGCCAGGTCACTTTGGATCTTCACCCCACCGTCGGCTTCTTGGCGGGCGAAGTGGTACGTCATCATGAGGGATCTTGTATGGTTTAGAAACGATGGAAGCATTTTCCTGCAAGAGAAATTCCCGCAATACTGAGAGGTATGACATCAAGATTTTGAGACAGTACAAAGAAGTCAGTCGGCTTACCGAAGGAGGAGGCCGATGGATACTGAAGGGAAGAACCGGCAGCACGAGGGCACGCTCGACTGCGATTCCAGTCGAGAAGATCTTATACATCCGGATCTTCAGGACCTCCTAGCTTAGGGGGTCTTGATCTTCCCGATTGGGGTCCTTCCCGCCTTCGTATTCGAAGGCTGGCTTCGACCGCTCTTTGATTGGTGCCAGTCGGCACCTGATGAAGTGCCGAGTGATCGCTCGCCGCGAAGACCTTTACGCTTCATTGCCGGGATCTTCGCTAGCGGTTTGTTGGCCTCATCCCAATCTTGAGCCACGGTACAGTGCTCCAAGTATGCTTGGGTACGGGGGAAGGCCGACAAAGGGGCAGTGGGTTCGAGATTGCGATGTAGAACTAGCCGTGTGCCATCCCTTGTTGGAAGATTTCAAGGGAAGATAGAAGTACTTCTTGCGGAGAGATCCGCAGAGTTGAAAACCCGCTCCACCAATAACGCATGGGTGGTCCTTATTCGGATGCGGTTTGAGGTAAAACATGCGGCAAAATAGGTGGAAGTGGGGAAGGATGCCAAGGAAAGCCTCACATACATGAATAAAGAGAGCGATGTGAAGCATGGAGTTGGGGTTCAGATGATAAAGTCGAAGACCATAATAATCCAAAAGCCCCCTAAAGAACTCGGAAGTGGGGAGGCTGAACCCGCAGTAAAAGAAAGAGGTGAACACAACAAGCTCACCGGTGTTCGGGGTTGGGAAATCATCACCCGCCGCCGGGCGCCAACCCACGATCTCCTTGGGGGGCAGCACGCCGTACTTCACCATCTCCTTGAGGGTGGATTCCCTCACATCTGATGTGGCCCATTGGTCAAAGGGGATTTTCTTTTCATCCGCCATGAGTGTGGTTTGGATGGGAAGTGGATCTGGTTGGAAAGGATGGGGATTTGAGCAAGGGATCTTGGGAGTTGGCTGCGAAAGCTAGTTTGTGGCAAGGAGCGAGCTCCTGGGTGGACGATTCGGGTGCGCACGAGTCTAGGGTTTTTCGCAGGGAGCTGGTGAACAGCGCTGCGAAAAGAGGAAATTTTTGGGAAGACGAAGTGGCGGGGATGACCTCGAGGCTTTGTAGAAAGATTTGAGGGTTGCGCTAGGTTTTCTTGTGATTGGGTCGAACCCATGAGAGACCTGCGGCCCAACTAAGGTGTGGCTCAACACGTGTCCTTCGGGACTTAAGCGGATGAGCTTAAGCAGATTTGCCTTGGCAATATGCACGTGTTCGAATGTCCTATACCTTTGGAAATCCTTTCATACCGCGGTTTGCCTGACTTCATGAGAAGCTGGCACGATGCAATTTGGGAGGTGACCAACAGCTAAGCTTTTTATAGCTGCCTTGATGACAAGGGCTGTTTGGTTCTTTAGCATTTGATTAAGTGATTATATCAATGCTATTTTTCCGCCTTGGTGAAGATCTTTATAGATTGAGACCGGTATTATGGCAAGAGCTATTTAATAACTTGGTCATATTTTTCATACGATTGAAAAACTTGTTTGCCCATGAGGACGATTAAAATATTTGTTTCGAAATAACTCGGGCAGATCCACTCGGATAAACATGAGCTTACCGAGTGCTTTTCACCCATGAGGGTTGATTGAATTATTTGTTCTGAGATGACTCGGGCAAATTCACTCGGATGAGTATGAACTTACCAGCATGAGCTAAGTATTTATATGAGAATAATTTTTTATAGTTCTTGACTATATGATTAGTCTGATTTTGACTAACCATATAGTCGGGCTACTAATTAGGTGCATCGGAGATGCACCTAGATATTTATTTTTGAGAATTTTTAGATATTTTCCAACCCTTCACGCTTTGAAGCCACTCGGGAAGATTCAGCAGAGATGATGGAATCACTCGGCGCCGAAGCACTCGGCCAAAGAGGTTTTTGGTGCGTCTTGTTTTGGTTTGAAGCCGAGTTGTCTCGTCGACTGAAAAGGACTCGGGGACTACTGTGGAGATTATGGCAATCAGGTATCTACATGGCAAGCTTATCCGACTGAAGGTAGGGATAGATTGCGCCTGCCATATCTGTAAACAAAATATGACTTGGGTGTTACGTTGCCGATAGAGATAAGGCAACGGCCTATAGTCACGGTTTGGTAAGATTGAGAAAATCGACTTAGAGTAAGGTAGGGTTTCCGATCTGTAAGCCCGCCTTCCAAGACTATATAAGAGGGGTAAGGGGCGTCCCTTGAGGGATATCAGATATCAGAAGTTAGATCAGTGTTTAGCTTTCAGCCTTAGATCTTGAGATCAATAAAGACACTCGGCGGATCGAATCCACCGAAACAGGAGTAGGGTATTACCTCACGAGAGGGCCTGAACCTGTCTAAACCTCGTTCTCCAATCTAACCCATTGTGCTTGGCGATCTTGACTGCACCCTACAAATTTCTATTGCTGAAACCAAGTTTCGACAACGACCAAAAGGGAAAAGGTGCGCGAGGACCTTGCGCACAAATCGGAGGTGGTCTCGTCGACGGTGATGTCTGGAACCAAGGATGGCGATCGTGCAAGCGACGGCCGGTTCCGGGGTGTCGACACATAATGAATTTTGGCTCGAATTAGTGCAAGCTAGAGCATGTATGTGAGGGCTTGAGTACTAAGGAGACTCACCGAGTGGCTGGGAAAACTTGGCGAAGCTAGGACAACAGCGGTGGCGAAGTGTCCAGCAGCAGCGGCTTTTCTCTGGGTCAACGTCGCCAGCTTGTTCGGGTTAAGGGCCTCCAAAACCAAAGCATGCAAGATGTTAAGGGCCACATAGGGATGGTGTGTTCCCAAGGAATTGGTCTGAGTCTCATCGAAGAGGACAAGACTTCCTGCGGCGGCGACTTGGCCGGAGCTAGGGATGATGGGGTTGATCTCCTTCCATAGAGCGCTATTGGTCGGGATTCTTGAGGGGAAGTGACGAGGGAGTTGGGGCGAAGGTTGTGACGCGGATTCTCGGTCGTGCATTGGCCCTTCTTGGCTGGAACGCCGTTGATCCCGAACGGCGGCGCCATGGACAGCAATGGCCATCTCTGGTGATATTGCACATCTCAACACAGGAAACCAAAAGCACGGTTGGATTAGGCATGGGGAGTGGATCATGTTCTAGGGCTTAGATCGCAACGATACCCACCAGAGAAGTCATAGCACGAATCGAGCACCTTTCAGCAGAGAATAAGATGAAGCCGTTCCTGGCGATTCCGAGATGAACTGACTTAGCTTCTGTGTGGAACACGTTGAGGGAGGAATGATGATCACAGTTGGTGAAGAGGCAAGTCAAATGGTGGAGGTCGCGCTGGCAGTGCATGGCGAGGTGGGTTGTAGCGGCGTCGGCACGTGTTCCCTAGTCTCTCGCTTCTTCTCTTTGTTTCCCTGTGTCTTCCTGAGCAGTGGGATGTTTGGTACTGAGTTGGATTGGGTGTGTGCAGCTGTCAGGTGGGTCCAGGCCATGGTTCACTAGGCTAGGGAGAGGTGTGTGGGTAGGAACACAAGTGAAACTGGATTAAAGAGATTTTTCCAAGGTATTTATCTCTCCCTAAACTTTGGTGCTCAATAAATTAATATGTGGGCATGGTAAATTGGTAAAATTTTACTGGAGGTAGATGATCATCCCTAGGTTCTATTTTCTTTGGTTGCATTCAAAAATAATTTATGGTTTGTTCCCAGGAATTAATTAAAGATAGGGTATTTTGGGACTTGTTTGAATTTTTAGAGGGCCTAAACAGTGAATAAAAATTATATTTATTCATGGTTTTTATCCTAGCATTTGAATAAAATATTTCATGTATAAACTTATGTGCATTTTAATAATCTTTTCGGTAAGCTGGCATTTTAGCTGATTAAAATTATTAATTAGCTCATTATGGGACTATTTTGTTTAATTTATTTGGGGCATCCACCCTAGTTATTAAATCACACAAAAATTATGTTAAGTTGAATATAACATTTTGCACCTACATGGATTTTTCCATGATTTTTGTTGCATGTTTTGTTCTAGAAAATTAGGGTAACTTTCCTATGTATAGTTGCTCTCGCTCTGTGGTTCCGCCTAATATGATGATAGAGGTTTATTTGAATTTTATCTTGGGCTGTGGGAATGATCTTTGAATTAAATTTCTAAGTTTACATGTTAGCATCCAAAATTAGTTGTAGGCTCGTTTTGGTGAATTTTAATCTCCTAGTTGTTGCTTATGAGTTCTATTATGAAATGTAAATCGAAAACCCAAATACGCATAAATGGCTCTCGTCAAAACACGTAAATATCAGTATGCATGCTTCCTCGTGGGTTTGCATTTTTGTGCTAGGTTATATATGTAAAAGTTTTTAATTTGTTTTTAAAATTTGGTCTACCACGCAAGGCCTAGATTGGTCTCTCTTATTTAGAAAAGAGAAACTTTGGGTTCTCAAGTTTTTAATCGGGCTATGGGCCGAAGTCCTTTAACCAAAGTTAGAAAATGAAAATTTTTTATTCACAAATTTGGAAAACTTTACTTTTATTTTGTTTGGACAAAATTTCGTTGACCCTAGAATTTGGGTATGTGACAGCCGGCCTCAACTGACGCCTCCCACCGGCCGCCTACCGCCGCCCGATGCCTCCTCGCCGGCCGCCAACCGCCCGACGCCCCCACCGGCTCGCCGCCCAACCGCCTTCCGGCTCACCGACGCGCCGCCGGCCTCAACCGACGCCTCCGCCGCCCGTTGCCTCCACCGCACCACCGACCAATGCCTGCCCTACCGCGCCATCGAGAGAGAGGTTAGTATTTTGTTGCAAATTATCTTGTGATGGATGGATGATGCTTGTATTGTGATATGCATTGTGATGGATGGATGCTTGTATTGTGATGGATGGATGGATGGATGGATGCTTGTATTGTGATGGATGGATTTATATTTTGTAGAAGTTGTTGTTGTTGTTATATATGTCGTGATGGATGGATGGATGGATATATTTAGCATATAGGGTGCATATATGCCGTGATGGATGGATTTGAATGGATGAATTTTGAATGTATGTCGTGATGGATGGATGGATGAATTTATTTTAGTGATGGATGAATTTTAGGAGTGCAAATGGACTGATTATTTTAGGATTTTAAATGGACTCTTAATATTATAAATGTATTATAAAATGGACTGTTATTTTTGATGAATTTTTGATATAACCGTAAAATCGATTGTTATTTATTTGATGGAACTATAGTTAATTTGATGGAAATGTAAAATGACTGTTATTTTTTAACGAATTTTGTTGATGAATTTTGTTGATGTGAAATAGTTGGTGTGAATTTTTTATGTGAATTAGTTGATGTGAAATAGTTCATGTGAATATTTTTGATGAATTTTAGATTTTAGGTTATTTTTAGATTTTAGGATTTCCCTATCGAACGACCTACAAATCTAATCTCCCTCTCTCCTCTCCCTCTCCTCTGTCTCTTATCTCTCATCTCTTCCCCTGCCCTAATCTCACCTCTGCTCATGGACAAATTTTGGTAGAAAATATTAAAAGCATGAAAATAAACATATAGTCAAACATATGTATTTTCCTAAACCTAAACCTTGAGGATGTTGCCTATGTTGGGGAATGCGATGAGAGTAGCTAAGGGAGCTTGAAGTTGAAGGGGCACATGCAATTCCACTATCGGAGACCCCTATACCAAATCGTTAAATGTATGCATATGTATAACTTACATTTGACGATTTGGTCTAGGGTCTCCGATAGTGGAATTGCTCGTGCCCTTCAACTTCATGCTCCGATAGTGGATATAGTTTTGTTTTTCGAGAGCAAAAAATATAGTATTTTAGAAGTTAAAATATAGTCAATATAGAAAAACCTAAAGAGAAGAAGAAGGAAAAATACAATTTTTTCCTTCGTCTTCTCTTTAGGTTTTTCTCTAGTTTTTCTTTATATTTTAGACTTACGCTAAATTATTGTAAATAAATTATTTTGCTCGATGATGAACTGGAGCCATTCAGACATGTTGCAAATTGCAACATCCAAACACAGTTCGAATTATTTAGGCGTGTTGAAGGCTAGGTGGCAAGCGAAGATCTCCGCATCAATCCTTGTGTCAAAGGTCACAACGGAGATCTTCTGCTTGCCACCCAACCTACCACAATGCCTCATGCTATTACAGATATAGTTGTTCTGAGAGCAAAAAAATATAGTATTTTAGAAGTTAAAATATAGTCAATATAGAAAAACCTAAAGAGAAGAAGAAGGAAACATACAAATTTTTCCTTCTTTTTCTCTTTATGCTGCGATTTATGCATGTCCTTAACAATGAAACATCGAAACACGGTTCGAATTATTTAGGCGTGTTGAAGGCTAGGTCAAATTCTTTTAGGATAGAAGGAGACTTTGTGCACAGATGTACACCTCATATATACACCATATTACAACTGTCTACTCCCTTCGTTCACAAATTTCACAAATTATGTGTTATGAACAACCGTAGATCAAATATCGAATGAGAAAGCTCCCTCGAAGGCACCCGACGTTGAACCAACGCAAGAGTCTTCGAGTGAAGGCACATGGCGGACACCAAGCGATCCTTTAGTCAAAGTTACGCCAGCACCACCGGTTGAAGAAGACCCCGACTACATCCCTATCGAGCAAGCAGTAAGTCAAGCCGTATTGTTATGAACTGACCGGTGTACCTCATCGGATCCCGTTTAACATTTTCTGTTGTTCGTGCAGATGGAAACAAGGCACCGCTCAAAAGGAAAGGCCGCCAAGTCTTCCGTCATAGCCGAAGTCGAGACGGATACAACAACATCCGGTTCGGTAGAAACTGACACGTCCGCGAGCGCTGGAGGACGTCTAAAGAAAATACGTGGTCAGAGAAGTAAGAACCAACCCCCCAAGGAGACATACTATATCACCTCTCTAAACTAGGATGGGAAGCCAGTAGAGCCCAAGGTAACAATGACAAAATTCAGCAGCACTTGCGGGGTACTGGCCAGAACCCACGACCCTTTAAATGTAGATTCCTGGGAGCAGGTGGATGACAACCTGAATAACTTCATGTGGAATGAGTTGCAGAAGTGGCTTGTATATCTGCATGGTTCAGAGGCTCTGGGAAAAGAGTTTGCCTTGAAAACGATGGCACATCGCAGTGGAAATCGGACATGAACACTCACTACGTGCAAAAGAACAAGTCTTCATTCGAAGAACACGGTGGTATTATGCCCGCCGAATGGAACAGGTTCGTGGCGAAGATGACAAGACCTGAAGCCTTAGCGCGGAGGAAAAAGATGTCCAACCTAGCGAAAAGGAACAAGTACCCGCACCGATTGGGCTCTAGCGGCTATGATGGCCACGTAGAGAAGTGGCGAGCAACTGAATGTTTGCTGCCCAAGGAAAGCCCCTGCTTGTAGATGCACTAAAGGAAAGAAGCAAAAACTGGGTTTGGGCACGGAGCACGGGCCAAGTCACAAACGAGGGATAGATCCTTTTCGAGGATTCGAATATCGAGCATGTGACCACTAGTCTAAAGGACATTGTGGATAAAAAGAAGATAGGGGAATTCATTTCCAAGAGGGAAAATGATCAGTTGACAGCTATATTGGGCAATCCCGAACATTCTGGACAAGTAAGGGGTCTATCGTCAAGGATGAATTGGAAGGAAGGGTTTCCTGAGGAAGCTACAAGTTACAAAAAACGGGACAGGTACGAAAAGAAATTGGAAGGGAAGATAGTAAAACAGGTTGAAGAACATTTCTACTCTCTTATTGCACAATATAGCCAAGCCTTCCCACACTTGTTTCAGCAATCCGAAGAACCAACAGTATAGACGCCCAGTAGCGTCGGGTCAGTTGACACCACACCTTATCTAGTAGATAACATAACTGCTCCGACACCGTGCAGCCTGCTCGTGCTGATAGGAAGGGCCGGGAAGAGAAAGGAGGTGGGTACAGGACATGCTATACCAGGGCGTCAATTTCACAACACGCCAATCCCTGAGAAATATGCAAGGGTGCAAGTGGTCAAGGTGCATGCAGAGCATAACAACTTAGAGCTAGATATTCCAGCACCGAAAGGGATAGAATTGCTTGGGGACGCGGTGAATCAGTTTATACTATGGCATCGACGAGATATCCTGTTGGTCGGTCCACAGTCAGCATCCCCAATCCCGCCGGTTCCTTAGATTGCTATTGCGCCTGCACCGCCTTCTCCACCAGGGCCAGATTTGCCACCTAATCGGACTGCTTCCCCACCTCCCTCCCCCTGAACAAAAAGGTCCTGATTTGCCAAAGTTGTCAGCCCCTGAAGCCGCCACAGAACAACCTCCAACCGATGTCCAAGATATTCATCAATCTCCTCCGACACCACAGTCAGTATTGGCGGTACCTGAAAGGCCTCTTCTAAAAACCACAAGTCTTTCAAGTCCGAGCAAGCTTGAACCTCGTCGGCTTATCCCAAAAATGGTTAGATCAACCTATGATAAGAAAGAAATGACCGTATACGATGAGAAGTTAGTGTTCCAGGCTTTCAGGGGGAGAGCGCCGACTGACAAGAAGCAGGATCAAACTCTAAAATTGTCGGATTCACAACAATCGGTGAAAAACCAAGTGGAGGACCTGCAAAACTGGACTTCAGATGAAGTGCCAACAAAGTATGAGTATGGCAAGCCGTTCTTACCGTGGCACATCATGGAAGACATGCCCTGGGAAATGAGGCTAATGCATAATCACTGATACCTAAAGGCGTCCATAATGGGGCTCAACATGATTACTATGAAGGTCCCGGATCATGCTTTCACCAGTGGACCAAATGGAATACTGGTAATCGATTTCAACGACCTTCACGCATTATTCAAGATGGAAAAATAGATATAAATCTCGTTGTTGTGTTTTGCCTGTAAGTATCAATCACACTTGATGTCATAAATGAATTCATTTGCAAACTAACTTCTGAAAAATTACCCGCTGCATTACTTAGGATGCAATTCCACGACGCTTCAAAGACCAACTATCCAGTTGGATACATTAACCCAACAAGGATATGCTGGACGGAACACGAGGTTCATATTCGTGCATATTGCGATGAGCTCAAAGGCAAAACGAAGTCCCAAAGAGACGCGACCATCAAAAAAATACACAAAGCGAAGATGGTCGCGGTAGCACTGTACTTGGGCCAATCTATGCCGAGCACAAAGACAAAAATGTCCTCATGGTCCCTTATGCGCTACGGTACGTAATATTCTTCCGTACAACCGATAGTTTACTACGATATCACCTACAATTAACATATCTTCTTTGCAGCGATCACTACATACTTTTTCTGGTATATCCGCGGGACCACATGGCCGTAGTGCTTGATCTGACACACTACAAGGAGGATACATTCAAAGAGTTCCTCGTCTTGTTAAATTTGTAAGTACTATCATGCACCATTTAATAAGTTTTGTTTGTTGTTACTCTCGAAGAAACAATTGATTGAAACAATTATTTTGTCTACATAGAGCATACGCACAAGTAAGACACGGTGGACCGGTCAAGGATCCACAAAAGAAGAAGCTTCTCGTGAAGACACAATGGCCGGTAATTACATGCCCGCTATATACCGACATTCTATACTGTGTTTAATTTCAAATATTGACGTATGTATATAATTTTATTCAATACAGTGTTATAAGCAACCACTAGGCACTGACCTATGCGGCTACTACGTGTGCGAGATGCTAAGAATCTACGGGAGATATACTACAAAGTTTGAACAAGTAAGTTCAGAGAAAATATCTTTCTACACGTTAAGATCGATCTTGTATAATTCTCCTAATCGTATCTATGTGTATTCCTTCTTAAACAAATCGAATCCGTTCCAATTGTAGGGAACCAGTTTGACAATCGAACCATGCTCAACTTGGTTGCAGATATTTGCCGCTTCATCCACCGCGTTGTCTGCAACCATTTGGGCGATTTCTATGATCCGGAGAGCGAGTTTGCGACGGACGATAAATTCAAACGACTTAGAGAGTGAAAAAAAGACCATCTGTAATATTTAATTAAGTCTATTTTTTATATGCTTTCAAACTATTGTAAATTGCGAGACGAAACTTGATATGTATATGAACATGCATGATGTGTACATTTATATCTTTTTTATGAGGAAATAATTAAATGTTTTAATTCTTCTGTGAATATATATATATACATGCATCTCGATTGATCGATAATATTACTGAGAGAGGAGAGGAGAGAGAGAGGGGAGAGAGGAGAGAGAGAGACACAAGGTGAGAGAGGACACAGACAGAGAGAGCTAGACCTACAGCTAAACACATGCAGCTAGTGCACATAAAATAATGCGTACGGGATACAATCTTCCCGTGCGGTCAACTTAAAGAACCACACGGGAATATCAATTATCCCGTGCGGTCAGGTAAAGTGGCCCGCACGGGATAATCGATCTTCTCGTGCGGGCCGCTTAAGCCGACTACACGGGATAATTGATCTTCCCGTACGGTTAGGCCGCCCGCACGTGAAAATGATCTTTTTCCAGACCATCTCGTGTGTGCGGGTAGGCCTTCCATATGGGAAAATGCTTTCGGCCCGCACGAAAAAAACGTTTATCTAGTAGTGTAATTCATAGGCCACAAATTGTTTGCAGGAGGTAGAGCTCGCCTGCATGAAAGAACATCAATGTTGCACAATAAACCTCCTCACATTTTCTTTGTTCAAGTTTTTTACCACAACATTAATTTGTTGCGTCTTAATATCCCGAGAAATTGAATATGCACCCACAAATTTCGTCTTGTCTTGAGAGATGGATCTACTACTAGTTTGTGCTCTCTCTGATTTCATCCATTGGATACGTTTGTGGAGGCTATTCACTTGCCGCTTCTAGTTGTCAAATTACTATGCCGTCCGCTAGTTGCTGACGTTAATGTCGACGTGGAATATTTAGCTTGTGGATACTGTTTTTCTAATAACTAGCGAGCATATTGCTCTTGTGCGTTGTAATAAGATTTTAATTAAATATTATGATTAACCTATTATTACCATCTTAGTTATGCAAATAGTTGTTATTGACATGTGGATATTTGGTCATATACTATTCTTTTTTTCTTCCAAAAATAATAGATTTGATAGGATTGGTTGACATATGAGCCCTCTAGCACAAACAAGTCCTTTTTCTTTAAAAAATAGAAGTTAATGATGCTGACAAAACCATCATCACTATTTTTTTATAAGCAGTATAGATTTAACATAACACTCACATATATACATACACGTATACTCACCCTATTAATGTGTGCACACACATACTCCTTAGTCCTATGAACATAACTATCTTTATAAAACACACATACAATGACCACAATTAAAAATTAAATTAGGTATTGCCTTCATGCATAAATATTTGGAATTTTAGCATAGATTTGGTTAAACTTTTAAACTCTTATCATCAGTTTTATATTAAAATAGATTTATAAAATTTAATAAGTTTAGAATATTATGGTATTACCCTTTGAGAGAAATCCAAGTATATATACTCTTTTTCTTTTAAATAAACCAAGTAATTTAGATGAGCCAAATTTTAAAAATTTAAACGAATTTTATGTTAAACATCAAATATTTGTAAGGGAATATATCGGTGAGATCAGAAACAAGCAAGGACAGACAAGTCCCGTGTGGGTCTCGATCTCTCATATCACCACATGGCACCGGCTCTTCCATACAAGTGGCGATATCGGCCTCCCTGGCAAAAATCGCATCCTGCTCATGCAATAGTCAAAACTTAGTCTAGGCATGTATGGACCCGCCATAGCATGTAAGTACAACGAAAATGGTAAAAAACAATCAATTTTACTTTTTAAAACTTTTTCTATCCAACTAACATCACAACCATCTAAACTATTTTGCTAAAGCATTTAATTTTGACTATAGCATAGGTGTCGGTTTTACTGTTCACCCGACACTTTTTTAAGAACTTACAAGTATAGAACCTTCCATCCGTAACGGACCCAAATATGCCTGAAGCACTTGGACCGTCAGAACGAAGTCATCTCAATCGGGCCGTCGTTTACACTGTTGTAGATGTACTCGTACAGCCCCAATTGCAAATAGCCCGTCAGCGATGAAACTCATCTGTGACGGGCTCAGATGTAAGCCCGATTGAGATAACCTAGGATATCTCAATCGGGCCATAATACCGAGCCCGTCAGAGATGAGGGCCTTCGGTGACGGGCTCAAAAATAAGGCCCGATTGAGATGACTTTATAGCCCGTCACCGATGACTTATATCGGTGTCGGGCTTTTATTGAAGTCCGTTGGAGATGTCTGTGCCCCGTTACAGATGTCGTTTAACTGGCCCGATTGAGATATAGTTTGGACACACTATAAATGCACCAGCAACTGCTGTCTGAATTCATCCCACTATTCACTTTTTTGGTGGGAGGTTGAAGGGGGCGAATTTTTGTTATTTTAAAAAAAACAGGAATATATTAGAAGTAAGTATAAAGGTTGATTTTTTTTACAATTTAGTAGTATGATAACTAATGTTTTGTTAAATTTTGTAGCGATGGATCGAAGTTGGATGAATGCGACAACTTTAAAGCGTCATTGCAAGGAGTATAGAGATGGCGTTTTAAGTTTTATGAACGTCGCGGAGGAGGATAGGAGAAGAAGAAATAGCAAATACATGTGTTGTCCATGTAGAGATTGCAAGAATAAGATTTTGTTTAGTGGAGAGGAGGTACACTCTCACTTGATACAACGGGGATTCATGAAGGACTACACATGTTGGGTGAAGCATGGAGAGACAGAATCGGATAATGGTGCGGCTGCATACAGCATCGGTGCCGACAATCATGAAGATGAAGATGAGCGTGACATGCTTATTCCATTTCCATTGGGCGGTGAAATGGTTGATATGGATCCTGATATGCTGCAAGAGATGTTACGTGATGTTGAGGAGCAAGCTCACAATGAGAGATTCGATGAATTTCAGCCGTTTGGTCAGTGATTCCGAGACACCTCTATACGCCGGATGCAAGGCAAAGCACACCAAATTATCAGCTACCTTGGACCTAATGAAGCTGAAGGCAAGTAGTGGATGGACAGACAAAAGTTTTACAGAACTTTTGAGAATATTGAAGGCCATGCTTCCTGAAGAGAACATATTGCCTGAAACGACATATGAAGCGAAGCAGGTTCTGTGTCCCCTAGGGTTAGAGGTTCGTAGAATTCACGCTTGTCCAAACGATTGCATATTGTACCACAAGTAATATGCGGACCTAGAAGCTTGTCTTGTGTGTAAGGCTTCTCGATACAAGCGAAAGAAAAGTGCGAGGGAGGGAAAGAAGTCAAAGCAGGGTGGTCCGATGAAGGTTGTATGGTATTTACCCATCATTGATCGCTTCAAGAGAATATTTGCCAATCCGAAGGAAGCAAAATTAGTGCGGTGGCATGCCAACGAGAGAACAAATGATGGTTTGCTAAGGCACCCAGCGGATTCGATTCAATGGAGGAATATTGATCGAATGCACAAAGACTTTGCTGCTGACCCCAGAAACATGAGGATATGTTTGTGTACGGATGGCATGAATCCTTTTGGATATATGAGCAGTTCTCACAGCGCTTGGCCCGTCCTTATTGCGAACTATAACCTCCCGCCATGGTTGTGCTTCAAAAGGAAATATATTATGTTGTACTTGTTAATCCAAGGTCCAAAACAACCGGGCAATGATATCGATATATTCCTAGAGCCTGTTATCGATGATCTTGAGATTCTTTGGAAAGAAGGCGTGGACACTTGGGATGCATATGGTCAGGAGAACTTCAAGCTACGAGTTCTACTGTTCTGCACCATTAATAACTATCCCGCATTGGGCAATCTTTCTGGACAAACTGTGAAAGGAAAGAAGGCCTGCTCCGACTGTATGGAACATACACGCAGCAGGTGGCTGAAGAAATCCAGAAAGTTGGTTTACATGGGTCATAGGAGATGGTTCCCCCTACGCCACGCTTTTAGAAGAAAGAAGAAAATTTTCAACGATAGGAGAGAACTTGGAACTGCTCCCAAGGATCTGTCTAGAGAAGAGGTCCATGACATGGTCAAAGACATAACTAATGAGTTTGGGAAGAAAAGAAAACATGGCAAGGAAAATGATAAGGCTATGTGGAAGAAGAAATCCATATTTTGGCGGCTATCATACTGGAAAGACCTTGAGGTCCGGCATTGCATTGATCTAATGCACGTAGAGAAGAACGTTTGTGACGTTTGCTCGGCCGCCGCTTAATATGCTGGAAAGACAAAGGACGACTTGAATGCTCGCCTAGATCTGCATGAATTGAACATTCGCAGTGAGCTTCAGCCTGTTACGGATGAAAAGACAGGAAGAGTGTACCTCCCACCAGCTTGCCACACATTGCCAAAGAATGAAAAGATCGCAATGCTGTCATGCCTGTCTGATATTAAGGTTCCTTCGGGGTATTCAGCAAGGATAAGTAAATACGTTAAATTGGAGGATCTAAAAGTGGTTGGAATGAAGTCTCACGATTGTCACGTGCTGATCACACAGATCTTACCAGTTGCTATCAGATGTATTCTACCACCCAAAGTGCGTCACACTATCCAACGTCTTTGTGCCTTCTTCAATGCAATTGGCCAGAAGATTATAGACCCCGAAGATCTAGATCAGATGTAGGCTGATATTGTCAATACCCTGTGTCACTTGGAGATGTATTTTCCACTATCTTTCTTTGATATCATGGTTCATCTCCCTGTTCATCTAGTGAAGCAAACAAAAATATGTGGCCCAACTTTTCTAAGGGAGATGTACCCATTCGAGAGGTATATGGGAGTTCTTAAGCCGTACGTTCAAAATAGAGCAAAACCAGAGGGGAGCATCATTGAAGGGTACACGACGGAGGAGGTTCTTGAGTTCTGCATCGACTTTATGGCCGAGACTGATCCTATCGGAGTTCCTGCGTCTCGCCATGAAGGAAGGTTAGCAGGCCTTGGCACAATAGGCAGAAAAAAATTGTTCTCGATCAAGCTACCTATGCGCAGGCTCATTTCGCTGTGCTACAACATATGGCTGAAGTAACTCTATATTTTGAGGAGCATCTAGCGAAAGTCCGACAGGACAACATGGGTCGATCAGACATGTGGATCAACAGAGAACATACTACTCGCTTCAATGAATGGTTCAAGAATCGTATCGCACGATCGACCGATGTCCCAATTGAGATAATATGAAGGTTGGCAAGGGGCCCAAGCTGTGATGTTGACACATGGCAAGGGTATGATATCAATGGATACACATTCTACACCGTCACACAAGACAACAAAAGCACAGTGCAGAATAGTGGAGTCTGTATAGATGCATATCAGGATAAAGCTGGATCGAACACATATTATGGCCGCATAGAGCAAATTTGGGAGATGAACTACATGAGCTTCAAAATCCCTTTGTTTCGTTGCAGCTGGGTGAATATTTGAACCGGAGTTAAAGTCGACAAGGAAGGATTCACTTTAGTGGATCTGGCCAAGGTTGGATACACGGACGAACCATTCGTCCTAGCCAAGTAGGTCGAGCAGATTTTCTATATAAAAGACCCCGAAAACAAGAAGCTGCACGTTGTTAGGGATGGCAAACGAAGAATTGTTGGGGTTGACAATGTCGTCGATGAAGAAGAATACAACCAAAATCTTCATGTGAGACCTCAGATCGAACTTGACGATGACCCCGAAGACAAAGTGGCATACGCTCGCTCAGACCATTCGGAAGGCATATCCTTGTAAAATAGAGTCTTTGTAGTAATATAATTTGTAAATTGATGAATGTGACGAAGTATTTTGTATCGGTGCCTTAATGGTTGCAGAACATACAATGAGTAGTCTCTCTACCCTGCACTATAAATACAGGTATCCGTATGGGTTGTATTAGCTATACTTGTTATTTTGTTATGCACTGGTCCTCTCTCTTAAGTGTGATGTTTTCTTGTTTTCCGATTATTCACTTCTCTTGGTTCCTTAAAAGGTTATAATTAACTTTGCCAAGTTTAAGCACTTTTTGCTATTGAATAAAATTTTGAACAAGCTCTACTTCATCTGTTAATTATAATATTTTTAAAAATACAATCCCAACTGTAAATTAATTTAATAAGGTATCATATGCGGATGACACTTATCCGTATCGGGCCTAATGTCATTGCCCGATGCAGATGATAGTCATCCGTATCGGGCCTTGTGTTAATGCCCGATGCGGATGACACTCATCCGTATCGGGCTTTCTACAAGGGCCTGTCAGAGATGAGTCATCCGTATCGGGCCCTAGTAGTACGCTCGTCAGAGATGACGTTGACTAGGGTTACTTAGTCAATCCCGTAGATCCAGATCCATTCATGCCTCCTCTCAGATCCACGCCGTCGCCTGCTCTCCTCGCCTCCATGCCGACCCCGAGCCTGGCCTCTCCTCGCCTCCACGCCGCCGCCTCTCAGATCCACGCGCGCCATCGCTGCCGCCTCCTCTCCTCCTCTCCTCTACGCCGCCGCCTCCCCTCATCCTCTCCTCCACGCCTCTGCCTCCTCATGCTCTCCTCCACGCCGACCGCCTCCTCTCCGAGCCCGGCTGCCCGTTGCCGTCCTCGACCCCGAGCCCTCCCTCCATGCCGACCGCGTGGACCACGAGCCCGTCGCCGCCTCCCTCGACGCCGGCCGCGTCTACCCAGAGCCTGGCCGCCCTTGCCGCCAAGATCGACGCCGAGCCCTCTCTCCACGCCGGCCGCATCGACCACGAGGCCACCGCCGCCTCCCTCCACGCCGGCCGTGTCAACCCCGAGCCCGGCCGCACCGTTGCCGCCTCGACCCCGAGCCCGTCCTCACCGGTTAGTACCCCTCTTCTCTCCTCTCATCACCGGCGGCGGATTCTTAATGCTATGTGATGCTATGTGATGCTATGTGATACTTTGTGATGCTCATCCACTGCTAGTATCTTGTAATTTCTGTTCATCTATTGTTAATTTCTTGATGCTATCTGCCGCTAGGGTTTCCCTGTTTGGTTGTCATTCTGTGGCTAATATTATGATGAGATGAGATCTTTAGGGTTATATTTAAGGTTTAATCTTTTTGTTATCTTTGAAGCTTTATTTAGGGTAGCACTACTGATGTAAAGCTTTATTTAGGTGTTATTTAGCTGATGATAGCTAGGTTAAATCCCTTTTGTAACCATATAAACCTTTAATTTCCTCATGGTTGCTAGTCCATATACTGCCTGATGTTTGGAAGATGAGGTTAATTTCAGTATGGTTTCTAGTAGAAACAATCTAGCCCATTTATATTTCTAGCCTAATGAACCTGTCTATTTATACTACTACCTCACCTCAACCCCTGGTTGTAAGATTTTTCTTTTCTATTGGTAGTAGAGCTCATTTCTACGGGTCGGTCAATGTATGTACTCTACTGGATGGAGAAGGTTTTTTTTAGTGCGCATGATTTTTTTCTTCATGTTTGATTTGTTCCTGCACCTCTTCATTTGTGTGGTTTTATGACAGTTGATCCATAATATCCTACGGCTACTACTACTACTCTACTGCCTGGCACTTGGCTTATCAACTGTAACTATAGCTATCTTGCTATGCTGCTATGATGCATAATTTTTTGGTGCTGATATGACTATGATATGCACAAATTTTTGGTGCTGATGCTGCTAACTTGTTGTTCCTTCCCTCACCTTTCTTCTCTCTACTCCCCTGGATTTCTTCTCTCCTCTTTCTGGCCAATGATGAATGCTCAAGAACAGACCATAAGAACGGAGCATCGACACTTGTTCTTTTTTTGGGCACTACAATTTCTGCCTAGTGATGAATGCTCAACATTCTTTCCTCACATTTCTTCTCTCCACTCCTCCTTCTGGCCAGTGATGAATGCTCAACATTAATGATAAGAACAGACCAGCTACACTTGTTATTTTGTTTTTGGGAACTACACTTGATATTTTTTGATAAGAACAGACCATCTGCACTTGTTAATTTATTTTTTTGGGTTCTACGCATGCTCTTTTTTGCAAAGTTGATCCATTCATAGCCATAGCCACAGCCACAGCCACAACCAAGTTGATCCACACTTGTTCTTTTTTTGGAAAAAAACAGACATGAACTACACTTCCTTTTTTAATAAGAACAAACCTTCTACACTTGTTCTTTTTTTATCTACACTTGTTCTTTTTTGGGGGGCACTACACTTCTTCTTTTTTATAAGAATAGACTATCTATACTTGTTTTTTTGGATCTACACTTGTTCTTTTTTTTGGATCTACATTTGCAAATGATTGTAATTGATGCACAATTTCTGAGCAAAACTGAGGCCACATCTAATACTTTCACCTTCCAATAGTTTAGTAATATGTAAAAGTTTAGTAATGTTATTTTTCTTCGATAGAAAATGTCGGCGACTACAAGTGGGACCACAACGAGCCGGGCTCCAAGGTCCTAGAATAAGATCCCTAAGGAAGTATATAGAATAACGGAGGTGGACGAACAAGGATTTCCTACGGCCCCAGAGAAAGCCGTCAAAAAATTCGCAACAATCTGCGGAATCCTAGGGAGGCGGAACTTCACAATTCTGGCGAACCACATCGATCGGGTCCCATAGGAAGAAAAAGATGAGGCCTGGAGAGAGTTCAAGGAGAGCTTTGAGTACCCAGAAGAGGCCGAGGAAAGACTGAAGCGGTGGGCTATGCGCAAGATGGGCAACTTGTGAAAAAATTTCAAGACCACGCTCGTCACCGACTACGTCCTCAATCCATCCTAGCCAGAACCATTTAGGAAGTACCCATTCATCACCCAGGCCGTGTGGGACGAGTTCCATGCTGCCAAATCAACCCCTGAGTCTCGGGCAAAAAGCGAGGCCTATAGGGCGTTGCAGGCAAAAAACCTTCACCCGCACCGGCTTGGCACGGGAGGATACGCTGGGAAACAGCAGGAATGGCAGAGGGAGGATCAAGTTGCCACGGAATCTGACACCCCGCCAATTCTTGGTGATATCCTGAATACCCGAGATAGGAACTGGGCAAGGGCAAGGGTGAAGAAAAATAGTGATGGAACACTGACGTTCCCAAACCCCGAAGATCAAGCGGTGTACGATAAACTTGTAAGTTTAACACATAAAACATCTTTCAATAGCTTGTATCGTCCTCTACATTTAATTAATCCTAACTGTACGGCAGGTTCAGCTGACTGCTGAGAGACATTCCTCCTCCGAGGTCGCTCACAAAGGCGCGAGGATGACATCCTCACAAAAGCCTTAGGAAATGAAGAACACCGTGGACGGACAAGGGGCATTGGCTCTGCTGTCCCATGGAAGTATGGGTTTCCCCAATTTGCTTGGCAGCACAAGAAGCACAAGCTATCAAAGACGGAGAAACAAACATGCCTTAAGGAGCAACTTCGGGAGGAGTTTAGAGTTGAGCTCGCCGAAGAATTCAATGAGAAACTGGCACGAGTAGAGGCTCGGGTGGAGACATATGAGAAGTTGATCGCCGAAGCTCCGGCCGCTGCAGCTCCGAGAGTAGAAGTGAGCCCCACGCAAAGGCGTAGCAGCTGCGCATCAACTGAGGCGGGAGCAGAACAAGCACCAATCCCCGCCACAGTGGACCACATAACGGTAACAAAATTCAACAAATGTATATTTTGTATTAGCACCAAAGTACACCCTAGTAGTAATGACACGTACGATTCTATTGCAGGAACCCACATCTTGCACCCTAGTCGTTAGGGTGACCCAATCATTTGTAATTCCGGCTGCAGAGGGTCTTGCATTCAAGCCTACCCCCGAAACCCGGGTTCATGGGGCGCAGCTGCTAGCCGGACATGCAAAAGTCCAAGTGGACTTAGTGAAGCCCGTTTGGGTGGGCTTCACTCTCCAGCACCCACCGAACGATGAGGTTCTGACCCTTGGAGCTGCACGTGGGATCTTTATCCAATGGCCCAAGAAGAACATTCAGATCAATGTAACTCCTAGGCCAGCACCAAGTTCTCGTTCGGTACCGTCGCGTGCACATACTGATATTGTAGTTGCCCCTCGAGCCAGAGAACTTGAACTTGTAGTTGCCTGTCAAGCCAGAGAACTTGTAGTTGCCCCTCATGCCGTTGAAGAAGATCTCCAATTACAATATGATACAGATTTTGGGGACGATGGTATGGAGGTGGACAACAGGCCGCACCAACCCCCTCCTGCCAAAAAGTTGAAGAAGGCGAGATCTTCTCCACCCGACATCGGTAGAAAGGGGAGAGGAGTAGGCAAGGTGCAAAGGGCCAAGAAAAAGCTTGATCTTGGCAAGGCGTCATCAGCTCCGAATACTTTCACATTAGGCATGCCATTGGTCGAAGACGACAACTTATCAAGGATGGGGCCTGCATGCAAGAAGTTGCACGGGTACTACATGGAGAGGACCAACACAAAGAGGAAGCATAGAGAGACCTCCATGTTGGGCTACCATGATAGTCAGCCGTTCCTCGGCCCTGCTAGCTTCATCGCCGTAGACTTTCAAGATCTATGAGACCTCTACAGGGTGCGAGCGGTCGACACCAACCTCCTTAAGTGATACTCTTTGTAAGTATTTGTGGGTACGAGATATGATAATAATTGTCCATATTTGACGCTAACCCGAACTCTGGTCTTGGTTGTAGGTTTACCTAGAAGCAGGTCCAAATAAAATAACCCTTTGTTGCCTTTCTCGATCCATCTATCGTCAACGAGACAAATATGCAAAACGATCGAGCTGGCATGGTGGAATATATCAAGTACTGCTTGTATGTCTGTCAAGACAAGGACTTCCTTATGTGTGCCTACAATCAACAGTAAGCGTGTACCCTACTTAGAATCAAATGCGCGACTCGTATAGCTCTAGTATTTACCTTGCAATTTAATAATGTTGTAGGGGTCATTGGATTCTTCTGGTAATAACACCGAAGTGGAGTTTGGTACACTATCTTAACTCCAATATCAAGCCAAAAATATACAACTGGTCCGGCATCGAAGTTGTCTTGAACGAGGCATGGGACCTGTACGTGGCAAAAGGTGGGAGGCATAAGGATGGGCATCCCAAAATCGATCAAAAAAAAGACTTTCCAATTAAACAACAAGTGGGTGACTAGTGTGGGTTCCACGTCTGCCATAACATGCGAATCTGAGCAGACAAGGTGATATTGCCTGACCTTGAGGTGTGTTTACAATTGTTTATATACATAGGACGACAACTTTCCAAGTATGTGGACTAACTTGACGCCTCACATGCAGGTTAAACTATCAAACATTCCGGATAACAACTTCGATATCATTAGAAAGGAGATAGCACAATTCATACTAGATGATATATTGTCTCCAAAAAGAATGTTAGAGTAAGGTCCTAGGTAGCTCGATCGACTCTGAATGGTAGAACATTTGCAACGACAGTGCGACAAACATTTGATTTTTGTAAATATTCTTTGTAATACAATTCTGCACGTTATTTCTGTATATACTTGCTTTTCTTTATAATACATTTTTTCAGGTTTTGATGCATCTATAACTAAATTATTTCGCTCGATGATAAACTGGAGTCGTTCAGACATGTTGCAAATTGCAACATCCAAAACATGGTTCAAATTATTTAGGTGTGTTGTAGTCTGGGTGGCTTCCGAAGATGTCCGCATCAAACCTTGTGTCACAGGGCATGGCAGACATCTTTTGGAAGCCACCCAACCTACCACAACATCTCATACTATTACGGGCCCGTTTGGCTGCGAGAATCGGTTCCGTTTCTCCTGTTTCTTCGAGAATCTGTACCAAACGGTTAAAAATGAGAAACGTTTCTTGGAGAATCAGCAGAAACGTTTCTCGTTTTTGAACTAGAAATGAGAAACCCCCTTTAGGTAGTTTCACCAGTTTCTGGAAGAAACGTTTCTCCAAGAATCACTTGTGAATCACTAGAAACGTTTTAGCCGTTTCTCCTATTTCTCCGAGAATCCGAAACCGTACCAAACGGGCCCTACATATATAGTCTAGTTGTTTTGAGAGCAAAAAGTAAAGACCATTTTGGAACTACACTTGTTCTTTTTTTTGGAACTACACTTGTTCCTTTTAGGAACAAAACAGACCATCTACACTTGTCTTTTTTTGAGCAGTACACTTGTTCCTTTTTTTGTTTTTACACATGTTCTTTTTTGCAAAAAATAAACAGCCATCTATACTTGTCTTTTTTTCTATTTTTAGGGTTAGTACACTTGTTATTTTGCTGTGGTTGTGGCTGTGGAATATATATGTGATGAATATATATGTGAATGGATATGGCTGTGGCTATGATGAATATATATGTGAATGGATATGGATATGGTTGTGGCTGTGATGAATATATATGTGAATGGATCAACTTGCTGTTGTGACTGTGATGAATATATATGTGAATGGATCAACTTGCTGCTGTGGCTGTGATGAATGGCTAGGGTTGGGCTGTGATGATATCTGTCCATTTTTTGCAGCAGGCATGGCTAGCAAAGGCCTGAGGCTAGCCAAATAACAAATTTTATTTTTTTGATAATAAACTCATCCCTGACGGGCATTGTGGAAAAACCCGATAGAGATAGGACATCCATAACGGTCTCAACCTAAAAGCCCGATAGAGATAAATAGGACATCCGTGACGAGCTAATTAAGCCCGTTAGAGATATGTCATCCGTGACGGGCAACAAACCGGGACCTTATTTGACTCCGTGTTTGGTCAACCCTATCGGTGACGGCCCAGTAACTATGACCCGTTAGAGATGAGTTGTCATCTGTGACGGGCTTAGAACTAGGCCTGATTGAGATGTGTCATCCGTGATGGGCGTTCAACCCCACTGGTTTGACTTTCAAACTCATCTGTGACGGGTATTTCTTATGGCCCGATTGAGATAATGTGCATCCGTGACGTTCTTGTACCTGTTAGAGATATTTTCTCATATCGGTGACCTTTTTACGTGTGACGGGAAGCCAACCGATAGAGATGAGGGTTAATGCCCGTTAGAGAGAGTGCCGGTTGTAGTGACTATAGGTGACGATTCTTAACCAGAACCGTTACCTATTCCCGCTACCTATATGCATTATAGGTGCCAGATTTGTTTTGACCGACACCTTTTGAGGCGACACTAATGAACTTTTTTTAGTAGTGCTACTTTTAGGCTCATGACACACTTTATTTCGTGGTGATGTTTTTTTCCTGTTCAGCAAACCATATTTTAGGCTAAAATTTCGTGGGATCACAATTATGTCCCAACTATTTCTGATTTTTTACCACTGTTTTTCATATATTAGCTTAAAAGCACAGAGACTAGTTTGAATAGAAGTGCCTAAAACTTACTGCAAATTAAATTATCCTGAAAATATTTAAAGATATTTGGAGCATGAGTTATGTTGTTATGCGTAACATAATAAAAGTAGGTATGTGCATAGGATATGATATGTTCCTGTTACACGCGTGTATATAAAATTTGAAGTTAAAATGCAACTTATATGCTGAGAAACAATATTATTAAAAAAATGAATTAATTCATTTTTGTTATCAATTCAAGCCGGCCGCGGAGCCACATTAAACATTTAATATTACGTTAATCATACTTAAACCATTACATTATCCTCTACGTAAAAGCAATAACGTTTTGCCAAAAATTGTGGGATCACCTAACCAAGGCCTGCTATATTAGAGCCGTCCCTAAATAAACTATTTATATCGGCATGACCTAATTAACCCAATACCAGATGTGTATTAATTGGCTTGGCAACCGAAACATCGAGACTATAGACGTTAATTTTGGTAATTAATAATAAACACCAATTATTGTAGAATAATTATTTTATTTGAGTGAGATAATTTGAGTTAGTACAACATGACGAGTATACTAAGGATAGTTACCACCAATTACAATTAAGATTGATAGAGCAAAGCAATAAGAAGAAGGTGATAAATTTAGTATTTTATTTTTGACGATCAAGGTGTTCTTTCAAATATGATGATCGAGGTGTTGGGCGATAGATTTGCTAGCTTTTCTTTCTAATTTTTTTTGTACTATTAGGAGTGGTGGTAATCTTTTCGAAGAGGTGATCAGAATAACACACATAAGTGCATATGTACGAGGGTGTATCTTTCTTGGCTTTTGATCCCTGTGTTTCTGTGTCGGTGGGTGGTCGATTCGTCGTACAAAGAGGCTACCAGAGGAGGTAAAAAGAGTGGTCAGGGCGTCGTACCAATGGATGATGGTCGACTCGAGAACTATGTGAGCCAAGCTTTTAGACAGGTTTGGCTCTCCCAGAGGATAACAAGCCTACGTCATGTGTTCTTTGTGGGGTGTTGTCTGAACAAGATTTGTGTACAAGTGAGAGTTAAGGATTGAGACTGGCCTCCTTCCTTGCACGCGTGACCTACCATCCCTTTTATAGCTCAAGGGGGCAATTACAAAGGGGCTTGGGGCGCAGGGAAGCTTGACCATAAAATAAAAAGTAAGTATAACATAATCTGAAAAGGTACACACCCCTTGGACTCTAGTCGCTGTGGGCATCTTGTGCGCAGTCTTGCCTTGAGATCCGTCCTTCATAGGTACCACGCGCGTAGTCCTGTCGGGTGATGTCATCTTCTGTCGAGTTGTCCCCTCTTTGTCCTCTCGGTGAGCCTTGTTGAGTACGCCTCCTTCCCGATGAGGAAAACTTGCCCTTTTCATGTCAGAGCCGTTCGCAGAGGTCGGGTTAAAAGACTGAGGTCGGTCTAGGGAGCAAGGGTCGGGATGCCTGATCCCAAATGAGGTCGGGACTCCGACCCCAGCCGTAGAGATCGAGTTAAGAGGCTAAGGTCGGACTAGGGGATAGAGGTCGGGATGGCCGACCTCGAATGAGGTCGCGCCTCCGACCCCAGCTCGAGGCCCCTTAGTCTGACCCAGCTGGTCTTCTTTCCCTTACATGGGCTACCCTGGGGTGATACCCCCCATATTCTGTAGGTGGCATGTCGGACTAGACCTCGCGCATCTAGTACCATAAGCATGTATGGCAGACGGTGCTGGTTGGACCAAGTCCTAGCCATGCGGGTCGTAGCACTCATTCCTTTAAAGAACAACGTCGCAAGGAGTTGCAAGAAGAGGAAGTTGAGGAGACGAAAAGTGAAGAAGAACAACAAGATGAGGACTATGTGGAAGAAAAATAGGAAAGAAGGTTATGAATGGAAGTAGCAGAGCAAGTGGTCGAGGAAGTTGTTGTGATTGGGCCTACACATGACACCGGTTGTATCCTTGATATGGAGTTTGATCGAGTGGATGCTTCGATAGAGTTTGTGTTGAGATTGAACAATGCAACGGAGTACTCCCTTCTCCACTACCATGATCAGTTCAAGAGGCAAAGAGGCTAAGATGATCCTATGTCAGTTCAAGAGGCAAAGAGGCTAAGATGATCCTATGTCCCATAATTTACACCCCTAGGAAAGCTTTTGCGGAACATAAGCATAATAGTTGGAAGGAAATCAACAAGACACCTGAGTTCTGAGGCCTACAAGCCATGTTTCGTTAAGAGGGGATTGGCAAGCTTGTGGCTATCAAGCAAGATTATGATGAGAAGCTCATTTGCCAATTTTATGCCACCATTTGGACCAATCGTGACTTTTACAAGTTCAAATGGATGAGTGAAAATATTCGGTGTATAACCACAAAGCAAGAGCTTCAGGATATCTTGGAGTTGAGGCATTTTGGAGGGTCTAAGCTTCACACCGTACCTACAAATGATCAAATCCAACACTATGATACAAGTGCTCACTACACCTATAAAACAATGTCGGGTTTGAAAATTTTCCAAGTGTGAGAGCCACCATTGTGCCAAGGTGTGGAAACAATGATCCTATCCAAGCGTCACTTGGCATGTGATTGATGCAATCATGCAATGATGAGATTTGGTGTAGCTAACTAATCCTATGATTTCATAGATGGCTATCTGTAAAAGTACCTTTGAACAAGGCATCTACTATGCTCCCTACATTTTAAATCTTATTATTTCAAAGGTTGTAAATGTTGGTGAAAGGATAACTCGTCACAAGGAGTACAAGCCTCACCTTTCCACCCAATGTGCCTACCTCCGAGCGGCAATCCACCTTTGAGTCCAGTCAATCTTTTCACTCTACACCCGCTCAAGAGCCATCCTTTAAAGCTCCACCTTCCTAAGGTTTTGAGGCAATAATTCACTCCTCATGTCTACTTTGGGATGCAACTGGTAATGTACTTCAAACCATTCTTGGAGCCATCAATTCTCTCAAAGATAACATTTCAAGGTTGAACACGGGTTTTGAGGGATGACACAAGATGTGAGGGGTTTGTGTGATGGCTTTGGCCGCTTGAACGATACATTTGAGAGGTTGGGTTGTCATGTTGGTACTTTGGAGACAAGGATGACGTATTTGGAGAATATGTCACACCTCAATAGATTCACACCAAATTAAAATTATTTTATAAATGGAATAATAGAAATTATTAAAAACTGAAAGGAAATCATAAACAATAAATACGTATAATAACAACTCAAATAAGGCTTGGAGTATTTTTCTTAAATTCTCCATGATCTAAATTGCTCCATCAGACTTTACTTGAATTTTAAGAGCATATGAAATAATTATTAAGCAAAAAAACATTTAAGAGTTTACTAAATTAGAACCTAACAATAAATCTCCTCTCTTGCTTTTTAGCTAAATCCACCCCAAAGTTTCCCTTCCCCACCGGCCTGCTAGGCTCTCGCCTCCTCTCTCTCTCATCCTACCTCCCTTCCCCTTCTCGGGCCATCTCCTTCCCGTCTGGTCCAGTTTCGCAGAGCTGCGCTGTCCATCCCGCCTTCAACCTAGCTCCTCTCGGTCGCCTCGCTCCCCTTTCTATGCAGCCTGCTAGCTCCCCTTCCCCTGCTCTCTGTCCCTCTTGCTTGAGCCGCCTCCCAGCTGGCCGAACCCACCGTCTGCTCGCCTCCCTCCCGCGCGCATGCTAGGCCAGCTCCTCCTCTCACGTTGCCCAGTATGGTCCTCTCAAGCCATCCGCTTCTCGATGATGTGCTTGGCCTGCTCACGCGAGGGCACAGCCCAGCCGCCAGTCATCTTCTTCCTCCATCCGCTGACGCCTTCTCTCTCCTCCCAAAAACCTAGCTCCTTCCCTCTGCAAATTTGCACCAATCAAGTAGTTAATTCCCAAAGTTATTGGGGGGTTTTATTCCCCATTCTCTGCTCTTCATTTCCCCTAAAATTCTCCTTGATTTTCGCCCAAAATCATGAGGATTTAAGGCTCCTTTAATTACCTCCTCCTTTTTAGGGGCGGCCCTATGTTTTAGAGGGCCTTAGGGCGAACCCATCGCGACGGGCCCTATGTATATGTATATGTATGTACATACGAGCGGGACGCGGTGGAAGACGTGGACCCAGACAAATATTTATTAGGTAACATTATAAAATTTTTAGCACCTACATTAGTGGAAAAAATATAACTGCAATTTAACAAAAAAATATAACTACAATTTAACAAACTAAAAAAGAAACTAAAAAAGAGAGAAATTACCTTGCACATCTAATCCAGAGCCGCAGCAGTCCAAATCCAATCAGGACACAGCACTACACAAGCAGAAACGCCAGCAAGCAGGGCTGCAGTGCTGCACAAGCAGGAAAGTGGCGTGGCCGCGTGGGGCTATGGCCAGCCGCAGGCACACACAGGCCATCAATCAGTTGGTCACTGGGGCAGGCACGACCGCACGGCGGCACGGGCACAGCAGATGGCCAAGCAGCGCGGCGGCGGCGTCGTTTTGACTTCTGAACTTTTTCAATCGCGTTCGTATACATATATCATGCGTATACATACATATGTATAGGGGGTGGGCTCCCCCTGGCCGTGGGCCCTAGGCGGGCGCACCCCCCGCACCCTTGCAGGGCGGCCCTGCTCCTTTGATGTCATCGGTCGAGTCGTTCCTCTTTCTCCGATGCTATTCCTCCATCCTCCTCGATCTACCCCTCTTTCTCTTCCATCCTTTTGCATCGGTGCTCGAACGCCCCTCATGCTCGCCATCGAGCTGCATTTTGCCCAAGCACCGCCGTCAATGCTGCAAGTTGGCTGCCATTCCTCGGCGACCGAAGGCCTGCCTCGCTCGGCTGACCCCTCCACCAGCTTCCCCGCATCGGCCCTCACCTTGGTGTCTCCTTTCTGAAGCCCGAAGGCAGCTGGAACCCCGCATCACGTCGCTCCATCCCCTCTCCCCTACGCCGTCTCCTCCATCGGAGCGCCGTATGACCATGCCATCTCTTCCTTCGGCACCACATGGGCGAGCTCGACTAGGGGCACAGCTCGACCGCTCGAACCCCACCATCTGCGTCGCCCTTCCTCTTTGCTAAGCCGAAGCACTTCCAGACACCGTCCCCGCCTCGCCGTAGCGTCGCCCGACCGTGTTGTCACCTTTAGCACCACCTTGCCTTCACCTTGCCCGAAGACCGTCGAAACGCCCTTGCCGTCGTCGACCTGAGCAACCTCGGCGCTAGACGTGTTCAACTTCCCTGCGTCATCTCAACCTCACAGGTGAGTTCGCCGTCATCTCCTCGACTTCCTAGTGTCCTTGCCATGCAGCGCCGGCCCTAGGGCAGGGCAAGCCATGCGGCTGCCCTAGGCCCCCGGCGTCGAGGGCCCCATCTCGGGTATATATATAAATATATAAATAATATGTATAATATTATTTTTATCTTAACTTAGCAAAAATACTTTATTGAAGAGTAAGAGTAAGTATGCTTAGCTTTAACATAGCAACTCAATTGTTATTGGTTATAGACTTCGCTTAAAAATTTACAGTAGTACCTTAGGAAGCAAGTAACAATGATAATATCAGGTTGAGTCGATTGGATTATCAAAAGTATAGCTTTGTTTTTTATAACAATGCTTTAAAAATAATTATACGATAGTACTTTAAAAAATATTAGTGTGACTAACTGTAAAAAAATCTAGCTAATATTTATAAACTATATACTTCCTCCATTTCAAATTAATTTGTCATTTTAGATTTATTATAAGTCAAACATTTTAATCTTTTATCATTAATTTCTATAAACCCATATAATTTTACATTATAAGATTCAAAATTTTTAGATTCATCATGAAATATATTTTTATAATATATAATTTATATGATGTTAAAGTACATATACTTCTAAAATATATTTTTATAATATATAATTTATATGATGTTAAAGTACATATACTTCTAAAAGTTAATAGTCAATGTTTGACTTATGATAAATCTAAACTAATAATTAATTTAAAATAAAGAAAATATAGTTGAATATTACATATGGTTTAAATAAAAAAATCTCTGAAGAGAGATCTTTATCTTGCTCGAGGTCTCCAAATTATGGGGACCGGTCCTGTTGCCATGTAGCATGGTGCCTGCTCTCTGCTGCTGACCCTCAGTCCTGGTGCTGCCGACGGCGGGCCGTGGTGGCGCCTGCATGGCTGTCGCGTTGGGCCGTGTCAGGCCCGCGTGCCTGTCTAGCTGTCTACATGTGCACTAGCGCGGCATCCGCATGGAGCCTGCGTGTAATAATCTGATGCAATAATAACCTCTTTCAATAGAAAAACTAATTCCAATAATACATAGATCTCTATTTAAATTTCATATATACTTCGAATATTTAGGTAAAATATGAAAACACCATTTATATGCTTTTTTATTGTTCTTACTTTTTGAGTAGGGTTTTAGCTTTGTTGTGCTTGTCTCGTGTAGCTCATGTCATTTCGGAAGACCCCAAAGTGCAGATCAAGAAATCGAAAGACCATTACTTTAAGCAAGGCAAATCAGGTTCTTGAATGTATTGAATCCTAGTCGATCTGTGAAAATTATTTTGATTCAGATTATTATATTTCATTTTCTTTTTTACTTAGCATTTCATATAATCCTTGTGATGGTCTTATTATTTGTATATTATTCCTTGTCAACTCTAAATAACAAAATCTAGCTAGTGCAAACTACATATGTGGGGCTTAATAGACGTTTTAGGTTTATATGACTTAGTCATGCTTAATTAGAAACAACTTAATTGTTTTGTAATGATTTAGACTTTGGGGATAACTGTAATATTCATATCTGGATGTTGGACAAATGGCGGTTTAGCCATGACTCGATGAATTCCCTCGTTCAAAATTTGCCTCCCCGCCGTCAACTCTACAGCACCTCTAGCCTCCGACCAATAAAGCAACCTCGCAGTCAGCCTACATCGCGGCAAGCCGTTGGTCATGCCTGCTGCCCATCTAGCTACTCAAGATGTGGATTACCGAGGAGCCCCTCCAACATCCTAGATCAGCTTGGGCTCCATGAAAAAGCATCACCCGAGCTAAGATCTGACGGATGAATTGGATCTCGAGAAAATGAATAAGAAAGAAATACGAGAGGATAGGTGATGAAACACTGCTGAGGAAATCTTTAGAAAACCCTATATAGTCTTTTGTAACCACTTTTAGTCTCGGGTTATAAACCGAAAAAAAACGAGATATGTCTATCATTAGTTCTGGTTGAAATACTCAAGATTAAAGATTCATCTTTAGTTCTGGTTGGCAACACCAACCGGGACTAAAGATGACAGCGTCACGTGGTTGACACAACCATTTTTAGCCCTGATTGGTGTTACCAACCGGGACTAGGGATCTTTTTTAAAAAATTTTGCTCCTGTCGCTTAGTGCTTGTTTATATATATACATATATATGCATAATATATATCTAATATATGTATATATATGTAATATATATATTTATACATATATATGCAATATATATATGTATAAATACATATTTTACACACATACATAAGTAAATATATACATATATTAAATATGTACACACAAGTATAAATATATACATGTATTACATTCCTACTTAATTTGTTATGTTCTATATCATGTATTACAAAATCTAATCTATGATGGGTTTAGTGATAGAACTTCCATCGTAGTAGAGTTCTTCCGCATGATCAATAATCTGCTCATTCATAAATTTCATCACTTCTTCTTGAGCAGTCTTTTATGAAATAGTTGTGGGAGAGTTTGCCGCGTATGCAAATAATCTGTCATTTAAAAAAATAAGAAATAAATATATAAAATCAATAATAAATCGAAACATAATATATGAATGGCTGTCATACATATATGAAGATCCTGGGGATATGTGACTTGGTGATGAATATAGTCGCAGACGTAATAGCCGCACAAGTTTGTCCCCTACGCTTGTTTTGCATACTACAGGAGAAACAACGACAGATATAATATACATTTCTATTTTAGAACAAATCAATGATTCAATATAATTTTGGAGCATGTACTCGCTGAAAATTTTATCCTCACAATAATTTTTTCTTTCCAAATCCCGCGGACCTTTTTATGGAACCGTGCCCATGCCCTACATGCAGTTGCCAGCTAGTGATTAATTATCCGATAACCACATAGTAGCTATAGCAACTAAGATAACATTACCTGTCTATCACTTCAAAAATCTTTGTGAAGATAGGCTCTGGTTTATTCATTGAATTGTAGACATCAATTTTGGAATTGGAAAGGTCAATAAGGAAAAGCACCTAGTGGAATCTGCAAATTGCGTGAGATGATATATATGAAACTGTATATGTTCAAGATAGAAATTGGTACGGTCAGCAGTAAAAACTCACGCTGTGTTGTACGACAGTAGTATCCAAGACTTGAAATACTGTTGCATCGGCATATGGACGATGTTGTTCTCTGTTTCCTCCGGATAATATTCTATCATTTTTGTGTTAATTTTGCGAGGGTCCATGAATCTTATTTTGAAGCATCCCCGCTTATGGCACTCATGGATCACCATTCTACAATGGATAAAAGAATTTTAGTCAGCTACATACAAGGAGCTAAGGAACGAAATAAATTTAACTAAACGATACTTACAAAACACAACAACTGAGAAGAGAGACGTCGAGAGCATCTTGCTAGTATAGGTCGAACACGTCCTCGAAGTGGATCCACATGATATCATCTCCTTGGAGGAAATCTTTGTTTCTGATCTGCACGCCGAGCATCTATCTACGTTTGCTTGAAATTTTCATGTACCACTTATGGAATTGGTACATCTGTGTGGAGAGATTTTTGACATGAGCATGCTCGACAAGAGGTTCATTGAGTGTAAACTTGTATTTCAAATTAGCCTTTTTGATTTCTACGCCTCCAAACATTTGCTCCCTCGATAGTCCCGTCTTGTTCATAAATTTTCTTAACTCAGCTTCACCAGGTGTAAGCAAGGGCTCAAGGGATTTTTCAGGTTGCTTCCTGAGTGTGGGGGGTGTCACCCCAAGGTAGCACTTGGACCAGAGTTGAAGTCAAATCGTGAGTCCTTGGGACGTGGTCGGGAGCCCGACCTCCCTTTAGGGTCCGTCGTCCCGACCTCCCCCCGGGTCCGACCTCAGCACTCCTTTCTCGACCTTGACTCCTTGACCCGATCTCTAGCCTCCTCGGGACAAGACTTGGTTCATAAGGATAGCTTTAGGAGGCAAAGAGGGGACAACCCGACAAGGAATGACGTCACCCGACAGCATAGTACAGGTGGTACCTACGAAAGATGGATCCCAAGGCAGGATAAGACACAAGAAACTCACGGCGCGTAAGACCCGGAGAGCATCCCATGTACCTTTTCAGATGTTATTTTGTACTTATTTTTTAGATCTTTAGTCTTAGCTTTCTTGGTCCCCAAGTCTCTTGTAACTACCCTCTTTTGGACTATAAAAGGGAGGACAGGACGGGCCGAGAGAAGGGGATCACACACAGACAAAAATCACTCAGTTCATAGCTTGTTCTTGGCCAGCTTGCTCTAAGCCCCAAGAACTCACACTTGTAATCCCAATTCATCATCCACCCCAACAAAGAACACTGGACATAGGCCTATTATCCTTTGAAAGGGCTGAACTAGTATAAATCTTGTGTCTCTTGTTTTCTTGGCTCGTCTTAGCGACTCGAGTCGACCACCAGATCCAGAGGAGAGGCGCCTTCCCGACCACTCTCACTCACCTCCTTGGGTACCCTCCTTGGAGAACTGCCGACCTATCTTTCGATAGTTGGCGCGCCAGGTAGGGGAGCGCATCTTCTTCGTTCCTGGCGATTTGATGTGAATCATTTCTTCATCGATCTTGCATCGATCACGGGCACGATTTTGGTCTTCGGGGGCTTGAAGTGCCATGTCAGCGGCTTCAACTACGAAACTCTCTCGCGCCAGGCTTTTGGTGCTGAAGCACACGGGAACGCGGCACCAGCTCTCGCTGATTCGATCCTCAAACAGATACGTACTTTGTACTCATCTCTTTTTATAAAGCAGCTTTGATACCTTTCCATTTGTCGTTTGTTGATTTCCGCCCTGTCGCCGAGCAGCCTACATATACTCAATGACTCCCACGCCGCGCTTATGGCCAACCCTGAGCTATGCGGCCCCGACCCGCTATGGTTGGGGTTCCTCGGTAGGTTGTCCGTTGAGTATGCACTAGCTGCCCGGGGGCTCTACGCTCTCTCCTGGCCGTCGAGTTACATTCGAATGGCCCGATAACTTCCGCGTTGTACTCATGACCAGCTCTGAGCTTCGCGGCCCTTGATCCCTTATGGTCTGGGTTCCCAGGAAGGAATGTTTATCGGATGCGTTTGTGTTACTTGATGGTTCGGCGGCTCTCCCAAGTACCTAGTCGGCGCGTCCATGTCCGATGTGGTGGTCCGACCTCTCTCCCTCCGGTCAGAGCATGGGTATCCCCTCCCGAGGTCAGCTATGGTCGAGACCCGATACACAATGGTCAATCACAATGTCGAATTACTCGAGGGATTCGGTCTTCCGAGACCATCTAATTCGCTTATGTCGCAAAGTAAATGACTACTACGCCGAGGCTCGATTTGAAAACTGTTGGAGCCTGGTCAGAGATTCCTCCATGATGCTGCGGACTAAGATTGCGGTCCAAAGTATGGTAGTTGGTTACAGTGCGAATGGGTGAACTTAAACTTCTTTCGCGATTTCTAAACTGCTCTTTCTCATTCCGTCTAAGAGTTCGAATTATATTACAACAAAAGGAAGTCTTTTGGGCTTCATCCCTTCCTAATCAAATTTTGTCCATGACAGGTTTATTCACAAAAACACGTCAAAGGGCTATCTCACCAACTATCTTCTCAGCGGTCGGCATGACCTCAGCGTAGATGTCGTCCATATCTTCTAGCTTCATGCTGGCAGGCAAGCCCTCGGCAGTCTCTGCAACCTCTACCTCAGGGTAGAGCCTGCTCACAACACCGAGGGTGTGCGACACGGCAAGATTCGCCACGTCCCTCACGAGCGTCTTGAGGCACTGAGGCCTGTCCTATAGGTGTTCCATGAATGCTGCGTCGGACTCCTTGGTCGGCAGGAGCTCGTTGTGAGCCTTATCCAGAAGTGCACGGGCACCTTCTTGGATCCGGGCCGATCGAGCATCGGCCGCCTCCAAGCGCTTCTTGATTTGCCCGATCTGCCGGTGGGAGGTCGTCAGGCGCTCTGTGCAAGTTAAGGAAAGGGAATTTGGTCAGCATAGGCAAGAAGACTAGAGGAGCGGAGGAAGCTGTACCTTTCGCGGAGTCCCTGGCAGCCTCGACCTCCTTCAGCTTCTTCACCATGTCGGCCATCGACGCCTCTTTAGCCAGGAGCTCCTTCTCCATGGCGACCCTTGCTACCTTGGAGTCAGCTTGCCTCTTCTCTGCCTTAGCCTGGGTCGCCTTCGTCTTTGCTAACCACACATTCACCTTGGCTTTCGTTGCCTCGACTACCACCCGAGCGGTGTCCGAGAGCCCTAGAAGCTCTCGAGCTTCGTCCCGCTCTGACTGAAGTGTCTTGGCCAGCACATAGGCCTTGTCAGCGCCTGCAGGGCAAAGCGGGTCAGCTGATGATCCCCAAGAAGGAAAAGGGAAGAGAAATGGCGAACTCACGACGGGACGCCTTGGCCAGTTTCCTTTCCAGCTCCTGCACAATCTCGGTGGACTAGGGCAGGTGAGCAGCATCTTGTGTTATTGAGACGTCAGAAAGGAACTTGGACTAGGAGGAAGGGTGTAGTTCTTACCAGGAACAGCTTGTGGAGGCAACGCTGGTAGCGGTCGAACTCCGATAGGCCCGTCGGTTCAGTGCCGGAGCCCTCCCCGACCTCCAGCGCATTGCCAAGGGCCCGCAGGCCTGTGGTGCCGGTGAAGGCAGACTCCTCGACCTTGGGTCGGGCTGGTCCTCGACGTCCTCGACCGTCGGGGTGGCGGCGCCCAAGGCGAAAAGGTCCTTGGCTCCCGTCGTGGCCGGCTTAGCTCCAGTGACCTCGTCGTCACCTCCGTCGATGCGTGGGAGCAGGTCCAAGTTGATGCCAGCAGTGACCTCCTCCTCCTCCACAGCCTCAACAGGCCCGACCTCCGTGGCCGTCTCGATCGTCGTCTCAATCGTACCGGCAGAGGTCGCTTCGACCCCTTGGACGGCCTCCACCGTCGGTTGCTCTCCTGCTTGGTTGGCCGCCGAGGGCATGACTTCCGAAGACCACGGCAGTCGAAGCCACGTCAGGCTCCGCCGCCTCGCTTTGGACTGTGTCCTTGGCCGCCCTCGTGGGTTCCACTCTATGGGCCCCAGCGTCCCTGGCGACTTGGCTTGAGACGATGATTGAATGTGCGAAAACAAAAAGGAAATGAGGACGGGTTCCCAGATTCCACTTACTTGGAGCGGATCGGAGGAGGAATAAAAAGTAATCCTTGAAGACTGGACCCTAGGCTTGGATGTACCATCCGACCCTAGGCTCTGAGGCTACACCTAGCAGAGGTGCACCTAGGCGGTGCACCCTGCTAGAGCTCAAGCTAGAAGATTTCGGAACCCTGCTAAAGCCTTGTCGCAATGCCCCGTGGACCCACTAAAGATGATGACGAAAAGTACCTTGGATCCTAAGGATGGATGTCTCATTCCTCCTTAGGCTCGAGGGCTGCTGTGGGGGATGTCACCCCAGGGTAGCATTTGGACCAGAGTTGAAGTCAAATTGAAGTCGGATTGCGAGTCCTCGAGACGTGGTCGGAGCCCGACCTCCCTTCGTGGTCGGCCGTCCGACCTTTCCACAGGTCCAACCTCGGCACTCCTTTCTCGACCTTGACTCCTCGGCCGATCTCCGGTCTCCTCGGGACAAGACTTGGTTCGCAAGGATAGCTGAAGGAGGCAAGGAGAGGACAACCCGACAAGGAATGACGTCACCAGACAACACAGTATAGGTGGTACCTGCGGAGGATGGATCGCAAGGCAGGATAAGGCACAAGACACTCACGGCGCGCAAGACCTGGAGAGCATCCCATGTACCTTTTTCAAATGTTATTTGTACATACTTTTTAGATCTTTAGTCTTAGCTTTCTTGGCCTCCAAGTCCTTTGTAACTGCCCCCTTGGACTATAAAAGGAAGGGCGGACGGGTGAGAGAGGGGGATCACACACGACAGAAATTGCTCGGTTCATAGCTTGTTCTTGGCCGCCTTGCTCTAAGCCCTAAGAACTCACACTTGTAATCCCAGTTCATCATTCACCCCAACAAAGAACACTGGACGTAGGCCTATTATCCTTCGGGAGGGCTGAACCAGTATAGATCTCATGTCTCTTGTTTTCTTTGCTCATCTTAGTGACTCGAGTCGACCATCAGATCTAGAGGAGAGGCGCCTTCCGACCACGACTCCACTCTTCTCCCTGGGTACCCCTTGGACTACCGCCCTACCCGACACCGACCGCTACGTGGCCTTCTCTTTCGCCATTTTTTTGCCTTCGTAGTAAGCCTTCCTAATTTTTCTGTCGTAGTCCAATGGCAAGGCCGCTTTAACCGGTGGCGTGCACATCTTCTTAAACAAGGCCTTAGCCATAGAGTCTATAGGAATCGGCTTTTCTGGACTTTTATGTTTGAAATGTGCCTTCACTTTGCTCTAACGGCTTCGTCCAACTCCTCGGGAGTCATGTCTAGGCTGTTTTCTTTTAGAAGATTTGGCTAAAGCCTTGTCGCAATCTCACTAAAGATGATGACGAGTACCTTGACTTGGATGTCTCACTTAGGCTCGAGGTGGGTAGCATTTGGACCGAGTTGAAGGAAGTCGGTGCGAGTCCTCGAGGCCGGGGAGATGGGAGACCTTTAGGAGTCGATGAGGAGGCGGGACAAGACGGTTCGAGGATATGGAGGCGGAGGCAACGAGGTGACGATCCATAGGTGGAGGAGGATGGATCGCAACGATGGCAAGACACTCAGGCGCGAGAACGAAATCCCATGCTTTTCAAATGTGTACATACCTTTACCTTGTCCAAGTCCATGTAGTGGACTATCTTTATTGCTCGGTTCATATCTTGGGGCTCTAAGCCCTAAGAACTCACACTTGTAATCCTCATCATTCACGTAGGTCGGGAGGCTGTATAGATCTCATGTCTCCGCTCATCTTAGTGACTCGAGTCGAATCGATCTGGATCCGACCACTCTCTCAAAAGCTACCTACCCATCGACAAGCTACATCTTTCACTTCAAGCCTTCCTAAACTCGTAGTCCAATGGAGGCCGCTTGGAGGCGGCACATCTTCTTAAACAACCTTAGCCATAGAGTCTATAGGATCGGCTTCGGATGTTTGAAAGCCTCTTTCCTAACCTACTCCTAGTCATTCGACCTTTAGAACCTTGCCTCGTAAGTCGGCTTCTTTGTTTGTGATCTCATTGACTTGACGCACCTCGACGCTTCAAAACGAAGGCGATGCCCGAATGACCAGTCCTCGCGGACGACGGAGGAGGCTATGCTTATGAATCCATCATACGAAACCAGCTTCTTGAAACAATGAATGGCTTGCACCATAGTACAATTCCAGACTTTTCGCTAGTCACTAACGATCGGCTAGCTGCCGAGTAGCGACTAGGATGACTAGTCAGGGATTAGTCGGGATTAGTCGACTGACTTGTCTAGATATATTTTTCTTAGTTTGTGATGTATTTTTTCCTCACAGATATTGTATTTTTCCGTACTCCATAGACCATACATCATATATGACAACGAATAATAAACCGTACAATAATATAGCATAGATTCATAGTCCACAACTCCATGTCTCCACATCCATAAAAAGTTCTCACAAGTCACAAGTCCCCAAATCATAAGCCATAAGCAAATTAAAAGTTGAAACATAAATAGTCCAACAACATGATAGGATGATAAGAATGACTTAAGCAACAAGTTCACATTGAAGAATCTACTCTATTCTTCCTCTTGTTCATATTTCTTGGTCTCAATCACTTCTTCTGTGTCAGATTCAAACTCCACATCATCATCTCGATTGGCTTCCTCCTCTTCGGTTTCGGAATTGAAATCATCTTCATGAAGCTCTCTCACTCTTGCACTCCTGCGAGGCTGCATTGCTTCACCTTCACTAGACCTAGCTGCTTCATCAATTGGATTATAAGGAAGACCTGAAATCGGGTCAAACTCTTCATCATCCACTCCTTCAATAATCCATCATTGTGCATGAAAAGCATCCGAAGCTAAAAGAACATCAACATTCTTCTTTTTGCTCTTCTCCCTCCTTTTTAGTAATCTAGCATTGAATTGAACATATACTAGATGGTTGAGGCGACGGGAACCTAGCCTATTTCTCTTCTTTGTATGTATCTACAATTTGCACCCAAGAAAATATGAACACACTATACCAATTAGAGAATGTGAGCATGTCAAGTTAGAAAGTTACAATTTACTTACCATGTCAAAAGTGCTCCAATTCCTCTCACAACCGGATGCACTAGAAGTTAAGGATAAGATTCTTATGGCCAACCTTTGCAAATGAGGTTGATTGAGCCACCGCTCTTCTCCATGCCAAATTGCCAACTTGCTCCACAATTATCAAAATAAGTGGTAACCACTCACAGGAACTAATGAAGTTGTCAAACAGCTGAGAAATTATTAGGTATCAGCTTATTTTCAAACTTAAAACTGCTAGAAGTAGACCAAAGTATTGTCAATGAAACTTAAAGCATTGTGAGTTGAGAAAATTTTACTAAGGTCAGATTGGAATCTCAAAAATTAGTAATTCCATCCAAGCCATTAAAAATATCTTACCCTACCAAATATCTTCTCAGTAAAATTCTGATTAAGAAATATGGTTATGTGAATCGTCCTACTGTCCACCTGCAGTGAGTCATATTATTCTCTCTGATTTTTTTACCTCAAAGTGCAGACATGATCCCGCTTTTCAGAAGCTCTAACAACCACCTTCCATTGCAAGAAACATTTTTCAGCTAATTACATTTTATAATTAACCAAGAGTAAATTACATGTAGTAGTATGCCAAAAATCTGGCCGGCAAAGTAAAGTTAGTGTACACCAAGAATAAAAAATATAAACATCTTACAACAACAGGTTCCATTACTACAAAAGTAGGGCGATCTAGGCAGGCAGAGCTGCCGGCGTGGCTGGGGGAACCCGGTGCTGTGCTGTGTTGACAATCCCCATTAATGCAAAATCAAAATCCAGTAGAAAAGGCATCAAAATCTAGTACCAAAATCAAAATCTAGTAGCTAGCAACACAGATACACATATACAAGCTCGTATGCAAACTACTAAATGGCTGGAAGATGGAGAGATTTAAAAAGACAAAGTCTTCATCCTCAAACCTGCAAATCAAAATCAAATATGGGAGAGCTTCTTAGTTTACTTCTCACCACGAGCTAGACAGCAAAGGGCGGCGACAGAGGGTGGCGGCACACGTGGCAGAGGTCAGCGGCGCGTGCGGCAAAGGGCGGCGGCGCACGTGTGGGGCAGGTGGCGGCGCGCGCGGCAGAGGCCAACGACGCACGTGGCAAAGGGTGGCGGCACGCGCGGGAGGCTAGCGGCTTGCGCGGGAGGCTGGCAGCAGCGCATGGAGAGAAGGGCCACATGACGCAAAGTCTTCTGAGCGCCACCAGCCGCGAGCTCGGGGAAATAACCCTAAACCCGAACCGTTGGCAAAAAACCCTAAACCGGGCCGAAATCGCTAGCAAGTCGGAATAAAATGGCCGATTAACGGGCCACGTTGACCGACCAGGACCGCCTAATCGTCCTAGCCGACTAGGGGAACGACTTGGGCCAAATCCCCTCAGAACTAGGCCGAGGCCGACTAGTCAGTCGACTTTTTCTGATTTTTAGAACACTGTATACAAGTCATATATATATATATATCATAAAACTATGATCATACCTTGATTGACAAGTTCTTGAAGGGAATATGAAGCTCATAATATGTTTGCCACATGATCGAATCAACGGAGCATGGGGTCATGGGCGACGTGAGAAGACAACAGCGGCGACGGTTTAGGGCACAACTCTGCTCGGCACAAGAACAAGATCGAAGAAATGGCTAAGTGTTTGGATCGTTGTGAACACCCCAGGCCACAAATCCCGGGATGCCACTAAAAAATCCACTACATGTGGGGGGTGTCACCCCGGGGTACCCCATGGACAGGAGTCAAAGTCCAACTGAAGTCAAATCGAGAGTCCTCGGGACGTGGTCGATGGCCCAACCCCCCTTTTGCCGGGTTGGACATCCCGACCCTTCCCCGAGTCCGACCTCGGCTCTCCTCTCTCGACCCCGATTCCAGAACCCGACCTCGACCATCTTCGGGACAAGACTTGACGTGCAAGGAGGAAGAGAGAGGAGACAGCTCGGCAGAGACTGACGTCACCCAACAGCACATCATTGACATCTCAGGCGGAGGAGGGATCCCAAGGAAAGAGAGAGCACAAGATGCCCACGGTGTATAGGACCTAACAAACCATCTTGTACCTTTTCATATGTTGTTTGTACTCACCTTTTATCATATTAGTCATAGCTTTCTTAGCCCCCAATCTCTCCTGTTCCTGCCCCCCTTGAGCTATAAAAGGGAGGGCAATGCGACAGGGCCAGGGAGGAGGGAAGAGGAGAAGAAGAGGAAGAAGAGGGGAGAAGATCCCACACCTCTACATTCTGATCCGGAGCTTGCATTCTCGCTCCCTTGTAACTATTGTTCATCATACACCCCCAACAAAGAGCACTGGACGTAGGCCTATTATCCTTCGGGAGGGCTGAACTAGTATAACTCTCTGTGTCTTTGCTCTTTGGCTCGTCTTAGGACTCGAGTCGACCATCAGATCCATCGGAGGACAGCTTCTCTACCGTTCTGTTTCACCTCCTAGGGCACCCCCTTTGAGGACTGCCGACCCACTCGTCGACAGTTGGCGTGCCAGGTAGGGGCGCTGTTCTTCGTCTTAGGTGATCCAATGATGATCTCCTTCTCCACTGACTTCATGGTGCCGATCCTTGGAAAGATATGTATTCTACCCTTATTTTTTATCTTTGAAAGCAACTTCAATACATATCTTTTTATCGTTTGTTGCTTCTCACCTCGTCGCCGGGCAGCCTTTGCGCACTCAACAGCTTCCGCGCACGTACTCATGACCAGCTTTGAGATTTACGGCCCTGACTTCTCTCTGTCTGGGTTCCCAGGAAGGAAGTTTTCTTTTGTTGAAATTCACCTTTGCTGCCCAGGGGCTCGGCGTTTTCCCTCGACCATCAAGTAACATTCCAGCGTCCCGATAACTTCTGCGCAAGTACTCATGACCAGCTCTGAGACTCGCGGCCCCGACGCCTCTTGGTACGGGTTCCCAGGAAGGAAGTTTATTGGGAAGGTCTGAAATTACTTGATGGTTCGAAAGTTCCCCCTGAGTACCAGATTGGCACGCCCCAGCCTGACGTAGTGGCTCGGTCCCTTGCCCTTCGATCAGAGCCGGACACTTCCCTCCCGAAGTTGGACTTGGGTCGTGTTTCGATACATGATGGCTCGCGCGTGATATCAAATTACTCGGGGGGTTTGGTCTTTTGAGACCATCTACTTCGCCAATTTCTCAAAGTGAACGACAACTATGATAAAGATCGATCTAAAACCTGTCGGGGTCCGATCAGAGAATCCTCTCGGACGCTGCGGGCTAGGGTTGCTATCTAAAGTATGGTTGTCGGGAACAATGCGATTGGGCAAACTTAATACTAGTTTACGGTCGATCGACCAATTCCCAGTCAAAAGCTCGGAATTCATCGTAATAAAAGAAAAACTTGTAGTTCCGACACTTACATAAGTTAAATTTTTTGCCTAATTAACAAGAGCTGTTACAGGGAGAGCTGGCTACGTTTTGAGCAGGGCGACGATCTTGTCGGCCGTCGCGTCGACCTCGGAGAGGATACCGTCTATGTCGTCAGGCTGCACACTTGGTGGCCACCCCTCGCTGAGGTCCAAGATCTTGACATCCAAACGCTGACGGCTCAAGATGCAAAGGGCCAAAGTGCATGGCAAGCTTTGCCGCATCTCTCGTCAGAATGTCTAGGCGACGGGGCCCGTCCTGCAGGCGCTCCAGAAACTCCACGGTGGATTCTAGGGGCGGCGCGGCCTCGTGGTTGGCCTTGTTCAGAAGTGTGAGGGCACCTTCCCGAACTTCGGCTAGCCGAGCCTCGGCCGCCTCCATACGCCCCTTGATATCCCCGATCTGCTGATGAGAGATTGCCACGCGCTCTGCACGAGTCAAAGTTGAGAAGGCATGTCAACAAGGGCAAGGAAAATTGGAGGAATGGAGGAAGGCCTCGGGAATAGCACTTGTTGTCCGTGGAAGCCTTGGCGGTCTTGATCTCCTTGAGCTTCCTCACCAGGTCGGCCATCGACGCTTCGGTCGCCGAGAGTTTCTTCTCCACCTCGGCCTTAGCTGACTCGGCCTCGACCTTCGCCGCCTCAGCCTCGGCCTTGGCTTGAGCTAGCCTCTATACTTTGGCCTTTGCGGCTTCGGCATCGGCTTGAGATGTCGCCAGCTTCTTCTCCATTTTCTCCTAGCCCACCTCGGCTGCTTTCAGGGAAGTGTTCGAGAGACCAAGAAACTCTCGGGCATTGTATCGCTCCGCCCGGAGGATATCTGCCAGCTTGCAGGCTTCCTCGGTGCTTGCAAGATGGTATAAGTCATAAAATGGTTTAAAAGGATGGAAGGGTAGTGGGAAAGGTGAGCTCATAGCGACGGGCTTCCTCCAGCCTCCGTTCCAACTCCTGCTTGGCCGCTGACGGTCAGAGTGGTTGAGCGTCCTCCTGCGATGACGAAATATCAACAGAACTTCCGAGTCAAAGACGTAGGGTTCCATTTCTTACCACGTACAACTCCCGGAGACAACCAAGGAAGCAGTCGAACTTCAACAAGCGTGCGGGCAGGGTCCCGGAGCCTTCCCCGACCTCCAGCACATTGTCGAGGGCCATAGGTTCGGAGGTGTCGGCGAGGACCGGCTCTCTAACTCTCAGGTTGGGCTGGTCCTCGGTGGCCTGGGATGGCGGGGCGGCAGTGCCCGCGGAGAGGGGGTCGGTGGTTCCCATCGTGGTCGGCTCGGTCTCGGTGTCTTCTTCATAGACGCCAATGATTTGAGGGAACCGGTCCCAGCTGATGCCGGCCGACTCCTCTCCCCTCCGCCATCTATGTGGTCGTGGCCTCGGCCGCTGCTTCGGCAGCCAGCTCGGCCACATCTGTTGCGGCCTCCATGATCCATCTGGCAACCTTGGCCTCTGCGACCGCTTTAGCCGCCAGCTCGGCCACACTTGCGGCCGCCGCCTCCTTGACCCCGTCGGCGGTCTCTACCGACGGGTGCTCTTTCGTTCGGGCATCCGTCGGAGCCTGCCCGCTGCCCCCGCCTCGCTCGTAGTGGTGACTTCGGTCGCCCCCGAAGCTCCCTCGATGCGAGGACCAGCGTCACCGGCAGACCTGCTCAAAACTAAGAACTTTTTTTAAAAAAAAGAGCGGGAGAGGAGGAAGAAGAAGAGAAGAGATCGGCATTGGTCACGCCTTCTGCACTTACGGGGCGAAAGCCTTGAATATCAGGCCGAGGCGCCTCGGCACCTTCCTTGGGGAGCGAGCAAGGCAAATCGGTGACCTCAGAGCCCGGTGGAAGAAGTATCGGGAGGTAGCTCGAGCGCTCCTCGTCGAGGCTGATACCGAGCCGCCGCCGGCCGAGGAGACCGAGGACGTGCTCATGGCACGTCTACTCGAAGGTCCAAAGCGGCTGCGGGCCTTCGTGCGAGACGCCGCAAAGACGGTGGCGATGCACGTCCTCGGCGTGGTGCACAAACTATGCCCGTGCGCCGAGGTCAAGGTGGTCGCCGAAGGCTGGCCGGTCGACGTCTCCAAGGTCGATGTCGAGCGCATTTGTGCCGAGGTCAAGCCAGTAATGGATAAGATCATCACAGGGATGTCCCTGTAGATAAGCTGAGTTGTAATAGTCCCTAGAACATATAGGATGAGTTAGTTGAATGTAAAGAAGCTCGAACATTTGCTACGATTGGAGAACACTTTTCATGCCTTCTATTTGCTGCGTGTTTGACCTCGGGCTCAAGCAACTTTGGCCCTCGACACGCATGGCCAGAGGGCTTCAGGTCGTGCTCGAGTCACTTAGTCGTGTACGTAGCGAACAAGTGCATGGAGAAGTTAAGATAGAGGCGACCGAGCCCCCGAGCACTTTTGCGTCGTATCCCTCTAAGTTGCGTCAGGTCCTGACCCTAGCCGGCTTCAGTAGGGAGCATGCCCTGTCTTAATCCGAAAGACATCAGGGCGAGCCATTGTGATTAGTCGGATACGCTATGGATAGGTGCTCGAAAGGGCTGCCGAGCCCTCGAGCAGCTCGAGCAGGCTACTCGGGGGAACTTGCTGAGCCCCCGAGTAGCTCAGGTGTACTCAATAGGCTTCTTTCCAGGGAACCCCGTCTAGCGCTGGTCGGGGCCACGTGGCTTAGGGCAGACCGTAAGTGTAGCAAAGAAGTTATTGAGCCTACATAGGCTACTTGGGCGTTGGGAGGAGAACGAATTGGAGAAAAAGATAGCCAGAAAGAAACTGTGGAGATGTTGATGTGAAAAACACACACTAGCCTAAGAGATTTGCTTAACTCTAGTGCAGGACCTAAATCTTGCTTTTGGGTTCAAGGGCGTGCCAGTTTGTTTGATCCTACAACCAACAAGAAACTAAAGAAAGAAAACAAGGTTAAATCCATAAACGATAGCCGATTGGGTAGTGGCCGATGACATATCGTTCAACATTGAGCCAATGCAATATGCATGGGATCGACAAAGGGAAAATTAGATTTATTCGATCGGCTGTAGATATCAATACTATATAATCTAGGTCTCAAAATATGTTTAAACCAAGTGACTGGGATAGATCGGCAGCGTGCTGAGACAGTATAAATCATTTATGTCTAAACGTACCTTAAGACAGAGATCATATGTATTTATAGCATAGCCAATGTGATAAATCTAATATGTATCAGCTAGTACTCTGATACCATTTTATACTAAGATATCAATATAGATTAAATAGATTAAACAAGAATCAATCAAGTGTTAAGATGACCTAACATATTGATAACGAGCTTAATATATTTTACTACAGTGAGATCTTAATATAAAGGGCAGACTTAGCATGTCAAATAAACATGTAGAAAACAAGATAGCTAAATCAAGTAAGATCGGCTGAAACATATTGATGAAAGCCTTCTGAGATGATGGATACACTATATAATCTAGATCAACGTTGATATCTAGCCCTATCGGCTATTATCTAGTAACAGATGCTAGCCGATTGGGGTTAGATAGCAATATTGACTTAGATTATATAGCGTATATGATAACTCAACGATTTACATAAATAGGATTAGAGTGTCATAAAGATGTAAGCACTAATCCCGAGAGCGCAAGACGCCATAACAAGCTTTACCTCTTGTCGAAGATCAAACTCGATGCAGCCCAACTCGAAAGCAAGAACTCGTCGAAATAAACGAAAGTAAAAGGGTGGCGATGCACCGAAGGTGTTATTGAACTGATTGTTCTTTGATTACATGGTCTTGGCTATATTTATACCCAAATACAAAATATGTCCTTGTCGGACACGACTCTTATCTCTATTACAACTCAAAATACGAATAAGTCCCTTAGACGGACTCTTACCGACATAATCTATAAGGAAACTACTTAAAACAATCTAATTAATAGATACAATTACTTTTTTTTGGACTCTATCCATATATAGCAATCCTCATGAAGCATATCAACCTGATTTGACAGTGATCTCAAAGTCATCTTACCGGAATAGGCTACATCGGCTCACCTTGTCCGATTCGGTATCAGCCGATTGAACACCTAGCGGATTCGGTATCAGCCGATGAACTCCTTAGCCGATTCGGCTTATGACTGGTGCGTACTCTGTTTCCGAAGATCACAGCCTTCTCCAAATCTGCTTCGACCTTAATTCCAAATCTGATTCATGACTTACCAAATTTGGTCGTTAACACATTGTTGGAGGTGTCACCCCGGGGTGCCTCAAAAACCCAGATTGGACCCCAACAGAAGTCAAACCGAGTGCCCTTGGGATGTGACCGAGATCCTTCCCCCGAGTCAGACCTTGGCCCCTTCTCTTGACCCCAACTCGTCGCCTGACCTCGAGCATCCTCGGGAAGAAACTTGGCAGGCACAGAGGAAGAGGAAGGAGACAGCCCGACAGCATCTGACACCACCAGGCGGCACAGGAGCAGGGTCCTAGGGCAGGCAGGAGCACAAGATACCTACGGTGTACATGACCTAGCAGACCAAGTGTACTTTGTCAGATATTCTTTGTACCCCACCTTTTGTCTCTTTTAGTCTTAGCTTCCTTGGCCCCTAAGCTCATCTGTACCTGCCCCCCTTGAGGTATAAAAGGGAGGGCAGGGCGACGGGGCCAAGGAGGGGCCAACATCCGAGAGAACTCTAGCACACACCTTTGTAACTCTTGTTCATCATCCACCCAAAGAAAGAACATCACATACTGGACGTAGGCCTATTATCCTTCAGGAGGGCTGAACCAGTATAATTCCTTGCGTCTTGTTTCTTGGCTCATCTTAGGATAGTCGACCATCGGATCCATCGGAGGGCAGCTTCTCTACCAATCTCTCATCTACCTCCTCGGGGACCCCCTTGGAGGACTGCCGACCCACCCATCGACACACATGCCCCCTAGGTCCGTTATATTTATAATATTGTGGATTTGCCGAATCTTATCTCCAAGAAAATCTAGGGCTTTCCATCCCGGCCATTATCGCACCTCTTTAAATAATAACCAGTTCCTTGAAGTTTTTCACGCTGTTGATTCCGTTTTCACCGCTTTAGCCACAACTGTCTCCAACTTCACCGGTGATTTCCTCCAAGCCCTCAGCGAACTCGTAGGCGATCTCCTTGCAGCGGCGATCCCATCTCCGATGGTGTCGACCTCTGCCAACCCATCTGGTACTCCATCGGGTGAGTTCCCTGAGGTAAGCCCTATTGGCTATAACTCCTTTTCTTTTTACATATTGGTTCTCTTCTTGTTTATTTGCTTTTCTCTATTGTAGAATCTCTCCAACCAAATTGCAATTCCCAGTTTAGTCCATTTGAACCAATTTTTCTTGGGTCCAATCGGCAACATAGACCCCACCGAGTTCATCAATGCCGAAACCAATAGGGTTCCCTTTAGGTTAACAAACCCTAGCTTAGCCCACTAGGCTGGAACCTTTAAGTCTTGGCCATCCACTGACAAGACCTGGCCGGAGTGGTATAATAGGATATCGACTAGTAAGCAGACCGATTGGGAAGAACTTGGAATAGCTCAATGCTTATCTCTGACTATAGCCGATATGATTAAGGACGAACCGATGTTGTCGGCCGCAACCTACTTCTGGTCCAATACCCTGAATGCCTTCTTGTTCAATCAAGGACCAATGACACTGACCCTTCTGGATATAATCATGATAACATGCCTGGACATCACCTCATCGGCTAACCCAGTTAGCTTGAACACCAAGAGCAAATTTTCTTTCAAGACCCAAGCCATCGGTGGCTGGAATGGATTCATCACTCAGAACATGGGGACTGGTCCAGTAACCCCAAAGAACACATAGCTTTTCTGTTGATGTGGTTAGAAAAGTTCTTGTTCTTTGGTCCAAGCTGTGGCCCTACCACCAACTGGTAACATGTAGCAGAAGCCCTAGCGGATAAGAAACTACTTCCTTTGGGCAAATATCTGCTAGGATACCTTTATTAGACTTTGAACTCTACATCAGCATGGATTGCCATGGATTCTGCCATCGACACTGGTGGCCCTTGGTGGCTCTTGCAGATTTGGCTCAACTTGCACACTCTCGAAGCTACTCAAAGGCCAGCATTAGTGGAAACCGATTTACCATCAGCGCAGCCGACCACAGATGAGGATGGCAATGAAGTTCCAACTCGCCGATCCATGTTCTTAGGAGAGGCGGCATCTTCATATGCTGGATCAAGGCTATCGGCTGACCTCTTCAGAGATTGGTTTCACAACTTCTATGAAGGATTCCCAAGGGACTCAAGAATTTGGTTTGCATATGAACACTCTGAAAATTTTGAGCTCCCAGGCGACTTCAGATTCGACGAGATTAATTCTGAGAATTTGAAAAATCCAGAGAAGTCTTTACAGCTGCCATATCCCCCTATATACTACCCGTTGGCATCCATCAAGGCAAAAATGTCCAAGTTTCATATGAATTCTATCATCCGATGAGTGCTGCTAGACAATTGGGGATGAGTCAGCTGCCAATCGGCTTGTACTTCATGGACAAGATCCAAACCAGGGGGAAATCACTTCAGCCCTCATGATGGACAAACTGCTAAATATTCCAGGGCCTTCGCTTGGCAGTATTGACAACATCGAGTTGGCCATAATGAGGAGTGCAGCTTTTGGCCGATGGTGGACAAAATGGAAGAAACACATTTTTCACCAATCGCTTCAATGTACTTGACTACTATGTACCCGAAGTCAGTTCCACAGGTAAGCACTCTTCGTTTTGTCAGATTCTTCATTGCCAACTAACATCTTTCAACATTTGACCACCTCTTTCTCCTTGTTTGCAAACCATAGACTCCTCACCTCCTCACACCAGCCAAGGTGGAGCAGTTATCTGCTATGCTGCTGGAATTCTCCCAAATGGTGGCGGATTAGCTCCTTCCAGGGTCGGCTATGATGCCACCAAGACATCTTCCTTACTTCATGGCCAAACTCGCAAGCCGATCCCTTCTGAAGCTGGAAGAAGGAAAAGAACCAAATCATCGGCTGCTGATCCATCGGCTGTAAAGAAAAAGGCTTCCAAGAAACAAAAGATTACTGCAACCGATGATTTGCCATCTCTGCACCCAGACGTGGAGGAGTTTCTAAATCAAGAAGAGATGGAGGAAGCCATTGACGACACTGCGGCCGACATGAGTGAAACAAGAAAAAACCACGCAACCATCGTCAGCCGATGAGCCAACCCTTCAAAAGACTCCTATTCCAAAACGCCAGCCTCGTCCTCCTCCGGTATGAATCTTTCTGGAGTTTACTTCCTTTAAATATTCATATTTCAATTCTAACCAAACTTCTTTACTTGCAGAAAAAGAAACTGTCCACCAAAAAGAAACCAGCTCCAGCTTTATCGGTAACTCTGAACTCAAAGTTTCTTTTAACTTTTCAATCAAACGATGCTGAATTAGACTTCTCTCTTTCTTTTTGTTAAGCCTCTTTGCTCTCCAGCACCTGCCCACCATGCATCCAGCGAGCACACTCCATCAGCTATGGGCATCCACCACGTTGAGGAAAGAGAAGCAGCTCTTGTCACCCCTATAAGTATTTCTTCTCAAACTCTATATTGGTTGTGTGAGTTCTCCAACACTTAACAACCTCAACATTCTTTTTTTTAGGTTCTTGTCAATATTTTCTCTTTTGACATAAGGCGGTTCATGGATGAAGAGGAAGAAATCACAAGCAAGGCCTTAGCTCCTATTGCCGATGATTTGAAGACTAAACGTTAGACATTGCATATCGGCTAGAAAGCTCCCTGGATACTCTAGTTGTCGATTGTGGGCTGATCAGAGCAAGATTTGAAGAAATCCAAGACCAGATCCCGGAAGACCTAGCCAATGTCATCTCTCCAGCAGTATTTCTTGAGCGATACCAATTCAAGCTGGAGAAGGCTAGGCAAAGAATTGCCGATCAACGAGAGAGAAAGGACCTTGAAACCACCATTCAAGCCAATCGGCTGTCAATCAACACAGAGAAAGCCAAACTCAATCAGATGATTGCCGGGCCAAGCTCTACCCAGTTCAATATTGATCGGCTTAAGAATCGCAAGGCAGAGCTGCTAGCCAAATTGGAAAAATGCAATGCCAAAAATAGCATCAGAGGACAAAAACTTGTCGATTTTCCCAAGGCCATCGAAGAGCAAAAATCTAAGCTGAAGACATCTGTCAAACACTTGTCATATCTGACTAAGGCTCTGAAGGTGATCCCAGGAACTGATGCAACCGACGCCCAAGCCATCGATGAAGTAGAGCAAATTAGGCAAAGGGCCATATCGGCTATTAACAAACTTGTGTCTGGATAAGCCGATTTGTAATAGGAGCTTGCTTGTATCTTGGATGATTTTTGTGAACCTTTGCGAATTCCTGTAATATAACTTCTCTAAAATTTATTTTTAAAGTCCACATATTTTGTATGCATGCATGTATGCCCCCCTAATTTTACAATGCCAACCAAACATTGATAAAATTATAACTTGACCAAGGGTGATATCACTTATATCGGCCATCACACATTGGCATAACACAACCGATTATGATAAGTTAAAAAAACTATGGGCGATACAACTTATACCGTCCATATAAAGGTGATGTTAACACATTGGCTACCATGTATCGGCATAACACAGCCGAATCATGAATTGATCCAAACACTTGGGTAATATTTCATCAAGTACTTCCCATTGAGAGCCCTTCCAAAAACTTCTCCACCAAGCCCTTGCAACATATAAGCTTCCTTAGAAACAGACTTGTAGATCCGAAAAGGCCCTTCCCAATTCGGTGATCACTTACCGAATTTATTATCATGAGTTCCAATCAGCAGAATCAATTTCTAAACCAACTCGCCTTTCGAAAAAGATTTTGGCAAAACTTTCTTATTGTAATGACGAGCAATTCTCTCCTTAGCTTTCGTTACTTTCTCCAAAGCACACATCCTAGATTGAACCAACTCCTCCAATTCATCTATCATGAGATTATGGTAATCATCGGCTGTCAACTCATCTTGTAAATCAATCCTCCTTGAGCCGATGACGCTTTCCCATAGTAACACAGCTTGATGTCTATAAATAGCTTGTAAGGAGGAACTTGGATCGATCCATGACAAGCCATCCGATAAGACCACAATGCTTCAGCCAATCGGCTATGCTATTGCTTTGGAAATTTAGAAATCTTCCTCTTAATTAGTTTAATCAAACTTTTGTTAGATGCTTCTGCCTGTCCATTGGCTTGTGCATAATATGGTGAAGAATTCAACAATTTAATCCCCATGCTTTTCGCAAACTGGACAAACTCATCTAATATAAAGATAGACCCCTGATCGGTTGTGATAGTCCGAGGAACACCAAATCGGTATATAATATGCTCTTTAACAAACTCATCCCCAAAATCAACCCTCTTCAATGGTATTGCCTCCACCCACTTTGTGAAATAATCGGTTGCCACCAATATAAAGTTATGTCCTTTGCTTGAGGGTGGATTGATCTAGCCGATCATATTAATTCCCCAACCTTTGAACGACCATGGTTTGATTATAGGATTCATAGCCGATGTTGGTGCTTTTTGAATTGCTCCAAACTTCTGGCAATCTTGACAAACTTTATAATATCTGAAATAATCCTCTAGCATTGTCGGCCAAAAATACCCAGCTCGCCGAAGTAACCACTTCATCTTGATGAGTACCACATATACCTTCATGTACTTCTCCCATCACAACTTTTGCTTGATCGGCACTCAAACATTTTAGCAACACCCCATCAATCGTCCGATAATACAGCTCATCATCCAACAAGACATATCTCAAAGCTTTATATCACAATTTTCTCGAAGCCAATTAAGAGGGATTCTTCAAATAATTAAATACATCATACCTCTAGTCATCGGCTGCGATTGCAGTGATTTCTACCTCGATATCTTTTACCATCGGCTTGTATCCCGATGCCCCCTGAGCCAAATCATTAGCTTCAATGTTTTGCTCTCGAGGAATATGCCTCAAAGTTACCAACCGAAAACTATCTATCAATTCTCGGCACTTCTCGTTGTAGATCATCAACATATCATTTTTGCACTCATATTCCCTAGCTAACTGATTGATGACCAACAAAGAATCGCCCATGATTTCAATGGCATCGGTTTCAACTTCCTTTAAGAGTTGTAATCCCTTGAGAATTGCCTCGTTCTTAGCTTGATTATTGGTGGCATAAGGCTTATAGTATAAGCAAATTCAAAACTTGACCCCTAGATGATATTATGACCAAGCCGATACCACAACCATGAGTACAAACCAACCCATCAAAAAACAATGTACAAGGCACTATGTCAACCGAGCCGATTGAGTCATCATGATGTTCGACAATAAAATCGGCTATGGCTTGCCCCTTAACTGCTTTGGACGATTGATATCTAAGATCAAATTCTGTTAAGGCATAAATCCACTGTCAACAATCGGAGCCGATAGCATGTACTTAACGACATCGACCTTGCAAACTATGGTGCATTCATTGGATAACAAATAATGCCTCAACTTTGTGCAAGAGAAGTATAAACACAAGCACAATTTCTCCACCGGAGAATACCTTGTCTCTGCATCCAGAAGCCTTATGCTCAAATAAAAATTGCCTTCTCCTTCCCTCAAATTCCTAGATCAAGACCGAGCCAATTGACTTCTCATCGGTAACAAGTATAACTTGAAAGGTACTCGTTTTTGTGGAGGAATCAGAACTGGAGGGAAACTTAAATATTTCCCAAAGCCTTTTGTTTCTCTGCCCCCAAAGTAAACTCTTGATCGGCTCACAATCTGAGTAAATGTGTAAAGGGCTCCATCTTCCCAGATAAGTTAGAAATAAATCTCCTAATGAAATTCACCTTGCCGACCAAAAACTGTAACTGCTCCTTGTCTTTTGGAGGTCGAATATTCTTGATTGCATTAATACTTCTCTGTGTTACTTCAATCCCCCTCTCATGAACAAGAAAACCCAAAAATTGTCCAACCTATACACCAAAAATCTTCAAGCCATATTTCCTTGTTCTTTCAAGAACTTTCCTCAAATCGGCTATATGATCATCAATCTCCCTTGACTTTACTACCACATCATCAATATAGATCTCAACGAATAAGCCAATCAGATCATAAAATATGTAATTCATGGCCCTTTGATATGTAGCTCCAACATTCTTCAAGCCAAAAGTCATCACAACCCACTCATACAAGCCGATTGCACCAGGACATCTAAAAGCAGTCTTATGAATGTCTTCTTCTATCATAAAAATCTGATTGTATCCAGCATTGCCATCCATAAAACATATGATCTTATGCCCTGAAGCAGCATCATCCTTAGGGGTAGCCTTGTTTAGATCTCGAAAATCAATGCAAACCCTAAGTTTACCGTTCTTCTTGATGACTGGAACTATATTAGAAACCCACTCAGCATATCGGCATGGCCAAATAAAACCAGCATCATATAATCGAGTAATTTCAGTTTTGATAGAATCATACATATCGGCTTTACATCTTCTAGGTGGTTGTTTATATGGTCGATATCCTGGTTTGATTGGAAGCCAATGTTCTACAATCGATCGGCTAAGTCCTGGCATCTCAAAATATTCCCAAGCAAAGCAATCTCTATATCCTTTCAAAAGCTCTATCAACTTGGTTCTAAAATCAAAAGATAAATTTTTACTGATAAAAGTTGGCCTTGGCCTATCCCCTGTTCCTATATCAACTTCCTCCAAATAATCGGCCAACATAAAACCTTGTCCCAACTTGCCATGGAGATCATCTACAGTATCCTTGGTGCAGAAATTTGAACCCTCCATGACAAGGTTGTGAAGGTGGCCTCGTTATCCGCACATCTGGTCGGAGGACCAACCTGGGTTTTCACGAGCGTAGGCAGATCCGGGAGTGCCCGTCAAGGGCGCTAGCGCATACCCTGGACGCCCTCAAAGCAATAATTGGGGCTCTTCATCTCCAATTGGTTGTATATCACAATCGGATACTTTTAGATAATCTCATTCCCAAACTTTTCTAGACAAGCAATCAATTCCATCCATTTCACAAATAGTTAAATCGGCATTAGCAACATTGACTGACCTGTCGGCTGGCATGACTTCTATCTCGTCACCTTGCCATTGGATCAAACTATGATACATGGTCGAAGGAATACAACAATTTGCATGAATCCAATCTCTTCCAAGCAACAGACTATATGAACCCTTCCCATCGATGACAAAAAACGTGATAGGAACAATTTTGCTGCCGATTGTCAACTCCACATTTAACAATCCTTTGGTTTCTGATGGATTGCCACCAAAATCTTTAAGAACCATGTTGGTTTTTATGAGATCATCTGAATTCCTACCCAACTTCTTAAATGTAGCATATGGCATCAAGTTCACAGCAGCTCCACCATTAACCAACATTTTAGACATCGGCTTGCCATTGACAAATCCTTTGACATATAATGGCTTGAGGTGTCGATGCCCTGTTCCTTCTAGCTTCTCAAAGATAGATTGTTCTAGAGATAACACCAATTTGGCCAAGGATTCTTTCATAACATCTGCATCGGCTTGGGTAGCCTCATATTCTGCTGGTAGCACAAAAACCATATTAACCTATGCAGAAGCAATAGCCTTCCCCTCAACCAGCCTATTTGTCTTATCGGCTTTGACCTCATCGGCTGAAAACACCTTACTCTTAACATGTCACTCTTTCTTTAAGTGCTCTTGCTTTTTTCTCTTTAGCCGATGATTGATCTCCTCTTGAACCTCTTGGAAACGCTCCTTGCTCCTTATCCTTTGAACCCTCTTCTTCTGGTTCTTAGTGAAAATACCAGAAGGGCACCATTGTGGGTTCATGGTTTCATCTTCATCCTCATCAAAATCTTCTTGTAAAAAATATTGATGAATTGAACCCAATCTCTGATGAACAGGTAATTTCCTCTGTGTTAGCCGATTTTCCCTTGGACAAGATCGGCTTGGTTCTCTAGCATAGTCCTCATCGTAGTTGCTGCATGCTCGACAATCTTCTATTGATGGCAGTCTCATCCCTTCATTCCAGCAAAATCTGAAGAATTCGCAACTCCAATAGGGATCAAAACTGTCATCCTCCTCATAGTACCTCTTTTCCTACCTATCATACTTTCTCTGGTATTTATTGATAATTCTGACAGAGTTGAGCTATGTGGACCGATAATCTTTCCTATCGGCTACCCTCCCACTTGCATGAACCATGTTAACAGGAAAAGTATTACCATCAACCTTCATCGGCCTTTTTGAGTCATCGAATTTTATCTTTCCTTGCCCAATAGCCGATTGGATCTGCTGCATGAAAACCTTGCAATCATTAGCGCTATGAGATCTAGTATTGTGCCACTTGCAATATTTTCTCTTTCTCAACTCATCGGCCGATGGAATTACATGACCAGCAGGTAGTTGAATTTATTTCTTCCGAAGTAGCAAATCAAGATCTTGTCAGCCTTGTGTTAACGACCAAATTTGGTAACCAAATCCCCGCGTTTGAAGCAGAAATTAGAGCGGAATCAAGGAGATGCGTGACCTGTGAAAAAAACAGAGGTGGGATCGGCTAAGTCCGAATTGGCTGCGGAGCCAATCGGCTGAGTTCGAATTGGACAAGGATGGCCGATAGCCGATTTCGATTAGGAGATGGAGACTGAACCGATCCCAAAAAAGGAGCATAAGGAAAAACATTGGATTCGGTTCCCAAATATGTGTTAAATATATTGCCATCTATGGATAGAGTCCTGTAACGGCAATTGTATCTATAAATTAGGAAATTGTATAGATATTCCTTTTGTAATGTGGCATGGGACTGCGTCCCAAGATATTGTCGTAATGTAAATAGTAGATAAGGTAGAAACCGTGTTCTACACGGATATTGTTATGCCTAGGTATAAATAAGACCCGAGGACTCTTTGTAAAGATATCAACCAACACACAATCAATCAATTTCAGCGCATCGCCACCCTTTTTATTTCAGACGAGTTCTTGCTCTTGCTCGGGCTGCATCGGTCTTGATCTCCGAATAAGGTAATTCCTTGTCATTAGTGGTTTGTATCGTAGAAACTAGTGCTTCCATCGTCATGACACTCTAGTTTTGATGTTATAAACTACGAAATTTATCATACACGGCCTATAATCTAGAGCAATGCCTAGATCTATCCTGCGATCGGCTGGTTTTCTTCTGAAGACAACAGCCGATGTGGCTAGATCCAAGGGTTGAACTCGATTATATGTCGTGTCTACCGTCTCGAAGGGTTCACATTGACTCATACAGATCTAATATTTCTTTTTGTACTTAATGCTGCATCTAATCGACCTATTTAGTCGCTCTTAGAACTATTAAGATCTATTTAGTTTAATGTGTATCATTAGAGACAGCGCCGGAGTTTCAGCCAGCCTTATCTGTTTTAGTTATCTTTCAGTTTTAACTACTATTAGATATATTAAAACTGCCTTTTATATTAAGATCTTAATCTGTTTAAATGCCCTAAGCCGATATCAATCTGTCAAGTTACGCTGACAGCCGATTGATCTAGGTTTTGCGCATTTAGGTTAGATTAATATCATTTTATAAAATGTATCGGAGTATTAGCTGATTCACATTAGAACTGCAGTATCAGCTAGGTTATCAATGCAAGTAATTATTATCCTAATGCGCTTTTAGCCTAAGTAATTTATACTGTCTCGGCATAGCCGATCTATCCCAATCACTTAGTTTAAAGGTGCTTTGGAATAACAATTATATGTTTATTGATGTCTTCAGCCAATCCGATAGGATCTAATTTCAACTTAATGTCTATTTCTTGTTTCTTGTTGGTTACAGGATGAAACCAACTGGCACGCCCTCAATTCACCAGAGGCGACCAATTTGGACCTGCACTAGAGTAAAGCAAATCTCTCAGGCCAGTGCCTGGGAATCGAATTTCTCATCAACACCTTGGTAATGTCAAAGTCGTATTTCTCTTCCTTCGCAGAATCTCTGATCCACTGACATGTAACAATCTTCTTGTTCCTTGCCCACTCGGCTGCTGCTACTTTGGAGTCATCTTCTTCATCAGATTCTGAAGCATATATAATGTGATTCACCTTTTTAAATGTTTTCTTGGCCTCCTGGAACCTTTGCTCATGTGCTGTCACTTTCTGAGCCAGATGAGCCAAGTTCTCAAAGTCTTAAACCGAAAATCTTTTCTTAATCGGTGTCAACAATCCTTGGAAAGCAAGATCGGCTAATTGAGAATCTATCAAGGCCAGGTTGTAACATCTGTTTCTCATATCCATGAACCTCTGAATATGTCACATACCCAAATTCTAGGGTCGACGAAATTTTGTCCACATAAAACGAAATAAAAGTTTTTCAATTTTGTGAACCAAAAATTTTCTTTTTCTAACTTAGGTTAAAGGATTTCAACCTACGCCTTGCATGATAGACCTCAATTTTAGAACGAATTAAAAACCTTTTCATTTATAACTTAGGGCAAAAAATGCAAGCTCATGTGGAAGCATGCATACTAACATAAAGCCCATATTGACTTAGGTTCTTTACGTATATTCACGTTTTCGAAAAACACATCTCATTATAGGCCATATATGCATAGCCTAAACAATTGAATTTACGAAGCGATCCTACACTAGCCTTGGAAAAAATATGTGAGAACTTGAAAACTTAATTTAATGTTCACCTCCTCAGCCCAAGAGGAAAGTTAATACGAATCCAACGAATATAATAGTCGCATGTGCATAGGGTAAAACACCAATACGTAAGAAAGCTACCTCTAGATTGAACCATATAGTATAAATTCATGGAAAAATTCATGAAGGTACCAAATATTATGTACAACTTAACATAATTTTTGTGTGAATTAAAAACTAGGTTTGATGCCCCAAACAAATTAGACAAAACAGTTCCATAATAGGCTAGTTGATAACTTTAATCGGCTAAAATGATAACTTGTCTAAAAGGGCATTTAGGTGCACATAAGTGTATATAGAAAATAATGTATTCAAATACTAGGATAAAAATCATGAATAAATATAATTTTTCTAGAATTTTTTCCCACTGGTTAGACTCTCTAAAAATTCAAACAAGTCCCAAAACACTCTATCTTTGTGGAATTTCTAAGAACAAACCACTAGGAATGATTAATTACCTCCAATAAAAATTTTATGAATTTAGCACGTCCACAGAATACACTATAGGGTTACAAAGTCAAAGGGAAGAAAATAATTCGAAACTAACCTAAACACTGTATACCCACTTCTATACCCACATCTCTTCCTTGCCTAGGCTACCACGAAGAGGCCCACATGGCAGCTGCCTAGACTCAACCTAACCCAGTGCAAAATGCCTCCACCGCTCAGGGAAGAGGCTGGAAGCGAGAGAGAGGGGAAGAACGTGTCGGCACAGCCAATAGCCACCTCGCTGCACCATCGCCACCTCATCTCGCGCCATTTGAAAAACCCTCTTCACCACCGTGCTCCTCATCACTTCCTCATTGCGTTCCACGAAGAAACATCGAGAGAGTCGTCTCGGAGACGCCGGGAACAAGCACTTCTTGCCGTCGGCCGCCGAGAAGGAAGCAATGCAGATCGTCGTCAAGCAGCGCTCGTCAACATCTCTTTTCTATTCCATACCCTCCTCATCATGCCGAGCAAGTTTCATTTTCACCATCTCGTTTCGTGCAGCACAGCAACGGGAACACCGTCGCGCCCACCGGAGCTCTGGAGCATGCACCGAGCATCGCCATCAGTGGCATTGTCGTCGGGCAGGATGGAAGAGGCCATCCCGAGCCGAGCTGCTGCGCCACCGTCTTCACCTCAACCTCCTCTTCATTTTCCCTCAAGAATCCCAGCAGAATATGTCATGGATAGGGAGATCAATGTCGCTGCGTCTAGCTCTGGCCGCCGCCCTATTTCTCCCGATTCGTCTGTCCAGGAAGCCATGGTTCGAGCTCTCGAGTACATAGCTTCCTGGTAGCACCACTAACACCTTGCATGCACCTTTTTCCATCTCTACGGCTGTGGCTTGCTGTCGTCGTTCACATGGAGCCGCCGCCACCACCGGGACCAGCCGGACATCGCTGCCTCTGTACAAGCCTCGCAAGTCCTGGCCGAAGCTTGGTATGTACCCTGGAGGACCCTAGGACACGGTACATGCATCTCCTTGGGCAGCATCGAGCTAGAGCTCGGCATGCCTGTGCATGCTAAGACATGCAGCCGCAACACTGAGCTGCTGTAAGGTCGGGGGCTAGTTTTCGAGAATTTGAACAATTCTAGGGTCCATTGTGTAAACATACCACTTAGTGACATGAAAATATAGTTCATCTTGTTATGAGTTCACAGAAATTTGTTCAAACCCAAAATGAGTTGTTTTGGATTTAATATGGATTTTACAAGTTTGTGAATTCTTCTGTTGAAAAGGAAAGTGCTGAATCAATTGTATTAAGTCCTAGACCCACATGTCACAAATTACAAGTAAGTCCTAGACCCACATGTCACTAAGTGGCACAAATTTATAAAATCCATAGAAAATTCAATTTAACTCATTTTTGACAAACTCAAATTCTACATATCCACCAACCCTTTTCTATTTAGGAAAAATAAAAACCTATAGTCACTTTGTTCCAAATACCTCCAAAACTATAAATGTTACAATGTTGTGATCTGTTGTACCAAATACCCCAAAACTCTAAATGTTACAATGTTGTGATCTGGGTAGGCTGAAACTTTAGAGATTTATTTAAAATTTATTTTAACTTCTTTTTGAGCAAACCCAATTCTGTAGAACCACCAAAACATAAACTTCGAAAATATAAAATAAAAGTATATGCTTTTTATAGTAAAACCCCTTAAGTATTTAAATAAGGAATAAACAATTTAAATATACACTACAAATTTTAATTTGTAGTAAATTCATTTTAATTTTTTGAAGTGAACTAAGTCTCTATAAAACCATCAAGTAGTAAACTTTAACTAGGTAAAATAAAATATGACAACTCATATATTAAATATGTCAGAAAAACCTTAATAGCTAACTTAGATGTTAATCACCATAGATGTTAATCACCATAAATAAGTTAAGCACTATATGTATGTATGTATAGATGTATATATATAAAAATTGCAACCTAGCTACTAAGTAAAACAAAATAAAACATGTTGGACCAGAGAGACCATAGGATCCAACCCTATCCATACATCTTGGCCCACTTAGCTCATATAACAAATCCTAGGTCGATATGTTAAATAACTAACACCACACACTCCCTAGCTTATGAAATAATTAGTGGAGTAATTTAAACTCTAATATTTTGAACTAAGATTAGGTTGTTAATTAAAGTATTCATTCTTATACACCCCTAGCAACAAACAGCCTGTTCTGAAAATACCTTTCTTAAGTTAAACACCTAAAGACCCCTATATACCTAAAGACCTCTATATACCTAGAACACGTTATAAATTGTAAAACCCGAAAATTATAATAACTCCAAAAATGGTGAAAACAAATGTGTTGGCCTTAAGAAAACACATCTCTTCACCCCAGTTAAGTCAAACCAATAAAAATCATGTAATAGAGACACTGTCCAAACCTCGCCAAATCCTATACCGCTACGACCCGAGGAAACTTAAAAAATCGATAAAGCTTAAATGGAATAGGATAAATTAGAAGTTCTTTCACCTAAATTCACTTTAGACCAGTACCTACTAAATGTATGAAAATCATAATTATGCATTTTAGAGCATTTTGGATTTTTCGCCTGTTTTCAGTATTAAATTGCATACCATATATTTTGTTTAGATGATTGCATAAACTGAGAAGTGGATGGTGTGCTGACATTTCTCAAGTCCAAGGCAAGTTCGTGCCCCTCCTTTGAACACTTTGAATCCCATGTTTTCGGGCTAAACGATTTGTTTGTAAAATTGCATGCGTATTTTACTCTATCGACAATTTGAACCTATGAACTGTAGCTATGTCCTGAAAATGCAAGAACCCCTTTTGAAAATCACCCCCTTGCTATTTTGAACCTTAGGAATTAATTAGAGTACTCTAGATGTGCTCATGTGACTTTATTATGTTTTATAAATTGCAAATGCTTAGCCTTGCTCAAGTAGTAAAACTAAGACATGGTTATAAATTAAATATTGTTCTATTTGAAAATCATTTTTGGACATTCTGAACCAGAGGTGAACCTCTAAATATTTGCGAAACAAGAAGAAATAAAATGTGATTTTAGACTTGGGCGGCAAGTGGTATATGATTGATGTATCCCTATACCAATAGGGGGAGTGTTTGCCCGAGTCGATTAAGGACTGAACTACATGTCATTCATTGTGTATACCATACATCCACATGTACTAGTATGGGATAGCCTTAGCCGAGTAATCTATTTAGCACCTAGCCTTGCATTATGGTAGGCCAAAGTGTATGGGTTCAGATAATCCAGAAGAACTTCCTATTTACCCCGTTGTGGTAGTTTAAGCAACTAAGTCTATCCAATACAACGATATCGTGCCACGTGGGTGGGTTCCTGTCACGCCCGCCACCACGGCGTTAAGTTTAAGGCATGGGCCCGCCACTTAACGGTTCTAGGTCTTATTCCAGTATGGCCTAGGATGAAGGAAACACGTATCGTGTTGGTGCAAGGTTAGGGACTAAGTAGTGTAAAGGCTACGTTATGACCTCTAGATTGCACTCAACGTGAAGAGTGTGATAGAGTCTTGTAAACTCGAAACAAACTAGAGTGTTCATATCATGTGGGTAAAGCTGTACAAACTCTGCAGTTAATAAAACGAATCGATTAGTCGTGCTCACGGTCATGAGCGACATGATGAAATGCTATGGGTATAAATCTTGAATTTTTTGTGTTTTCCGAAATGTTCTCGAAACTAAAATGTTTTGTGCTGAATAAGATGTTGTTTATGCAATGAATTTGCCTTACTCCCTGACGTGGGTAAGGGATTGTTATCTACTCATTTATGTTGTAGCCATGCCATATTTAGTGAAAATTTTATACATTGCTAAAAGTGTCTTGCTTAAATTATGTTATAAATGGCTTGTGAACTAAAACTTGCTTTATGCTCACCAATAGTTTTTCCTTTGACTTAGAGCTTTCATGTATTTAGGTTTGATTGTGCTCTTGCTAGTACATTATTTCAAATAATGTATTGACACTTACGATTGGAATATCCATTTTGATGTAGGTCCTATACTTAGTTTCAGAGACGGGTACTCGATTTGCGTCTTTTAGGATTTTGAACTTAATGGGGTAAACCCCTAGTCGGTGTGCTTGTGGGTGGGTATTAAAGCCACCGCTATTCGCTGTACTCTTATTTGTATATATATTAGGCCGATCGGCCTATGTAATAATAATGTTGATGTAATCCATAATTACTTCTCGTTTTAGATGTATTTCCTTTGTATGCTCATGCTAGAGAAGAAAGTGTGAATCTAGCACACATCCTGGGAGCTAAATTCACATGACTATGAGTTAGGAATAATTGAGATGTTATAGATCTTTAGCCATTTTGTCAAGTCTCCTGAGTGTGTAACACATCTGGTCGTCACCTTCGAGTGGTTTGACAGGCACACTTCAGGTTAAAGTTGACTGACAGGCTAAAGGCCTAGTAATATCTCACTTATCCCTCTCTCGGGACATCGGATGTTTCGTTATACTTGTTAGATGAGCTGAAGCGTTTCAACTCATCTTGCAAATATAATGGAAGGTCCGAGGTGTCTCCAACATAATATAGTCTTGAACAAATTCATCATGTTTCTGTTTAATTGTTGTCAGATCAGACAGCTTCATCTCATGGACTTCACTGTAGAAGTACCTATGAAACTGTTTTTTCAGATCGGCCCAACTTTGAACAAAATTATATGGCAAAGATAAAAACCATATAAAAGTTGATCCAGATAAAGACAAAGGGAATAATCTAACCCTTAGAGCATCAGTAGCCAATGCCTCACCACACTGAGCTAGAAATAGGCTGACATGTTCATAGGTTGATACATTATCTTGCCCTAAATTTTGAGAAATCTGGCAACCTTGTATCGGTTTGGCAATGGTACCCTCTCAAAGTATTCTGAGTATGGATGCCGATATAAGTTACCAGTGTCCTTGGGCTTAAGACCAAACTGTTCCCTCATCACATCGGCTATCATATCAGCCCAAGGCTTTTGCTGAGGTGCCCCTTGAACCTGCTGCTGTATCGGATCAAATTGATTAAACTGAGGTAAATACTGGGGTTGAGGTGATGCCCCTAGCCGATACTGCACTTGAGCTGAATGAGGCTGATATTGGAAATTAACATTGCCTCCCATGTGATGTTGAGGAGACTGATGCACCATATGGGCTTGATGATCAGGAACAAACTGAGTCCCGATAGACCGATTCTGCTGTGGAATTGGTGTCTGCTGCCTCATCGGTATCTGTGAAATCGGCTCAACAACCGGCTTGTTTGTCCTGAACATGGCTGCAACTTGGTCTTGAGTAACCTGAGGGATGTTATGTCCTATGTGTTGAGGTTGCTGTTTGACCAAAAGCAGAGGATTGAACCTTGGTTGTTTATGTGCCGATGATGATGAAATCGGCTTTACAGGAGCCGATGCTGATGCCATCGGCTGTTCTGGGGCCACACCTGAAACAGGTTGCTGTTTGTCGGTAACTAGAGTCCTATATTATGGAAAATTGCCCTCAGGAAGAATCATTGGCCCCTTAACTTGATGCTCAGCAATCCTACTATCGAATTGATCATGTTGTTTAGAGTATTAACAAGAATTCATGATTGGTTGATCAAAGCATGATGCACCGCGTAATCAATTCAATCTTGTAGATTGTTGAACTCTGTAGGGCCTTCATCTTGCTTGACATCCTTAGTTTTAGCATCCTTGCCCGAACTCATTTCGGGCTTATCATTGCTCGGCAAAGTTACTTTGTACCTTTGGATTAGCGTGCCCGAGCGATTCTGAACAAATGAATGCAAAAATTGATTCAACAAGTTGTTCATCATCTCTTCGAACTCAGCCTTTTGTTCTGGCGTATATTTGTCCATTGTCACGGGGATGATGTTCTCTGGGTCAACATTGGTCGACTTGAGGTCCACCATGATGGCTGGCTTCTAATCGGTCAAAAACATGTTGATCAGAAGTTGTGTCCCACTGGGCATGCCAAAAGCGTGTTGATGTAAAAAACTCACACTGGCCTAAGAGATCTGCTTAACTCTAGTGCAGGACCTAAATCTTGCTTTTGGGTTCAAGGGCGTGCCAGTTGGTTTGATCCTGCAACCAACAAGAAACTAAAGAAAGAAAACAAGGTTAAATCCATAAACGATAGCCGATTGGGTACTGGTCGATGACATATCGTTCAATATTGAACCGATGCAATATGCATGGGATCGACAAAGGGAAAATTAGATTTATTCGATCGGCTGTAGATATCAATACTATATAATCTAGGTCTCAAAATATATTTAAACCAAGTGACTGGGATAGATCGGCAGCATGCCGAGACAGTATAAATCACTTATGTCTAAACGTATCTTAAGACAGAGATTATATGTATTTATAGCATAGCCGATGTGATAAATCTAACACGTATCGGCTAGTACTCCGATACCAATTTATACTAAGATATCAATATAGATTAAATAGATTAAACAAGAATCAATCAAATGTTAAGATGACCTACCAAAATGATAACGAGCTTAATATATTTTACCACAGTGAGATCTTAATATAAAGGGCAGATTTAGCATGTCAAGTAAACATGTAGGAAACAAGATAGCTAAATCAGGTAAGATCGGCTGAAACCCCGATACTATCTCTACAAGCAATCATAGAACAAGATAGATATTAGGATTCTAGATAATACTTAAAAGGTCGGACTTAACCGATGCAACACTAAGTATAAAGAGAAACATAAGATCTAAAAAAATCGATGAAAGCCTTTTTGAGATGGTGGATACACTATATAATCTAGATCAACATTGATATCTAGTCCTATCGGCTGTTATCTAGTAACAGATGCTAGCCGATTGGGGTTAGATAGCAATATTGACTTAGATTATATAGCGTATATGATAACTCGATGATTTACATAAACAAGATTAGAGTGTCATAAAGATGTAAGCACTAATCCCGAAAGCGCAAGCCGCCATAACAAGCTTTACCTCTTGCCGGAGATCGAACCCGATGCAGCCCAACTCAAAAACAAGAACTCGTCGAAACAAACAAAAGTAAAAGGGTAGCGATGCGCCGAAGGTGTTATTGAACTGATTGTTCTTTGATTACATGATCTTGGGCTATATTTATACCCAAATACAAAATATGTCCTTGTCGGACACGACTCTTATCTCTATTACAACTCAAAATACGAATAAGTCCCTTAGGCGGACTCTTACCGACATAATCTATAAGGAAACTACTTAAAACAACCTAATTAATAGATACAATTATTTTTTTGGACTCTATCCATATGTGGCAATCCTCATGAAGCATATCAACCCGAACTGATAGTGATCCCAACATCATCTTACCTGAATCGACTACATCGGCTCACCTTGTCCGATTCGGTATCAGCCAATTGAACACCTTAGCCGATTTGGTATCAGCCGATGAACTCCTTAGCCGATTTGGCTTATGACTGGTGCGTACTCTATTTCCAAAAATTACGGCCTCCTCCAAATCTGCTTTGGCCTTAATTCCAAATCTGATTCATGACTTACCAAATTTGGTCATTAACAGGAGAACATATTGCTTTATGGAAAAAGTTGAGTAAAACATACTTAGCTGCTCAAGCGTAGAATCGGCGCAAGTGCTCGATATTCCATGAGTTTGGCACTTCTTGATTGTCCTCTCGAACTAGCCTGTAGGATCCCGGGTGCGTGACGGCGGAGACGATGATGGGGACTTCCCAAGGAGCCGATAGCTTGCGCATGCCAGCCGAGGACTGCACTCGGTGGAGCACGAGGTCATCGACCTTGAAAGACCTCCCTTGTATGGTCCTGTCATGGTAGCGGCGCAGGGCTTGCTGGTAGTGGTTCGACTAGATCATCGCGACGAGTTGAGCTTCTTTGAGGTTGTCGATGTCCTCAGCACGTGTTTGCTTGGCCATCCCTTCGTCGTAGTGGCGAATCCTCGAGGAGTCGTGGAGCATGTTGACCGAGAGAACAGCTTCCAAGCCGTAGACTAGGAAGAACGGGGTCTGTCCTGAGGCCTGACTCGGTTGCGAAGCCCCCAGAGGATAGTCGGGAGCTCATGAAGCCACCGACCTCCATACTTCTGGAGGGGGTAGAAAATTCGGGCCTTCAACCCCTGCAGTATCATGCCATTGGCGTGCTCGCATTGCCCGTTAGCCTAGGGGTGTGCCACCGAGGCATACTTGACCTCGATGCACCTGTCTTCGCAGAACTCCCAGAAGTCATTTTTGATGAACTGTGTGCTGAGGTCGGTAATGATCTTCCTTGAGATGCTGAAGCGGTAAGAGATGCCCTCGATGAAGTCGGCCGCGTTATTTGTGGTGCAAGTCTTCAGGGGCATCACCTTGATCCACTTTGTGAACTTGTCGATGGCGACAAAGAAACGGTCGAAGCCCTTCTGTGCTTTTGGGAACGGGCCGACCATGTCGAGCCCCCAGCATGCAAAAGGCCATGACGATGGGATCGTTTGGAGAGCTTGAGCGGGGAGATGATGCTGCTTGGTGAAGAATTGGCAACCGGTGCAATGCCGAACTAGTTTCTTGGCATCTTCATTGGCAGTAGGCCAGTAGAAACTTGAGCAAAAGGCCTTGTCGGCCAGTGTGCGAGCGCCCGCGTGGTTGTCGTATATACCCGAGTGAATTTCATCGAGGATCTGGACACCGCGGTCCCGGGGGACATAGAACAGGAGCACTCGGGTGGAGGTCGCGCTCTTGTAAAGCTCGGTGCCAACCACCATGTACTACATGGAGCGCCGAATGATGCGCTCGGCCTCAACCTTGTCCGGCAGTAGCATCTTGGTGACGATGTAGTCAATGAGCCCCTGGCACCAGTCATCCGAGGTGCTGGTGATGGCGAGCACCGAGCCACCTAGTGATGAAGGGGTCAGCATGGGCGGTTCAGCCTCCTTGATCGACGGCTTATGTACCTCTTGGACAAAAGTTCCCCTTGAGACGGCTGCCCGAGAGGATCCGAGTTTGGACAACTGGTCGGCTGCTGCGTTTGCATCGCGGGGAACATGGTGGAACTCAATGCCACAGAACTTGCCTTCCAGTTTTCAGACATCGACGCAGTACGCATCCATCTTCTTGCTCGAGCAGGACCAATCCTTGTTGACCTGGCTGATCACCAGCATCGAATCACCGTACACAATGAGGCGCTCGACGTGGATGTATTGGTGATCTGAAGACCATGGATTAGGGCTTCGTACTCGGCGGTGTTGTTCAATGCTTTGAAGAGCAACTGGAGGGCGTACTTGAGATGCTCACCCTGCGGGGAGACCAGAAGTACGCCGGCCCCTGCTCCGTCGATGCTGAGCGAGCCGTCGAAGTACATGGTCTAGGTCGGCCTGGTCTTGGGGGTCGGAGGAAGTTGGATCTTGGTCCACTCGGCCACGAAGTCGGACAGGGCCTGGGACTTGATGGCGTTGCGTGGTTTATAGTCAATGGAAAATTCACCCATCTCCACTGCCCACTTGACCACCCGACCAGTGGCTTCGTGGTTCCGGATATGTCCCCAAGGGGGTACTCAGTCACTACCACCATCTTGTGGGCTTGAAAGTAATACATCAGCTTTCGAGTGGTGATGAGGATGGCGTACAGCAACTTCTGTACCTAGGGGTACCGAGTCTTGGAGAATCCATGGATCTCGGAGATGTAATAGATTGGCCTCTGCACCGGGTAGGCATGGCCTTCTTTCGGGCGCTCGATGACTAGTAGTATGCTCACAACCGAAGTGGTCGCAGCGATATACAGAAGAATTGCTCCTCGGGGTTCGGTGCAGCGATCACGGGCGGCATAGCCAAGAGGTGTTTGAGGTCGGCGAAGGCCTGGTCGGCTTCTTTCGACCACTGATAGTCTGAATCCTTCCTGACCAGCTTGAAGAAAGGAGCTTCGTGCTCGCCGAGCCGAGAAATAAACCTCCTGAGAGATGTCATGCACCCGGTGAGCTTCTGGACGTCCTTGACATAGGATGGTCGGCCCATCTTCAGGATAGCTGAGATCTTCTCGGGGTTTGCCTCGATCCCCCTATGGGAGATAACGAAACCAAGGAGCTTCCCCGACCCCGAGGGCACATCGAAGACGCACTTCTTGGGATTCAGCTTCCACCGGTATGTGCAGAGGTTTTAAAAGGTTTTGGTGCTGTCGCCCAACAGGTCGTCGTGGTTCCTCGTCTTGATCACCATGTCATCGACATAAGCCTCTACGTTGAGGTCAATCTGGCTAGCTAAACAGTGCTGAACAGCACGCTGGTAGGTTGGTCCGGCGTTTTTGAGCCCGAAGGCCATTGTGGTGTATCAGAAGGCCCCAATCAACGTGATGGAAGATGTCTTCTCCTAGTCTGCTACTTTGAGGCCAATCTGGTGATAGCCCGAGTAATAGTCCAAGAAACACAGGAGGGAACAACCTGCGGTCGAGTCGACAACCTGATCAATATGGGGAAGAGAGAATGGGTCTTTTGGGCAGTGCTTATTCAAGTCAGTGTAATCAACACACATTCTCCACTTCCCATTCTTTTTCTTACAAGGACCGGGTTGGCAAGCCACTCCGGATCGTATACCTCTTTAATGAAACCTATGTCTTAGAGCCTAGCTAACTCTTTCTTGATTTCATCTTTGCATTCCTGGGTGAACCGTTGTAGCTTCTGCCTGTCCGGCCTTGCGTCGGGGAAGACATGGAGTTCGTGCTTGATCAACTCCCTAGGTACTCCTTGCATGTTGGCCGGTTTCACACAAACATGTTGATGTTTGCACGCAGGAAGCTGACGAGCACACCTTCCTATTTCTCACCGAGGCCCATGCCGATCAGCACCATCTTGGAGGGGTCGGCATTGGAGATGGAGACAAAATTGTACTCAGCGGGGTCGGCGGTGAGTCCCGGCATGGTCGTCACTGAGTCTGGGGCTTCGTCGACCATCGGCGCCTTTTCCTTGGCGTTAGCGACTTGGGCGGTGAACTCGCCCATGCGAACCGAGAGGTCGACGGCCTCACCCAGAGCAAGGCTTTCGCTCTCATAGGTGTGGGAGGTGGCGACGTCACCTCGGACGGAAAACGTGCCTACGGGCCCTGGCACCTCAAGAACCAGGTACGTGTAGTGCGGGACTGCCATGAACTTGGCGAGGGCGGGCGCCCGAGCACCGCGTGGTAGGCAGTTTTGAAGTCCGCCACATAGAACCTGATGAACTCGGTACGGTAGTTCTCCCATGTCCCGAACGTCATGGGGAGGGAGACTATGCCGAGAGACACGCTGGCTTTGCCCAGGACAATTCCATAGAAGGGTGAGTCAGTGGGCTTGAGGGCGATGGGGAGGCTGAGCTCATGCAAAGTTCCTTGGAAGAGGATGTTGATGTCGCTTCCCCCATCGATGAGCACGCACTTGAGGTGCACCTTAAGCACCACCGGGTCCACCACCAGTGAGAAACGCCCGGGCTTCGGGATGTCGGCCCATTGATCGGCACGAGATAAGGAGGTCGGACCTCTGACCTTCGGAGGCGCTCAGACAGCTTCATGGAGATGGCGTTCACCCGTCGAACGAGCAACTTCTGCTGTCGGTGGCTTTCCGAGGCAGCCTCCCCTCCGAAGATCATGCTGATCATGGGTTGGCTCCTGGAAGTCATCTTCCTCTAGGTGATCTTCCTTCTGGCGTTTGGCGCCATCACCCTTCCCCATTCATCCCCTTAGTGGTCGGGGGGTTGTTCTGTGCCTCTCGGACCATCTAGTCTCGAAGAGTATAGCACTGTCGGATGGGGTGCTTGCCATTTGGGTGCAAGAAGCATGGCTTGTCCAATGCCTCCTGGAGATATTCACCCGAGACCCCGTCCCCTGGCTTCAGCTTGGGCTTGTCGATGGTCGCGACCTTGGGGTTCGGCTTCTGCTTTGCATCGTCCCTCTGAGGCTGCTTGGGAGGTTGGCGATCTGCCCACCTCGGGGGAGCAGTGGCTGGGCTCAATCTGCTCCTTGCCCCGGGACTCCCTCGGAGGTCGGTGCTCAGGAGCATGCATCTGCTCCCTCTTGGCATCCTCGACATCAGCAAAGTGCTCAGCGATGGAGATCATGTCGGTGGGAGAGGTCGACTGGTTCATGACCAAATGCCGAAATAGCTCGGAGGGCTTGCGGAGGCGCTCGAAGAGGATGTGGATAACATCATCATTGGAGATACTCGCGATGGCATTGCGGCGTTTGGAGAAACGTCGGATGTAGCTCCGGATCGACTCATCGACCACCTATCGAACCTGGCGGAGGTCGTAACGGGAGGCCGGACGCTGCCAGGTGCCCTGGTAGTTAGAGATGAAGGTGTCATAGAGCTCATCCCAAGAGTCGATCGAGTTCTCAGGGAGGTTGGCTAGCCAGTTGATGGCGGTCAGCGCCAGCATGATGGGGAGGTAGTTTGCCATCATGTGGGCGTCGCCGCTGGCGGCTTGGACGGCCATGCAGTAAAACCGCAGCCAGAAGGTGGGGTCGGTCTTGCCGTCATAGGGCTCGATGCCGGTCGGGTGGAAGCCCTTGGGCCACGTCACCCGATGGAGATAGGCGATGATGGCTAGGAACCCTGATGCGATCCCGCTAGGGTTTAGTCCCGATCTTTCGATGAGAGGTGGAGGATAACTCGATTGGGGAACAGAGGCGACGTTCACGGCCCGACTACAACCGTCCAAGGACGATGCGCCTTAGCAACCGATACACCGTCTCCGATGGTTGACGCGATCTTGCGGTGCGCGACAACCCGGCCACTAGGGCACTCGTCCTGCAAGCAATCGAAGAACAAGCAAGAACAAGTAAAACAAGCACTGAAATTGTTATATATTAAGATGAAAGATTCAATCTGAATACACGATATGGTGGAGTTCCGAAGACAAACAGACGGACGGTCTAGCCAACACGCGCGCTGTATGCAAGTAGTTATTGGGCCATGAAGTTGTACGTGTGGAGGCGTGGATGTATCGGTAGTATTGATGTCCTCATCAAACCCGTTGTGTCGGGGCGGGTCCTCGGTGCCGACAAGCCTCTCAGGGGTGCCATCCTCCCGATCGTAGTCCTCTTGGCGTCGCAACTCTTGGCGCTTGCGTTCGGCGGCACGACGCTCGATGGTGTTCCGGGCATTGAGTCGTTGCACGATGATCTCACGCATGTCCCCGGTGTAGGAACTACCGTGCTGCTCTTGGGGCCGGGTGTTCCTTTGGCGCCCGCCCGAAGCAGCGGGAGCAGCTCTGGCCCTCGCCGCTTGGTTCTGGGTGTTGCACGGAGAAACGGAGTGACCAGCGCTCTACTGCTGTCGAGACCTTGGTCGACGAGCACCCCCAGGGGATCACTAAGATGGGCCCTGGGCATTGAGCTAAGTGACAGCCACCTAGGTTGGCCATCGCCTTCTGCACCTCTGGGGAGTCGGGAAAGGCGACTAGCGCTCGCTCAATGGCTACCAGGTTGGCCACAGGCGTCCGGAACACCTGGTGCCGCTAAAACTCCATGGTGAAGTCGGGCTCTAGGCTTCGGGGCTGGACTCAGGTAGATTAGGTCTACTCGCGCCGAGCAACCCAGCCAGCGTTGTGGTGACGGTGGGCGTTGCGATGTGCGTCAGACTCCTGAGAGCATGTGGTCTCATCGTCTGGAACCACATCTGCCATCATGACGAAATCTGCCAGCCAGCGGTTGCCGGGGGCAAACACCGGCTGGCACGGCCTCTTGGCTGACGTCGCGCAACGCGAAGGAGCATGTCGGGCAAGATTTTCGGAGTTTGTCATCCTGGTGAGGATGGAGTCACGCTCAGCGATGCACGGAGTAGGTGAAGACGCCTTTCGTAGCAAGGGAGCCAGGCGTACAGCACGATGCCCCTCAGCACGCTCGATCCGTGTCCACGCAAAGTCCACCCACAAGACCACTGTGCGGGCAGTCAAGGCTTGGGCCACCATACCTTCGTGGTCGGGCGAACTGTGGGTGTCAAGGCTGCAGGGCACGAAGCCACGCGCCTCGCCGTCGCCATCGCGCACCGCTACGCGGCAGCACGCTCCAGCGCGCCAGAGGCCTCTCGAGAGAGGGTGAGGCGGCTGAAGTCATCAGAACGGAAGACTTGGCTCCCAAAGACGAACGTCGTCCCCACGAGCGCCGTGAAGTTGATGGAGAAGAAGACAGCCATCAAACCACTCGGATCGGCGAAGACGATCCCCTACCTGGCACAATAGCTGTTGACAGGTGGTCGATCAGTCCTACACGTGAGCTGCCCAAGGAGGTGAAAGAGTGGTTGGGGTATCCTACCGATGGATCTGATGGTCGACTCGAGAACAATGCGAGCCAAGATTTTAGACAGGTTCGGCCCTCCCGGAGGATAACAAGCCTACGTTTTGTGTTGTTTGTTGGGTGATGTATGAGAAAGATTTGTGTACAAGTGAGGGTTCAGGATTGGATCTGGCCTCCTCTTCTCGCCCGCGCGACCTGCCATCCCTTTTATAGCTCAAGGGGGCAGTTACAAAGGGGCTTGGAGCACAAGGAAGCTTGGCCATAAAGTAAAAAGCAAGTACAAACATAATCTAAAAAAGTACATAGAAACCCCTTGGACTCTAGTCGCCATGGGCATCTTGTGCGCAGTCTTTCCTCGACATCTGTCCTCCATAGGTACCACGTGCGTAGTCCTGTTGGGTAACGTCATCTTCTGTCAAGTTGTCCTCTCCTTGTCCCCTCGATGAGCCTTGTTGAGTACGTCTCCTTCCCGATGGGAAAACATGCCCTTTCCAGGTCAAAGCCGTTCTCAGAGGTCGGGTTAAGAGATTGAGTTCGGTCTAGGGGGCAGAGGTCGGGACGCCCGACCCCAAATGAGGTCGGGACTCCGACCCCAGCCACAGAGGTCGAGTTAAGGGGCTGAGGTCGGACTAGGGGACAGAGGTCGGGATGGTTGACCCCGACTGAGGTTGGGCCACCGACCCCAGCCAAGGCCTCTTAGTCCGACCCAGCTGGTCTTCTTTCCCTTGTGTGGGCTATCCCAGGGTGATACCCCCACAGTTGGTAACACCAATCGGGACTAAAGTTAAGATTTTTAGTCCTGGTTGGTGTTACCAATCGAGACTAAAGATCCTCGGCTCTCTGACATAGTCTGACAAAAAATAAACCGGGACTAAAGATCATTACCAACCGAGACACTTTTTAACCGGGACTTAAAAATGTCTTTTAGTCTTGGTTTCTATTGGCTTCGAGACTATTATGAATTTTGATAGATGGATCAAAGACCATTTCTCCAGTAGTAAAAAGGATAGGATGCCGTCGTTAGCATAGCCACCGGTAGCGGCGACAAGGGAGGAGGTTTCGTATGGGGGCCAAAACTTAGGGCGGAGTAGTCTCCCAGGCATACTGCAAAAAATCGGACCAGGCCATCGATTCAATTGGAAAAAATCGGAACCAACACTTATTGTCGAAACTCGATTTCGGCAATAGAAATTTGGGGGTGCAGTCAAGATTGCCAAGCTCGATGGGTTAGGTGAAAAACAAGGTTTAGACAGGTTCAGGCCCTCTTGTGAGGTAATACCCTACTCCTGTTTTGGGGATTCGATCCGCCGAGTGTTTATTAATCTCAAGATCTGTAGCTTAAAAAACTCATATGTCTGATATCCCTCAAGGGACGCCCCTTACCCCCCTTATATAGTCTTGGGAGGCAGGCTTACAGATCGGAATCCCTATCTTACTCTAAGTCAGTTTCCTCAATCTTACCAAACCGTGACTATGAGCCGTTACCTTATCTAATCGGCAACGTAATACCAAAGTCATAGTTGGTTTACATATTTGGCAGGCGCAACCTATCCCTATCTCCAGTCGGATAAGCTTGCCATGTGGATATCCGATTGCCATAATCTCCACAGTAGCCCCCGAGTCCTTTGCAGTCGACGAGATAACTCAGCCTCAAACCAAGATAGTACACAGCCAAACAACTCTTTGGCCGAATGCTTCTGGCGCCGAGCGATTCCATCACCTCTGCCTGAATCTCCCGAGTGGCTCCAAAGACTGTGAAGGGCTGGAAAATATCCAAAAAATAAATACCTAGGTGCATCTCTCGATGCACCTAATTAGGTGTAGCCCCGACTGTATGATTAGTCAAACACAGACTAAACATATAGTCAAGAACTATAAAAAATTATTCTCATGTAGATGCTTAGCTCAAGCTAAAGCAACCTAATCACTCGGCAAGCTCGTGCTTATCCGAGTGAATTTGCCCGAGTCATCTCAGAACAAATAACTCAATCAACCCTCGTGAGTGAAAAGCACTCAGTAAGCTCATGCTTATCCGAATGGATCTGCCCGAGTCATCTCGGAACAAATATTTTAATCATCCCTCATGGGTAAACAAGCTTTTCAGTCATCTGAAAAATGCGACCAAAATATTAAATAGCTCCTGCCATAATATTGGTCTCAATCTAAAAAAGATCTTCACCAAAGTGGAAAAATAGCATTGATATAATCATTTAATCAAATGCTTAAAAATCAAACAGTCTCTGTCATCAAGGCAGCTATGAAAAGCTTCACTGTTTGTCACCTTTCAAATTGCATCGTGCTAACTTCTCATGAAGTTGAGCAAATCACGGTATGAAAGGATTTCCAAAGGTACAGGGCACTCAGACACGTGCATATTGCCAAAGCAAATACGCTTAAGTTCATCCACTTAAGTCCCTAAGGACACGCGTCAGGCCACACCTTAGCTGGGCCGCAGGTCTCTCATGGGCTCGGCCCAATCGCGAGAAAACCTTGCGCAACCCTCAAATCTTTGTACAAAGCCTCGAGGTCATCCCCGCCACTTCGTCTCCCCAGAAAAAATTCCCCAATCACAACACTGTTCATCAGCTCGTAGCGGAGAACCCTAAGCTCTTGCGCGCACCCAATCCACCGGTCTAGAAGCTCACACTTCTTCACCAGTCAGCCTCCGCATCCACCTTTACAGATCCCCATCTCAAATCCCTAGCCCTCGAGCCAGATCTATTTTCCCCCAAAACTACATTCATGGCGGGCGAAAAGAAGATCCCTTTCGAGCAGTGGGCTACCTCGGATGTTAGAGAATCCACTCTCAAGGAGATGGTGAAGCACGGAGTTCTCCCTCCTAAAGAGATCGTCGGCTGGCGCCCGATGGCCGGTGAGGAGTTCCCTATTCCGAACACCGGTGAGCTCGTCGTCTTCACTTCTTTCTTCTATTGCGGCTTCAGTATCCCCACCTCTGAGTTCTTTAGGGGGCTTCTTGACTACTATGGCCTTTAGCTTTATCATTTGAACCCCAACTCTATGCTTCACATCGCTCTTTTCATCCATTTGTGTGAAGCTTTCCTTGGCATTCTCCCACACTTTCAACTCTTCCGACGCATGTTCTACCTTAAGCCGCATCCGAATAAGGATCAACCTTGCGTCGTCGGTGGAGCAGGTTTCCAACTCCGCGGATCCCTCCGCAAGGAGTATTTTTCTCTCCCCTTGAAGTCTTCCAACAAGGGCTGGCATGCGAGCTGGTTTTACATCAACAATCTTGAACCCAGCCTGCCAAATTTCGTTGGCCTTCCCCCCGTGCCCAGGCCTACCTGGAGCACCGTACCAGTAGCCCAAGACTGGGATGAAGCCAATAAGTTTCTAGCGAAGATCTTGGAGACAAAGCAAAAAGGTCTTCGTGGCGAGCAAATCACTCGGCACTTTATCAGGAGCCAACTGGCACCGATCAAGGAATGATCCAAGCCAGCCTTCGAGTACGAGGGCGAGAGGGACCCCAATCGGGAAGACCATGATTCCCTCAGCTTTGAGATCTTGAAGATCCGCATGTACAAGGTCTTCTCGACTGGAATTGCAGTCGAACGCAGCCTCATGTTGCTAGTCCTCCCATACAGCCTATATCGCCCTCCTCCTCCGGTAAGCCGACTCAACTCTTTCATTGCCTTGCAATCTTGATGTCACACTTCTTAGTGTTGTAAGAATCTTTCTTGTAGGAAAATGCCTCCATCATTTCGAAACCGTATAAAATTCTTCATGACGACGTGCCGACTCGACTCGCCAAGAAGCCAGCCGGTGGCGTGAAGATCCAGAGTGATCCAGCCGGGAAGAGGGCGGCCCCGAGTGAAGATATCAGTAAGCGGGCGAGCAAGAGGAGGCTGATCATTGATGACTAGGATGACGATGTCCCAGCCCCTCAAGCCGAAACGACCCCTCCAAGGCCGTCACCGAAAGTAGCGCCCAAAATCCGTCGATCGACCAGGTACATCTTATGACCAAAATCAAGTTCTTTGTTGAAAATTCCTTTGTCTTCATCCCGACTGCGCCTGTCGTTCGTTTGGCAGGAGGCCCCAAGATATAGACCCCGTCGGGCAGAGTGAGGGTCCAACGCCAGCTGCAACAACCGAGGCATCGAGGCCTGCAGAGCCAAAACCCCGGAGCCCTCTCCCGAGCGAGAGCGCCCCGGGTGGAAGGACCTCACCTCCCGGCGAAGATACCTCAAGGAGGAAGCCCCCGAACACCAGTCGGGATACCCTGACTGGAAACCAGTCGGCCGTCGAAGAGCCCCCGGCCGTTACTCAAAAGGCCCCGACTGAAGACCAGTCGGGCAAAAGCCAAGAAAGGAAGAGCAGCCGGGCAGTGCCGGTAAAAGACCCAGCCACCGAAACCCGTAAGTCTTGAATCAATCTCTTAACTTTTCAATTTCTAGTAAATTCTTCTGCATCTTCATCTGCCCCTTCTGATCCATTCAGCCATAGTAGAGGAGATTCCCAGGTTACAGTACTCTGAAACCTGGGTTCCTCCGATCAAGATTGAGTGGAGGGATTCGGAAGGCCACAAACAAGGCATCATCTTGAATAAGCAAATGGAAAGCGAAGAAAGAGATGGGCTTGTAAGCAGCCTGAATGAAGCGACTCGGCTACTAAACGTAAGTCTTAATCCTTTTCTGTTATAGCGTCATTATTTCTTTCCAGTTGACCAACTTCCGATCTTGTGCGCAGAGGGAGTACTGCCGATCCATGGCGAAATCCGATGTACTCGAAAAGCTGGTCCCACACTTGAACTCCCTGGAAAACATCTAGCAGGAGCTAAAGACCACTCGAGAAGATGCCGCATCAAGGGAAACGGCTCTGAGAAGAGAGATAGCCGCACTCCGAGAGGAGAACCTCGACCTCCGGGGCTCAGTCGGGAGTAAGCTTATCCCTTTTGGTCTTTTCATGCCTTTAATTGTATTCTGTGCTGATCTTGGTTGTTGACGACCTTTTTGTTGTAGAAAATTCGTCGGAGGTCCACTTGCTTCAAACCCAGCTAGAAGCAGTCAGCCTCAGCAAGGCCGAGCTGGAGACCGAGTATGAAGGTGAGCTTCTTCAACACAATGTTCGTTGTGTCGCTTTGTCTTCGAATGTTTTGTGTGATCATACGTTTTTGGCAGCTTATAAAGTCAACACCTGAGCTCAATACGATGTTTTGCTTGAGAGGGTCAAACAAGCCGGAAAGGTCAGGGAAGATGTTGCTAACGCGCGACGCCGATCCTGCTATCCTTGTTCCATCACGGAGTCGGGACCAGCTCATTGGACCCAGTCGAGATCTTCGACAAGCTCCGGAGGGCTCCTGATCAGTATTTAGCTAAAATCTCCAAAGCAGCTATCATGGGAGCGGGCTTCGCCCTTGCACAGACAAAGTCGCTCTACCCTCGGGTGGACGTCGATTCAGTCGGGGAGGGCTTCGTTGATGGCACTTCAGATGAGCAAGCCCTTGAATTAATTAGTGAAGCACAAGAATCAGCCAAAAAGGTGGCCACCGATGTAGTAAACCACTTTCGACCTTGATTGTATTGCAGAACATTGTAGGCAACTTTCTGATGTAAACTTTGTAAATATTCAGCTTATTTATGTTAATGCCTTGATCCGAGTTTTTATGTAAAATTTCTTAAGTAATTTTCGTCCGACTGTCATCAAGCCTAAGCTTGATTAGGTCATCAAAAAATTCTCAGTCCTTAAACATTGAACTCGAATCAAGGAACATTAGACAATGATAAACCAAATATGCACAGGTTGCCGAAAAAATCATGCTTTATTGACATATGTGCAGCCCCCGACTGCTAACTCAAGAAGTCATCTTGCTTGAGGTTGGCAGTCAAGAAGAACATGAGACTTAAGGCAATTTAAGCATAGTATCGTCGAGGATGCTCGATGTTTCAGGAGTTCTCCACCATAGATCCATCTTCACGCCTTAATCGGTATGCGCCTGGCCGAGTCACCTCAGCAATTATATACGGTCCTTCCCATAAGGGGGATAACTTGTGACGGTCCTTGGTGGTCTGAATCTTGCGTAGAACCAGATCGTCAACGATAAAAGCTCGTGCTCGAAAGTTGCGACTGTGGTATCGTCTGAGCCCTTGAAGATATTTTGCCGACTGGATGAGAGCTGCCTCACAGGCCTCCTCCAGTCGGGTGAGGTCATCCACTCGGTCTGGGTCGTAGCGTTCATCGTTGAAGCTGCGGACTCGGAGGAATTCGTACTCCATCTCATTTGGCAACATGGCTTTTGCGCCATAAACCAAAAAGAAAGGAGTTTGGCCGGTAGCCCGACTGGGCGTGGTCCGTAGAGACCATAGAACCGAGGGGAGCTCTTGAACCCATTTGCTGGCATAGGGACTTAGGCGATCAAACACGTGGGCCTTGATGCCTTGAAGGACCATGCCGTTGGCATGCTCAACTTGTCCATTGCTTTTGGGATGTGCGACGGACGCGTAGCAGATTTTGATCCCAAAGTCTTCGCAGAATTCTTTGAAGACGCCTCCTGTGAATTGGGTCCCATTGTCGGTTATAATTCTGTTTGGGACGCCAAAACGGTGCACGATGTTGAGGATGAAATCCCGCGCCTTGTCAGCAGTGATTGTAGCGACCGGTTTAGCTTCGATTCACTTGGAGAACTTGTCGATTGCGACGAATAGGTGTGTGAATCCTCCGGGGGCCTTCTTGAAAGGGCCAACCATGTCTAAGCCCATACCGCAAAAGGCCAGAATAATGGAATTGTTTGTAGCTCTTGCGCTGGGACATGACTCTGTCGGGCGAAGAATTGGCAACCTTCATAGGTTCGTACCACTTTGTCAGCGTCGGAGACCGCCGTGAGCCAGAAGAAACCTTGTCTGTAGGCTTTGCCCACCAAGGTGCGTGCTGTCGCGTGGCTTTCGCATATGCCCGAGTGGATGTCTTGGAGTAGCTGTCGTCCTTCCTCAGGTGTGATGCATCTCATCAGGACTCCGGAGGGACTTCTCTTGTATAAATCGGAGTCAACCATAACGTAAGCTTGACAACGACGTCGGACACGTTCTGCCTCATCCCGGTCTTCCGGCAGCTCTTGCTGAGTTAAAAATTTGATGAGTGGTGTCCTCCAGTCGACGTCGACCATGGCGACTTTGGTTGCAGCTTGCTCGTTGGGGGTCGGTTTGGCTGCAACAGTTGGTTCGTAGAGATGTTCTACGAAAACATCTGTTGGAGCGGCTTGTCGCTTGGACCCGAACTGCGTCAACTCGTCAACTGCCTCGTTGTTGTGTCTCAAGACATGGGATAGCTCCAATCCGTCAAACTTGTCTTCAAGTTTGCGAACTTTCTGCCGATAGGCCTCCATGGTGTCGTTTAGACAGGACCAGTCCTTCATTACTTGGTTCACAACCAGCTAGGAATCTCCTTTCACGATGAGCCGACATATCCCGAGTGAAACTGCGAGCCGCAGTCCATGTAGCAGGGCTTCGTACTCGGCGACGTTGTGTGAGGCGGAGAAGTGAAGGTGGAGGACATATCTTAGTCTTTCCCCAGTCGGGGAGATCAGCATGACTCCTGCTCCCAAGCCGGTGATCCTCTTGGATCCGTCGAAGTGCATGGTCCAGTGTTGAAGGTCTTCTCGAGGTACATCTTCTTGCTGTTCGGTCCACTCGGCCAAGGAATCCGCCAGGGCTTGTGACTTTACAGACGTCCTCACCTTGAAAGTTAAGTCCAGCGGCATCAGCTCCAGGGCCCACTTCGTGATGCGCCCAGTTGCCTCCCGGTTGTGGATGACATCGCCGAGTGGAAAGGAAGTGACGACGGTGACCGAGTGACCCTGAAAATAGTACGCCAATTTCCTTGCGGTTATCAGAACACCATATAGCAATTTTTGTACCTGAGGATAGCGAATTTTGGCTCCTGCCAGTACTTCGCTAACAAAGTAGATCGGCGTCTAAATTTTCTGGACCCGCCCTTCTTCTTCGCACTCGACCACGAGGACCGTACTAACCACTTGGTGAGTGGCTGAAACGTACGGTAGCAGGGGCTCCTGGGGTTGAGGTGAGGCTAGGATGGGCGGCGTCGTAAGAAATTCTTTGAAATCTTCAAAGGCTTTGTGGGCTTTCGTAGTCCATTGGAAATCGTCGGTTTTCTTTAACAACCTGAAGAAGGGCATGCCTCGTTCGCCGAGTCGGGAGATGAATCGGCTTAGTGCCGCCATGCAGCCAGTAAGCTTCTGGACGTCCTACTGGCTACTCGGGAGCTTCATGTTCAAGATAGCGTTGATTTTTCTGGATTGGCTTCAATGCCGCGATGTGACACCATGAAGCCGAGCAATTTGCGGCTACTCGGGGGCTCTTCAGCTACTAGGTCTTCGGATCGGCGTTTGCGGTCCTTTTGGCCCTGGTTGTTGTTGTTGCCGTTGTCCTTCTTAGGATTCCGGCTTTCTCCCGACTGCTTGTCGTCCCTCCTGTCAGGTCGGTCTAGGCGCGCCGCCTTGATGGCATCATTGGATTTGGCGTAGGAATTTGCCGTCTCAAACATCTGCTTCACCGTCTTCGGTGGCTTGCGCCCAAACTTTCCGATCAACAGCTCGTCACGGACTCCCTTCTGGAAGGTGGCGATGATGATGTCGTCAGTGATGTTGGGGATCTTGTTGCGCTTTTCGAAGAAGCGCCGGATGTAGTCCTTCAAAGGTTCATCCGGCTTCTGGATGACGTTGTAGAGGTCGAAGTGGGTTCCAGGCCTCTCGAAGGTGCCCTGCAAGTTAGCGATGAAGTGGTCTCTTAGCTCACTCCATGAGCCGATCGAGCCTCTTGGCAAGCTCGTGAGCCAGTTCCTGGCCGAGTTGGCAAGGGCCATAGGCAGGTAGTTGGCCATGGCCTTGCTGTCGCCTCCTGCCGCACTGATGGCGAGAGTGTACACGGTTAGCCATGACTCGGGGTCAGTCTTCCCATCGTACTTCTCCATTCCAGTCGGCTTGAATCCGTTCGGCCAATGCACTCGGTGAAGCTCCCGAGTGAAAGCTGGTACTCCGTCGTCATTACTGTCGGGTGATCCCCTTCGATCTTCCCGGGCGCGTTGATCACGTTCTTGATAGCGTCGATCGAGGACTTCCCGCAGATCACTCGGCGGAGTCCTCGGCAAGCTGCTTCGGTAATCAGAGCTGTTGTTGCGGCGGATCCGGTGGATGATGGGTGGGCGTCCATGTTGCTTCTCGCGGGAGTCGACCGTTTGCTCCTGATGCTTGTGCGTGGTCTCGTGGCGTGGGCCTCTTGACCTGGTCGCCGACCGGTCTGGCTCGGGCCTCTTGTAATCCCTTGACCTCAGCGCGGGAGTCGGCTTCTGTCGGGCGTTTCTGCCACGGACTCAGTCGGTTTTCCAGTTGAGGTGGAGGGATGACCGTTGGCCGTAGCCGCAACGATGGTTTTGATTTTGTCCAAGATTGGCGTTACGTCGGGCGGCGCCGTCTCGATCACAGTATCCAGGAGCGTGAGGGCGGCGACAGCGTTCTGCTGTGGCGTCTGAAAGATGTTGGTGTTGCGAACCCGCGTCTGAAGTATGGTCTCTTGAGCGGATCGTCCAGCTGCTCTCAGATCCTGCTTCCTTCTGTTGGCTTCCTCTTTGCGCTTCTTCTCCTCTTTCGCCAGCTTGCGCTCTTGCTCAAGTCTGGCTTGTTCCTCTTCCGCAAGCCTACGGGCCATGGCTGAGTCGATCTCGGCCACCTCAGCCATGAGGATGTCAAAGCACTTCGGCTCGTAGTCCTTGTTGCAGTCGGAGTCGTCAGCTTCGTCCGAGGGGATGCCGTAAAGGTTGTCAAAACCTGAGGAGCTGAGGTACTCGTCGAGTTCTGAGGATGAGCATGACCCGAACGGTTGAAGGATGACTGCGACTTCCCTTGAGCCCGGGTGGTTCGGATCTGGATCGTTCCAGTCCGAGTCGGAGCTTGATGACGTGGATCCCTCCGAGTGGGTCGATTTTGACTCGGGGGAGAGGAGCTTGCAGTAGATCTCAGCGGCGTTTGGTAATTCAAACGGCGCCGAGAGGTTTCATTCCGAGTAGATTGGCTCCGACGGGGAGACGAGGAGACCGCTGCAGATCTCAGCGACGTTCGGTAGTCCAAACGGCGTCGAGTGGGTTCCTCCAGCAGAGTAGATGGACTGCATCTTGGAATCCAAGATTTCGTCGTAGATCTCGGTGTTGTTCGGGAGCCCGAACGACGCCGAGTGGGTTTCTCCTCTCGACTGGTCCGAATCCGAGTCGAAGGGGGAGAGCTTGTTGAAGTCGTTGGCGGCAAAGTCGCCGAGGCTTGAAGAAGATCCAATCGCGCTTGCCGGCGAGATTGTCGAAGAAGTTTTGACGCGCGGGCCCCTACCTGACGCGCCAACCGTCGAAACTCGGTTTCGGTAATAGAAATTTAGGGGTGCAGTGAAGATTGCCAAGCTCGATGGGTTAGGTGAAAAACAAGGTTTAGACAGGTTCAGGCCCTCTCGTGAGGTAATACCCTACTTCTGTTTCGGGGATTCAATCCACCAAGTGTTTATTGATCTCAAGATCTGTAACTTAGAAAACTCATAGGTCTGATATCCCTCAAGGGACGTCCCTTACCTCCCTTATATAGTCTTGGGACGCGGGCTTACAGATCGGAATCTCTATCTTACTCTAAGTCGGTTTCCTCAATCTTACTAAACCGTGACTATGAGCCGTTGTGTTATCTAATCGGCAACGTAATACCCAACTCATAATTGGTTTATATATTTGGCGGCAACTATCTCTATCTCCCGTCGAATAAGGCATTCAATGGATATTTTATACTTATAATCTTTATACTTATACTTATAGTGGCTCGGTTTGCTCAAGGACCGTTCATGCAAGTAGACTGGGGAAAACCGTGTGAACCTCGTGAACTCGTGCGAGCAGAAGCACTGTTGGTTGGCAGTCCGGCAGCAGTGCTGCATGCAAACGTATGCAAGGTTAGCCACGAGTTCCGTGTCTCCCCTAAGCGAACTCGCAAGTCCGTCGTGCGTCTACCTCTGCGAGCCAGTATATGTTTGCTAAATTTTTTTCAAACATGGATATTCATATAAATCCGATTATAGACAAGTATATTTTTAAATTTTTTCGCATTGACAGTTTGACACTCCACTAGACAGTTAAATAATGCGCTCCACGGGCCATATCTCTCGACTATCGTGGCACCTGAAATCTAGATGAAAATTTGGACACAGTATGAGATATGCATATTGTAAATGCTGCTAGCCGCCACAGCCTGACAGCCACGATACGCATCTCATAGTAAATAATACAGCAACGGCAATACGGCATGCAGCACGAGCCAACAATTCAGTACACCCACATGGCCACATGCACCATTTGCTCGCCCGATCCCAAGCCAAATAACTCCAAAATTAAAGCTCCCACAAAATGGGCCCCAAAAAGTTATTACCAACAAACCAATCCCCGCCGTACATAAACAAAACAAAATCGCTATCACGCAGTTCACCAATCTCTCTCCAGTCCCACGGCCCACACCCCCAATAATTAGCGGCTTAGCCGCGTCCCCCGGGCTCCCACTTGTCAGCGTCACCGAGTCATCCACCAGCTGTATATATATAGACCCGCATCGAACCAGACCACACAACACGGCGGCAGGAGCCACAAAGCTACAACGCTCGGTGCCGCTGACACGTAGTCTTCGTTGCTTTGCTACCTAGTTAGAGCTAGTTTGCCGGCGACGATGGGGTCGTTGCCGGCGGCGCGGCCGCACGCCGTGATGGTCCCGTACCCGGCGCAGGGCCACGTCACGCCCATGCTGAAGCTGGCCAAGCTGCTCCACGCACGGGGCTTCCACGTCACCTTCGTCAACAACGAGTTCAACCACCGCCGCCTGCTCCGATCCCGCGGCGCCCGCGCGCTCGATGGCGCTCCCGGGTTCCGCTTCGCCGCCATGGACGACGGCCTCCCGCCATCCGACGCCGACGCCACCCAGGACGTCCCGGCGCTGTGCCACTCCGTCAAGACCACCTGGCTGCCCAGGTTCAAGGCGCTCCTCGCCAACCTCGACGAGGAGGCCGACGCCGCCGCCGCCGGCGGCGCCGCGGCGCCGCGCGTTACCTGCGTCGTCGCCGACAGCAACATGGCGTTCGGCATCCACGCCGCGCGCGAGCTCGGCCTCCGCTGCGCCACGCTCTGGACCGCCAGCGCCTGCGGCTTCATGGGCTACTACCACTACAAACACCTCCTCGACCGCGGCCTCTTCCCCCTCAAAAGTACATCACATCATCCAAATTCTCTCCCTAAAATAGCAAATTTATCCATGTTAAAAGTACATGTTTTGGCAGGCGAGGCGGAGCTCAGCAATGGGCACATGGACACGACGGTGGATTGGATCCCGGGCATGCCCACCGACCTGCGCCTGCGCGACCTCCCGAGCTTCGTGCGGAGCACGGACCGGGATGACATCATGTTCAACTTCTTCATCCACGTGACGGCGAACATGTCGCTGGCGGAGGCGGTGATCATCAACACCTTCGACGAGCTCGACACGCCGGCGCTGATGGGCGCCATGGCTGCGCTGCTGCCTCCGATCTACACCATCGGCCCGCTCCACCTGACGGTGCGGAACAACCTGCCAGCGGACAGCCCCGTCGCCGGCATCGGGTCCAACCTGTGGAAGGAGCAGGACGAGCCTCTCCGGTGGCTGGAAGGCCGGCCGCCGCGCTCCGTCGTGTACGTCAACTTCGGGAGCATCACGGTGATGTCCAGCGAGCACCTCTTGGAGTTCGCGTGGGGGCTCGCCGGCAGCGGCTACGCGTTCCTGTGGAACGTGCGGCCCGACCTCGTGAAGGGGGACGGCGCCGCGCTGCCGCCGGAGTTCGCGGCGGCGACGGAGGCGAGGAGCATGCTGTCCACGTGGTGCCCGCAGGCGGAGGTGCTAGAGCACGAAGCGGTCGGGGTGTTCCTCACCCACTCCGGCTGGAACTCCACGCTGGAGAGCATCGTCGCCGGCGTGCCGATGGTGTGCTGGCCGTTCTTCGCCGAGCAGCAGACCAACTGCCGGTACAAGTGCACGGAGTGGGGGATCGGGACGGAGATCCCCGACGACGTCCGCCGCGGCGAGGTGGAGGCGCTGATACGGGAGGCCATGGACGGGGAGAAGGGGAGGGAGATGCGGCGGCGCGTGGCCGAGCTCAGGGAGAGTGCCGTCGCGTCGGCGCAGCAGGGCGGCCGGTCCATGCAGAACATCGGCAGGCTCATCGACGAGGTGCTCATGGCTTGAGAAATCATATATATGCTATGTGCAATTTGTTTTTAGAATTACTTGATATGTAGTGTGTTAAAACGTTATCTATAAGAAAATATTAGCATATTTTATGTTGACAGTCTTTTGAACAACAGATGCATAGGTCGTAGGCAACCTCTCATTTTTTTTTTGTCTTAGATCCACACAAAAATTAATTCCTTGCTTGAAAGTATTATTCTTATTACACGAAGACGCTACGTGCACATATAACATCCACTACTAGAAGAAATAATTTTTTCGTGCGGGCTGAAAGGCATCTTTCTGTACGGAAAGCTTGCCCGCACGCGCGAGAAGGTGTAGGAAAAGACCATTTTCGCGTGCGGACGGTCCAACCGCACAGGAAGATCGATTATCCCGTACGTGCGGTCTGCATAAGCGGCCCATACGAGAAGATCGATTATCCCGTGCGGTCCACTTTACCCGACCGCACGGGATAATCGATCTTCCCATGCGGTCCGTTAAGTTGACCGCACGGGAAGATTGCCTTCCGTGCGCTTTATTTTATGTGCAAAGCTCTCTCTAGCTAGTGTCCTCTCTCATTCTCTCTCCCTCTCCTCTCTGTCCTCTCTCTTTCTCCTCTCCTCTCTCTCAGTAATATTATCGGTCGATTGATCAGATGCATGTATATATATATTTCGCATGAGAGAAAAAAGACATTTAATTATATTATTTCCTCATAAAAGATATAAATGTGTACACATGCATCATGTAAGTTTATATACATATCAAGTTTCGTTTCATAAATTATAGTAGTACTCGCAATTTACAGATGGTCTTTTTCCCACTTTCTAAGTCTTTTGAGTTTATCGTTCGTCGCAAGCTCGCTCTCCGGATCGTCGAAATCACCCAAATGGTTGCAGACATCGCGATGGATGAAGGGGCAAATATCTGCAACCAAGTTGAGCATTGTTCGATTGTCTAACCGGTTCGCTACAACTAAACAGACTCGATCTGTTTAAGAAAGAATACACATAGATACAATTAGAAAAATTATACAAGATCGATCTTAACGTGTAGAAAGATATTTTCTCTGAACTTACTTGTTCAAACTTTGTAGTGTATCTCCTGTAGATTCTTAGCATCTCGTACACGTAGTAGCCGCATAGGCTAGTCTGGCGGTTGCTTATAACAATGTGTTGAATAAAATTATATACGTACGTTAATAGTTGAAATTAAACATAGTATAAAATATTGGCATATAGTGAGCATATAATTATCGGCCATTGTATCTTCACCAGAAGCTTCTTCTTTTGTGGATCCTTGACCGGTCCACCTTTTTGTACATAATGTGCGTGTGTTCTATGTAGACAAAGTAATTATTTCAGTCAATTGTTTATTCGAGAGTAACAATAGACAAAACTTATTAAATGGTGCATGATAGTACTTAAAAATTTAACAAGACGAGGAACTCTTTGAATGATTCCTCCTTGTTATGTACCGGATCAAGCACTATAGCCACGTGGTCCGCGGATATACCAGAAAAAGTATGTAATGATTGCTGCGATAGAAGAGATATGTTAACTGTAGGTGATATCGTAGTAAAATATCAGTTGTTTGGAAGAATATTACGTACTGCAGCGCATAAGGGACCATGAGGACATTTTTGTCTTTATGCTCCATCATAGCTTGGCCCAAGTAGAATGCTACCGCGATCATCTTCTCCTTGTGCATTTTTTTGATGGTCGCGTCTCTTTGAGACTTCGTTTTTCCTTTGAGGGCATCGCAATCTTCCCGAATATGAACCTCGTGTTCTATCCAACATATCCTTGTTAGGTTAATGTATCCAACTGGATAGTTGGTCTTTGACGCATCTTGGAATTGCATCCTAAGTAATGCAGCGGGTAATTATTCAGAAGTTAGTTTGCAAATGAATTCATTAATGACATTAAGTGTGATTGATACTTACAGGCAAAACGTAGCAACAAGATTTATATCCATTTTTTCCATCTTGAATAAAGCATGAGGGTCGTTGAAATCAATGATTAGTATCCTATTTGGGTCACTGGTGAAAACGTTATCTGGGACCTTCACGGTAAGCATGCTGAGCCCCATTCTGGACGCATTTAGGTACCAGTCGTGTATTAGCCTAATTTCCCATGGCATGTCTTCCATGACGTGTCACGGCAGGAATGGCTTGCCATACTCATACTTTGTTGGTACTTCGTCCGAAGTCCAATTTTGCAGGTCCTCCGCTTGGTTTTCACCGATTGTTGTGACTCCAATACCTTTAGCGTTTGATCCTGCTTCTTTCAGTCGGCGATCTCCCCCTGAAAGCCTGGAACACTAAGTTCTGCTCGTCTATGGCCATTACTTTCTTATCATAGGTTGATCTAACCATCTTTGGGATAAGCCGACGAGGTTCAAGCTTACTCGGACTTGGAAGACTTGTTGTTTTCAGAAGAGGCCTTTGAGGTACCGCCAATGCTGACTGTGGTGTCGGAGGAGATTGGTGAATATCTTGGACATCCATTGGAGGTTGTTCTGCGATGACTTTAGGAGCTGACAGCTTTGGCGAATCATGACCTTTATCCTTAGGGGGGCGAGGTGGGGAAGCAGGCCGATTAGGTGGTGAATCTGGCCCTGGTGGAGAAGGCGGTGCAGGCGCAGCAGCAATCTGAGGAACCGGCTTGATTGGGGATGCTGCGGTGGACCGACCAGCAGGATATCTCGTCGATGCCATAGAATGAACTGATTCACCGCATCCCCAAGCAATTCTATCCCTTCAGGTGCTGGAATATCTAGCTCTAAGTTGTTATGCTCTACATGCACCTTGGCCACTTGCACCCTTGCATATTCCTCAGGGATTGGCGTGTTGTGAAATTGTCGCCCTGGTATAGCAAGTCTTGTACCCACCTCCTTTCTCTTCCCGGCCCTTCCTATCGGCACGAGGAGGCTGCACGGCGTTGGGCCAATTATGGTATCTACTAGATAAGGTGCGGTGTCAACTAACCCGATGATGCTGGGCACCTATACTGTGGGTTCTTCGGATTGCTAATACAAGTTAGGGAAGCCTTGGCGATTATGTGCAACAAGAGAGTAGAAATGTACTTCAACTTGTTTTGCTATCTTCTCTTCAAGTTTGTGTTTGTACCTGTCCCTTTTCTTGTAACTTGCAGCTTCCTCAGGAAACCCTTCTTTCTAACTTGTCCTTGATGATACACCCCTTACTCATCCAGAATGTTCGGGGTTGTCCAATGCAGCTGTCAACAGATCGTGTTCTTTCTTCACAATAAATTCTCCACTCTTCTCTTTTTCAGCAATGTCCTTTAGACTAGTGGTCACACGCTCGATATCCGGATCCTCAAAAAGGATTTCTCCCTCGTCGGTGACCTGGCTCGTGTTGCGTGCCCAGACCTAGTTTTTGCTTCTTTCTTTTAGTGCATCTACAAGCAGGGGCTTTCCTTGGGCGGCAAATTTTTCTTCGGTTGCTCGCCACTTCTCTACGTGGCCATCATAGTCGCTAGAACCCAATCGGTGCGGGTACTTGTTCTTTTTCGCGAGGTTGGACATCTTCTTCCTCCGTGCTAAGGCTTCAGGGCTTGTCATCTTCGCCATGAACCTATCCCATTCGGCGAGCGTAATACCACCGTAGTCTTCGGATGGAGACTTGTTCTTTTGCACGTAATGAGTGTTGATGTTCGATTTCCACTGCCTCCACCGATGCCCAATCGTTTTTAAGGCAAACTCTTTCCCCACAGCTTCTAAACCAGGCAGATATACAAGCCACTTCTGCAACTCGTTCCTTATGAAGTTCTTCAAGTTGTCATCCACCTGCTCCCAGGAATCTACATTTAAAGGGTCGTGGGTTTTGGCCAGTACCCACAAGTGTTGCTGAACTTTGTCATTGCTACCTTGGGCTCTACTGGCTTCCCATCCTGGTTCAGAGAGGTGATATAGTATGTCTCCTTGAAAGGTTGGTTCTTACTTCTCTGACCACGTCTTCTCTTTTGATGTCCTCCAGCGCTCACGGTCGTGTCAGTTTCTACCGAACCGGATGTTGTTGTGTCCGTCTCGACTTCGGCTATGACGGCAGACTTGGCGGCTTTACTTTTTGAGTGGCGCCTTGTTTCCATCTGTACGTACAACAGAATACGTTAAACAGGATCCCACGAGGTGCACCGGTCAGTTTCATAACAATATAACAAGACTTACTGCTTGCTCGATAGGGATGTAGTCGGGGTCTTTTTCAACCGGTGGTGCTGGCGTAACTTCGACTAAAAGATCGCTTGGTGTTTGCCATGTGCCTTCGCTCGAAGACTCTTGCGTTGGAATCTTGTTGGGTGCCTCCGAGGGAGCCTTCTCGTTCGAAATTTGATCTATGGTTGTTCATAACACACAACTTGTGAAATTGTGAACGAAGGGACTAGATAGTTGTAATATGGTGTATATAAGAGGTGTACATGTGCGCACAAAGTCTCCTTCTACCCTAAAAGAAAGTTGATAATAAAGTTTAGTAAAGTACTCTAAATTGTGAATATCGTCTTTGCTGGAGAATACAATGAGAGTAGCTAAGGGAGCTTGAAGTTGCAGGGGCACAAGCAATTGTCTGTGCCCCTTCAAGTTCAAGCTCCCTTAGCTAGTCTCATCGCACATAGAGAAAAAACCTAAAGAGAAGAAGAAGGAAAAAAATATATTTTTTCCTTCTTCTTCTCTTTATTTTTTGCTATAGGTCAGGTCTCCTTCTACCCGTAAAAGCCTGTGCCCCTTCAAGTTCAAGCTCCCTTAGCTAGTCTCATCGCACATAGAGAAAAACAAGAGAAAAGGAAGAAAAAATTGTATTTTTTCCTTCTTCTTCTTTTTAATTTTTGTTGTAGGTCGGGTCTCCTTCTACCCAAAAAGACTTTAGCAAAATTTCAAAATACAGTAATTTTTATAAATATGTCATTAAAGATACATATTTTTAATTTAAAAATACATATGTTTGATTATTTGTTTACTTCCATGCTTTTAATAATTTCTATCAAATTTTGTCCGTGAGAAGAGGTGAGACAGGGGAAGGGGAAGAGATGAGAGACCGAGGAGAGGGAGAGGAGAGAGGGAGATTAGAAGGGTGGGTATATTTATTTGAAAATCTAAAATCTAACCTAAAATGTAAAATTCATCAAAAAATTTCCCATGAACTATTTCACATCAACTAATTCACATCAGAACAATTCATGAAAAAATAACAGTCCAGTTTACAATCAATTTACAATAATAACAGTCCATTTAAAATCTAAAATAAACAGTCCATTTACAATCTAAAATAAACATTGCATTTACAGTCCATAAATCTTCTAAAATAAAAATCCATCATATTTTCTATTCGAGACCAAATTCCAAAATAACTCTCTATAATTTATCCATCACAATATATCATCTAAAATTCATACATCACAAAAATAAATTCATCCATCACAATATACCATCCATCCAATATATCATCTAAAATTCATCCATCACAATATACCATCCATCACAATATACCATCCATCCATCCCAAACCCCCCCCCCACTGTATCCATCCATCCTAAAATTCATCCATGCCTCTTCAAAAAAATGTCTTAATTCATCCATCCACATATTAATAGTCCATTCAAATTTGCATATCTAAATTTTGTCACATGCATATTAACATAGCAAAATTTTCATCCATTCAAATCTTTTGTCACATTCAAACACATTCATATCCATTCAAAATTTTCATCACATTCAAGCACATACCAGCGGTTGGCGGCCGGCGTGGAGGCGTCGAGCGGCGGTGAGAGCGGCCGGTGGGGAGGCATCGGGCGACGGCGGCCTCGGTGAGGGCCGCTTAAGCCGACGAGGGCGGCAGTGAGGGCGGAGGCATCGGTGAGGACGGCAGGTGGGGAGGTGTTCAGGGCGGTGAGTTGAGGGCGGTGAGGGCCTCGGCACCGGGCGGTGGTGGCGGTGAGGGTGCCGGCGCCGGTGAGGGCGTCGGTGAGTGGGTGGCGTCAGATCTGGCGGTGCGGGCGCGTCGGTGAGGGCGACGACGTCGGCGACAGAGAGCGGCGAGAGAGAGAGAGGGGGGAGCGAGGTGAGGGCGGCGGATCTAGACGGTAGTTCTCGGCGGCGAAATTTGGCGGCTGACGGCGCTCCGTGTGTTCGAACTTTTCTCCTAGGACTTAGAACATTTCAGGAGGCCGCGTGTATATAGGGGCTGATTTTCCTGTGCGAGTGGCTTAATGGCCCGCACGGGAAAATAATCTTCCGTGCGGGCCGCTTAAAACGCCCGCATGGGAAAATGATTTTCCGTGCGGGTGGCTTAATGACCCGAACGGAAAAATCATCTTCCCGTGCGCCGCTTAAACCGCCCGCACGAGAAGATCGCCCCCATTTTATAAATTCATCACAAATTAACTTTAATAATTTAAATTCACCACATATTAAATTTAAATTAATCAATATAAATTCACCACATATTAAATATAATTAATGAATGTAAATTCATCACATATTAATTTTATTAATTAATTTAAATTCATCACAAATTAACTTTAATAATTTAAATTCACCACATATTAAATTTAAATTAATCAATTGAAATTCACCACATATTAATATAATTAATGAATGTAAATTCATCACATAATCATTTTATTAATTAATTTAAATTCATCACAAGTTCATCGTAAATTGTAATGTAAATTCATCAAATATTAATTCATCACATAGAAATATCAATTCATCACATAGAACCACACATTTGCTCGTAACACCATAAGTTTGATACATTCGCTCGCAAAAACATATTATACACAAAAAACAAACTAGTGTTTCATAATTTTTGGATTAACATCCTTCCGCACGGATGCAAACTTTGATTCGTCGAGGACACTCTCAATGCGTTTCATCCGCATAGGTAGATCTGTGAATAACGAAATGGTGTCGTATTGATTATAGTCGGACCCGTCTTCAATGTTGTCAATACCAATGATGTATTGCTTGCCCGATTCAATAATGTTCATCTTTTCATCGGAAGAATCCTTCACATCAAAAACTTGTGCAACACGCTCGGCAAGGACCCATGGATCATCCTTGTGTCCAATTTTACTCTGTTCAACACACATAAATCCAATTTTATCTACCATGTTCTCTTTTCACCCATTGGCATCTAAGAACAGGGATCTGAATGTTTAAACCATAGTCAAGTTCCCATATTTCTCGTATGATCCCGTAGTATGATTTCTTTTGCCCTGTTGCGTCCAACGCTTCGACACGAACCCCACTGTTCTACACTGAGCTTTTCTAGTCTTTGTTGTTTGTGTAAAAAAGAATATCCGCTGATGTCATACCCTTGCCATGAGGTCACAAGGCTTGTTGGGCCAGCTACAAGTCTTTCTATTGTTTTTTCCTCGAGTGATTCACAAGACGGTAGCTTTTGATCTTTCAACCATTAGGGAAAAGTGCACTTCTGTTCTTTTGAAACCCAATCGTCGGATCGCCCAGGATTGCATGCTCTGATCTCGAAAGTGTGTTGTTCAATGTAGGGCGCAACGATGGTGAGTTATTGAAGAACACTGCTGTGTGCATCTGATACCGCTTTGTAATCGTTGTCGTAGAAGCATTTTCTTCCCATAGTACCTTTCCCAGATAACCTTTCATCATGTCGAGGCACCGGTATCCCAATGGGGTTGGCATCTTTCATATAATCTAGGCAACACTCGACAACCTCCTTAGTTGTATAACCCTCTATCATCGAGCCCTCCGGATGAGCACGATTACGGGCATACCCTTTCAGAACAGCCATGTATCGCTCGTATGCCCACATTTGATGTAGGTATAGAGGACCAAGTTTAATAATTTGAGGGACAATGTGAACAATGAGATGTTTCATCATGTCGAAGTACGATGGAGGAAAAAACATATCTAGCTGGCAAGTTGTCTCATCTGCGAATTTCTGAAGGGGTTCTAATTCTTCTGGATCAAAAACTTTCTGTGATACTCAATTAAAAAAATAGCACAACTTTGTTATCACTACCTTGGTGTGCACTGGTTTCACTGCCCTTATAGCAATAGGGAGGAATATCGTAAGTATCTTATGACAGTCGTGAGCATTGTATCCAGAAATCGACAAATCTTTCATTGATACTAGTTTCCGGATATTCGATGAGAATCCAGTCGGCACTTTCAATCCACGAAGACATTTACAGAAAACCTTTTTCTCTTCTAATGTCATTGAGTAGCATGCCGGTGGAATCTCAATCTTACCATTCGTTAGCTCTATTGGGTGGAGATCTTTCCTTATGCCCAAATTGACCAGGTCGTTACGTGACTTCAACCCATCCTTTGTTTTACTAGGGATGTCAAGTAAAGTCCCAATGATGCTGTCGAACACGTTTTTCTCGAGGTGCATGACATCGATGGCATGACGAATCTCCATGTCTTTCCAGTACGTCAGGTACTTGAAAAAGATTGAATGTTTCTTGAACGTCAGCGTGTTTTCTACCACTTTTTTCTTTCTCTTGCCTGAAGTTGTATTTCCCTTGCCGAACACGACCTTTATGTTCTTTGTCAGCTTGAACACCATGGAACCATCCTTTGCTTCGGGGGCAGTACCTTCCTCAACAGTTTTATCAAAAAAGGTAGTCATCGCAGATTCCTATGCTTCTGTGGTAAGAAACGACGATGACACATGTAAACTAACTTTTTTGACAAGGTCATGTATATGTACGATGTGTTGTCTAGGCATATCAGACATCCGGTCTTTCCTTTAATCTGTTCGGATAGGGAAAAATTGGCTAGTAGATCGTTTATAGTAAAGAATATGATAGCACGCAAAGTAAAATACTCCTGGCGGTACGTATCAAACAATCGTAGACCCTCTTCCCATATTTCTTGTATATCCTCCATCAAAGGTTCAAGAAACACATCTAGGTCGATGCCAGACTGTTTTGGCCCTTGTATAAGGATAGTCAACAAAATGTACTTTCGTATCTGACATAACCATGTCGAAAGGTTATACATGGTGAGCAGAACAGGCCAAGTGTTGTGCGAGCTACTTAGGTCACCAAACGGATTCATTTTATCCATGCTCAATGCAAACGTGACATTTCTCGGATCATTTACAAATTTTTGGTGCTTAGAATCAAAGCTTCTCCATTGTCGAGCATCGGCGGGATGTCGAATCATACCATCCATCTTTCGACCCTCTTGATGTCATCTCATCAACTCGGCGTCGGTGGGGTTCGAGAACAATCGCTTCATGCGATCTTTCACTGGCAAGTACCACATCACCATGGCCGGAATATTTTTTTTTGGCTCGACCAATGCATTTGGTTCGGCAACATCACTATCGGTGGTACTGTTATCCTTTTTGCACCTACTCGTCCCACAAGTTGAACACTTATCCAAGTCAGCATATTCCTTGTGATAAAGTACACAGTGATTAATACATGTATGGATCTTTTCCACACCAAGTGATAATGGACATATCATTTTCTTGGCTTGATGGGTGTTAGCTGGTAACAAGTTAGGCTTAGGAAGCATAACTATTAGGAGACCCATCAAGTTGTTGAAACTAGTATCAGACCATCCGTGCCTGGCCTTCAATCTAAGAAGTTCTTGCACCAACCGCAACACTGTATAATCCATGTCACATCCCTTTGATTGATCGTACAATAGATCTTTCGCTGATTTCTGTAACGCCTCCCAATTGTTTAAATCTCTTGCTTTCTCTGTTAGGACCTCTGGTTCAGTGTGCCGCAACATATCCTTAAGATCAAGATCAATATCAATCTCTGCATCGTCAAAACCAGAGCCACCAAAATCACCCGTCATTTCACGGGACATATCCTCAATTATAAAATTCTCTGCCTCATCGAACCAAATATCAGGAATCTCTTCCAGAGGGACGACTTCCCCATGATAAGTCCAAACTGTGTATTTCTCCACAAATCCACGCTGAATTATGTGTTCGAGAATTACATTCGGATCTTTTCACATCTTCTGATTCTTGCAATCCATGCAAGGACAAAAATATCCTTCCTATTCTCCCTCAAAGTGTGTGCCTTAGCCTTATCAATAAATGTTGATGCTTCTCTCATGAACACCGGATGCGTTCTCCGTGTCTCATACATCCATGTCCGATCCATCTAAAAAATTGACAGCATAAATTAATATTATATTGCTAGTTTTTCTAAATAAACAAATTAAACTTAAATCCTACTTTATAACTAAAACCTCATCACAACAAACAATAATACTGAGACAAAATTAGTTACCAAAAAATGATTAAATAAAAAACAAAATATTTGACCTACAAATTACAAAAATAGCTCAAAATGATAATTCAAATAAGTTTAAATATCTTCGCATTCAACCAATGAAATTTTACAAAAACGAAAGCAAATAAAAGAGATGATCAAGCACGTTACCTTTTATATTGATTTCAATTGAAGATTTCAACTCTAAAACCTCCCACCAAAAGAAAGTGCCTATTATTGGAGAGAGAAACCGAGTTAAAAACGTTCAAATATCTTCGCATTCAACTTATATTTTTTTAAAAAATGAAAGCAAATGAAAGAGGTGATCAAGTATGGTACCTTTTGTATTGATTCCAATTGAAGAATTCAAGTTGAAAACATTCCCCTATAATTGTCATTTTTGGAGAGAAAAACACCACGTTAAATGTGACACTGTCGGGTTAGGCAGCTATTTTATGATATATTATTACGTGCGATTCAATTAACGACCCGCACGGGAAAATGCATTATCCCGTGCGGGTCCTTAAGTGGGCCGCATGGGATAATGCACCATTATCACGTGCGGTCTGTTAGGTAGACCACACGGAATAATCCATTATCCCGTGCGGTTCAACACCTGGCCCCTTGGGACCGGTTTTTTCAGACGCGACCATTTATGGCTTGTCATGAAACTATTGAGGGCCTCGTATAGAAAAATCAAAACTGCATAAGTGATCATGCACGCACATAACACTCATACATACTCATGCATCTGTGAGTAGTTCTCCACAACACATGCTGAAAAAGACGAACAACTAAATAAAAAACACTATTACATATATATAATATTTGTTAATATCATCAAACTACAAAATTTTAAACTCTAATAGGTGAAGTCGCCAAGACTTCACACCGCACTACATGTTCTCCACCCTTTCCCAAAGTAATTGGACCAAACAACAGTCGGAAGCTCATTTTTGTGCATATGCATGCAGTCGAACAAAAGCTTCCATCGCTGTCGACAAAGATTTTTTTTCTTTTCATGCCGTGCAAGTTTTTTACAAGTTGATCTCTATGTATAGTGATAGTTGCATTAATGGTTAATATTGTGAAAACAAATTGATGTATCATCGCAATAACGCATCTGACTTAATTTGTCAGTCACGCATTCAATTATCAGTTTTGCTGAAAATATGGCGCCACATTTGGTCATTCTCTCTGCTCTCCTATTTGTATGGATCATACTTCTCTCTCCTCTTTAAAGTACGTTATCAATTACTCTTAATGTAAATTTTCTTATATATAATGTGTTTTAGAAATATTATTGAAACTTACAATATATAATTATAGTACTAAATTTAGAAATCTACAGTATAATTACAATATAAGTGTAGGTAATTTATAGTATAAAATTATTTGATTTTTACTAAAAAATGGTGTGCCATAAATTGCTACCCTCTTAAATCATAGATTTCCAAGATTTCTCTTACGCTCATTTTGGGCGTCTATTTTTTTTCTGTATTTGACATACATAACAGCAGTAGGGCTTCGTTCGAATATGAGTTTTATTAGATTTATTTAATTTTTAAAAAATCATTTACTTGTTTAGGAAATTTAGTTGTTTAGGAAACTTGTTTATGGCCTTCTTTTTCTTATGCCTTCTTCCTCAAAATTTTTTGCTAGGAAAACCTCCATCCTTGCTCTAATAGTATGTATCTCCAATAATTTGACAAATTTTGTTCTTCATTCATACTCTTTTGCCAACTTCTTAAATAATATAGGGAGGAAAAAATTGATCATCTTCAATAGTTTGATAAATTTTATTCTTTATTCATACTATTTTGCCAATAATTTAGACCGATTTTTAAATTTTATAGCACAAAAGCATAACCTTTGATCTAAAAATACAAACATTATTATTATTAATATATAATATTATTATTTATTCATAAAAAGTTATAGTATAAGAGAAAAGTTATGTTTATTATTATTTGAAATAAAACTTACATAAGGGATATATTTTTTCCGATTCTAAGATGTAATATAGTAATATTGTCGTTTTCAATTCTTTTAACATTTTAACTTGCTTACAAATATTATATTATATTATAAATACAGTTCAACGTGCGAAATGAACTATAATCAAACATGATAGTAGCCACACAGCTGAAAAAAATTCAAATTGCTCAAAGATGCACCTTCCCATCCTTCCCATCTAGCAAATGCATACAATAGAGCTCATTTTGCCAATTTCCCAAAAAATAAAAAAGTCATTTGTCAAACTGTTTGAGATAAATTTTTGTTGTTTTTCTTAAAAATTACAAATACAAATAGAAAAGCTATTTGACAAACTATTGAAGATGCTCTAACGGTCTGAATTATTTGTAGAGAGGTTTAATCGCTTGAATAATTTACATGTATTTTCAACAATTGGCATTCCTTTAAATTATATTTTGGTTTAAAATTTAAAATTTGGTTTGAAGTAAAATTTAAAGGAGTGCCAAACAAAGCCGTAATAATTGAGCGGACGTAAGAACTTCCACTGATATTTTGGAGGTAGCAGTGTCTTTTTGCAACCTTTTTCCAACAAAGACTTTGTGGACACGAGAGCTAGTGTAAAGGTCTACACGTGGGAAAGTATTAGCAAGGAGCCAAGGAGTAGTTTGATCGTATCTACTGAAACTATTCAGTTTAATTGTACACATAATTAAGATGTGTTTGATGTTGAAAGACTCAGATCTAATCTTGACCAGAAAAATATCACTACTGAAGAAAACCATAACTGTCCCGGTTCGTAACCCTCAGTAGTCCCGGTTGTCAAACGGGACTACGAATCCGAGATTAGAGATGGACGATCTCTAGTCCCGGTTAAATAACCGAGACTAGAGATGCATCTTTAGTCCCGCTTGAAGCCACCATCCGGGACTAAAAATGGCGGAGCCACGTGACCGGCTCCACCATCTTTAGTCCCGGTTGATGGCTTCAACTGGGACTAAAGATTTTTTTAAATTTTTTTTAATTTGCCCTTTCTCCAGCCCGCTGCCCTCAGATTCTTTTGTTTTTTTCTTATCAAAATCCTAAAATTAAATATCATAGATTCATAAATAGCAATGAACAATACATATCCCAAATATTTTTTTATTTTTTCTTCACATATCAAATACATCTTCAAAATCAAAAAAAGACAGATCAAATACTATCACAAATTTGTTCACACATATATACAACAAAATCCACTATATACAATAAAATACAACAACATCAATTTTTCGCTCGGCTCCCGCTCGCCGGCTCCTGCTCACCGTCGGCTCCCGCTCCCGCTCGCCGCTGGTGAGAAGATGGCGCCCTGCTGCTGCCACCTTCTCCCTTGCCGTCGCCATTTCCTCCCCTTCCTCCCCTTGCTTGCCGAGGGAGAGGGAGAGAGAGAGGGAGAGGGAGAGGGAGAGAGAGAGAGAGAGGGAGAGGAAGAGAGCTAAGGAGAGGGAGAGCTAGGGAGAGGAGAGAGATCGAAAAATGTGCTAAGTGTTGCATCGGTGGAGAAGACGATGCGAGCCAGGGATATATATAGCCAATTCATCTTTAGTCCCGATTGGTGTCACCAACCGGGACTAAAGATAATTTCCGCTATTTTCAATTTCATCTTTAGTCCGGTTGGTGGCACCAACCGAGACTAAAGATAATTTCCACTATTTCTAATTCATCTTTAGTCCCGGTTAGTGCCACCAACCGGGACTAAAAATATTTTCCTGTAATTTTCCAAATTTATTTGGTCCCACTAGGGTTAACAATTAAATAATCCATTAAATAGGGCAAATTAAATTCATTAAATATAGGTTTACAATAATAATATTAAAATTTAATCAAATATAGATAATCCTAGATATTAATGTGCTCCTCTAGATATTGTTTCTCTTTTGCCCCTCTCTTTTGTTTATTTTCATCTGCTGTTGAGCAAGAGAGGAAAAATTTTACTTTTTATTTTTATTTTTTATTTTTTTTGATGGACTTAGGAGCATACGAGAGATAACCACATAAAATTTGAGCGTAAACAAGCAAAAAACGTGGCCTGTAGAAAATTCGGAAGACACGCTCAAAATCGGAAAAAGCTTCCGGCTCGAAAAGGCAATCTTTTGAGGCTTTTTGGGGAAAATAAAATCACCGAACGCGGCAAAGCGGCGAACGAACGCATCCTAAATTTTTTTGATCGATTTTCATATATGGAACGTCTCGATCGAAGTCCGCATGTGAAAGTTATGGCCGTTTTAAAAACCGACTCCGAGTTAGAGGACGAAACGGGAACAATACGCGTAAAACTTGTTAAACGCGCATAAAACGTGACGGCCAGGGTTTAAATGTTCTTATCAATATTGTACATCCCTCCGATTCGTATATTATCACCAAAATAATTTTACAAAAAATTTTGTATATTGAGAATCATTAGTTAATAACAATATGATGATATGTAATAACAAAATTAAAGCTTCCTTCTATCTTTAATCACCCACCTCCACACAACACCACACTCTTTAAAAATTACAGATCCCCTTAAATTAATTTTTGGTCATTTGAATCATGTAGCAAAATTTATATATTTTTATTAGGTTCAGTTAAAAAATAAGCACATTCACTTTTGTCCCGTTGGTGTTACCAACCGGAACAAAAATAGCATCTCTAGTCCCGGTTGGTGTTACTAACCGGGACTAAAGATGGTGTCAGAGGTTGTCAGAACCTGTTAGAGCGTCATGCATCTTTAGTCCTAGTTGGTAACATCAACTGGGACTAGAGATGCTATCTTTAGTCGCGGCTGGTGTTATCAACCGGGACTAAAGGTGCCCGACGCTCTGACAGGCTCTGACAACATTTGAACCGGGACTAGAGGTGATCTTTAGTCCCGGTTCATGACACAAACCGGGACTAATGTTCGTAGACTTTTTAAACCGGGACTAGAGATGATCTCTAGTCCTGGGTGCAACTCAAACCGGGACTATTATGGTTTTTGGCACTTCAACCAATGATGGTTTCTCCAGTAGTGTATGAAGTGAAAACTAAAAACTGCCGAAGCGGTCCGTAGAATATAAAATGAACATTTCAGATTTATTAGAATAAAACTTTTTTATATCAATGTGGTTACTCATAAGATATAAAGCTTTCTTATACAAAAGTATCATGGATATAAAACTTTTACTCATGGTTCAATCTAAAATGGTTAATTCTAAAAGTAACAGTTTTACTCGTCGTGACGTAGATGAATATAAGACGTCTATTTTTATTTAACAGTACTTTTTAAATTTTTACCACATGTATGGTTTTCATTATATATTTTCTCATCTTTACTGGCTAACAATAACATGGAAATAAATATCTCTTGTTAGATCAGAGTTATATATAAAGACACTTTCATACCGGTTTCAAATCCCATAGGTGTCGGATTTTTCAGCCGATACGGATGGGGGAATCAAATATGTGAATTTAGGAACCGATGCTTTTGAGGCTCCAGAAATAAAAAAAAGGGTGGCTTGATGATCAGCTCGAATCTAACCGATACATCGAGCAGCTTCCGGTCACCCAGAGATCCCCGTCCAAGAAGCATCCATAAGATCCCATTATCCCCGTACAAGAACACTATCATAAATTCAACATTGAGGAACAAAATCACATATAGGAATCACAAACAAAATCACATACATGAAATCAATGGAGAGGATAAAACGTCGAGAGGTGGCGGCGACGGGCGGCAGTGTGGCACCCAAAGCCTCCTCTATGGCCTTCGTGCAGGCGACGAACGCGACGACCGCGGTGAGGTCGTCGAACAAGACCGTGGCCCATGATGAGTTGAGGGCTAAGCTCAACAAAGCCCTCGAAGCCGGCGCTGGTGGCGCTGCTAAAGTCGTTGGCGACGGAGCACGGGCTCCCGCAGGCGGATTCTAGCACCTTGCCGACGCTTTGGCTCCGGGGACGCCGACTGGAGAGGAGAGGAGAAGAGAGGAGAGGAGGCATTTGGGGATCTGGCCTCCTTCTCCAGCGCCGCCGCCATCGCCAGATCTGACTACCCTGGCAGCAACTGCGATCCACACTGTCGCATTTGGCGGCCAAACGTCGGCGAGGCGCAACTTCAGGCCTCCTCGCTGTTGCCGACCAGTGGAGAAGGAGGAGGAGAAGGAGGAGGAGGAGGCGATTGAGGCCACGACGGACGGCGCTAGAGGAGGAGGAGGAGGAGGGGGAGAGGGCGAACAGAGAGGAGAAGGAGAAGGAGGAGGCGGCGGACATGTTCGGGGAGGAGCTCAGCAAGGGGAAGAGGTTGGAGTCAAGCTGAGACAGAGTTGCCAAAGGATAGGGGATAAGGGTCGAGAGGTCTAGCTAAAGAGAGAGACGAGATGGGTGGGCGTGGGTGCATGGGTGGTTAGACAAGGATGCCAGCTTGGCTTGTTTTTTATGGGTGCTTGTTCTTTTAAAAAACCAATACTAATATTAATATTGATGTCGGTTTCTATTGAAAATAAATACCTATATCATCACATATGTGTCAGTTCTCTCAAATAGTGCCCTGTGGGCGCGCGCGTGAGAGAAAAAAAATACTATAGATGTTGGTTGACACATGTAGTGCCGTCTTTTTCTGTATTTATGTAGTGCCGTCCCTTTTTTCTAGTTTTTGTAGTAGTGACACCTTAAACTATTTAGCTCTAATTCGAAATGTATTTTCTATATTGTTTAATAGAGATTAATGTTAAAACAGAAGAAGATTTTGGTGTCTCTCACTAAATAAGAAATGGTTGGGGCTGGGAAGATGATTGAGGAAAAGAAATTAGAATAAAAGTTGATCGATGAAATAAACAACTCTAACAACGCTAGAGGTGTTTTATATTTTGTTATGAATTTTAAATATCAGAAATACTTATATTTTAAACCGGTAGGAGCAGCTGCCAACAACCTAGCGTGGAGGAGTCAGTGGACATCCCGGGTGCGCGGATATGCATATATATGCGCGTGGCCACTATGGAGAAATTGTAGGCACAGATCGAGAAAGAAAAAGCCTTACATATGCGGAAGGTGGCGTTGCTTGCAGTATGGCTTAGGTGGGATTTTATACCAGGAACTAATTTTTAGTTGTTTAGATAATATTTTGAAGTATTAAATATAGATTATTTGTAAAACTCATTTATAATTGGAGACTAATTCATGAGCGAATCTAATAAACCTAATTACGTCATGATTAGATGATATGATACTATAAGTAAACATAAATCATTTTAATTAATGAATTAATTAGGTTTAATAAATTCGTGTCGTAAATTATTTTTTGATTCTATAATTATTTTTATAATTAGTTTATATTTAATCTTTTAAATTGGTGTCCAGACATTGATACAACAAACATCACCTTAGTCATCCCAATCCATCATTCAACAATCAAACAGCAGCTAGCAGTAGCAAATGTATATACATTGCACCGCGCAAGTGCATGATTGATCATCTGATCATAGCTTACGTGCGTAGACTTATCCATTTGACTTGCTGGACCGGTCGATTTATGATCGAGATCTACATATATGTGGCTTGGCTGAGAGCGACGTGTACTGGACAAAGGTGATAGACCATGAGCAGTAGGCCAGTAGTGGCGTCACGGCCGGCGCCCGGCCAAAAGCTTTCCGGCCGGTGTACTGTTGTTGCTCAATAATATGGATTCGCCGTATTAACAATATCCGTACGTTTCAATGAATTTTGGAAGTTTATTTTCATTGAAAAATTTGCTTCGTTAAATCTGTTAGCTATTCATTCGATAAGAATATGGTTCAATGCTTTAAGCTAAGCTAATTTATTTAACGATGTCCTAAGGATTATTCCCTCAACTCTTGTCTTAATAAAATATATTTATGAGTTTTAAAAGATGGTTTGTTAGAAAATATATTATATATACACCTTAATTTATAGATAATGACGTAGCTATTAAGCGAAATTAAATAAAATGGTTATAATCAATTGATATGATAAAGCATGTGGAAAGTTGATATATTTTTTTATAGATGTTAACCGTTAGAAACTGCCATATTTTGGGAGGTATGTATGTTTCAATTTTGGAAGTTCAATATATCTGCTATTTTGTTCACAAAGTTCAATAACTTCATGCATAAAGTTAATTAAATTCATGCGTGGAAGCATATTTAATATTTATTATGATTCTATAAGCTCCCATCAACTCACGAGTTGGTGGGGAACCAACACTGTTAGTTTCTTTAGCAATATACATCGTTTATGGACAAAGATCAGCTCTAGGCTGCATAGTATCTCAATTGCACTGCATCTGCATGCAAGCCATGCTTAGATCCAATTGTTAGCCTAGTACTACCTCCATCCATTATACGAGAATAATCCCTCTTTTAAAGAGATCAAAAATAGAGAGAAAATATACTATAATACTCCTATTATTAAATGAGAATTTGTTGTAGGTGTGTGGGTAGTTGAGGGTTAATATAGGAAAATTTTGAATTGGAATTGATTAACGTGAAACTAGTACACTAAAATATCTTATATTATGATATATGTGAAAAAGACTAAATCTGAGATAATACCATTGCTATAGTAAAATGTGCTAGAATGCTAAGGCTATCTGAGCATCCTCGATTACTCATCCTGCATTATCGCTGGCTCGTGGGTTTTGGTTAATACTACTTCCTTTAAAATCATCATCCTCAGTTCTTTCCAAAATAATCATCATATAATAAGTATTTTTGTTTATTTATATAAAAGATAAATATGCATCATTGAATACGCTGCATGTATATAACTAGTTAAAAATAATTTTTGTTGCTGCAAATTTATACAACATTTAAAATGTAATGCAATCGGTGAGATACGAAAAGATGGAATATCTTGATCCATCAGAATTCATTTCAGAACCATAAAAGCTTTGTGGTCTTTTGTCTCAACGTCATTTTGTGATTGACTTGGTCATGGCTTCTAGATCTGATATTGTTGGGTGCACGCATGCACCAATGGTTGTCACTTTTGTGATGCCGGTTTAATTTGTTGCCATCTAAAGGTCACCATCACGGGTTACTATTTGACTATCTTTCAATCTTCTATATATTTTTAATATGTTGAAAGATTTTATTATATAGCAGATATTGACAGAAAGTTTTTGTCAAGCGAAGACACATTGATTTAGGTTTAAGGGTTAGAAAAGGTAGCTACATTTTTGGAGTTAGGACAGTAGAAGGACGGAGGAGTTTCATAGCTTAATCAGAGGAGGCTAAGGACGGTGAAAACTGGTAAGTTATGATGGTGGATAGGTCGTTTTTTCTAAAAGAAACACATAAACATTTTATTAAGCAAGGACAGAATTCATGGGAGGGATTAAACCACAGTGCATTACCAAAAGATGAGAACTAGGAGAAAAAACCCATCCTTATTGTAAGGAAGGCTAGCTGAACTAAAGAAGCATCCTTCCTAATGAAACTGAACTACAACTACAAGAGGAGGAGCAGATCGGCATGAAGTTGCAACATTGTTGCGATGACTGTTTTCTTAGGATTCATTTCACATGCAGCTGGTAATCTTCTTTTTCTACCTACATAAAAATAACAAAAAACAAAGGTTTGTTGCTGGGGTCAAGCAATTAGCTAGGAAAAAAGGCTAGCAACGAGTCAAAAAATATCGAATTAGGCACACACTAGTACAGAATGACTAATAGGTGGTGGTTTGGAACCCCAATAGGTGTCGGTTTCGTTCCCGACACCTATTGGTCGGCACCAATGACAAGAGTTATTAGTGTCGGTTCTTCACCCGACACCTATTAGGACCAATAGGTGCCGGTTTTGTATTTAGAACCGACACCTATTTGGCCTAATAAGTGCCGGCGACTATTAAAAACCGGCACCTATTATGACTAATAGGTATCGGTTCTCAATTGAAAACCGGCACCTATTACGACTAATAGGTGCCGGTTCTAACTTTGTCGATTTTTGTTTGAGACCGACACATATTTAGGAAGAATAGGTGTCGGTTTTTGTTTGAGACCGATACCTATTAGTCGTAAAAGGTGCCAGTTTTTGTTAAAAACCGGCACTTATTTTCCTGAACGTACAAAAAAATTATTTTTAGCATAAATATTCCTCCATACAGCAGTCACACAACATTCAGTTACATTTGAATTCCCATGCAGCATAATATTCCATAGCAGGTCACATAAGAAAAGGCTCAAGTTAATATATCAGACATTATCAGACATCAGACATTATCACATTATCACAGCTGTTACAAAAGTGAAGTGCAATATTACACAACTGACAAAACCACAGCTCATACAAAAACACAGCTGACAATATTCTAACTCCTTCACTAACTGCATCCCCTTCATTGAGTAGAACTTATTATCAGTAATCAGAGATTTCCTTAAAAGGCATTGAGTATAGATCACAAATTTGGTATCATAAATGAGGTATGTTTATGAGAAAAAAATGAGGAATTACTTGTTACAGGCATGTAAGGAAACAAAAAAATGGCAACAAAATGAAAGCAATTGAAATATTTCCAATCTGACATAGAGAAGTAGAGAACCAAAAACTGAACCTCTTCTATACTGTGATGGGATACATATCCATTTAGTCGAGCTCATAGACTGCATTATTAATTGATAAATTAATTGATAAAAAATTGACAGATAATATGTAAAATTGACAGATTCTGCATTATTAATTGTGATGAGTGATGGCATTTGCATATATACGAAAGGGACTCAACAGTAGTTATTATCAGCAAATTAAAGAGAGATGCCTCCATCTTCAGTACAGTTAGTACTAGTAAGAGTGCGTGTGATGCACTATATCTAGATGATTTGCTTAATAAAATTGATGCACACCACTGATAATTGGCATGAGCATGCCTTGCATATGATCACATACTAAACCATCTATTGGGTGGTTAATTAAATTACTGCCATGGTTTAATTAGCAGGAGTAGGTGTGTGCTAACTGGCTAGTTTAGTTAAGCTTAGCTAGGTACTGCAAAGGGAAGATACTTTGGGGGTGCTTCAGTTAATTGCATTTCATTAGCATAAGACCTGAGATATTATAGAGGACACAAAATATTACTCCACTAGTCTCGCAAGGCGTAACATATAAAACCCGAAGCTCGAGCAGAGAACATAGGAGATATTGCTGGGACTCAGCGTGCCAGTCTACTTCAGCCTGAGACGTGCTCGTCAAACCACACGAAGGCGGCGACCAGATGTGTTACACATCTCAGGAGACTTGACAAATATTCGCTTGAGCTCTACAACATCTCAAATGCTCTAAACTCATACTCCTATGAAAATTTTAGTTACACATACTTACCTGCTGCATACGGGGACAACGACGATGATACCGGCCTCATCCATGCCATCCAGTCGGTGAGATGACCTGTTGCTTTGAGGGATAAAAATATTACCTAGAAAAACTTAACACATGATTAGATAATTGTACAAGAAATACAAATAGATAGACATTACAAAAATATATAAACTTAGATCAAGTTCGATACAACAATCCAAATAACCGATCGACATGCTTAAAAATGTAAGTTCCGCCCACTAATGCCGTCGCATATCCTTTGTGGTCGATCCGCTCTCTAAATTGGCACTAGGACCGCCAGCCTCAAGGAAACCAACTCATGAAACGTGATATGCGCCAGTCTCTGAGATGACATGTTCGAAGATGAACCCACAGAGTTGTTCAGCGAGGGCGAAGCAAACATGTGGCAACAACTTACTCGTTGGGAGCTTTAATTTCTACAAATGGAAGGATTGAATATGTGAAAACGCACTATGAGTGTAGAAACACGTATTTTCGTCTTAAAAAAATTGACGAACCTCCGCATCCGTAATGTTCCAGTTGTCAATCTCCATGAAAGTCCACATAAATTTCATCGTGTAGAACCCACATGTGCTCGTTCCTTGATCTTGACGTTGGCACCAAGGATGGCAGGTTACCCGAAATGTATTTGAACAAGGAGCGTGTCGAATGCACTTCTTCTTGTACTTCACTAGTGTCTTATTGAGGATGTCAATTACGGATTGGAAATCTTCTCGCGGTTCCCTCAATCCATCCAGAACGAGGATTTTGGAATCATTTAAATGGATCACAAGAAGGATCCAGTGGTTCCTACATACAAAGGGACAGGGCAATTAACACCGAGGAAGGACAAATGGTAGGTAGAATGATAACTGCCTCACTTACTTAAAGTTGTAGGGCAGAAGAATCGTATTCATGTCCTGAAGCTTCACAAAGGAGCTGTACAGGTAGTCCAGCACCATTTTTTGGGACGTTGAGCCTCCATCAATCTGATTGGAGTTGACAATCGCCGGATCGAGGAATGCTAGTTTGTTACAAGTCGCTCTACATTCAAGCGCCCCATTCCGCATAAGGAAACAAGTTAGACAACTTACAAAGGCTAATAAGGGTATGAACTTAGAAATACTAGCTAGAGGTTCGAGTATGCTTACAATTCCCATATTTGAAGTATAGATACGTCTAGCTCCCTCAGATTGTATAGCTGAAATAGTTCATCAAATGGGACCCAGATTACACCATCGTTGTGATGAAAGTCCTCGTTCTTGTAATAGACACCGAACGTCTCCTTACCCTCCTTTGCCATCTGTAGGTACCACTCTTCTACCCTTCTCATCTGAGTGCAATTTGCAATGACGTTGCGATATTCGTCGGTGGTCAAAGGACCACCTAACTTGAACTTAGCCGCCAAAGGTGCCTTCGCAATATTGTCCACATCGACAAACTCTTCACCGCACTTTGGAGAAATTCTTTCTCATTCTTCTTGGTGTCTTTTGTGAATTGAGCCTTGGAAAAATCTTGCAATTTCTTTTTCTCGGATCGTGCGTTGAAAGTCCAAATAGGTTGCGTCGGAGCTGGTGGCCTTGCCATGCGAATGAAGTGGTCCCGTACTTCAACCGACACTTTCGGGATGGCTCCGACTTTGTAGAAATAGTCGCTTTCTTGCCCTTCTTAACGGTAGATGGTTCAGACATATCTGTAGTTTGCACAGTCGACCCCTCTTCTTGGGCTGGTCATCAGGAGCTCTTTGTGCCGGCGGAGGAGACGGGCTCTTACGTGGCAACTATGGTGGAGTTGGCATTCTTTGGGGGGAGACAACAGTCCCGCTAGAGCTAGACCCGCCATCGCTTGGCTCGTCATCACCATCTCCTGAAGGAAAGACAATGAACCTCTTGCGCCACACGATGACGTTGTGGATAGCTTCTCCAAGAGTGTTCACCCCTTCCTCTGGAGGAAATTCAAGCTAGATGGCCCTATATCTGCTCGACACGTCCTCCACTTCAACCCTTGAGTAGCCAGTTGGTATTGGATTACCGTGTATCCTTCCTCCCTCCACTACAGGATGTGCCATACCGCGTGCCACCTCTATAGTGAGGTTTTGACTCTGCAGTGGCACATGCAACCTACATGCAGTACGTACTGTGATTGCGTCCACAGGGTGACGAGTCGTCTCCGGTTCTTGAGGAACCTCAGTTGAAGCGCAACTGCTTTTCCTCCCTGTTGGACTGGCTAAACGGCCAGCATCGCCGCCAATCCCCGCCTCCATTAGCAATGCCTCCATCTTTTGAACTTTTTCCATTAGGACTCTCATCTGTTCTAATTGGTCTGCGGAATTTTTATTACTTCGAGACCAGTATCTATGTCTGTCCTCAGGAAAACCTTCCCTCCATGGTATGAGGCCTACTCCCCCTGTGCGTCCCGGATGCTCAGCATTCTGTAATGCAAGTGTGAGCTCATCTTTCTCCTTGCTTGGAACAAAAGAGCCCTCAGAAGCCTGATGATGCGCATCATGTAGCCTTCGGGACACTTCTTGTGAAGTTGGACACTTGTGTACCAACTCGCCTATATCAGAGAGTGATGCCCCTCGGGCGTATTGGTAATTCTTTCCTCGTTCGCACCAGTCCTTTGTCTCAATCTCGATCCTCTTTTCCAACAGCTCTTCCTCCCTCGCTCTCAATTTCTCTACGTTCTTGGCATAACCGCTACGGCCGAGACGATGAGGGAACAAGTTTTTGGCCGCATTTGCTTGATTCCTTTCGCTAACCTCCTTCGCGGAATCTGATGTTCTGTACGCCACAAATTCATCCCTGAAAATGCGGCACCTACGATAATTGGGATCTTCAAAATTTGGTGTCAGTCCCCGCTTCACAAACTTCCTGGTAAGGTCCGTCTTGAACTTTCGGAAGCTGACGCTCATCCTCTCAAGGGCCCTCTGCTTTGCGAGTTGTTCTGATCCCGTGGGAAACTGGAATGTCCGCTTCAACTTGTCCCAAGCAAGGTCCTTGTCTCTTTCTGGTACCGTCCACTCCAATAGATCTGGATCACTACTCTTCTAGTATCGGTACTTGATTGGGATGTCATCCTTCACGATGACACCTATAGCATTTGAGTATGGGGTGAGTACCGACGTAGGAGCTGTAGGGTTCCCGTCCTGGATCTAACGCCGTTATAGTGTAAAGGCCCGAGGGCATCTGGTTGGACCTCTCCCCTTTTTGTCGATGAGGTCCCGGTATCACCGAGTTCACAATGGCCGAAGGGGTAGCCTCCTCCACGCTTTCGGGGTTCAAGTTTAGAAAGCCACTTGGGCTACCAGACCACCGTTGTTTTCTCCGAAAATTGCAGGCATACCGTTATCTTGTTCCCGGGACATTTTCTACACTATAATGATCAAAAGTTTAAGAGAGTTAATCCAAAAATGATTCTGAACATTCGTGTAAATTGGACTTTTTTAAGAGAGAAAAGGAATTTCTAAAAACCTATATATATAACTTATATATATATAATATGTATATGTGTGTGTGAAAATATTACTTCTCATGTGCTCATGTTTTTTTTAAAAAAATGCAGAAGGAAAGAAGAGGGGGGACACAAGAAGGAAAGAAGGAAAGAAGGAACGCCGCTTGGAATTTTAGAAATCTACAAAACAAGACCTAGATCTTTTATGTAGAAAGCACATTTTTGTTCGCCATTTAAATTGTCTAATTCACACTTGAAAACAGCGGCTTGAATTCCGATTTTGACAAAAAAGCAATAGTCATACTCAAAAATTCATATCGCCTAAACCACTTGAGCAAGGCTTATTTTACCATCCAATAAAAACACATGAAAATTGGCTGAGAGCTAGATTACATCATTATCTATGGATGGGGTTGATTCTACACTTTGCAACTAGATGGGCCTTAGTGACCAGCCAAAAGCCAAAGAAAACAAAAGATTAAAGAAGAAGAGAGCACATGCACAATGTCCTTCTGTAGTTGAGAATCCAATGATTGCCACAAAAAAGAAATACTCATTGCAACAGGCCAACTTCCAGCCTGTCTTGTGCAGAATTCTAGATAAATTCTTACCAGATCCATATAAACTATATAGTCCGTAAAGTATTGCCATCTATGTTAAGCATCATATTACCAAAACTTCAAGTATATAGGAAATCCAAAACTAGATAACCGAAAGTTTGCGTAAGGAGCTTTAATGGCAGGTGTACTTCATTGCAAGTGTTAAACTGTGTGTGTTACCATCGGACTCTACAAATGATTCTTTCATGTTGAAGTCGGTTTCTGTATAATGTGGTGAACCCGAGAGGAAAAATATCGTAGGGCGGCTTACTCCGCCGTCTCTGGATCTAGTGAAAAAGATTAAACATCAAGAGAAAAACTGCAATTCTTGAAAGTTGCATCTGCAATAGTATGCTTGGTAAGTGGTTTTCTAACCTATAAAAGCATCGATGAAGTTAGCCGGGTTTTCAAACGGACTAGAGCAATAAAACTGAAAAGTATCTATAGTCCTAAAGGGCTGTAATGCATTTATTGCACAAAATTGCTGAACACCCTTGTCAAGCAATATTAGTAAACAAATGAGTACTGAAATTAGGAATATTAGTAAGCAATATTAGTAAACAATTAGGAGTAACACATTTGAGTACTGAAATTAAGTGAACAAATGTTTCTCTTGAGAAAAAGAAAATATAAACCTTTTGCATAATACATGTTCAAAAGGTCCCATTTAAGGTATAAAAAATTTATAGGAATGTTCAATTTTCGTAAGAATTAAAAAAAACCCATGCTTTTTTATGGGCCGGCTAAATACAGTACAAAGTTCAAAATTTAATTCCAAGTTGAAACAACACGTGCTTAAACTATTACCGCAATTATTCTTATTATCACAGCTACAAGTAAAAAAGAGAGAGAGAGATTAGGAGACACTGACTTTGACTGGTTGTCGTCGTCAGGCCGCTGCTAATATTTCAGATAAAGGTGAGCAGTCAAGAAAACCACAGCCGTGTTGTGGCCCTAAAGAAACAAAACCCTAAAGAAAAATACAGAAGGAAAGAAGAGGGGGGACACAAGAAGGAAAGAAGGAAAGAAGGAAAGAAGGAAGAAGGAAAGAAGGAAAGAAGGAAAGAAGGAACGCCGCTTGGACTATAAACAATACTGCTGCTTCAAACCTTTGTATCTTGAAATATAAAAAGGATATGACTGCAAATAAATACATTTTAGAAATCTACAAAACAAGACCTAGATCTTTTATGTAGAAAGCACATTTTTGTTCTGCCATTTAAATTGTCTAATTCACACTTGAAAACAGGCTTCAGAATCTGTCCAGAATTTCGGAGGGTACATACTAAAACTACTATCCAGATTTTGACAAAAAAAAGCAACAGTCATACTCAAAAATTAATATCGCCTAAACCACTTGAGCAAGGCTTATTATACCATCCAATAAATACACATGAAAATTGGCTGAGAGCTAGATTACATCATTATCTATGGATGGGGTTGATTCTACACTTTGCAACTAGATGGGCAGTTTGGGCTAACTCAGCAGCATGAACTGTCCTGTGCTATATGAATACTGGATCAATGTGGTCTAGTTGCATGGATTTAATAATAGATAGTATCATTTTTAGGATGAAGGCAATTGATTCTTTCAACAGTCAAAACAGTGCAACACCCAACAGGAGCAATTAACTCCCTGGTGTAACAGACTAACAGTGGATTATTTGTTACTGGAAAACCATGGCAAACGGGAGTGATTTCACAAGATAAGAACAATTAACAGAACTAAAGGTTGATATATACCATTATTACAAAATCGAAACAGATTGTTTCAATCCAAGGTTTTAGGGACGACGATCATTGCTTGAAGAAATACATTGTTCGGTGCCTTAGTTGGCCTTTAATCAGTTCAACCAAGATCAAAAAAATATAGCAAGTTGGAACTGCATAACAGAGGAAACCAGCAGCAGGCATTTGTCCATCTTGATTATTTTCGGTGTACAGATGGGTGCCTAACACGTCTCTCAAGAAACTACCATGAACTTAAAATAAATCGAAGTAGACAATTGTTTCCTTGTCAAGCGGAGAAGAGAGAAAAGGACAGATAGACAGACCTTGTATGGAGTCCTTGTCCGGAGCCGGCTTTCGGGGATGTTGAAGAAGCACCGTTAACTTCTTGATGTTGAAGAAGCTTGCCCCCTCCCCCACGTTGACTGCACGTTCATCATGAGCTTGCTGTTAGCACCGAATAAGTGGAAAACCCTAAAGAAACAAAACCCTAAAGAAAAATGTGGAGGCGGGCCGGAGATCACCGGCGGCGGAGGCAGCTGGAGGAGGGCGAAGACACCGGACGATGACGGTGGGCGGAGGACGGCGGCGGCGCCGGGTTTGACGGAGGACGGGCGGGCGACGCCGGACGGGTGGGTGGGCGGGCGGCGGATCTCGGGCGCGGCGGTCTTGGACAGTCGGAGGCGGTCGATGGCGGGCGACGAAGGGCGGGTGGGCGGCGCGGACGGGTGGCTGGCGGCGGATCTAGACGACACCGAGGAGGGATCTCGGAAATATATATATACTAACTTTATAGGTGCCGTTATCAATAAAAACCGACACCTATTTCTCATAATAGGTGCCGGTTTTTCCAAATAATCGGCACCTATTATGAGAAATAGGTGTCGGTTTTTATTGATAACCGGCACCTATTAGGAGAAGTAGGTGTCAGTTTTTAGTTGGATCCGACACATATTCTCCAAAACCCTATCCACTAACAATACATACACATGCAACTTAGGCTGCCAATGGGCCTGATATGTATGCATCAATTGATATATAATCATCCAGCAAATTAAATCCAACCATTGATTGTTACAACGGGACTGCATGCGAATATATTCATTCAGTTCCAAAATTACAGATTCATGTTTGTTACAATCAAATTCCAACTTATAAGTCGATCATTATTACTCCTTCTTCATGACCAATGCGAACATATGGGGCTTTCTCCTCTTCTTCGTCTTCTTCTCCGTCTTCTTGACTTTCTTCACCTTCGTCTACATCTGTTGCAAAAGGTGGTAACTCGTCAATTTGATCGTAGCCTTCCTCATCGGTGATATTCTCAACTCCAACAATGTTTCGCTTTCGATTGAGAACTACGTGGCGATCAGTCACCGATGAAGGGTCCTTGACATAGAATACTTGTGTTACAAAGTTTGCGAGCACAAAAGGTTCATCTTGATAACCCACATTGTTTAGGTCCACGATGAACATCCCGTACTTGTCAATTTTCAAACCACTTGGAATTTTGACCAATTGACACTGGAAAAGTGGTACCTTCAGCGGTCCATACTCAAGCTCCCAGATTGCCTCTATATAGCCATAGTATGTTTGTTTTACACCATTACCGTCGAAGGCATCTATACGGACACCACTATTCTGATATTTGCTCTTGGCATCCTGCGTTCTCGTGTAAAATGTATACCCATTAATATCATACCCTTGGAATGAATGAATAGTGCTCGCAGGCCCTCGAGACAAAACGTACAACTGGTCACTATCAGGATTCGCAGCCATGATATGCTTCTGTAACCAATCACCGAAATGCAGTCTATGCTGCTTAGCGATCCATGCTTCCGATTTGCCTGGGTTCTCGGTTCAGAGGGAGTTGTAATGCACATCAACAAATGGAGCAACCAAGGCCGACTGCTCGAGCACTGCGAAATGTGCTTGTCGTAGTGTTTCAAGGCTAGGAGCGAATATTGCTTTATGCCCTAAAGTCCCTTTCCCAAGTAGCCTACCCTCATGTCGGGACATCGGCACACCAATGGGACGTAGATCCATATAGTCGATGCAAAACTCAACCACCTCCTCTGTTGCATAACCCTTTACGATACTCCCTTCCGGTCGAGCTCTGTTACGCATATACTTTTTTATGATCCCCATGAATCTCTCGAAAGCCCACATGTTATGAAGATACACTGGGCCGAGAATCTTTATCTCTTTCACGATATGTATCACTAGGTGAACCATTATATCAAAAAATGATGGTGGAAAACACATCTCGAGTTGGCAAATGGTCACGATTACATCTGTCTGGAGCTTGTCTAGTGTGGTTGGATCGATCACCTTCTGATATATAGCATTGAAGAACGAGCACAACTTTATGATTGGGTTTCGCACCCTGTCTGGCAAGATGCCTCTAACCGCAACAGGGAGTAGTTGTGTCATCAGCACGTGACAATCATGTGACTTCATGCCCACTATTTTCTTCTCTCTAATGTTGACAAGTCTTTTAACGTTAGCGGAGTAACCAGACGGGACTCGGACACTCTGCAGGCACTCCAACAGGCTGATTTTCTCGGCGGCACTGAGGGTGTAGCACACGGGAGGGAGGTATTGTCGGCCATTGGGACGTTCTTGAGGATGTAGCTCGGACTTGATGTTCATGTCTACGAGGTCTCTCCGGGATTTCAACGTATCCTTTGTCTTGCCAGGTATGTTCAGCAGTACTCCCATCAAACTCTCGCATACATTTTTCTCAACGTGCATCACGTCGATTGCATGACGGACATCCAAATCTTTTCAATACGGTAGTTCCCAGAAGATAGATTTCTTCTTCCAAAGAGGCTTCTCACCACCCTTGCCCGCCGCACGTGTATTGCCATGCCCCTTACCAAATACATGTTCAATATCTTTTACCTCTTCAAAAATATCTCGCGTACGATGTATCGGAGTTGTCCCCTTCTCCACTGTGCCATCTAAATCTCTTCTATTGCTACGTGCGGGTGACCGGCGGAAGAAACCTCCGGTGGCACATGTACACGTCTTTCCAGTACCTCACCACCGCTTGCCGTGTCCCGCATGCACTGCACACATGCACAACCACCTTTCATTGTTGTCCAGATGTGTTGTCAGCCGCAGGGTAATCTTGAATGGTAACTAACAATATTGCCCTTAAGGTGAAGTACTCTCTTTTGTAAGCATCCCACATCTGCACCCCCTGAACCCATAGTAACTGAAGATCATCTACTACTAGCCTGAAGTAGACATCGATATCGTTGTCAGGTTGCTTGGGCCCTTGGATTAGCAGTGGCATCATGATATACTTGCGCTTCATGCACAACCATGACGGAAGGTTGTACATAACAAGTGCCACTGGCCATGTGCTGTGCCGACTGCTCATGTCACCGAATGGATTCATCCCGTCTGTGCTCAGCCCAAACCTAACATTCCTTATCTCACGTGCAAAATTTTTGTACTTTCTATCTATCTTTCTCCATTGAGACCCGTCGGCAGGGTGCCTTATCATCCCATCCTTCTTACGTTCTTCGGCGTGCCACCGCATCATCTTTGCATGCTTTTTGGTTGCATACAGGCGCTCAATCCGAGGGATTATAGGAAAATACCATACAACTTTAATTGGCACTTTCCTCTTCTTTAGGACGAGGCCACCGCTGTCATCATCGGCATCATCGTCGTTACCTTCACCCTTATACCGCGGTGCTCCGCAAACTGGATATGCATCCAGGTCTTCATAGTCACCCCGGTATAGGATACAGTCATTTCGACATGCCTAAATTTTTTGCACCTCCAGCCCGAGTTGACAAACAACCTTCTTTGCTTGGTATGTCGTTTCTGGCAGTACGTGACCCGCTGGAAGGAGGTCTCCGATCAGCTGTAGAAGCTCTGTGAAGCTCTTGTCGCTCCAGCCGTTGGTTGATTTTATCTGCAACAACGAGAGGACGACGTGTAATTTGGTGTGCTCCTCGTTGCAACCTGGATAAAGCGGTGTTTTTGAGTCCTCCACCATGGCTTTAAACTTCTCGTATTGTCTGTCATCGCTGTAGGCTGTCTCTCCATCCCGTAACATCTGATCCAACCCATGTGATTCGTCATTGTCGTATTCACCTTCGTCAGCAGGTAACTCCACATTGTCTTCATGCATTGCATCGCCATGATTGTCCACACTGTCATTCTCATCTTCACCGTGATTGTCTTGACATGTGTGATTACGCATAAAACCTCTTGTTAGCAGATGCTCGTGAACTTGTTTTGCGGGAAACTGTCTCTCCTTCCTGCAATCAGAACATGGACATGCAAATATTCTGTCATGCTCAACGACCGGGAACTCGTGGCCCCGATCACGAACTTGGTTACTCCCCTGGCATACTCCAAGGTACCCCACTTCGCATCGTTCATCCCTCCTTCATCCATCGGTCCTACGGAAATTTTTAAAAAATGTGACGTCTTCATATAAATGACATTATTTTATTTTGGTTACATTACTGTACGGTGATAGTCTCTTCAAATTTGACAATCCGAAATACTTTGAATTAAAGAAAGAGACATAAATGACATAAATGGTGTCATGCATCTACTAGCATATACACACAAATCACAAAAGAATATCATAAAGAATCATGTACACAAATAATAAACAACTAAAATATACTAACCTTTAATTTTTCTGAAAATTTTTGGCAAAACCTTCCCCCCTCTGTTTCGTTCTACACATGAAGACCGAATAAAAATGAGCTAAGTGGTTGAAAGGTGGCATTTATAGGTGGTCGGAATATAGGTGTCGGTTTTTAACAACAACCGGCACCTATATTACGCAGCTTACAGCGTAAGGAACCTTATAGGTGTCGGGTGAAGAGCAAAACCGGCACCTAAAGTATAGGTGTCCGTTTTTACTATTAACCCGACACCTATTTAGGACAAATAGATGCCGGTTCCTTTTAAGAACCGTCACCTATACTATAGGTGCCGGTTTTGCTATTTACCTCACACCTATTTCGTACTATAGGTGACGGTTATTAACAAGAACCGGCACCTATTCTTTACATGCTACCGAGCCTTTTTTAAGCAGTGACACCACGAGCCATTGGATACACGAGGCATGGTGATGACGTCACTTAAAAGAATGAAGAGATACAGTAGTATTTGGAAGATAGAATATGATGGATAACAGGATAAAGGGTGAGGATGCACGTGCTTGGACCATGCATATGTGTGATCATGATAGTATCGCTACCACAGAAATAAAATAGTTGTCACTGCCGGTTCAAAAACAGCAGCAATGCCAGTTTTTGTTCGGGCAGTGGGCAGGGGACAGTCCGGCTGCTCAACTGGCAGTAATGCCCCTCCAGAAAAAAAAAGAAAAAAGGAGGGAAAAAAGGGTTCACAACCATGATTGTCACAAATTAATTCAATATTTGTATCCCTGCTAATTTGTATCCAGGAATCAACATTTAGGGATCAAGAATAACCTGTACTACAACTTTGCCACCATTCACTTCCCATTCACAACAACTATAAATCCTTTACATTCATCAACAAAAATTGAACACAGAAAATAAACACAGTAAGACCAACACTGAGCCACATCCACCATCTCCAGATCCACTCACGAAGACGTGCCCCTTGTGGACCCTCTCGAGCCATCATCAGATCTGACCGCTACCAGTCCCTTTGAAGGCATTGTCACTAGATTCTTTCCTAGCCACTCTGCTCTAGTCCCCTATCACCCTGTCCAACTATTGCCCATCCACTCGATGGCGCCATCGCAGGATCCTCGCCGCTACCACACGAGCTTGTCCGATGACGAGTCTGACCGCCAATGAGCTTGTGGTGGCCAGATCTAGCTGCCTTCAAGATTAGGATGGTGGGAAGGCAGAGGTGAAGAGGGAGGTCAGCCATAGGCCGGGGAAGAGGAGGTGGCGACACATCGCCGACATCAGTAGGCTAGGGATGAGGCGGAGAGGGGAGGGGATGAGAGGGGAGGCGAAGCACAGAATGGTAGTGTTGCTCTACCACTGTTGGTCAGATCCAGTGTTATCCTAAATGGAATTAAACAGCCGTCTAAATGAAATTAAATGGTAAACGGAGGTTACCTGCCCTGTTTTGCACCTAATCGGTGTCCTAGACGGTTGAACCATCTAATCGGTCCTGGACGGCAAAAAACAGTCTACAAAATCTAAACAAGATGGTTTTTAGGCGGTTTGAACCAGTTTAGTGCACCGTTTAGGAGATAGTGGACACTGGACAGCGCGGAGAAAGGGAAAAATTACTATATTACTATTGTATTACTATGAAGTCAGTTGTTTGTATGAACTTATGTGTGTTTAATTTTACTGCCTTTAGTTTCTTGGTTGATTGTAAGAACCAGAACTGCTTTATGTATATGTTAATTATGTCTCTATGAATGTTTGAATGCGAAGTTTGAACACATAAAGGATTGTTTAAATTGGTATGATATGAGCTGACATCAAAGATGAGAAGTTTAATTTTGTTATTTATACATGTAAAATTGTGCTACGGTAGCAAACCATTTAGCTCATCTAAACACCGTCTAAATTCGTGTAGATCGTTTAAACGCTAAACTCTAGGTCACCAACTATTTAGCAAAACATGTTTAGGAAAACACTAGTCATATCAAATTGGAAGTGATAGGCCATCAATGATAGACCGTTCTGTGGTACTGTATGGTGATGCTTAGTTGACTAGCTTACAATTGCAAAAACTTAATCTAAGAAATTATTAGGAGTGGACCTTAATCTAGTCTCAAGAACATGTGGTAAACATTGATGCGGAATTATTAGAAATTGGCAATTGACCTTCTTGATGCGATGAGGAAGGGATGAATGCCGGTTGCGGAAGAGGCAACAATGAAATTCCTCCCATGTCGAGATTACATATCATCTCAGGAATTTTTCTGAATCAGTTCACAATTATGAATCGATGCGGTTCTGCCCTGCAAGCTTGTCTTGTGCTCACATTAATTGGGTTGAGAGATTATGGAGAGAAAAAGCACGTTGAATGGCCTCCATCGGAAGAAGCTCTTCTAACTTAGTACCGTCTAACATGGGTCGCTGACATGTGAACTCACGAACTGTGAGGTCTATATGTTAGCCAATCAAAATAACAGAGCACTAAGTTAGATGATCTATTTCCCTCCTCCTCTTATAAAACATTAATTCTGGCAATAGGACCTGACCCTTTTATGTTTAGCCCCCAATCAAAGACATATTTATATGTAAATCCTTATGGCATCTAATTATTTTCCCATGAAAGATGCACCTAGCACTTCTAGTCAAGAACCTAGTTTATACCCCGAGTCTTTTATGCCAATAAAACATGATGAACAAACGCCTGTGAAAAATCATGAGGAGGATAACACTATATCTACTCGAAACAATAAGAGACAAAGGACCACAAAGTCTTTTGGTAATGGCTGCATTATATACCTTGGGGATGAAACTCCAAGAACCATAGAAGAGGCATATTCATTTTCTGACGCTGACTATTGAAAGAAAGTGGTACACAATGAGATGGACTCAATTATGTCTAATGGTAGTTAGAAAGTCGTCGAGCGTCCTAACGAGTGCAAACCTATAAGATGCAAATGAGTTTTCAAGAAAAAAGTTTAGGCCTAATGATACAATTGAAAAGTACAAGGCAAAACTTTTGGTCAAGGGTTATATCCAAAAAGAAGACGAGAATTTTTTCGACACTTATTCATCAGTTGCTTGCTTGACCACTGTCATGTCCAAAAATTTATCCCAAATTTCAACACTATTTCGTGTATTAATCCCTGTCCGGGAATCAACCAGGTTACACAAAATGACAAATCAATAAACAGATCCAAACGTAAAATAAAGCGTAAAATACTTACAGCAGAGGCACTTAGTCCTCACACCCAAGAGAAAGCAGCAGCGGAAAGAAGGATGATCCTAGCGACAGTGGCAGGCCATGGGATGGTCCGGGTGGGCCACGGCCCACCCAAAAGCAGGCCCACCCGTCCCCCTCCCCCCCCCCCGTAATTTCCACCCGATCTGAGGCGACACCATGACGGTTTGTCTCCCCGAGTGCTGGGCCGCGGCCGCGACGCTCTGCCTGCCTTTGCCTACATGCGTGACGTCGCCTCTGCCTGCCTACGTGACTGCGTCACCGACGAGGCTGCATCCCTGACCCTGTCGTGTCGGCCGGTCCCTGTCCCTACCGACGATCACTCGATCTATTTTTGTAACAGGTATGCCACCACATACATCAACAAAAGTTGCTTCCTTTGGTTTGGTTTTACAAGATTGCTTATCAGTTTTCTTTTTTTCAACACAGTCAATGGATGTATATGGTCTAATTTCTAGATTAGCTAAATTCCAGTTCCACACCAATTCTGACTCCAATTTGGAGAGAGAAAGGATTCTCCTATGGACCAGTGTCTCTGTGTCAGCACGCATTCATACCTCAATCATTGGATGTGTGTATTTATATGATCACATCTTCATCCATTTCCTGTAAGGAGTTCTTAGAGTTGCTACCTTTGTGTTTGGTGCCTTTCTCTTTGCAATCTGTAAGGAATTTCAGATAGGAGGTGAATTCCAGGCTAAGTTCATCACTGACTCTGGCTGGGTAATTTTTTTCCAGGTCTTTGAAGGAGGAGTATGATCAGGCTGTGGGTGGTGGTCACATCTAAAATCTAGTGTTCAGAAGGCTGGTAGCATTAGCAAGATAAGGTGAGCTTGGTTACTTTTGGATATTTAATTTTCATGTGCCCATGCTTCATTAGACATTAGGTGCTCTATGTAAACAAATAGATATATTTTAAACGCATATTTGAGATGCCTGACCGGTCAAGCCTGGAATACTCATGCAGTCGTGTTCCCTCTGGTTTGGATTTCACATAAAAAACAAAGTTGTGTAGATGCTTTTCTTGACAAATGAATGAACTAAGTCCATGTGCAGGCAAACATTGACTGATCTCCTGATTATATTAGAAAAAAGATATTTCACGTGATTAGTTTTATGAAGAAATTCTATAGCTATCCTACTTGAACACCAAGTTATTAATATATGTACATTGCACAATCCCTGCGGCAGATTGTGGTAGATTTATTGAAAGATGAAGAGGGATGGAGATATTGCTTCTATGTTTCAGAAACACGAAGCAAAGAAGCTTGCTTCTACATCTTCGCCATCTCCGCCTTCTCCGATTGTGGTACAAGAACAGACTCCACACCAAGATCTGGCGGAAGATGTCTCACCGATGTTGCCGCTGTTACTGCCCCCACCGCCTGTTTATGATATTAATCGTCTTCCATATGATCCGGCAGAAAGAAAACCCATTGAAAGCTATCCAGTCAATGATCAAGATGTAGTGCGAAGAACATATATTATTAAAGGTTCGTGCTAATCTTGGGCACATGAATTTGAGAAAAGAAAGATTGGGACTAGATATCGACAATTCAATGCTTTATGGTTTCATAGATACAATTGGCTTGAATATAGTATCAAGAATGAAGCTGCATTTTGTTTTGTATGCTACTTATTCAAAAAGGAAAAGGCAAGGGCAATAGAACTGATGCTTTTACCAAAGGTCGTTGGAGAAATTGGAATAGAGATGATGCACTTGATAAACATGTGGAAGGTGTGGGAAGTGTGCATAATGCAGCTCAAGAGAGATATAGTTTATATTTAAATCCTATTGTAGCCGTTGATGAACAACTTGAAAAGGTCAGCAGTGAGGAGTTACACCTTTATAAAATCAGATTGAGATATTCATTTAGATGTCCGTGGACATGATGAAAGTGAAGAATCTAGCAATAGAGGGAATTTCATTGAACTTTTGAAATGGATGGCATCAAATAGTCAAGAAGTGGATAAATTTGTTTTGAAGAATGCTCCAGGTAATTGTACCTTGACTTGCCCAAAGATACAAAAGCAAATTATTCAATGTTGTGCTATGGAAACTATAAAAAAATTATTGATGAACTTGGTGATGAGCATTATGCATTTCTAGCTGATGAGTCTAGTGATATAAAGAATAACTAGCTCTTGGTTTGCATTATATTGACAAATTAGGAAGGCCATGTGAGCGGTTTCTTGGAGTAGTGCATGTTGATAGTACCACTTCATTAGCACTTAAGGAAGCCATTGAAGCTTTACTTGTTAGTCATCATCTCACTATAACTCAAATTCGTGGTCAAGGTTATGATGGAGCTAGCAATATGAAAGGACAAATCAAAGGGTTGAAAACATTGATAATGAAAGAGTCTCTTTTGGCTTATTATGTCCATTGTTTTGCACATTAACTCCAATTAGTATTGGTTGTTGTTGCCAAGGGAAATAATGATTGTGTGTGGTTTTTTGATCAAGTGTCTCTCTTGTTGAATATTATTGGGGTTTCTTCAAAGAGACATGACATGCTTCGAAATACAAGACTTCAAAATGTCATGAAAGCAATTGAATGTGGTGACCTAGAAACCGGAAGTGGATTAAATCAAGAGATGGGGTTACCAAGACCCGGTGACACTCGATGGGCCTCTTATTACAAAACTATTCTGAACATTATTTGTATGTACCCAACAATTCGTGATGTGCTCATAAGTCTTGGAAAAGATTCTTCACAAAAGTCTGATTGGCCAAAGGTACATACTATGGTTGGAGTGTTTGAGTCATTTGATTTTATTTTCAGTGCACACTTGATGCATGTCATTCTTGGATACACAAATGATCTATCAGAGTGTTTGCAAAGAAGAGACCAAGATGTTCTAAATGCTATATCACTTGTTAGGATGGCAAAGAGTAGAATGCAACAATTGAGATCTGATGGGTGGGTTGCATTCCTTGAAAAGGTCACTACATTTTGTAGTAAACATAATATTGAAGTTCCTGCAATGGAAAGCAATTATGTGCCATATGGTAGATCAAGAAGGTTTGCACCAAACCAAATAAATGATGACCACTTCAGAAGAGAAGTATATAATGGGATCATTGATCAAATTAGTCAAGAGCTTGATAATTGCTTTGATGAGGTTAATAGGAGTTGCTTTCCGGTATGGCAGCTTTGAGTCCTGCTAACTCATTTGCATCTTTTGATGCATCTAAGGTATGTATACTTCCTGATTTATTATATGGTAGCCTTAATTTCTTTGACTCAACTATTTCTTTTGTTACATATTAGGTACGTCGACTTGCTGATTTCTATCCAAATGATATTAAAGGGTCTGAATTATCAAGACTTGAAATGCAACTCGATAATATATTGATGACATGAGAAGAGAAGATATCTTCAAAGCTCTAAACAGTCTTATTGAACTTTCAATTAAGCTTGTTGAAACTAAGAGGGATAAAGTTTATGATTTGGTGTATCTACTTCTCAAATTTGTATTGATTCTACCGGTGGCAACAGCAAGTGTTGAGAGAACATTTTCTTCTATGAATTTCATCAAGAATAAGCTGAGAACTAAAATGGGAGATAGCGTTTTGGATGATTGTCTAGTCACATTTATCGAGCGTGATATTTTCTTCAAAGTGTATGAAGAGGATATAATAGATACTTTTATGGCCATGAGAAAGAGCAGAACTAATAAGAAGCCATAGTCTGCGGCCAAGCTCAGGTTAGTTTCTTTGTATCAAATTTAGTTTTAAATACTCCTTGTTGGTGCCTTTTAGTGAATTTTATACATATATATTGGCCATTATATATGTGGCATGTTAATCTTTTCTGACTCAAACCACCCCCGCTGACCCTCAGCTCGCCATCGTCGTCCTCGACCCACCCAAACCTAAAATCCTAGGTCTGCCAATGCCTAGCGGGGCTTCAGCTCCACTCCATAGGCAAACTCAACTGGAGTCTGAGCCTTGGTCCTCTAGCAACGTCTTCAGCTCAGAAGTACTAGACATCTGGAAAGGGGGAAAATAACAAGATTGAGTACAACCACCGTACTCAACAAGCCACACCAATGATGCAGACGTGCAAGGAAAGACAAAGGGAGGCTTGTGGCTATTTTGCGAAAAGCGGTTAAAAATCTTTCTAGTTTAAAAATAGTAAAATAGTTGATTAATTAGGTCATGATTAAATCTCCACGATCAACGCTACAACCACGTTGAACAGGCCCAACCATTCCACCTAAACTAAACTAGTTTATTACATCAAATTATTAAGGGTGAGACTAATCATGGTGAATCTGGTCGATCGCCCATGACCACGGGCATGACTATTCGAATAGTTATACTCTGATCAGAGGTGCACAACTGTACCCATAAGACATGATTTCACACATGTTGTCATGCCCCGAAGTATCGCCACGATACTGTAAAGGGGGAAATCGTGACAAGACCCTTCACATAACTCCTCCTAACCAAGCGCACCACACCTCAGGTTTCAGCCCCATCCCTAAAAAGGCAGTGGGCAGCCCCCTCTCATGCCGTGGTAAATCCGGAAGCCGATCAACCGGATGCCTCGACCGGCCCAACTTCATCACGCCCACCCTCGCCTGAGAACGTCAGCTAGGGAAGAGGTACATTACAAGTCCAGCAGTTGCCCATTCTTGCTTGTGGTAAGCACTGTTAGTCTTTCAGGGTTTCCCATGAACCGGTCCTTAATTGGCATGGCTGCGACAATCCAAACCATGTACCCACAACCCACCATTAAGTCATATTTTAGTTGGGCAATTACGACCACCACAATGGTCAGGTATCTTGAGCGAAAAGCTCATCAGAAGTTAAATGTAGATAGTGTAATTATTCCATTAAATGAGCTAGTGATAATTAAGCATGGCTAAGCATGTATAATTCTAGCAAAAGTCAACATAAGTGACACAAGTTAGTCAAATTAATCACCCAAGGTTAACAAAGGTTGGATAACAATTAGGTATGGCTCAAGCGAACAGATAGGTAAACTTTGTTCCCATATAATTAGCAAAACATGCACTTTATTTGCAAATGTAAAATATTTCATAAATTAGGTACAACATGCTCAAGGGAGAATGTGTGACTTGCCTTACTTCTTCAAACAATCTTCCAAACTCTTCTCCTTGCAAGCGCGAACTTCCGAACGGCGGAGTCTACACGCTGGCATGCAAAACGAGGAAAAATCCTAATAAAAACCAAGTAAACAGTATATAAAAAGTAATCAAACATGTAGAGCTCAATTTTAGATGAATTTTGCAATTTGAATGGCCTAATTTGGAGTTCGTATGAATTAGATATGAATTTTAGAAGTTTTAGACCATTTAGATAAATTCTAGAAATTAAATTGATTTATTGCGTAATAATCAATTAGTTTTACAAAGAAAAAGGCTAGGGCTGATGTCAGTGGAGGCAGCGGCGGCGCGGGCCTCCGTGGACCGAGCGGGGGGTGAGGGATGACAGGTGGGCCTCACCTATCATCGACTTGGGAGGAGGGTGTAAAACACACTTGCGCGAGAGGGAGGAAACAAATGGGCAGCGCTCGGGCAAGCTGTGCGGGAGGCGAAATGGGCTTTTTGCGGGAGGGAGAGAGACAGCGGGACGGGCGGTGAACTAGGCGGAGAGAGGAGAGAGAAGGGAGGTGATTTGGACTTTTAGGAATGGGCCAGAAACATCCCATGAACAGGAACAAGAATTTTAATTTGTTTTTTGTTTAATTACATAAATGAACTTTGTATTACTAAATTATTTTTGGAGCTCGAAAATTTCACGGAAAATTTGAGAGAATACTTTAGGAGATGGAGAATATTATAAAAATATTTCCAGCCATGATTTTTAAAGGAAAATTTTGATTTTCTTAATTTATTTGACTTCATTAATTGCTTTAAATTTTATTTAATTTCTAGAAAATTAATTATTTAATTATTGTTAATCCTAAACGAAAATCGGGGTGTGACAACCACAATTCAAGTATTTGAGTACTACTTGCTGTGATAGCCTCTCATGGTCTTCTCATTCATCAGATAGGTGTTAAGACAATTTTTTAATGGGGAGTTGGAGGAGGAGATCTACATGGATCAACCAGACGGGTTTGTATTAGAAGGTCAAGAGAGAATAATGTGTAAGCTGTTGAAGTCATTGTATGGGCCTTGAGAAGTGGCATGAAGAGTTCGACAAAACTCTGATATCTGTTGGCTTTGTTGTGAACAAAGCTAACAAATGCATGTACTATTGCTATGATGGGGGAGAGAGTGATTTTGTGCTTCTATGTCGATGACATATTGATTTTTAGGACTAGCCTCAATGTGATTGAGGATGTCAAGGACGTTGTGTCCAAAAGCTTTGCGATGAAGGATTTAGGATGGCTAATGTTATTCTTAACATTAAGCTACTGAGGAAAAGATGATGGTGGGGTTACATTCCTACAATCCCACTATGTGAACAAATTCTTGAGTCGCTTTGGTTATAGTGACTGCAAACCACCTTCTACTTCTTATGATCCTAGTGTGCTATTAAGAAAAAACCGAAGAATAACAAGGGATCGACTAAGATGCTTCTAGATCATTGGTTCACTGATGTATTTTGCTAGTGCAACGAGACCTGATATCTTATTTGTTGTGAGCAAGTTGAGCCGTCTTGTTTCAAATTCAGGAGATGCTCACTGACGTGCTTTCGAAAGAGTAATTAATGCACTATCTAAAAGACACTATGAGTTATGAAATTTACTATGCTGGGTACTTAAAAGTACTGGAGGACTATAGTGATTCAAATTAGATCTCTGATGCTGAGTGGATAAAAGTCATAAGTGGATATAGTGTTCACACTTGGAGATAGCGGTTTTTCCTGCAAGTCTGGCAAGCCGACCATCTTAATGAGGTTAACAATGAAAGCAAAACTCACAGCATTAGACACCGGCACTGTTGAGGCCGAATGGCTTGGTGAGCTCCTGATGGATTTGTTGATGGTTGAAAAACTAGTACGAGCTACCCTGATGAATTGTGATAATTATGATTATTAAGGTGAACAGTTCGAAGGACAACATGAAGTCATCTAGGCATGTCAAGAAAAGATTGAAACCTGTCAGAAAGCTGAAAAACTTTGGAGTGATAGCATTGGACTTTGTCCAGACTGCTAAAATTTTGACAGATCAGTTCAATAAGGGCCTATCGCGTAATGCGATAGACAGTGCATTGAGTGAGATGAGCTTGAGACCTACTTGAGTTACTCAATAGTGGTAACATATCCTATGTGGTCGGAGGTCTCGTTAATTAGGATGGTGGAACAAGCTATTGGGTAACTAGGATGAAAGACCCTTAAAAGGCTCATTTCTTTGATGTATTTCTCTCCTTGTCTGTATAGCAGTTGGTGCATAACTTAATATGATCCGAGTGAGTTTTCTTAAAGCAGAGATGTTGGCATGTTGGCATATAAAATATCTTAGAAGGAACACACCTATATGAGCCCGACTACTCGTCACAGTCTAGGATCTTGGGTGATCTCTAGACAATCATGAAAAGGCCTAGAGTATGACTTATATGCTCCAAACAGAAAGGATGCTAACGACGTGTCGTGCAGGCTGGTAGGGCCATGGCCAAGGCCGAGGCATGGTGTTGTTGCTACTCTCCTTATGGACGTTTCATTTTATGAGAGAAAAAGTAACTGATGGAGACTTGTTACTCCTGTAATGAACAGAGCAATTAATCAGGATTAATCACTCGTGAAACATCTCTCGTTACCCCCACCTTCGGGATAAACAGAATATACTTCAGTTCATCTCCCTAACGATTGGTTCTTCTTTGGTACACACCTTCCTCCTGTTCTTCTGCACTTGAGCAGCTTTGATAAGTACAGCTTTGATAATCTCAGTTCTAAGCACTTACGCGCACAAGGCGTTGCCTTCAAAACTCCGTCCACCTAAGAACCTGTGTCACTAGGCAAGCGATCAAGTTTTTGGAGTGTGTTCTTAGCACGACTACTCTAGCACTACTTCATCTACATCAAGTTTTGCTTTCTCGACATCAATGTCGACTAGCACCGGCAATAGAGGGAACGGCGGCAATGGAGGAGGAGGGAAATGGTGGCAACGGAGGAGGAGAGAACGGCAACGACGACACAACCACAACACCGCCGCATTTAGATTAGAGCATTCTCTGGATATGTTTTTCTCATCTCGATGTTAAACATGTTGTTAGATGTTATTAATAGGATCATCTCGATGTTAAACATGTTGTTAGATGTTATTATTTCTATTAGCATATTTATGTTTACCACAATGCTAAAATCACTCTCCTTTTGACATATCAGGTTTATTATGCTATATTTGTAGATTAATATATGTCAAAATATAACTATATTTTCAACACAAACCTTAATCCTAATAGTGTCTCAGAATACTCGCGATGGTATTCTTTGTTGTACTAAAGTTTGACGTGTTATCTTCAAGTATAAACATATTTCTTTGACACATAGATCCTCGGTGTACGTAAATCATGTATATTCCGATGTGTTTTGCATGCTCTGCGTCCTACAAAATGGAGCGGATTTGTACGTGCAGTGAACCAACACCTATATACTCCTCCAACTTATTCTCTCCTCTCCCATCTGATCTGGGTAGAACATGCGAAGAATAATATTCTCTTCATCTTCATCTTCATCTTTGTTTCACACAAACATGCAAAGAACTAACACTGCATTGTAGAGGCCTGATGTGCATCATCAATCATACTAAATCTTTTCGATTTAGATGACTTGAGTTCCTAATGCCTCCCATTCCTACCGGTGCACACTATTCCTGATCCCGTCGTGTTTTGCGATTAGGTAGCTCATGGAATTCTGTACATTCGATCAGTTGGGCTGTTGCCATACTTTTATAGACATGGACCCTTGGCCTACTATATAACTCTAAGGTCTGCATGCATACAGCGAAATTTTGGCATTTATAATTTTAATTTTTTAAAGATTTATAAAAATAATTTCCGGATTCAAAAATTTGCAAAACTAGTCCCTTCCCGCCCTCTGGAAGGGCGGGATTTAAACGGAACGCACGCGTGTAATTTTGCATTTTGCCCCCTTCCCACCCTTACGAAGGGCGTTTTTTCACTGTTCATTTTACTGCACAGTGAAAAAACGCCCTTTGTAAGGGCGGGAAGGGGGCAAAATGCAAAATTACACGTGCGCGACAGACGACATCCAACGGCCGTCTGCCACGTCGGATAAAACGCCCTCTGGGAGGGCCTTTTTTAAATCCCGCCCCCCAGAGGGCGGGAAGGGACTAGTTTTACAAATTTTTGAATCCGAAAATTATTTTTGTAAATCTTTAAAAAATTAAAATTATAAATGCTAAAAATTCTGCATACAGCGAGGTGAATTGGGTACAGCTCAGAACACAATCGTTCACCAGCCGTTGGATGTTGATCAATTATGTCTTCATGGACTGCTCAGTACATATCAAGATTTAATTTACCTGCTACCACATGTGCAACCAAAAAAATGTTAAGTTTTAGGATGGTAGTAGTATATGTATTGCATTGGTGATTTCTAAGACAAGTACATCTTTTCAACAACTATTTGGTACACTATATACTAGTGAACTGTTCAAGGTACACACCAGCGAGTGTGTTACACTGTTATGGACTCTTTTGTTGGCAGCAAAGGCAGGAACTGAACTAGATAATGTTAATGTCTGTTAAAGACAAGAGTTCATTACAAATTGGCTATAATAGGGACCCTTTGCCTATAGTGGTATGTTAGTGTTATACTGGTATGTTCTTGTTGAGACCCTTTGCCTCTCAAACATCTGGACAGCAAAAAAAAAATCGTGAAGCAGTAGCTCAGATCAAGGACAAGCAATGTTTTTTTATCAAAGAAAAATGTTAAAATGTTAGATGAATCCAATCTTATAAGGAAAATCTGCATGAAACCCTTTGGAACAAAGAGTTGCCCCTACAAATTCATCTGAAATTCATACGAAATATATGTGCATTTTTTATATATAGGAACTTTTGGAGGAAACAAGCATGGGTCTCAATGTCGCACTCATGTTTTCTCATTCCCGTGTCTTGAAATTTCTTGTTCCGGTGTCTCATCTAAACAACAGTTTCAAAATTTATTGTGATCCTACTCTAGGAAGAATACAATCAACATGACATTCTTTCTTTTATTTTTTCATTCTTGTGTTTTTACAATCCGGTATTCTGAACATGGCCTAATTTTCTGGAGTAGAGCAGCTAGAGAGAATAATAGGATTATGACAGTAGAAGGATGATCAAACCTTCATATTCTCATACTGTTATTACGGTGGATTTGGTGTGTCTGAGATACATGACTCGTGATGGTATGTTTGCTGTACTAAAAAATTAAGTTTCTTGCGTTCTCTTTAAGCTATCTTTGCATATTTCTTTGACATAAGAACCTCAATGTAGACCAAGATAAACTTTGCAGGATGTCATTTTTGGCATTGGACTATGTCTATATATATATATATATATATATATATATATATATATATATATATATATATATATATTGGAGCAGTGACGCATCTAGAAAAAATATTAAGAGAGGGCTAAACAATCACATTCAAATGCTTATTATTAATGTTGGTTCTCAAGATTTCGTCTTCAATTAACTCAATAGCTCTTCGTCTATATGTGATCAATAGCACCATACAAACATCCAAATCAAGTCATATATGCAAACAATTTACTATGACTTAAAACAATACACCAATCAATGAAGATAGAGTAGAGATTTTAAATTAATCTACGCAAAACTACGAACACGTGAGCACAGAAATCACATTAATCGAATTTAAAAATGAGAAAGTTACGTATAAAACAAGTTCTAGCGGTTGGTTAGAAAGAAAATAGAGTTTAGAGGGTTTAAAATAAAAAAATAGATCTATACATAATTATGTATACAAATTGGAGATGTAGCATATAAAACAAGGGTGGACTGTGAGAGTATTTATTGAGGAGTTGAGGAATTATCTGGTAAGAGTTAGGGATCAAAATATAAATATTTTTGAACTATTACGGACTAAGGGTTAAATACAAAATAGGTCAGAGTTTCTTAAACAAAAGTAACAAAGAGATATGTGGCTTCTAATCTAAACCGTTGATCTTCGATCGATCGATACATGAGTCATCTTCTTCTACCTCTAGCTGCTCTACTTCTTTCTTCTTTTTCTTTCTCCCATGACAGAAATTTCTAGAGGGGGCTAAGGGGTTCTTCGGTGGTAGGGGACTAGAGCCCCCTAGCCCCCCGCTAGATCCGTCACTGTACTGGAGTAGCTTATTGGAGTTTGTTTAATTTGTACCGTACTGCCTCTGACAAAGCACGGTTCATTAGATATTGTATATGTACAAAATAAATTGAAATTTCTGCTCCACAACTCCAAATGTCTGATATAATGAAATAGGTCCTCATGCTTTATATTAGAAATTAAAATATCAATATTACGGCTCTAGTTGGATGGACTCTGGAACATTAAGTTTAATAAATACAACGCGTGAGAAAATCTTTAATAAATACGATATGAACAAATGTACACATCGCCCCTGTTGTCAGTTCACTTTGGTTTTGCGGCAATTTGCCAAAACACACCACTGCCATTGTTTTAACATATCCGGCTCAACTAGCTAGAGAAAAAATTATGAAATGATAACTTTACCCTCATTCAATAAGTTTAATATATAGGTACAAGATTAATTACATCATAGCACATGATAAATCTGGGTTTTCTTCTTACTACGTTCCATATGGTAGTCACTGAATGGGTGTGGAGTAGTCATTGAACGGATCGTTATGTATCAACAATCTTGAAATGACAACAGTTCTTGCATAATAATCTTGTGATACGAACGTCATACTTCAACTTTTGTCCCTTCCTTCGCTGTGCCTACAGCATTCAGGCTCCCAACAACTAACTTGAGCCAATACTCTTTAACTTGGTGGTTCACATGTTAGCATTGCTGATTCACAGAGCGAATGAGCAAAAAGAAAATTCGTGGACCTGTTCCACATCTCGTAGACAATGGGCCCTTAATTCTACAATATGCGGATGATATAATCTTTTTTATGGAGCATGATCTAGAGGAGCCCAGGAATCTCACGTTAGTGCTAAGCACCTTTGAGAAATTATGTGGGCTTAAAGATCAACTTTTATAAGAGTGAGCTTTTCTGTTATGGCAGGGGAAAGGAAGTGATGATGGATTACGTAAAGATTTTCAGGTGTGGTATGGGAAAATACCCATTTAAATATCTGGGTATCCCAATGCATCATAAGAGAATCTCCAACCAGGATTGGCAGGCTATTGAGGACAAACTCCAGAAAAATTAAGCAGCTGGAAAAGGAAACACTTGTTGGTAGGAGGGAGCTAGGTTGGTTTTGATTAATTCAGTTTTGAGTAGTTTGGCCATGTTCATGCTCTCTTTTTTTAGATAACTAAAGATATACTTAAGAGGCTAGACTATTACAGGTCTAGGTTCTTTTGGCGGTGTGATGAGCATAAGAAGAAGTATAGGTTGGCCAAATGGAGTGTTTTATCTAGCCCTAAGGAGTGTTATGGCCTCGGAATCCAAAACTTGGAAATACAGAATAGAATAGGTGTTTGCTAAGCAAATGGTTGTTCAAATTGATAAATGAGGAAGGGGTGTGGCAAACCTTGTTTAGAAAGAAATACTTGTCAAATAAGACCATAACTCAGGTAGATTGGTACCAATTAGTGGCAAAAGTTTGTTCTTTTAACCTTTCAGAACAAAGTGACTCATTCAAATGGAAGTTGAAAGGAGATGGGACTTTTACGGTCTATGTACAAGGGGATTATGTATCAAGATGTTATACCAAGGACATTTTTGATTTGGAAACTTAGAATTTCGCTAAAAATAAAGATTTTTCTGTGATACATGCAAAAGGGAGTTATGTTAACAAAGGATAATCTGGTGAAAAAAATAAAAAGTAGCACTAAGTGTTGTTTTTTAGCTCTACTGAAACCATACATCACCTTTTCCTTGGATGTCGTGTTGTAAAGTATATTTGGAGCGCTATACATATTACCTTTGGGATTCAACCGCCTAATAGTGTTGCGCATCTTTTTGGTAGTTGGCTTAATGGTTTGCAACCTAAGCTAAACTATCACTTTCTATGATGTATTGGGGCGTTATGTTGAGTAGTATGGTTATGTCGAAATGATACGGTATTTAATGGTACCAAAATTAATTCTTTTATGTAGGTAATATTTAGAGGAACACACAAGGTGTGGCAATGGGCCTTGTTGTTTAAAGAAGAAGATGGGAACATGATGAAGAAAGGATGCATGTTGCTAGAAGCCAATGTGATGGATTTTTTTTCCAAGCAGGAATGGAATTTTAGAGGAAGATTACAAGCGTAGACTTTATTTTTCTCTCTTGCATGTTTGAAACTTGCTTATTTGGATGTAATCCTTAGGCTGGTCGTGTAATCGTTTTGTTAAACTGCTGGGTCTACATACCATGTACCTATTTGTATTTTGTTTGGCCGTGTGCATTCACCTTTGGATGCAGATGCAGAGGCCGGGCGTTGCCCATTATCTAAAACAACTAACTAGAGCCAAAATTATCTCCAAAATCTACTGTCCTCACACGTCCTGTTTGAGCACATGAAATCGACGTCGGTTTCATGGCCAGTAGAGAAGCCGGTTGCTGCTTCAAGTCTAATTCCCAATGCTTCCAACTCCTACCTATCGACCTTGCTAGTTTCTAAAATACAATATATAAAAAAATGTGTATATGCTGCGTTGTTACATATATGCGCGGTTGCTCTACTCATGGGTGCAAGTTATACAGGGGATGGATGTCTGCGCACTTATGTGTACTATAAATGAGGCCGTGTGTATGAAAGCATGAAGACATCTACACTCTTTAGGGCAATAGTGTACCTCACCAAATATAGTATTTTTTTTATTTACCATCTATTCCATCGTGTTTTCTGCCACTGCCTCATATATTTTAATGTTATAAAATAATCCTTTACATATATGATTATATCATATTTCACCTGTACAATATAACATCTATAGATATAAAACTATCTAAAAAATCTCACTATTAATTTGTTTAATTTGTAGCAAAGCACGGGTATTTGGCTAGTAAGAAAATAAATACTACTCTGTTTTTAAATATACGACATTATTGTTAGTTGTTGTATATAATATTTAACCATTCATCTTATTTTAATTATATATTAAATATATGTTTTACAAACCTTAATAACTTAGACAAGATATTAAAAAATTACTTATACAGAGTTTTCTAAAAAATACTAGTTTTGAAAAAAAATGTACGTGACTTCACTATTTGAACACATCCACAATATGCTAAAAAGTAGGTAGTAAAAAGTCCTATTACCTGGTTCATCATTGTAGGGGTAGGTAGTAAGATGGGTAGTAATATCATCTGATAGTAGCACTACTATGGGCAACAAATAATAAACAAAGATTAAAAGTATATCTTCTTCACTCATCCATTTCTCTTAAATATGGGACCCAACTTACTACTATACATTGTGAGAACTAAAACAACTTCTACCTGGTTTTGCGGGTCCCACCCTTACTATCCACTTAGGGCACTCACGGTGCATCGACCAGTCATTCGTCATCGGCCTTCACTTAGGACATTTGACTCCATATTCACTCCTACCGTGACCAAACAAAGTCCACGCAGCCAAAATGAGCCACGGGTTCTTCTAACGGATCGAGGGTGTGTGGCGTGAGGATAGATGGGCGCGACCGCATTGCGGAGCTCGTAGCCTCGCCTCGTGCGGCTTCACGCATGCTTGCCCTAAAATTGCCAGTGGACAGGGGGAGGAGATGAGGGCTGCAGAAGGGAGGAGAGAGCCTTGATGCCCGTCGGAGAAGAGAGGACGAAAGGTGGAGCTGGTGGCGACAGGCTGGCCGGCGATGAGTTAGTGCAGAACCTCATCGCTGTGGTCAAATCTGCGCCCGTCATCAAGGCCACTCCTCTGCGCCACCGCCAAGGCCCGCCTCGGTGTCCTCCGTTGCCGAGGCCACTCCACCGCGTCGTTGGACATCAGCCCACCTCGAGGACCTCCACCACCGAGGCCACTCCTCTGTGCCACCGGCTATCAGCCCGCCTCCGAGTCCTCTGCCGTCGAGGCCCAATGCCAGATCCATGCCACCGAGCTCCATGCCGTCCCGCTCATAGTCTCCACGCTCCATGCCGACGAGCTTGTCGTGCGTGTTGGCCATGGGAAGAGGAGCACTGACTGTGGAAGGAGGAGAGGAGAGCCGGGGTCACTGGCTCACCACTCCATGTCGACGTGTAGATAGGAATTGGAAAGGAAGGAAGGAGCTCAAAGGTACAGTGGTGGCGGCCAGTGTTTGTGGAAAGCAGAGAGGAGAGTGGGTATCGCCGTCCTAGGAAGAGGAGAGGGAGAAGCCGAGAGGATAAGGAAGAGAGAGGGGGAATGGGGATTTTTATATTCTTTCCTGGATTCTAGGGTAAAATTTGGACCTTCACACAAATTTTAAAAAAATATGAGAACTAAAACAAAAATAATGCCAGGGGCTGAAATATAAAATCAAAGCCACTCCTACGACCACTTGAACTATAAAGAACCTAAATTTTGGATCTGTAGCCCTAATCTACTTGACACTCTGAAGCCTCTAATATGAGTGGCATACAATGTGAGTGCCCTTATAAGGTTGCCTTAGGACACCCACAATATAGAAATATAAGGGGTCGTAACCCTTTTGAGTTGTACATACACATCATAGATGTGGTTCTTATAAAGGTCTTTAGTTGAGCTAGCATTATACAAAAGGACTGGCCATAAGGAATAGAAAACACATTCTTCATCTCTCTCCCTGGAACTCTCCTCTCTCTCCAATACACCAAAGCCGCCATGAAAAAGGAAAGGGAGCATAGAAGCTAACGTCGCCGGAGTTCCTACCTGTTGTTGGAGTCTGTCCACGAGTTCCGCCCCACCAATTGTCGGAAGCTGTCCGCGAGCGTAGCCACCGTCATGGATCCATGTGAGACATCGCCGTAGCCAAAATCCGTGCGAGAACTACTGCCATCGCGGCCTCCTCCCACGAGTCAACACCGCCTTCATGCCCCTTCCTGCGAGCGCTGTTGTCAGATCTGTGTGCCTCCACAAGGGGTGGCGCCGCTGCTACCAGCGTGGCCTACTCCCGTGAGCCGCCTCCACAGGAGGCTTCCTCCTTCACATGAGATGTCACCATCGCCGAATCCACGCGCATACGCGAGGGGTGTCGTCGCTGCCACTATTGTGGCCTCCTCCCACGAGCCGCTGCCACAGGCGGCATCCTCCTCTGAATGAAATGTCGCCATCATCGAGTCTGCGTGCCTCCACGAGGGGCACCACCGCTGCCACTGGCGCGGCCTCCTCTCGCGACCCGCCACCACGGTTGGCCTCCTGCCCCATGCGAGACGCCACAGTCGTCGAATCCATGTGCCTCCATGAAGGGCACCACCATTGTCACCAGTAGCGAAAGGGAATTAGGAGAGAGGGAGATGATAGTGGTGGTTGGGATTAGTGTTTACTATATCGTGAAGGCCTGCCGTATCATCCCCGGGCGGTAGAGTGGTTTTTGTGCGAAAACCACGAAAACTGTGACGAAAGTGAATAGTGATGGAATTTAAATTTGAACCAAATTCAAATCGATGTCGTGCAGCGATTTTCGCTCAAACCGCGCCACATACCGCGGTTTTCACGACGATAGAGAGAAAAATTTATTTTTGTGACGTGTTAAAAATTTTGAAAAAAATACTAAAATTACTAATAAATATATTTTTGTGATAAAATGATTTTTTTCAAATTTTTTAAATTCGCACGAAATTATTCATACGAAACACATGGATACCGTATCGCACCCTCGTGATATGGCCGAAAACCACGAAAACCACGATGGTTTTCGTGATATGGTAAATCCTGGTTGGGATACTAAAGAAAGTGAACCAGCTTAATACCCCTTCTTGCTATATACACTGTGAGCATAATGCTATATTGTTGTTAGGCTCATCTGGGACCCACCATAAGACCAAGTTGTGCCATATAAATTGTTGGTGCCCTTAAAAGTTTATAATAGGGTAGGCCCACAGGTGTAGTTATTACCATATGGTATAATGTGTGAATGCAAAATATAAATATAAGGTGGGGTCCTATAAGAAATAAGATCAACCTTATGTCTCCTACGATCTGCACTCATACGTCATAGTATATAAATAATATAATTAAATTGCTTATTGTCGGTAGTAATCATATAACTTGATAGTTATAGTTGTTATTATCAGCTTCCACACTATATGTTGACAGTTAGCAAGGTTATTTTATTGCTTATTACCTGCTTCATGATTATATTGTGGTTGCTCTCACACACACACCAAAAAAAGGGCTACGCATCTAACAAGGCCGCGGCCCAGTAAAGCCCAGGGCCCAACAAGCCGAAGTGGGGTAAGGCGAGCTCATACATCCTCTCCTCGCGAGGCGCCGCCAAAAACCCTCAAAACCCCGGCCGGAGAAGTCGGCGGCGGCGAGATGGCGGCGCGGGTGAAGGACGTGGCGCGGCGATCGAGCAAGAAGTACGTCGATGAGGCTCTGTACCGGCGGCTATTCCGGCGGGGCTCCACGCCGCAGGCTGTGCGGGAGGAGGTGGACGGCTTCCTCGACAGCCGGAAGCGCGCCTTCAAGTGGGAGGTCGGCGTCTGCGTCCGCCGCCTCCGGAAGCAGGCGCTCTACCGCCCCGCCCTCAAGGTCAGACCCCGATTTCCCCCCCGCTATGCCGATTTCTTCGTGATTCATCATGCCCCCACGTGTGGTTGCTAGATCTGACCATGCTGGAAGTAGGAAACCGTGTGAGATGAGGTGTTCACTGATATGTGATAGTGTCTCTCTCTATCTTGTAAATGAATTTCTTTACTGTTGCGAATTCATCCCCTTTGAGATCAAATATATCACTGCGTTTTAGTCAGGTTGAATTGTTAGTTCCATTCAATAAAAAGGTGAAATACTTAACTTATTTCGAAAAAAAAAAGCGAAATGCGTAGTTTGATTATGTGCTAATGTTATCGAATGTTCTAAATGACGATCGAAGTATTTTGTACACGGGTGAAATAGCAACCTAGGTGGCCCATATATGTCTGCCTCCTTTACTAAGTAATGTTTTAAGCAGAGTGATTTGATTAATCATCAGCAGTTGAGCCTTTGTGAAATAGCACTCGGCTGTCTACCCATATTAATACGCTGACCTTTGGGGTCGTATTCGCTTCAATTTTTGATAGATTGAGGTATAGGTTACTGAAATACTACGAGTGCTACTAGATTACAGTGATCAGATCGTATAGTCTGCTGTTGTTTTTTGTTGCAGTGGAGTAGCATTTTACAGTGAAATGGGGGCATCTCAGCATTTTAACTGGCTGGGAACCAATCTGACTGTTCTTATGGAACACTGCACAGAACTGATGATGTCTCATTATTATCTGTGCTGCTAAAGGATCTGGACAGTGGGATAATTAGTTTCTTTCGACACCTGTAGTGCCAGTTTCTTGCTTGCCTTCCTAGCAAAATCAGCTTCCTGTTTATGCTTTCCTATTTGTACTGCTTTGTTAGGAAAGAGCAAGAATGCATACTGAAAACTCATTCTCTCTCTTTTCTTATGAGTTAATATTCATCTTTTTTAGAAGTTCTATTCCCCATGTTCAGTTCAACGAATATCATGGTTTCCTATGTTTCTCTAGGTCATTCCAAATTCCCAACTATTTATCCATGTTGAGCCGTCGTATAACAAATATGTGTTGGCTGTGTTCAGCATCTAATGGTAACTTCAACCTGGCAAGCTTTTGGCAGTTCTACCACAAGTTCACATACTAATTTGCACTTGGAACACCGTGACTCTTAACATCTGAATATGTTTGGCACCATTGTAGTGTATGTGATTGTATTTTTCTCAATTTTTTTAACCTGAAATTATTTTTTGATTTTTGGTTTGACTGACTGCATCTATTATTTATGTTTGTTAGAATTGATTTCTATGCTTTGTTTTTGTATAAAGTGTATCATTCATGTTCTGAACCATGAATTTTTGTATAGAATTATTGCTGTATTGCATTCCTTTATCCACCCTTTTTGTATCTGACTGATACAAAATTGCACCAAATATAATTAATGTGTACCATATACACTGAAATTATACTAGTTCAAATGAATAATATAGATTAATGTAAATATGACTGCGTTTGAACCGCTCATGTTACTTTGAAATGCGGAAAATATAGATTGCTTGTTTTCATTGTGGTGTATGTTAATTCCAAATGCAGCAAGCAGGGCATAAACGCCTAGAGCCAATTCCATACGAAAAATCACTATATTTCATTTTGTTACCTGCTTGTGGGTTCTGGATTTGAAATTGTAACTCCAAGCTAAGGCTAAATATATTTTCTTTTTTTTATTTATTTCTATAGCTTTCTGAAGTCATGGCAAGAAGAGGCATGAATCCTACAGTCAGTGACCAGGCAATCCGCCTTGATCTCGTTGCCAAATCAAGAGGCATTGCTGCTGCTGAGAAGTACTTCCTGGACCTCCCAGAAACTTCCAAAACTCATCTCACATATGGTGCCCTTCTTAACTGTTACTGCAAAGAATTAATGACCGAGAAGGCTGAAGCCCTAATGGAAAAAATGAAGGAACTCAACTTTGCTTTCACTGCCATGTGCTATAACAGCTTAATGACACTATACACGAAAGTCAACCAACATGAGAAGGTCCCTAGTGTCATCCAGGATATGAAAGCCGATGATGTGTTGCCTGATATTTATACTTATAATGTTTGGATGAGGGCGCTTGCAGCTCGTGAAGACATAAAAGGGGTTGAGAGGGTGATTGAAGAAATGAAACGGGATGGTCGTGTTACTCCTGATTGGACAACGTACAGTAACCTGGCTTCTATATATGTTGATGCTGGACTGTTTGAGAAAGCAGAAGCTGCTCTGAAGGAGCTGGAGAAGCGGAACACTAGCAATGATCTTGAAGCATACCAGTTCCTCATTACGTTATATGCCAGAACACAAAATTTAGTGGAAGTTCATCGTGTTTGGCGATCATTGAAGCGGAATCAACCAAGAAGGGCAAACATGAGTTACCTTAACATGATTCAAGCTTTGGCAAATTTGAAGGATCTGCCTGCTGCTGAGGCCTGTTTCAAAGAGTGGGAAGCTCGGCACATCAATCCACCTAAGACTAACAGAAAGGACCCTGGGACAGCTAAGACGTCATCTAATGAGACTGATGTCAAGGCAACCAAGGACAAGGACACAGATGATACTGAATTGAAGCACCCTAAATATGACATCCGGGTTGCAAATGCCATGATCAAAGCATATATTGCAGAGGGTATGTTTGACAAAGCTGTTGCTGTCAAGAAGCGCGCCAAGATGCGTGGTGGAAGACTAAATGCTAAGACCTGGGAAATTTTCATGGAATATTATCTCAAGGAAGGGGATCTCAAGATGGTTCACTGGTGCGCTGACCGTGCAATCAAGAAAGGGCACAGCACTGGTAGGATTTGGGTGCCACCACGTGAAGTGACTGAAACTTTGATGGATTACTTTGAGAAGAATAAAGATGTAGATGGAGCTGAGAAATTTGTCGAGGTGTTAAAGAAGGTGCAGAAGGATTTGGGCACGGTGGTGTTTGACCGACTGGTCCGCACATATGCAGCTGCCAGGAAGAAGCTCCCTGGGATGCGGCACCGCCTTAAGATCGAAAATGTGGAAGTCAGCGAGGAAACCGCCAAGCTGCTTGATTCTGTCTGTATTGATCAGTGAACGTGCCTTAGATTTGGATTATGTAATAACATCAGGATGCATGCAAATTCACATGGTTCTTTTGCAAAACCTGTAATTGTCGCTGTAGGCTGAAATTTAGCACAACATTTATTTTTGTTCCTCGGCTGCTTCGACCCAGTCCTCGGATCCTGAATGGTTGGTTTGAAATCTTTTTTTCAGTTCCCATACCTATGGACTAATATATGAAGATGATTTTTTGATATCTTTGTATTCTGATTGTGGTATCCTCGACTCTTTGATGAAAGTTATAAATGGAAAAAACTGAATCTATTGGTAGAAAATTCAAACCAATTGCTAAATACATTCAAATACAAGTGAAAATGATTTTAAAAGTATAAACTGTTTCTTCTGAAGAAAATTATAGTGGTTTATATACAGATGGTGTCGATTGATTTGTGATCCCATCCCCATGGTCTGGTCGACACTAGGCTGCTGCTCCCCCTTATCGATGTTAGTCATCGTAGTGAGGAAGAGGATGCAGTGGTCGCCGATATCTACTGTTGCGAGGAACAGCGTTAACAATCCCTTTCTTCCAATTTAAATAGCAACCTATTACAGTATTTTGGTGGAACAAAAGAAGGTGGGAGATACAGGTTTCTAGAAGTTTCTAGAGACTAAGGAAGAGGCATGGAGGTAGGAAGAGGTGAGGTAGGGAAGAAGATCGACAAGGAGCCAAGCCTGGCTCCTTTGGTTTGTTTGGGTTGGGCTTAGGTAAGTGATTGAATCGGCCCATAATCACTTAACTAGGCAGGCCCATGGCAGGATCGTAACATCTCTCTCCTTGAAATTCAGCTTCACCTTGTCCCCAAGCTCATGGAAAACCATCTGATCCCATGGCATCAACAATTCTTTGACATCTTTGGGGTACATACAATACCAAGAACCTTTCACCGGTGTTCCACAGGCTCTCAATTTACTGGCATGAATTTGTAGCATGAAAGAACAGCTTGAGTAGCTCCTAATAGTTGATTTGTAACTGAGCAGAGAATTAACAGCTCGAGTTGCAGAAGTCATGTCCACATTGACAACATGCTCTATCTGTTTGGAGTAGAATACCTTGAACAGGATGCACAACAGAAACAGCCATCTGGATAACAGCTCTAATTGGAAGTGCATAGCCATCAACCTTCCATGTAGCTCCAGTAAAAAGTAGAAGCACCAGAGTATCAAGCCATCTCTAATCTCTGAGGAAACACCATGGATTAAGCTCATCATCTATTGGTGCTAACAACAAATATATATCGCACCCATTTCTTGTCACTTCGAGCAACTTAATAGGCCGATTATCAATGTATACAACATATTTAAATGAATGTGAGTAAAAACGGCTAGTCTTGTCAATATCTTACTTTCTCCTCTGATTAGAATAAGGTTATCTGTTGTCTATGACCATAGAATATAAAAAGTTTTTTAACATGATTATTAAAAAAGTAGATAGAATTAAACGGGGTGAGGTTTTGATTGTTTAAGAACTAAAATTAGGTAAAAGAATGAATAGTGAAGGATTATGATCGATTGGAAAAAGAATATAGGCGAAGTTGTTATATTTTGAGACAAATTATGAGTGCTAAAAGCAGTTATATTTTGAGACAGGAAGTACCATTTTCCAATTCTATATAAGAAATGTCAGATTTGATCAATATACAGGTAATATGTATAGTCCCCCTAGCCCCCGACTATTTTATAGGAAGATTGTACTCCCAGAAAGACCGTCAGATAAGACATGTAAAATATTAGTAAAGAGGAAATTCCCCTAACCCCCAGCTTGTGCTCAGGAATGTAAATAACTATGAGATATATACTGACTAGAATGAACATGCGGATATGAGGGAAAAAAAAGATAATCTAGCACGTGGACTAGCGTCCCATGCTACTGGAGCATCGACTTGATGCGTCCGTCCTTGTCATACGCCTCCACAATCTTCTTGGCGTACGACGGGATGTGCTGCTCCGCTCTGTGTTCATGTCAATAACCAGTTGAGTAACTATCTCAGGTTAAATCATATATTCACATCAAGATAAAACCTACTCAATCAAGAACATATACCTTTGCTTGCCCCATGCCCGGTTCACATGGAGGTAATTCCTTATCGTGTGATAATCCAGAGAGTAGCGAGCAAACTCCAGCCCCTTCGGTCCGATCTGAATAATCAACCAAACCAAAATATATTCTATACATGTGGTCGATCCATCTTATATATGCGAATATGGTCGAGCACTACTAACCAGATTCAGTAGGAAGGCTATAACATTGCCGACAAATCTCGGAGCCGGCTGAGAAGGCCCTCTCCCTGCAAACTTTTCAACCTTAGCTGGCTGTTTAGGACTATCGTAGATTCATAGTATATAATTCAAACTCATAAATGTAGCAAACCAGGGGAACCAAACATCTAATAGCTCACTTCATACCCTGTTTTGCTTCATCATCAGCTTTAACCGTCTCGATAACAAATGGTTGCCTGACACCCTGAAAATTAAAGAGAAAGGCACAATTAATCATCATGTTCAGATACATGTACTAGCATAGTACTCTTTTATCTAAGTTACATCGAAAAAAAAAGATGTCTCTGATAGTTCGTGAAATGACACGTACACTGCTAACTGTAGGTGTGCTCTCCAGGAGGCCCTCTACTAGGCTGAGCATCTCCCTTCCTCGATCATTCCTAAAGGAATGCCATAATACCATTATGATCAGAAAAAAAATCAATTTGCCGCTCAACAGAAACTGGCTACAATCAATTGCAATGCTTTAGCATCTCCATTCACTGTACCTGACTGTAATATATTGAGGGTGCTGTGTCATGGAAACTCCAGGGTACTTTGGTACACCCATATAACCCACTACTAAATCCTGCACTTCCTCATCATACATATATTACTTATCTCTGGGAGCAAACCGAGAATATAAGGGCAATTGTATAGAAGGGACATATAATGGCCATTCAGATTTGATCCTTTTCAGACCAACGAAAATAAATCAACATTTTGAAACCTGTCCATTTTCTGAAACATTGTCAACATCCATATAATAATTCCCTTTATGCTTATACTGATTTTAGACTTAGACGGTGCCAGGACTATATATCGATGTAACACCACCAGCACAACTATGTTGCATTATTGTTCTAGACTTTGCAAAGTATTAGGAAGGGGCAATGAGCAGAAGGAACAATACAGCCAGATACCGGCTCCTTTCCAAAATATGACTATCTGCTATAGCAAGAGTACAAATATTCAACTTTAAAATGATGGAAGCTTACCGCCAAGGCATTTGTGTAGTCAAAGCAGCTGCAGGATGATAGTAGTAAGAACATAAGCTCGTTGTGAATGATGACTGGAAATTCTGGAGAAAATCTGGCGACACAATACAATGGGCAAATATTACCTGTAGCATGACGGGGCAATAACATCAACTAGGTCCTTTGCTGGCAGGCAAAAATAGGGAACCTGCTTTAAGGTAGTAAAGGATTGTTTTAGAAGAATCAGTGATGCACAAGAAAAGAAAAAAGAAGGTAAGCTTGCCTCTTCAATATGTCCATCCAAATGCTTTAAGTGAACCTGAAAATACGCTGAGTTATACAGCAGTCATGAATCAAAATTTTGGAAGCAACAACATGGTAATATTGTTGATTCCATGAGTTCTCTTTATGTCCTAAAACTGCCTGTTGAACTGTTGACTTCTAAACAGTATTACTATTCATATGGCATGTATGAAACTATGTCAAAATAAGAGACAATGGAGTACTAATTATTCCAAAGTTTTACCTTGTAGTCCTGCATAAATTCATAATGCAGAACAGTCTCCGGTTCACTGCTTGCAGCCTTCAAAAACTTGTCAAGTCCTTCACGGGTACCATTGTCCACTGAGAATATTTACTGTAAGCCAATGTTCAAATATATCCTCCATGCAACACAGTAATTACAAATATCAAGATCAACTAATTCAGTTATCAGTTAGTAGTTACCACAGTTTGTCCCGAGCACATAAAGTTTTTCCAAACCAAGATACTTCTCTACTGATCTCAAAGCTGTAGTCACATTGGATAATTATGAGATACAACAAAATGTCACCACTAGAAATAGAAGAATGATTGGGCAAGGTAAACAAACACCTTGCACTTGACAACCCACACCACAGAAGAGAAGACGCTTCACACCAGCTGCCTGTCAAAGGAAAGCATGAAACTGAGGTTTTGATAGAGTTAGGCAGGAAGAGAGAGTATGGACCAACTATCATGTCATCATATCATTATGTTCTTGATTATAGCATTTAATAGCCTAAATTGGACTTAGTTTTGCCTTTGAGTAACTACTGGAATGACGTGAAGTAAAATTTGATCTTGAGAGGTTGAGTAGAATAACATTAGTTCTGATTCCTTTGAAACCAAACTAAATTCGAATTCCATAGAAAAGGGATAAGGTAAAAATGCTCTGGAACAAACAACTCCAAATTCATGCCCAAGGCAACAGATATCTGCCGTAATCACCCGTATGCCTGTATAGGTTTTGAGGGGCAGGGGACAAGACACAGGAGCTAGTGACCAAACAAAAAGGATGCACAAGAGATAGATTTACCTCAACCAAGGCAAGCGTATTGAGATTAGGTGATAATGTTGGCTTCACACCTTTGGCTGAAATAACTTCATCTGGCGTCCTACGAGATGATAGTTAGAAAGATTAAATTTTGCTTCCATTCTAGCAAAGCATGGGCAGCATGAGTAGTTGATCAATAGACTGGAATCAAGGTTTTTTACTTTGAGCGATTCTATGGTCCTTGAGGAGATACCGAGAGGTACCACATTTTCTATCGCAGGTACTAGGAGGTGCCAAAGTTTACACTACAAAATGTGGTATCTCATGTTACCTCCTCAAGGATCATAAAATTACGCTTTTACTTTTTAGCACACAGACAAGAAATTAAAGTGTCAAATGCAAATGTACTACGTAAGAAGTAGTAAGCACAAGCCATATGAATATATATATATATAGAGAGAGAGAGAGAGAGAGTTGGGCTCTGTGCGCGCCGCACGCCCATCTGTGTGGCATGGCCGAATCTCTAATTTGAAAACTCAAATTGAAAATCCGAACCGTTTAAATTGTTCTACATATTAATATCACCTTGTAGACCAAATTTTACACTTTTTTGAAATTTTTTACTATTTTATCAGATAGGTCAAAGATGCAATAAAATAGATACTCTAGAAATCATTGGATTAATGCATTTTTGACCTATCCGATAAAATAGTAAAAAATTTCAAAAAAAGTCAAATTTGGTTTATAAGGCGATATTAATATGTAGAACAATTTGAACGGTTCGAATTTTCAATTTTAGTTTTCAAATTAGAGATTCGACCATGCCACACGGGATGGGGCTGTGCGGCACGCCACACAATAGCCCAACTCTATATATATATATATATATATATATATATATATATATATATATATATATATATATATATATATATATATATATATATATCAGAAGTAGCAAGCAACCATTGTCTTAGTACCTACCTGGCTAAAACAGGCATTGGAGCAAGTCTGTCATCTGGGTCACTGCAAAGGAGACAAACAACAGTTTTCTCAAGACCATGAAATAATTCTTTTGCAAGGAAAAGCAATTATGTAATATTTGATTGTTGTTTAGGTGCCTTTGTACACAAACCACAGCATCAACCATATTTGCCTTTAGCATCTCAACCGCAATCGTTGTCACTATTCCTGTCCATTGGGCTCCTGCACAAATTAATTGCCCATTAATTAGCATATATGTAACCACAATCTTGTGGCCAAGAAGAAAATGGTGGATTAGGAGCAAACCTTCAACAGGTTTCATCTTCCTGGCATATAGGAGTTGCTCATACACTCCGAAGTACATCTCATCCATGTCTTGCTTCCTGCCCCTCCCATGGACCAGCGGCTCCAAATCCTACATATATGTGATGTGGTATTACGGTAAGCTAGCTATGTTGAAAGAAATAAAGCATGCATGCGAGAAGGAAAGACTAGCATGATACTTCGACACGGGACATGCCATCTCCAAGGAATGCACAGGCACTCTTGACATGCGCAATGTAGTAGGTGTCACAAAGCCCACAGCGGCTGCAGTGGTCCTTGGCTGGGTAGACACCACCAAGAGGGATGGCCTTGGATCTCTCCCTCCAGTCCTCCCGCAGCGCCCTAATTGACCTGCAGCTCGTTTTCCTACCTTGGCATTGGTGAGGTGAAGGAGACAAGGGAAAGGCGGAGAACACGGAGCAGCAGGGCGATTTTGTGACACATGGCGAGGACAAGAAGGCAGACAGGAAGGAGATGCAACGCACCATGGATATTGAATAGTCAGCCTGCATGTGAAATTCACGTGTCGGTAAAACTAATATGATAATTTGCTGAATGAATTAACAACCCGCATAAAAATATTAAACATTTTTTAAGTGTGACCTAAACTTATAATGATGCATGTTGCCATATAATTCTTTCTAATTACGTAGGGGAAAGGAATTTTTTTGGATGGAAATAGGAGAAAGGAACTTCTACCGATGCAAGTGAATGCATGTCCCGTTCCTGTTCCTCGTGCTATTCCTGCTCCTCTTCCTCAGGCTTAGATCCTCCCCTCCCGCACCATCTTTCCCACCCTCTGTCCTTCTACCACAATTCTCCTCCCATTGTCACCCAACCATGTTCAGCTTTTACCCCCACACCGACCTACTTTCTTCTTGTTGTTGCTATATAGAAGGCATGAAAAAAACGCTCATTTAACTGGCTAGGTAGTCTTTTTCCCAGTTCAATCCTTCCCAAGTGCTGTATGTATGAAGATCTTCTGTTAACTCCCTATTTCTACGCTAGTATAAGTAGTGTAGATGCTGCCCGAAAATCACCTACGCCATCAAACAAGTTCGCATCCAACCTGAATCGATGGCTGGCATCTACGAATCTATGATGTTACCACATGGGTTAGGCCACTCTCAATGGGAGTTCAATTATCATTAAATACGGTGCCATTTCAGTATTTTTTATGATGTGGCAAGAAATTGATGAAGTGAGAGATGAAATGAGGTTCATCTAGATGAAGCCATGTCTACACTGTTTCCAATACAATTTGTTCTCTTGCATGTACTGTGCTAAAAAATGAAACAATGCATTGTATGAGCTATTTCAATCATCAATTAAACGCCTTGTTGCTTATGTGACACCCTTGGAAACATAAAAATAACACCTTCCACTGGGAATGGCCTAATTGTCGCCCTTTTGGCTGAGCAGGTTTATCAGGGGCGGATTCAACTTGGGACATGGGGGTTCAGTTGAACCCCCAAACTTTTGGGGCAACAAACAAACTGTTACTTGAGGATAAGGCGCTGAAATTAAGAGAAGAGCTTCTTCCAGATCCAGAAGATAAGCTAGGGTTAACGCAAGCAAATTCCAGACAAAAGTACTCCAGGTGGGAGAGAGAGATGAATCAGAAAGAGGATGTGGATGCTCACCAAGATCCCCTCCCCTCCCCTCCCCTGCTCTGCTCACCAGATGGAGATAGGCGCCTGTCCCCTGTTCAGCCGCGAGATGGCGCAACGAGCGGAGGAGACGAAACGGGAGATTTTCTTTTACGCCAGGGAAGGGGGAGATACCTATGTTTCACTTTTTATCTCAAAATTTTTGTTTTATCTCAAATTTTTCATTTTAGAACTACTTAAGTATGTTACCATTCTTTATGATGTGTGATGACCCACATATCAGTAGTACTCACAGAAAAAAAATAAAAAATAGAGTAAATTGTATATTAGGTTATTTTTTTTACCATTGTTTCAACTTCTACCAAAGATAGAGTAACCTTAGTAACCTTTTCACTTTGGATCATCTAAATTTACATGATATTTTATATTGGGGCTCTTTTTCCACCTTCAGCTCCCTCAATCTTTTCTCCACCCTCCGTGAATTGCATGCCATGTTCATCCTCAAGTTTCGTTGATGCCATACTATCTCAAGTCCTGTCGTTTGTCGTTTGCCATACGCCACCTTGAGCTCGAGCTTGACCCCCCAACAGCGGAAAGGTTGAGTTTCTTCCCAAGTGTGCGAAGGCGACGCTAGTGCCAACAGAGCTTCGGCGCAAGTACCACGCTGGTAGTCACCGTTGGGCCTGCTCATGGTGGTTCCTCTAGCCCCGAGCCCCGATGGCGGGCTTAGGGCCCGGCGACCCTGGGCCCCTGCTCGGGCTCAGTAACAACGACCAATGGTGGGGTCAGCAGTTTGTCAGCATCGGCGGTGTCACTCACACCAGCCTCTCTGTTGGATTATATGGGTCTTCTGGGACTGCAATATGGAAACAGATGGTCTGACAATGTCATGCAGAATATTATTCAGTGATGATGATCAGACAAAAAAATATGTGGTGGCTTTGCTTTTCCAAATTCACGTCTTCATACTGAAATATATTACTTCCTTCTTGTCGTTCCTCTAAGCAGAGGAATTGTTTCTTCACTTTTTTAGGTAGGTGAACACAAAAGATCAGCTTGATGTTCTACTGATTTTTAGTTAATACATATAGCACCACATTCTACATTGAGCGGGAGCTATTAAAATCACTTGATGAAGCTACTATTCTTCGACGGTTTCAGAATATTAAGACACGAAAGGTGCAACTGCTTCATACCTATAATCGTACTTAAGGTATGTCTATTGAACAATGGCTTTGGTTCTAAAACTTTATTTATATTAGTGATTGATATGTTTGCATGATTGTTATTATCGATTACTTTGTTTGTGGTTCGCCCAGGCTATTAGAAATTCATGGGTCTGCCACTGTCTAGCCCTCTGCAATGAAGATAGAGAGAGAAGAAACAGATAGAAGAGAGAATGTGGAAGAAGAGGTCTAAAGTGAAACATCATGGTGGTCCAAAAGTGAAACGATTGTTCTATCCCTGGTCTAAATTGAAACAATGGTAAAAAAGGGTGGCCTAGAGTGCAGTTTACTCAAAAGAATACAATAAACTCGGTTAGAGATTGTGTCGATAGCAAACTCCTCAGACCACCGGCAACCACTAGCTGTCGCTTCACGCATCGCCACCACCGCTCTTTCTTAATGAGCCACCATCATTCCTCCTCTCTGCCTTCGCATGCGCAGCCATACCCTCTAGCCATCGACATGTCTCTTCTTCTTTATCATCGTCATGCATGCTATTGTCATGGTCATCGTGTGAGGCCGAGGGTGTCGGGCTTGCAGGAACTCAAGGAGGCAGGAGCCGACCTGATAAAGAGCGAAAATGCTAGATCCAAGCTCCTCCTTACTGGATCTGGCGGTTCCTTAACTATCTGAGGGGAAAACAAAAAGGAGAGAGAATTAGAGCATGGAGTTGTTGTAGCTAGACTTAGAGATGAAGCGGCAGTGGAGTCATCGAACTTGGAGATGGATAGAATGGGTGGTCCAAATTAAAAAAATTAAAGTTAGCTGTTGTTAAATGAAAAGAATGATTAAAGGATAATATAATACTTTTAAGAATATATACTACCAAATGTAATTAACTTTTTTTCTCTAGATCAATTAAAGATGAGTTGTCCATTAGCCGATAGTCTCATGCTATGCTAAACCCACTAGAGATAGATATAGATATGAAATACATTCTCACCAAATCTCAAGTTTAAACTCTACTTCATTTAAGAAAAACAAAAATGACAAATTTCAGGTAATTAGTACCATGTTACTATTCATGCAAATTCTGTTTTTTTACTTTCAAATAAAGTTGAGTTTAAACTTGAGATTTGGTGAGAATGTATTTCATATCTACACTTATCTATAGTATTTTTCATAAATTTATAAAACTTTTACGTATAATTTTTACGAGTTTCTAATGTATAGCTTGTTTTTATCGGACATGTCAACAGATAGAAAACAATGTCTTGTAACAATTTGTATCAGATTTATAACTGAAGAATACAGAAAATAGCTAATGTTACACAAAAAGACGAGGGGAACGCTACAGATCGGACGTCTGATATTTTGCAAAATATCCAACGGTGTTTGACCGTATGTAAAAAAATATTTTAGATGTTTCATCACTCGATGAATAGTGTTTCAATAAAAATTGTTTCGATAGTTCATGACTCGATGAAAAATATTTCACCGCTTGATAAAAATGATTCCATCAGATGAAACAATGAAAAACACTACTCGCAACATCAAGACTCTACTTTGCAATATAGAACAAACTGCATTGTACATCATGTGCAACATCTGATAAAACGAGGGTGAAACACTCGAATAAAATAGAGTGCGACAAACATATACAATAGACTGTAACAACCCTACCGTCTGTCTTTTCCTCCACTTTGGTGACTGGATCCATCTTCCTCTGTCGACGATCGTTAAGTACCAAATCCGACCATCACCAACCTCGGAAATAAAAGAGAATTAGCATCCTATACCTGCATATAGGTTTAGAAATAATAAAGTTTCACATGTCCTTGGAGATTATAAGAATGCATGAACATTTATCAATAAATGAAGTGAAGACGCGCTCGCATGACAAAGAAACACAACTCCAACCAATCGGCAATCGCTACGTCAGCTTCCCGTGGATTGGAGGGCCCACAAGTTAGGTGAAACCGTCTTAAAGTGGGGCCAAACACCCGTGTTGATGGGTAGGTCGGCAGTCCTCCGAGGAGGGTGCCCAAGGAGGTGAGTGAGTGGTTGGGAATGTGCCTCCTCTCAGGACCTGGTGGTCGACTCGAGTCACTAAGACGAGCCAAAAGAACAAGAGATACGAGATTTATACTGGTTCAGCCCTCCCAAAGAGGCCTACGTCCAGCATTCTTTGTTGGGGTGGATGATGAACAAGGTTTACAAGAGAGAGTTCTTGGGGCTTAGAGCAAGCTAGCCAAGAACAAGCAAAGAACTGAGAATGAATTGATCTCGGATGCTCGATCCCTCCTCCAGTCCACCCTACCCTCCCTTTTATAGCTCAAGGAGGGCAGTTACAAGGGACTTGGGGGCCAAGAAAGCTAAGACTAAATATATAAAAAGGTGAGTACAAACAACATCTGAAAAAAGTATATGGAGATGCTCTCTGGACCCTGCGCGCCGTGGGTGTCTTGTGCCTTATCCTGTCTTAGGGCCCCTCCTCTGCAGACACTACCTATGATGTGCTTTCGGGTGACGCCATTCCTTGTCGGGTTGTCTCCTCCTTGTCTCCTTGCAAGCCAAGTTTTGTCCTGAGGAGACCGGAAGTCGGGTCGAGAAGTTGAGGTCGGACCAGGGGAGGTCGGGACGGCCGACCCTTAGGGGAGGTCGGGCTCCCGACCTTATCCCAAAGACTTCTTAATACGACTCAAGCTTGACTTCAACTCTGGTCCGAGCGCTACCCCGGGGTGACACCCCCCACAACCCGGGAACCGCTTTAAGAGCCCACATGGAAGTGACCAGAGAAGGTCGGTGGAGAGGAGAGCCGACCAGGGTTCGACCGAACCCTGCCGGCCACCCCTCATCTCCACCAACCACGTGGCATCTCCTCAACCTCTCACAATGGCGGTTAAGGGGTTATTGCGGTTGCAAATCAACTCCAAACCACCATATGAAGGCTATATAAGGAGGGCACACCTCACTGCATTCAACACACATCGCAAGAAGTAGTTTCTACATTTCTATCTTAGTCTCTAGGTTAGTGGAGTTTAGGAATAGTTTAGAATTTCTACTTGGTTCCCAATTTGCCTTTGGAAGTCAGGTATGTCTTTTATATCTTTCTTCCTTTGTACGACTTTGAGCTTATTAATATATCCATCTTCTAGTTTATCCGAGTGTGGTTCATATTCTACTTGCTTAGATATATGTTCCATTATTAGTTTATATAATAGTTATGACATGGTTAGACGAGTAACTCTATTTCCATGGACACGGTCCAATATGCAATTAGGATTTAGGTGTGCCTTTGCCTTAGTCATTGACGTCCTGGGAGGTAAAGGTATCTATGGCAATGTAAGCGTGGTGCTTAGATTGTTACATAGACATTGGTAATTATGGTCATATCCCACAAGTTTTATAGGTCGGCGGCAGGTGGTGACAGCCCAGTCCGTCTATTGTAATCCTCCATATTCGGGTATGACGTAGGGCAGACGATGAGAGATCACCTAATGGTGGCAGGCCTGGCCATTGTACCCTCATAGTCCTGAGAGTATAGAACTAGGTAACTAACTGTGGACCCCCGTTTTTGGAACGGGAATCATTCGTGTTCATAGTACCATATCCCTGGATCGAGTAGTTTGGTACCCACGAATATAGTACTGAATTATCAGGTGCAAAGTGCACGAATGGTCTTACATCAAAAGTATTACAATAATAGGCCCGAAGGCAATATCCATTACATATAGGACCTACTGGCCGGATACAACCAAAAGCAGAATTTAGATAAGATAGCAGTCGGAAGGCAGCGGCATGTCAATTGCCACAGGCAACGACCGGGGACTAAGACCTAGTAGACGCCTTCTCCTTCTTCGCCCACCTAGCAGTAAGCATAGGGGTCCTCCAATTCTTCGTTTCCACCATCTGAAGGTTTGTGCGTATAGCAAGGGTGAGTACCCAATGTACTCAACAAGTCGACACGGAATGATGCACATGATAGGGTCATTCAAAGGATGACTATGGTTTATTTGCACAAAGCCAATTTTCACAAATCATTTCACAAACCTAACATCTAGCCAGGTCAAGTTTTAGTTTCATAGTATGTTAAGTCGGTGACGGTTCTACCATCCATCGTGATACCAAGGATGGTTTCCCGTCTCCGGATCGTCATGGTTTTCCGAGGAGTCCACCCCTTCTCGCAGTTCGAGAAGTTGAGTCCACCAGCACACAAAATCATTATGCATTCCCACCCATCATTTTAAAATTTATGAGTCTAGCCACGGGAGAAACTTGTCATGCCGCTAATTAACCGCGAGCACGGCTATTCGAATAGATTGATTTACTCACACTGCAGTGGATGTACACTTTACCCGTACTCCGCAACTGCTCATTGAATGAGCCTTCATCCCTTCATATGGGATGGTCACGGTAAAGCCTTTCGATAACTTCGCTTTGGCAGTACCCGCTCCATGAACTTAAATCCTCTTGCACTCTAGCCGTCCTTTCCTAGCAGTGAGAGGAGTTCTGGTGCTCCCGGGGTAAGGGAAAACTTTACAAAATTCTCATTCATTACTCAACACTTAGGCCGCAACCTTATCTCGATAACCAAAACCACCTCTCCACTCAAGAACCACTATGCAGGGACACTGCCTCTGCTCGGCTATCTACTCCGTTAAGTCTATACCCATTCGAGAAGTACGGTTGTACTGGCTCGTTCCAGGTTATAAGTCTCATGGCTCGGTCCTTAATCGACCAAGGACGGTTCTTGCCTTTACCGAAATCCACCCAAATCCAACCATCCGCCCCAGTCTAAAAACATTGGTTTTGTACTTTCATTTTTCTATCAAAACTATTTTCATCATGATCAAGGCAATGTGGCGCTCATGTCTCCACATGCCGTATCTCAACTACCTTCCCTAAGATAGTTGCCCAAGCATGAAGCTTCTTTGTAAAATCATGAGTATGCACAAATCTAACATAAACATGGCTAAGCATTTTACCGAAGATATCCTCCGGTTATATCACATCGAGGGTTACAAAGATTATATCTAAGGGTAATCAATATCAAGGCAGGGTATATCAAGCTTAGGTATTTTGTATATAGCATGCATGTTTGAAGTTTAAATCAACATCATTTCGCAGAATAGGATCAATATGTTTAAAGGGGAGTGTTGACTTGCCTAGATCGCACGCTTGTTGGATGGGGTCTTCACCGTAGTCGGCCTGCTTCCTGGTTGCTATCTCGTACGTGCGAAAAATCAATTGAATTCGATCGAATTCAATAAAATTACCAATAGATCGAAAAGAACCATAAAAATGACTCCAAATATTTATCCTAAAATTTTAATCGAGTTTGGCGAGAGTTTTGGGATGAAATCCAATTTAAAAAGCGAGTTTGGAATTTTTAGGATTTTCACAACATATCGATCTGATTGATTGAGGTGATAAACTTAAAAAGGCATTGATCAAAAGAATTGGTATTCAAAGTTTTGGAGGTCCGAAGAACATTTTTTAATGGCAAGAAGAAAATAGATAAACTCCGAGTAAAAACGACGCGAGAACGAGATCTCCGAAATTCCTATTTTTGAATTTCGAATTTGTTGAGAGAAAATATATGATAAAACTATATATTTTTGCACAAATATTTTCCCAAAAGTTTTTCCTAATTTTTATATATTTTTCCAAAATTTTTTCCTATTTTTCTCCTTTTCTTTTTTCTTTTTCTTTTCTTTTCTCTTTTTTTCATCTACCCTCCCTTCTCACTCTCTCTCTCCCCCCCTCCGTCTACCCCCTCTACGGGCCGAGCAGCGTGCGCGGCTAAGCGGTGACGGACGGCGGCGAGAGCATGGTGCTACGGGAAAAGAAAGGGGAAGAAAATGAGGAGGGGCGGCGGCTCACCTGCGCGGGCGAACGGCACGGCGGCGGCGGCGGCGACGACGGTTCGCGACGGTGGCGGCGCGAGAAGAACGGCGAGAGAGAGGGAAAATAGGAGAGGAGAAGAGCGGCGGAGTGGGGAGAAAAGAAGAGGGCTTGGTCCCCTTTTATAGGGCTCCGGCGAGAGAGAGGAGAGGGGGCCCCGACGGCTGGTGGCGTGGCGAGCCACGCAGCGGCACAGGGTAGCGGGGCCGGGCGCGGCGAGCACGGAGCGGGCGCGCGAGGACGACGGGGTCCGGGTGTGAGGTCGACGCGTGGCGCGCGCGGGGGCGCATGGGCACGGCGCGGGCGCGCGGCGCGGCGGTCGGCGCGCGCGCGCGCGGTCCGGCACGACGCGGGCGCGGCGCGCGGGCGCGCGCACGGCGCAGCGTGGCGCGTGTCGCGCGCGGGCAGGCAGGCGCGTGGTACGGCGGTACGGCATCGAACACGTATTGCGCAATGAACAGTGTCATTTTCAATTTCCCGATTTAATTTCCTATTTTTCCATTTCTTTTTCCTTTCACCTCTAAAATTTAGAATATAATCTAGCACACCCAAAATTAAGTTGTAGAATGTGTTTTCAACCTTTTCACCCACTTTTATTATTTTAAAAATATATTTTGCATATTTAATTTAATTCTTTTTCTAAATTCAAGAAAATGTGTCTTTGACTCAAAATAATTTCTAAACTTCATATATATCTAAAAAATATTTTATCACCCATTTTGCTCACTAATTAATATTACTCAATTGCAAAATAATGTTTTGATCCCAAATATATATTTCTTTTATAAATCCACAACCCTTTTCTATTTTATATTAAAATTCCCAAGTCTATACCTTGAAAATTTTCTCCCTTTGGAAATTCAAATCATTTGGTTTTTTCTCAATCATCAAGATGAATCGCTCACCTTATAAATTTTTATGCAACAAAGCTGGCAAATAAGAAGCAATAAACACGATGAGAAGCAATGAGCCAAAAGTTTTTTGTGAGTTCCGATTTTTAATTCCCAGTTTTAAATTCTTCAATTTTCAGGGTGTTTCAAACCTACCCCCTAACAATAAATCTCGTCCCTGAGATTTCTTACCGTTCGCGGAATAGGTTCGGGTACTTGGTCTTCAAAAAGTCTTCTCTTTCCCAGGTGGCTTCGTCTTCAGTGTGGTTGCTCCATTGCACCTTGTACATTCGCCACGTCTTGGTCCTAGTCTTTTTCTCGGCTTCGTCCAAAATCTTCACGGGGTGTTCGGGGTATGTGAGGTCTTCGCTGATAAGGACGTCTTTCGAGGGAATTTGCTCTTTCGGTACTCGCAAACATTTCTTCAGTTGTGATACGTGAAAGACAGGGTGCACATCGAAAAGATTTTTCGGCAGGTCCAGTTGATAGGCCACTTCGCCTCTTCTGGCGCTTATCGGGAAAGGTCCAACACATCTCAGTGCTAGATTTCCTTTGACCTTGAACCTCTTGGTCCCTCTTAGTGGCAAAACTTTTAGGTACACAAAGTCGCCTATTTTGAATTCCAACTCTCTGCGGCGAGTGTCCGCATAGCTCTTTTGCCGGGACTGGGCTACCTTAAGTCGATCTCTTATCAGACGAACCTTCTCTTCGGCTTCCCTAATGATGTCTGGTCTAAATATGGCTTGCTCACCGGTCTCCGACCACATCAACGGGGTTCGACATCTTCGTCCAAACAAACCCTCGTTCGGCGACATCTTCAGACTAGCCTGGTAGCTGTTGTTATAGGAGAACTCTGCATAGGGCATGCATTTCTCCCAGTCCTTAGTAAAATTCAATGCACAGGCTCTTAGTATGTCCTCAAGGACCTGGTTTGTCCTCTCGGTTTGTCCATCAGTCTGAGGGTGATAAGCAGTACTGAAGGCAAGGTGAGTTCCCAACGCCTCGTGAAACTTATCCCAGAAGTGAGATGTGAATTGAGTACCACGATCTGACACAATCCTCTTGGGTACTCCATGTAGGCACATAATTTTGGACATGTACAGCTCTGCCAATTTAGCGCTGCTATACCGAGTCTTGACCAGGATAAATCGGGTCGTCTTGGTAAGTCTATCCACGATCACCAAATGGAATCGTATCCTGTAGCAGTTTTGGGTAGTCCCACTATAAAGTCCATGTCTATTTCATCTCATTTCCACTCAGGGATCTTGAGTGGTTGTAGCAATCCTGCCGGTCTCTGATGCTCAGCCTTGACTCGTTGACACACATCGCAAATGGCTACATATTCCGCCACGTCTCTTTTCATGTTGGGCCACCGATCCCGTTTTCAAATCCCGGTACATCTTGGTGCTTCCTGGGTGTAGCGAGTATGCTGACTCATAGCCTTCCTTGAGGATCAGTCCTCTCAATCCTCCTTTCTCTGGTACGCAAATCCTTTTACGATACCATAGGGTTCCATCGTTGTCGGCGTGACTTCCTTAGCCATCCTTCGGTCATGCGTTCCTTGATCGCCGGATTTCCTCGCAATCCATCCGGGCTTCCTTAATCCGACTTTGTAGGAGAGGTTGTATCTCCAATGAATTCGCTTGTCCATGAGGAATCACCGTAGGTTAAGCCGAGCCATTTCTTCTTGAAGTTCATTGGCCATACATTCCATCCTCAGTTGGTTGCACTGGGCTTTGCGGCTCAAAGCGTCAGCTACAACATTGGCCTTACCAGGGTGATAATGGATTCCTAGGTCATAGTCCTTGATTAGCTCCAGCCATCTTCTCTGGCGTAGGTTAAGATCTGTCTGGGTAAAGAAATATTTCAAGCTCTTGTGGTCCGTGTATATATCACAGTGGTTTTCGATCAGGTAGTGCCTCCAAATCTTCAAGGCATGCACCACTGCGGCCAATTCTAAGTCATGGGTGGGATAGTTCTCCTCATGCGATCGCAATTGTCTCGAGGCATAAGCCACAACTTTCCATCCTGCATCAACACACCTCCTAGTCCTTGTCGGGATGCATCACAGTATATGACGAAGTCTTTCCGGTTGTCCGGTAGGACTAAGATCGGGGTGGTGGTTAACTTTTCTTTGAGCTGGTCAAATGCTTGTTGACACTGCTCAGTCCATGCATACTTCTTTTCTTTCTTCAATAGTTGGGTCAGGAGTCGAGCTATCTTAGAAAATCCTTCAATAAACCTCCGGTAATATCCGGCCAATCCCAAGAAACTCCTAATCTCTGTTACTGACTGGGGTGCTTTCCACTTGGTAACAGCTTCGACCTTGGCAGGGTCTACTGCTACGCCTTCAGCTGAGATTACATGTCCAAGGAAAGCTACTTCCTTAAGCCAGAATTCACACTTGCTGAATTTGACATATAGCTAATGCTCTCGCAACTTCTCTAGTACCAGGCGCAAATGTTCTGCGTGTTCTTCATCATCTTTAGAGTAGATGAGGATATCATCAATGAACACTACCACGAACTTGTCCAGATATTCCATAAATACTTTGTTCATGAGGTTCATGAAGTAGGCTGGGGCATTGGTCAGTCCGAAGGACATCATTGTGAACTCGTACAAGCCGTAGCGTGTAGAGAACGCAGTCTTGGGCATATCCTCAGTCCTAATCTTTAGCTGATGGTATCCAGATCGAAGATCGATCTTTGAAAACACTCGAGCTCCCTTGAGCTGATCGAACAGGTCGTCGATTCGAGGTAACAGGTACTTGTTCTTAATGGTAACCTCATTCAATGACCGATAGTCTATGCACATTCTCATGCTTCCGTCTTTTTCTTAACAAACAAAGACTGGGCTCCCCACGGTGAAGAACTAGGGCGTACGAAGCCTTTCTCTTGCGCCTTTATCTCGCTTCTTAAGTTCTTCCAATTCGTTCGCCGGCATCCGTAGGGTCTCTTAGCTATGGGGGCGGTGCGGGCATGAGGTCAATGATGAACTCTATGTCTCGGTCCTGGGGCATTCCGGTGTTCCTCAGGAAATACATCAGGGTAATCCTGAATTACTGGCATTCCAACTATGGGTAGCATGGTGAATATTCCCGTAGCTCGGTCACAGAGCATAGGGTCTTGATCCATGGTTACTGTCATCGATGATCCCCATGGGGTAGATAAGGTAACTTCTCTTCGTCCACAGTCTAATACCCCTTGGTTCTTGGTTAACCAATCCATTCCTAATATGATGTCCAAGGTTTGGGGTGGCAAAACCATAAGGTTGGACAGGAATACCACGTCCTTGATCCGAATGGGCACATTAATGCACGCATGGGGTATGGTTATATCTCCCCCGGGTGAATGTACTACCATTGGTCTCTTAATGTCTACCCGGTGCAGGTTGTGCTCTTTGCTTATTCTTGATGAGATAAATGAATGCGAAGCTCCAGAATCAAACAAAATCTTAACTGGTGCGGAGTGGATAGAAAACGTACCCATCAGCACGCTTTGGTCCTCCTGAGCTTCCTCAGCGTGCGTATGGTTCACCTGTCCACGGCGGAATCTAGTTGCAGCTTCCTTTGGTTGGGGCGTTCCGAACAACCTGCGTCTAGGTGCCGGGGCGAGGGTTCCTCGTACTGCATTGGCGTTGGCAATGGTGCGGTTGGGGGTGTTGCGTGGCTTAGGGCAGCTGTTGGTGTAATGCGCAAATTCTCCGTAGTTGAAGCAGTTGACATTCCTGGTTCCTGGGGCTGCCAAAGTAGGCGCCGGAGTGTGAGACGGTGTTGCAGGTGGCCTGCTGACGTTGCCGGGTGCGGTAGGGCGATTGGTTGCCACTATGGCTGGCTTCCAACCTGACGAGGTTGCTCCTTTGGGTCGCTGGGATGTCCCTTGAATTGGATGGGCCATTGCAAGCCTTCTCTTTTGGTTGTTTTCAACTGTCCTTTGGTCATGCTCAAGCCTCACAACCTTGTTGATGAGGCTTTGGAAGCTGGTGTGGTCCTGACCGATCATCGGTCCTCTCAGCTCGTCGTTCAGTCCCTCGATAAACTTATCCATCTTCTCTTCTTCGCCTACCAGGTCGCTTGTGGCGTAACGTGCAAGCTGCGTGAACTTGTTAAGGTACTCTTGTACCGTGGTGTTGTCTTGGCACAGCCTACGAAACTCATTCTTCTTCATCCTCATGACTGCAGCAGGGACGAAGTTTTCACGGAAGGCAGCCGTGAATTCTTCCCAAGTTGGTTCACCGGCATCTTTAGCCTGGGTTTCCTTGTAGGTGTCCCACCAGTCACTTGCGGGACCTTCCAGCTGATTGGTGGCGAAGATGACTCTGTCAGCTTCCCATACTCGGACGAGAGTCAACTTCTTCTCTATTACCCTCAACCAATATTCAGCATCCATGGGTTCATCTGCCGAGGAGAATGTTGGCGGTTTTGCTCTCATAAACTCGCCGAGGTTTGATCCTCCGCGTTGTCCTTGGTTGTTGGTGATAGCTTGAAGCAGTTGGGTCTGTAAAGCCATGACTTCCGCTAGGGTGGAGGGGTTAGGCTCCGGCGGGTTCTCAGTGGCTGCTGGGGCTCTGCGACGATGCGCTATCTGAACAACGTGGATAAGGTAAGAGACTTGATTTGCTAACGTCACGATTCTAAGGAATTTTTCTTTGTGTTGTTTAAGGTGATCTTTTGAAACAAGCTTGGTGGAATAAACTCATTTAAGACATAACATGGAACTTCATATCAGTTCATAGATGTTACATCAGGGGGATACATTGGACATGTGTAGTCCCATACAACACAATACAACATCACTAATATCGATCTAGGGTTTTCATACATAAGGGTAGGGGCATGGTCATTGCTGTCTTGACTCCATCCAAAGCAAGACCAGAGCTGCTGTAGGTATCCAAACTAGTCATCCAGCCATCCGCATGATCCAGGTGCTGGTAGAGGGTGATCCTTGGCTGAAGCGAATCAAAGTCCCCATGGCTCGAGGTAGTGGCCTCGAGTCATGTCGATGCTCCCGCTTGGTGGCTCGGTGCTCTTACGGGCGATCCTAAGGGTGATAGGACCTCCGGTGAGTGTCATGCGGCGGGTCGGAGCTTCCTCCTGTGATGGATCTGTGTCATTGAGCTCCCACTTGACCTCCATGGGTTCTGTCTCGTATTCGGAGTCGGTGTTGATCTGAATGAGGTTATCCACTCCTGAACCAGGCTCGAATGGTGCAGCCGTGGAAATCAGTGTGGGCTCCGATGGGGTAGCAGCAGTAGGGTCGATCAGGTATGGTCCTGACTCAGTGCTTAGCATAAAGGCTTGCTCCATCATGGCATGAAAGGTGGCCAAGCATGCTGGAGTCATGAAATAGTAGTGGTCGAGCACAGGAGCAGGGGGTGTTGGTGTAGCTGAAGCAGAAGTGCCAGTGGCGGGGACAGGGTTGAAGCGAAGTTGTTCCTCCAGTTGGCCAACCTGTCGCTGGCTCCTCCGAAGCTGCTCCTCCAACTCAACCAAAGCCTCTCCACAAGCCATATAACGATCAGAAAGCTATTCGTATTGGGCGCCGTTAGCTTGCAGCTGGGTCTTCAGAGAGTCGATCTGGTTTCCATAGTTATGGTGTTCCTCCTCCAGATCATTCATGCGCCGCCGCTGCTCGTCTATCTCGAGTAATGCTTCTTCATAACAATCATCAGCTGTTTTTGCCTAGCGGGACAAACGGGTAACCATGGGGTTGTAGCAGCAAGGGGCGACCTCCACGGTGCAGACTGGGTTGCCTTCCTCCCGATAGGCATGGTGTATGAACTCGGTTACCGTAAGCTCAGCACGGTGGATGGCATTGAGGCGTAGGAATGCCTCGCAGGCTGCGTCCTGAAGGGCTGCCTCCATCAAATCTCTATAGTAACGTGTATGGAAGCAATAGGGTGACTTGCCCCCAATACGGGCCTCAATTGAAACCGCAGCTTTCCATACTGGGTGTTCCTCAGTGCCATGTCTTCTGCTCCGGTAGGTGGGTCGCAGCTTTCCATACTGGGTGTTCCTCAGTGCCATGTCTTCTGCTCCGGTAGGTGGGTGCGTCAGGGTATCTTAGGCACCATAGCAACTGCTGAAGTTGTGACACGTATCCTTCCTCCCGCGGGACCTTGATCTCCCATGCTCCAACATGGTCTGACATCTGTTTTGAAGATAACTTAGGGTCAGAGAGGGGTAATATGAAAACAATTTTAGTAGAGGAAATGGAGACAAGAGTATAAGGGGAAACATATTTGTTTTGTGAAAATAGTCTGTATTTTCAAAATAATCCTATGTAGGGATATTTCCCTTTAACCACCTATTCAGGGGTAGGGCGCCAGTTGGTCTTATCCTATAGTCGCACTCCTCTGATACCAGCTCTGTGGACCCCCTTTTTGGAACGGAAATCATTCGTGTTCATAGTACCATATCCCTGGATCGAGTAGTTTGGTACCCACGAATACAATACTGAATTATCAGGTGCAAAGTGCACGAATAGTCTTACATCAAAAGTATTACAATAATAGGCCCGAAGGCAATATCCATTACATACAGGACCTACTGGTTCGGATACAACCAAAAGCAGAATTTAGATAAGATAGCAGTTGGAAGGCAGCGACATGTCGATTGCCACAGGCAACGACCGGGCACTAAGACCTAGTAGATGCCTTCTCCTTCTTCACCCACCTGGCAGTAAGCATAGGGGTCCTCCAGTTATTCGTTTCCACCATCTGAAGGTTTGTGCGTATAGCAAGGGTGAGTACCCAACGTACTCAGCAGCCAACACGGAATGATGCACATGATAGGGTCATTCAAAGGATGGCTATGGTTTAGTTGCGCAAAGTCAATTTTCACAAATCATTTCACAAAGCTAACATCTAGCCAGGTCAAGTTTTAGTTCCATAGTCATCTAAACCAATTTACAGATTCCACTGGATTCTGTTAGTACTTGACATGGGTCAGTCGAAGATCCATGTCTTTGACTCAATGGATAAACCAGAGTCCACATACTCCGACATATTTGAACTGTTTAACAGGTAATGTCATCTTAGTTTCTATTGCATATATGCGGTTCTCGGATAATTACGTGCTAACTTTCAACTGCACGTAGGGCATGGGAACGATTTCGGGGCAATGTTCGTGGAAATTGGAAAGATAAGCTCTCCGTGCGGATGAAGTTTCCAGTGAGTAACATGCCTGCTCCTAATTTGAGTTGAATCATTATTATGTTCTAACATATGAAATGCATATTAAATCTGTCGGCGTGTCTCTTTTAGTGTGCAAAACAGTCGCAGGGCATCAACCTATGTGGATATTACGTCTGCGACTACATTCACCGCTTTGTGACCGAAGTCAAAACTGTCGATGATCTAGATGTACATATAACACCAATTCATACATTACGTCTCGATTTCTTATTCACTTCATATATTTATTTCTCGTTTATTCTAATTAATGACAGCTTATGCGAGTAAGAGACGACCTCCCCCACGAGACTTTCATACAAGCCGCTCAGGAAGATTTGATGGGATTTATTAACGAGCGGTCGTTGATCCCGCGGGGAGTTCTTCATTAGTTTTAGTAGCTAAACCACAGAAAAGTAGATTAGGGACATTTTTATAAGCTAGCTAGGAAACATGTATGAATATTGTACATATTTTGGTAATATATGTATATTTCCTTTCTTAAGTTCGTTTAAATGTGTGTAAATTATATATTTATGTGTAATATATATAGCAAGATCTTGGAGAAATGACAAATTAAAAATTTTTGCATCTTTAGTCCCGGTTTAAGCCACCAACGGACTAAAGATTGCGGAGCCGCCACGTGGCTCCGCCACCTTTAGTCCCGGTTGGTGGCTTCAACCGGGACTAAAGATGCATCTCTAGTCCCGGTTATTTAACCGGGACTAGAGATAGTCCATCTCTAGTCTCGGATTCGTAGTCCCGGTTTGACAACCGGGACTACGAGGGTTACGAACCGGGACTAGTGTGACTTTCTCCGAGAGTGAAAGTACTCGTCCGTTTCACGTTTTGACTTTTTTAAATCAAAATTTTAGTTTGATCAAGTTTATAAGAAAACATAACAATATCTTTTAATACCAAACAAATATATTATTAAAATATATTCAATAATATATTTAATATTATATTTAATGAAAGATAGTAAATGTTAGATTGCTGGTAGTAAAGGTAAAAAGGAAATTAAGTTTGAACCGTTGATTTAGTTTGATTGCACTTGAGAAAAGATAGGTTTTCAGAGTTGAGAAAGTCCAAGTTGATGCCTAGAGCCAATGATCCTTTTAAAATACTTGACAAGATCAATAATAATACATATAAACTTGAATTTCCTCCTAAGTTTGGGGTTAGTCCCACATTTAACATTTCAAATTTGAAGTCATATTTGGAAGAAGAAGATGAGCTTGAGTCGAGAACGACTCTACTTCAGGAGGGGAGGATGATGAGGACATCACTCCTTTGGATACACACACTAACACTAATCCTCAAGTGGTTATGCAAGGTCCAATCACTAGAGCTCGCGTTCGATAATTGAATTTACAGGTGAGCTTGTTCCTAAGTACTTTTTATATGCATTTGAGGATAGATTGCTACCTAATAATTTAATTATGATTAGGAACTATCAAAGAGGACCATGGAGCACTTGGAGAGAGGCTAGGAGATGGGCAAGGTCGTCATGGACATTCAAGCAAAAATGGAGGTCCAACTCATATCAACTTCGAGTCCACATCGGGCTCCAGGAGCAGTCCACACTAAAATCGTCGCCCAGATTGCAATCGAACTCTGATTTTGGAGTTCTACATATGTATGGAAAGCGAACGACGCCACCATTCCAAGGGATCTGGTCCCACATCAAAATTCCTTTTGATCAACAGAAATCATTGAAACAAGAAGGTGTTCAAAATCTATCTGAGTGTTGCGTTATCATCTTTGGGCCATGTATCATGTCGGAGTCTAGTAGGGACGCGTCCAGGGGGTCCAATATCAACCCTAGAACCTATATTTTTAGTAGCCATCATTGAGTTAGGGTTGAGTTTTACTTAGATTATTTTTGCCGTCGTAGTTTTGTCGATAGTTCGGTTTGTGGAACCCTAATTTTGAATTCTTAATTAATCATTTATTTGCAATTGAGTTGTTGTTTTTCTTGTTTTTGCTTGTGTTCATCAATTCACACGTAGGGATTAGCCTTCTCGGCAAGGTTAATCGGGTTTCGGCATGGTTGATAACCAGAGGAGACGTGGTGTTGCGATTGCAGGGTTCGGATCGTGTTGATCAAAAGCCGGATTGTGTGTGTCAAGTTTTCATCAAATCGATAGTTATCTTCACCTGATGGAAGATCGATAGTTATCTTCACCTGATGGAAGATCGGGCATCCCATGGCCATCAATAGGTGATATAAGGAGTTTAGAGAATAATAGACTTAAAGAGTTTTATGCTAGAAATAGTAAACAAATAGTCGTCTTGTATCAGGAAGATACCAAGATTTTGGATGAACAAGATATTGACAATTTAATGTTAGGAAATTTGTGTAGCGATATTATGGAAGAGGTTATGGATTTGGGTGGCAATCATGATGATGATATGAATGTCACTCTACAGTCTAAAAAAGTCTCTCGTTAAAAAATCTAAGAAGGGTAGGAAGGGGAGTAAAAAAATAGTTTATCAGGAAAGGAATATTTTAGAATAGTGGTGGGTTAAAGACCCAAAGAAACATAACTATATTGCTGATTTAAGAAAACAGCAACATCTTGGTTTTATTGCTATTTCAGAGACTGTTAGGAGTGAATTTACATCGACAACCCTTAAAAATCTTTGTGCTGGTAAAGATTTTTGTGGCACTATGAGCCTTCTAAGGTTAGATCTGGTGGTATGATGTTGGGTGTTTATTTATAGTGTGTTGACATTGGTCTGATCGAAGAGGGTGATTATTATATTAAGTTTCATTTATGTAATAAAATAAATAAGTTCAAACGGGCGCTTGTTTTAGTTTATGGTCATGCTCAAAATGAATTTAAACAACAGTTCCTGGCTGAGCTAGTTCGCATGTGTACTCATGAAAATTTACCTATCCTAATTGATGGTGATTTTAATATTTTGAGAAGTCCGACAGAAAAGAATAATGCTAATTTTGTTGATAGATGGCCTTTCCTTTTTTAATGCAGTAATTGATGGTCTTAATTTAAGAAAATTACAAATGTATGGTAGAAATTATACCTGGGCAAATAATCTTACTGTACATACATATGAGAAGCTTGATAAGATCTTAAGTTTCTACTGAGTGGGAGGAAAATTCTCTCTTCCTTCAGTGATTGCTTTATCTAGAGATATCTTTGACCATACTCCGTTACTGTTAAATACTAATTCAGCTTCATCGAGTTTCAACCAAAGTATCAAATTTGAACTTGGTTAGTTATTACGAGATGGCTTTTGGAGGTATGGTTTAGTGTTCATGATGGGAATAATCCTATGGAGAGGTGGCGAGCAAAACTAGGTAGGTTACGATAACATTTGAGAGGATGGGCTGAGAATGTCAGTGTATCGTATAAAAAGGAGAAGAAAGAGCTGCTAGACAAATTACATAATCTTGACAAGAAGGCAGAGCTGACTTTATTGTCTCAAGAGGAGTTAGATGTAAAGCAGTTTATGAATAATAGATTAGCTATATTGTTAAGACAGGAGGAGGTTAAGTGGTACCAACAGGCTAAAGTATTGGTTGACAATGGTAAACATAGAAAAACAAGAATTTTTCAGTTGCAAGATGGTGACCAGATAATAAGCGGTGATGCTAATTAAAAAAAAGCATATTACAACTTATTATAAGGGTTTGTTAAGGCCATTCGAGGAATCACATTTCACCTTAGATGAGTATAAAAGGGATGATATCCCACAGGTGTCTCAAATGGAATATGAGGCATTAACAACAAATTTTACTGAAAAGGAAGTTAGAGAGACAAATTTTCAAATGGAACATAACCAAGCTCCGGGTCTTGATGGATTTTTAGCTGAATTTTATCAAGTTCTCTAAAATGTTATAAAGGGACTTCCTAGATTTATTCACATAATTCCATAATGGTTCATTGCCTCTATATTCGTTGAATTTGGTACAATTATTTTGTTGCCTAAATTCAAAGAGGCCAAAAAGATACAACAATATAGGCTAATTTGTTTATTAAATATCAGTTTTAAGATATTTACTAAGGTTGCTACTAATAGAATTATTGATGTGGCCCAAATGTAAAAAGTCCAACTCAGACAGCTTTTATACATGCAGGAATATTATGGAGGGGTAGTTATTTTACATGAAATGATTCATGAGTTACATAGGAAAAACAAAATGGGGTAATTTTTAAGATCGATTTTGAGAAAGCATATGACAAAGTGAATTGGTTTTTTTTACAATAGACCCTTAGGATGAAAGGCTTCTCTATTAAATGGTGTAAGTGGATTGCTTCTTTTATCAAGCGTTGGTATAAAAGTTAATGATCAGGTAGGATCAAAGTTTCAAACATGGAAGGGTCTAAGACAATGTGACCCTTTATCTCTGATTCTTTTTAATATAGTTGTCGATATGTTAGCTTTACTAATCAAGAGGGCCAAAGCAGATGGCCAAATAGCTTGAATAGTTCCTCATTTGGTAGATGAAGGTTTGTCTATTTTGCAATATGCAGTTGATACACTAATTTTTGTGGACCACAACTTAGAGAATTCCAAGAACACGAAGTTACTACTATCTGTGTTCAGAAAGCTCTCTGTTCTTAAAACAAATTTTCATAAGAGTGAATTATTTTACTTTGCTGAAGCAAAAGAATGTCAAGAACAATACTCTTATTTTTTTGGGGTGTCATATAGGAGCTTTTCCTGTTAGATATCTTGGGATTCTGTTGCATTTTAGAAGGTTAAACAATAAGGATTAGAAAGTGATAGGGAAAAGAATTGAAAAGAAGTTGAGTAATTGGAAAGGAGAACATATGCCTGTGGGGATGTTGGTGGAAGCGAGAATTCTTTTTAGTTTTTGAAGTGATCTCAGCTATTAATTTATAAGTTCTACTAATTAAAAGAAATTTATCTGGTAGCTGAATGTCAGGCTGATAGTATAAATAGATATTATCTATCTGATTAGAATATATGAATGTTACATATTTGATTTTACTACCACTAGATACCATAACATTTTTTTAAAAAAACAACAATAGGCACGTGTAATGTAGAGACATTTTTGTGTTGTTATATATTTAGGTCTAATTAGGAGAGCTTTTGACAGCTACAACTTCTCTTAAAATAAAAACTCTATAGTTACAGAATTTAGAAAATAAACTATAAGTTAAAAGTTGAATTTCCTAGCTTCTCTAGACTCTTAGAAACTGGCTCCCATCTACCTGCTTCTTAGAATGTTCGGCTCATCTAACATAGGCTTAGTGTCTTATGCAATTTGAGCCATTAGATTTTAAACGGATGTCTATAACCTACTTTTGATGCCGAGCTCTATGTTAGAAACTCTAATGCAAGCCTCTAATAATGCAGATGATCCAATTTCAAAGGTAGCACTTATTTGGATCATTCTCTATATAAATATTGTCAAAATTTTGATAATGGTAAGATATAGGCATTACCAAAATTTTGGTGAAGACTTATTCCCCAAAATTCTTATAGTGTTTGGGTTGTGTTTGCTTATCAAAATTTTGTCAATGCTCTTCTTCTTTTGCATTTACAAACAAAATAGACATCTTGTTCCATTGTCATTACCATTATCTCATTACATTGACAATAAATCAACCCATTAATAGGTAGGAGCATCAACAACATCTAAAGTTCTCTTCATCCTTTAAGAGGTATATACCTCTTTTATACTTGTGGTGTACTTTAGAGATAAAAAAATCAGTTGAGCTAATTAGAAAATAAGTTTATGATTAACAATAGCAAAACATTTATGGTTCTTGGGAGGTATAGAAGCAAAAAGTGAAGTGCATGGGTGGTCGCATGTGTGTTATCTAGACTCTTCAACTCTCAAAATATATTTTTGGGTGCACTGACCTGACGTGCCACGATGCCGCCTACGCATCAGTGGGACCCTCATATCAGTTACATTAAAAAATAAAAAACATCTTTCAAGTTTAAGGTAGAGAGAAGAAAAGATGTTTTTTTAATTTTATTTTTTCTATGACTGACATGTTGGTCCCATTAAAGGTGCCATCATAACATGTCACGCTAGCACATGGAGCAGGTTGGAACCCGTTTAGACTTGTATAACATCCAAAACAAGTTTATGCATTTTTTTTGAAAGTTTAGGGAGCTAGATGATACACCTGTATAAGTTTACGGACCATCCGTATACTTCACTCAATGACATAAATATACCTTACTATGTCAATCAAGGGCCTTTAGATATATTGACTAACTCAAATAACTATACCTATTAAAAATAGAAAAAAGTAAAGAACCTATATACAAAGATGAGTTTCTAATCATATTCCAACCTGTAGATTTGAAAGATGAGTTCTAACTTTTGGTACCTCTAAAACCATATCAACAACACAGTTCATGCAAAAAGCTTTTTTATGAAATAAACCAAATAAGTTGATATGCCTCTCTAATGATAGGAGAAAACCTCTTTATTTCTTACAAAAGCTTTTAGTATTTCCTAATTTTGGGAAAATGGATATTTACATACGAAATTTGTTATTTTATCAAAATTGAGTATGGTTTTTTTAGATAATGGAATTAAATCTGGCCTTTACTTCAAAGAAGCTACAACCACTTATTATATAATTCTCTCAAAGAAAGCAAACATTTAGACAATCCATAAAGAACGACCAACAAACACCAACACTTAAGGAGAAAACAATTATTGAAGTCTATTTATAAATCTTCAGTCGAAACTGGTGAAAATCTGCATGACCATAACCTCCAAGTTTCGGCATGCAATATATATTACCTCCTTGTTCTCTTCACACTTTTGAAGCTGTGCCCAAAACCAGAGCGTTGCCCTGAAAAGCATGTGCATCTATGATTTATTTGGAGACTTATCAAAAACCATTTCATTTCTATTCAACCATAGAACCTAACATAAAGCAGATGCTCCTACAAAAATGGGTCTCTTAGTTCTTGAATCAATGCCACCAAGCAAATTTCCAGCTACATTAGAAATACTATTAGGCGGTTTTAGTCCAAAGGAAATATAAACTACTCTCCAAAATGAATTCGCAATATGAGAATCAAACAAAAGATGTTGAATAGTCTCATTTCTTATATAGAAACAACATCTTTTACTACCATTCAAATTTCTTTTTGCTAAATTATCCTTAGTTAGAATTATACTTTTGAACAGAAACGACATGAAAGTTTTGATGTTAATTGGTATCTTTAATTTTCATACAAACTTATTTCTCTTAATATGACCATTATTTATCAAAGATAAATACATTGATCTAATAGAGTATTGACTACTTTGATGAAGGTTCCATGTAAAGGAATTATTATTATCTTTCAAATTAGTATGCAAAATCAATGCAAATGAATTATGCCAATCAAATTTTAAAAACTGACCAACCAACATCCTTCTAAAAGAAACATGAAACATTAAGTGGAACAAAACTCAAAACTAACTCAAAATTATTATGATTGAAACATTCCTCCTTTGAACAATATTATAAAGGGATGGGTATCTATTCTGCAAAGAAGAATTTCCTACCCGTTTGTCCCCCCGAATCTGATTTGTTTGCCATCGTTAACCACCAAAAATCCCAGATTTCAGAATATATCTTTAAGACCCGACTAAAAATATTTACATCCAACTTAAGTAAATTGACTGATTTTTCAAATATTTTGTCCTCAAAAAGTACTTGCCAAACTCCTCCATTAATCAGTTTAAACAACAATTGTTTTGTAAACATTGATTCTGAATTTTTATATCATAAACCTCTAGTCCACTATGTTCTTTTGGTTGACATTTTTTGTTGACAGCTGATGCTCCATTTTGCCATCCTATAATTCTTTTTATGATTATTACCTTAAAAAATGACTTATAATAATTAATTTTTAAAAAACTCCTTTCGGTATTAAAAAATGACTGGACAAGACTGGACAAAATCGAATTAATTAGGACTAATCTTTCTCCCACAACCAATGGAACGATAGTAAAATACTACTCCTTCTCTCTAAAAAATACAGTTGTAGCGTTCAAATTTTACTAAAAATAGTATTATTCCTCCAACCACTCTTCATTTAAACTGTCTCCATCTCACTTCTCGTAATTGAAGAACATCAATAACATCAAAGAAAATTTCTTTGCCTACTATTCTGCCTTTTGATATAGACATCCACAGTAAATAGAAAATTCTCAGCCTCATTGTCTGCTCTAAAGCAAAAGCCAAATTTAAAATTTTAAAAATTAATTTTGAAGTTGTTTTAAGAATTTTTAACGTATTTTTTTCTAAAATTAGCTTTTAAGTTGTAGAAAACACAAAAAAATTTACACATAAAATTATTTTCTTCTAATAAGTTGTTACGGGACAACCGCTGATATCAAAAGGATTTTCGACATAAAGAACAGAGAACGTTCTCGGCATCTCGGCTGCACTGGCCACAACCACAATCCCCTTCCGTCAACAGTGCCACTGCTTCTCTCCGATTGGGTCGCCGCCGAATGGATCCGGACGCCACGGAGATGGAGGTGAGGCGGCGGCTGCGCGACATAGGCGCCCTCCTGAGCCCGCTTCCGGACGACGGTGACGGCGAGCTGCTCAGGTTGCTCCAGGTGAGCTCTGCCCCCTAATGCGAACCCTTGATATATTATGTACTAGTCTTCAACTCTCGAGTAATGCCACTTCTATTAGAAGTAATTAGGCTGCTGCAAAAGTAGGAGTTGGCCAATACTAGAATCTACTCCAGCATTGGATTGTTATGAAATCTATCTTTAGTTAGCTCTCTGTTACCTTGTTTGAAAAATAAATCAAATTGTGAACAATACTGATTTAGCTGTTGTGTTGTTTGGCTTGACTGTGATTACAGAAATGTATTGTTGGATTGGATCTGATTGACCATCTAGAGACTTCTATAATTTCTTTTTTTTTAATGCAGGAAGCAGCCAAATTGTTGTACAGAGTGAATCAGTGTCAGTTAGACAGAATGCACAGTGCTCTTATCCCTCTTATGAGAGCACTGATTAAGAAAGACTTACTAGATCACCCTGACCCTGGCATGAAGCTCGCTGTAGCATCATGTTTAACTGCGCTGATCAAGATTCACGCACCCCCTTATGATGATGATGTGATGAAGGTGACTTCTTCTTCTTCTGGGGATGAAATGGTGGTGTTTGTGTGTATAACTGACCCACATTTCTTACCTTGTTTTAGGATGTGCTCAAGCTTGTTGTTGAGGTCTTCTGTGAACTGGATGATGTGGACTGCTCCTCCTATGGAATAAGGGTTTCAATGCTTGAAACTTTTGCAAGGATACGGGGTTGTGCCTTGTTGTTAGATCTTAACTGTGATGATCTGATACGGGATATGTTTCACCATTTCTTCCGTGCTATATCGTATGCGACTTCTTCCTGTGTTTTTCTGTCATACTTGTGTCCATTCTGTCATAATTTCTGTGAAATGGATTACAGAGATATTGCAGTTGTGTTCTTGACTTTAAAAGATGCCTATGAATGACTGTGCGGTTCATATGACGTAGTTATGGACTCATGGGCTTATGGTTGTGGAATATACAGAGAAGGTGAACAATGCAGGTTATAACTATGTTCAAAGTTACTCTGGTTCAGGGAAACATTGTAAAGATGGCTTTTCTATGGAGTTTTGCTTGCTTTATGCATTTCACTTGAAATTGTTAAGCTGATCGGTCATACTGACCATAACACTGAAAGCATCTATATAATTTTGTTGGGTCCACACAGAAACATAACATCATTTTGCATGTACATCTAATAAATTGACCATAACTATGTCTTTTTGGTACACCGTAATTATTTGTATAGTCACCCTAATCATTTTGTTTTTTAATAAAATTAAATGAACCTTTTATGGTGCTGCAAAATTTCACCCCGTTTTTTGTTTTCCATTTTACAACTGAGGCACAGTTTATCATGGTCCATACAACCCACCATTAATTATTCTTTGTTTCCACTGTTTTACTCCATTCGTTTGTCAAGAGCTGTCAATTGTTGTATTTTTTTTCTAACATGGTATTCTACAAAGTACAGTGTGATTTGAGTTGCTGCAAGTTGAGATTATACCATTGTTCTGTTTATGAATTTACAAAATGCTATGAGATAAGAGCTCAGAATGCCACTGCAGTTCGTTACTTCAAGAATCCCTCTATTTGTGTGTGGATATTGCGATGCCTTTTCCTTTATATGCCCCCTCTAGATGTGTGCACGCATGTTTTTGTCTTGCGTATACTCTGTTAAAATTTTCAGGTGCTTTTATTATCCTTTCATTCCTTAACTTTTTCATTTATTTCAGCAGTACTCATCAGGAGAATGTTATATCCTATATGGAAACCATAATGAAGTTTGCAATCAAAGATATTACTGATTTTGAACAAGATCTGATTGAAGATCTGGCATCCTGCCTGCTTCAGAATGTTAAAAAGGAAGAAAAAGTAATTTGGTCTATAAATTGTTCGTATCAACAATAAACATCATCTTCACTAATATTTTCAACTTGGCTTGTAGGAAACTCCTCCAGCATCTTTTGTACTTGCAGAGAGGGTAATAGGATTCTGCCATGAAAAGTTAAAGCCAGTGTTCATCAAACTACTTCAGGTTCAGGGCACTCCCATAAACAAGTATAGCAATCTTGTTACATCATTTCTCCAAGAGGCTACAGATGCTGGAGATAACAATGTTGATGCTTTTATGCATGAGAAGGTCAGTTAACCTGCTTTACTACTTCTACATATTTGGATAATATTTTTGCCCTAATGGTTACTGCCCCAAAACATAGGTTCTTTGAAAAAAAACTGTAGTACCTATGGTTTTGTGCTATGAATGCCTTGAAAACTGGGTTTTGTGATATTTAACCTATATATTCTATGTAATATATTTCCAGCAAGCTGATCATTGGAATATTACTATCATGTAACCAAAACACTAATTAGGATTTCAGTTTTAAGTAGTTTGTTTATTACCAGTCGAGTATTGAGTTGTTTGCACTGCATGGGTATTACCAGTTAAAGGTTGAATATCTGTTTTACTTAATCATAATTCATTTTTGGGGTCTCCATATTCTGAAGTGGCTGGTGGAAACTACTGTTTACAGTTAGTAGAGACATAACTCATCGTTTTCAAATGTATAGCTTATATCCTCTTTGTTTGATGATCATTGTGTTGTTGAAAAGTCTATCATATTCATTTGAACAAAGTTCTACAGCTTTATGATTGGCAATGGTAATCTGTCACAGAGAGAGTTCATAGAGTTCTAACAATTGTATTGAAAATTTTCTGCGTGTTATGATAATCTTATTTGGTCAACCACACTGACTATTTCATTATTAAGAAGGAAGTAGTGTCTCCTAAATCTTCGACCATGATGGGTAAAACTATAGGACAACCAGCAGATAGTGGGGAGGAGTTGAAAACGGAAATTATACAGGAAACTAAAGAGGTATGCATGCCTGATTACTTAATGTCAAAAGTAAACATTATTGTTGCAACATGCTCTCTGTTTCAGTTACAAGCTTTATGTCCTCTTGTCAGGCTCCTAATTCAAATAAAAATGTTCTTGATGGTAGCATTGTCGGCTCGAGAATCAAAGTATGGTGTCCTGCTGATGAAATGTATGTGCGATAACCATGATATATGTTTCTTATTTGAAGAGATGTTCTAAAACATATATCTATATTATAATTAGTGCTCAATCGTTCGTTGTTTATTCATTCGACTTGTTTATATAATACTTTTGGTCAGTTAAACCTGGTGTATGGAGTTCTGTATCTATGTTTTACCATTTGCTATATTGTTCCATTATTTATGCTGGTTTTTATTGAACTCCCATTGCTTTAGGTCTCTGGTTTTGTAACAAACTCTCATGAGTTATGCTGGAGTTATATGTCTATGTTTTGAATTCGTTACATGCTCTGCAGGTTCTACAATGGATTGGTTAAGTCATTTGATGCTTCTTCAGAAACACACGGGGTGAACATTTTGCATATGGGCTTTGTCTGCACTCTACATGCTCCATTTACTAATTTGGGCTGAGCTTCTCAAAACACTATGCTATATTATCATTTCTTTTTCTTCCTTTCACTTACTTCATATTTAGATATTCTCTTTTTTGTTTGATACCCAGATTGTGTATGATCATGGTGATGTTGAACAGCTACCTCTTAAGGATGAAAAATGGGAGTTCATTGCTGAGGTATGCCCATGGAGCCCTATGCCATTATTTGTGTTCATTTTCTCCTTTATAATTCAGCTGCTATCCTGTAGGAGCAAGACTGCAATCCTGATGCATCCCCCGATATGTATGTAAAGTATCTATTTTGCACCTTCTATATGTTCGATGATTAGATGCAATTCTAGTTTGGAAGAAGTCTATTTTCCTACGCAGAACTTCCACAGAAGTCTGAAAACTAACCTTACCTGCAAAATTGGATAGTGTTCAACCCTTATGCCTTTCATCCTCTTGAATTTGCATGTCTACCAGCCTCTTCAGACAACCAAAAATTGATTATTGATTTGCAATTATCTGGTTTTTAGGGACTAACCTAAAGCCCTAAAGTTGATTTGTTCATATTGCTGCTGCTGCCTTTTTGTTTTGACATCTCTACAGATATATATCAATCAATTAATCAAACTATTGTTACTTTGTTTCGGATCCTTCCCCCATTATACTCTACTGTTGCTGATGCTACATTTTTTGTTCATCAATTCTCTCAAATCCTAATGCAAAAAAGTTTCTTCAATTTTGAGTTGCTTCTCATTTCAACCAGGCTAGAAGACCAAAGTGATGAAGGAAGTCTTGGTCAGCCATTCCAGGATGCTCACAAAGCTGCAAGCAGACATTCTTTTGTCATCCAAGAGAAATACAATACCGTGCTAAATGAAATCCGATGCATTTCCAGTGAAATCACCAGCTCACTTCTCGTGCGCGTAAGCGGCTGGAGAAACTGCCACCTTGAGCCAGAAAAAGTCAGCATAGTGTACACAGGGCCTGTTCCGTCAACCACAGCACATAACCTCTGCAGAAAAGCCTCAGTCCTTCAGTCGCAACACACAAGCCTATAAATGGCAGACTCGTTCAACCCGATGTAAGTTACTCCATTTCAAGCGCATAGACAGTTATGGTATGATTCTACATTTTCGTAGCTTAAACATTAAACCTAGCACGCTAAATGGCGCTGAGCGCGTTCTTCTTCTATTACAGGAACAGCATGCAGGGTTGCATCACTCTCAGATCAGTATATATTTTGCTTTGTTCGTCTGGAGGTGTTCATCAAATGAAGATGATCCTCTACTTAACATAGTCATAACCAGTAATTTGCGGACTCAGAAGTGTGTTCTGGATGGCGAAATCTGTGCTGTCTATGTGGATGCCATCTTGCAACTATTCTGCCTGCCTATATTCAGTTCCATTTTGCCTAAAACTGAAAGAGCCGTTTTAGATGGTGACTAACTACTCTAAATTATCAATGTATGTAGATGCATATATAATTTTAGTTCCTTTTACCTTGAACTGACCTATGCACAATCCTCTTATGGACATCTTAACTAAGCTGAAGGAAATGTGTTCAACTCTTGTCACCATGTGGTATTGTAGTATCTTGTTTCCGTGGAAAATTTGGTTTGGTGACTCTGAATTTCAACTTTGCTCACTTTTGATGTTTGGACCATGCATACTAAATACACTTTATCGGTGCCACGGTTTTTAGTGTTAATTATAGTATATCTTTTGACACTTCATCCGTTCTAAAATATAAAGGATTTTAGATGAACAGGACACATCTAGTAATACGAATTTGGACAATGAACCTGGTCAAATACGAATCTGGACAAAGAGCTTTATTCGTAGTATTAAGATGTGTTTTATCATCCAAAATTTTTTATATTTTGAAACGGAGGGAGTATCTCTTTTGTGTGGGGATTTGGAGAGTATTAAGAATAATAGTCCCTGGTAGCCCCTGGTATCTTTTTAAAGGATCTAAAAAGTCTCTTCAATTGGGATCCACGTTCTACCCCTTTGTATTCATTGCTACGCACTTCGCTAAACATGGTAAGCACAATTGAATGGGAACTTTGAAATGTCAAAAAAAATAATACGAAATTCATACTACGAATCCTTAGTGGCCCAATCAACCAAGACTTTATAGATAGACTTTATAGATGAGCTGAAATGCTGTTTAAAATTATCCTGTACGGTCGCTTAAGAAAAGTAAGAGAAATTTTGTTCCATGCCTCTTCATCCACTAGCTCTCCTGCAATATAAGAGAAATTATTATATGATTTCATAGGGAAAAACCATATAAATTGGAAAAAAAGAGCAAATAAAAAGAGAGAGCATATGAGGAAATAGTCTTTAAGGAAAATGATCTTCAGCTGTAATCATATAGTTCCTGGTCTTGATATCTGCATCAACTGTAACTTTAGTTCCTGGTGCTTCCAATTAACAGTAATTAGCTAAACTTGCCCAGTCTGTAGTAAGTCAGAATCTCAGAATCCAAGCATCTATTTATAATATATTGGGAAATTCAGCTATATATTGACTTATTTTCTTTTTAACTTGGACATCACCCTCTTCTTAGATGGACCATGGCATCCTCGTTCTCGGAGTTTTAATAAACTGGTTTTTCTGTTCTTGGCTTCTACAATATTCTATACTGATCGTCAGTACGAAGAAACACAGATATTTATAGAACTGAGTAAACATGTGGTTGAGCCATGTGAAGTATAATGGAAAAAAAAACATGAAAAGTTATTTCATATTACGTTTGGAGGGAACTTGTCATAATAAAGTTGCTATTACCACTAGGAGATTTGTTTTTTTACGAGGCACCCAATAGGTTTTAGACAGGCCATAAGTAATCATGTCTGGAAAAACATGTTCCTAGGGAACCGGTTGTCGGACTATACGGGAAAATGTATTATCCCGTGTGGTCCACTTAAGTGACCGCACGGGGTATCCCGTGCGGTCGTTTAAGTGGACCGTACAGGATAATGTATTTTCTCGTGCGGGCCACTTAACGAACCGCACGGGATAATTACGCATTATCCCATACGGCCCATTTAAGAGCCCGCACGGGATACTGCATTTTTCTATGCGGGTCGTTAATTGGACCGCATGCGATGATGCATCATAAAACAGCTATCCAACCCGACAAGCCACATTTAACATGATGTTTTTCTTAAAAAACAACTATAGGGGAAGGTTTTCAACTCGAATTCTTCAATTGCAATCACTACAAAATGTAACTTTCTTGATCTTCTCTTCCATTTACTTTTATTTTAAAAATTTTTATTGGTTGAATGCGAAGATATTTGAACTTTTTTCAACTCGGTTTCTCTCTCCAAAAGTAGGCAATTTCTTTTGGTGGGAGGTTTTAGACTTGAAATCTTCGATTGAAATCAATATAAAAGGTAACATACTTGATAATCTCTTTCATTTGCTTCTGTTTTTGTAAAATTTTATTGGTTGAATGCAAAGATATTTAAACTTGTTTGGATAGGTCATTTTGAGCTATTTTTGTAATTTGTAGGTTAAATATTTTGTTTTTTGATTGAACCATTTTTTGGTAATTAATACTATGTTAGTATTATTATTTGATGTGAATGAGGTTTTAGTTATAAAATAGGATTTAAGTTTAATTTGTTTATGTAGAAAACATCGGCAATATAATATTATTTTATGCTATGAATTTTTTTAGATGGATCGAACATGGATGTATGAGACGCGGATAACTCATCTGGTGTTCATGAGAGAAGCATCAACATTTATTAATAAGGCGAAGACACACGCTTTGAGGGAGAATAGGAAGGATATTTTTTGTCCTTGCGTGGATTGCAAGAATCAGAAGATGTGAAAAGATCCGAATATAATTCTGGGACACATAATTCAGCGTGGATTTGTGGAGAAATACATAGTTTGGACTTATCACGGGGAAGTTGCCGCTCCTGAAGAGATTCCTGATATTTGGTTCGATGAGGCACAGAATTTTATAATTGAGGATATGTCCCGTGAAATGACGGGTGATTTTGACGGCTCTGGTTTTGACGATGCAGAGGTTGATATTGATCTTGATCTTGAGGATATGTTGCGGCACACTGAACCAGAGGTCCTAACAGAAAAAGCAAGAGATTTAAACAATTAGGAGGTATTGCAGAAATCAACGAAAGATCTTTTATACGATCAATCAAATGGATGTGACATAGATTATACAGTGTTGCCGTTGGTGCTAGAACTTCTTAGATTGAAGGCCAGGCATGGATGGTCTGATACTAGTTTCAACGACTTGATGGCTCTCCTGAGAGCTCTGCTTCCTAAGTCAAACTTGTTGCCAGCTAACACCTATCAAGCCAAGAAACGGATATGTCTATTATTTCTTGGTGTGGAAAAGATCCATCATGTATTAATCACTGTGTACTTTATCACAACGAATATGCTGACTTGGACAATTGTCCAGCTTGTGCGATGAGTAGGTACAAAAAGGATAACCGTGCCGCTGATAGTGATGTTGCCGAACCAAATGCATTGTCGAGCCAGAAAAAAAAGATTCTGGCCATGGTGATATGATACTTGCTAGTGAAAGATCGCATGAAGCCATTGTTCTTGAACCCCACCGACGCCGAGTTGATGAGAGGGCATCAAGAGGGTCGAAAGACAGATGGTATGATTCGAAAAGGGTCTACGATTGTTTGATGCGTACCATCAGGAGTATTTTACTTTGCGTGCTATCATATTCGTTACTATAAACGATCTACCAACCAATTTTTCCCTCTCCAAACAAATTAAAGGAAAGACTGAATGTCTGATATGTCTGGACAACATATCGTACATCTACCTGACCTTGTCAAAAAGTTAGTTTGTATGGGTCATCGTCGTATCTTACCATAGAAGCATAGGTATTGTGCAATGGCTACCTTTTTTTGACAAAACTATTGAGGAAGGTACTGCCCCCGAAGCAAAGGATGGTTCCACGGTGTTCAAGCTGACAAAGAACATAAAGGTCGTGTTCGGCAAGGGAAAGACAACTTCAGGCAAGAGGAAGAAAGAAGTGGTAGAAAACACGCTGCCCTTCAAGAAACATTCAATCTTTTTACTGTTGATGAGAATTTTTCCCACGCGCTGGCCTGAGAGATCTGCTTAATTCCAGTGCAAGTCCAAGTTGGTCGTCTTTGGTGATTCTGAATGGCGTGTAAGTTGGTTTGATCCTGTAACCAACAAAAAACAAAGAATAGGCGATTAAGTTAATATTAGATCCTGCTTGATCGACTATAGATATCCATAATACATAATTAACATTCCAAAGTGCATTTAGACCAAGTGATTGGGATAGATCAATAGTATACCGAGATATTATAAATCACTTATATCCAAAAACACACCAGAATACTAATTACATATATTTATAACTTAGTCGATGTCGCAGATCTAATGTAAATCGGCTAGTACTCCTATATATTTTATACGAAGATATTAATCTGAACTAAATATACTAAACTTAAGACCAATCGACTGTCAATGTGACTTAACAGATTGATACCGAGATTAACATATTTAAGTAGATTAAGATCTTAATATAAAAGGCAGTTCTAACACATCCAACCAGTAATAATACATAAAAGATGGCTAAAACAGAAAAGACCGGCTGAAACCCCGGTGCTATCTCTAATAATAATCATTGAGCCGAGTAGATCTATATGATTCTAAGAGCGACTTAATAGATCAACTTGATGCAGCATTAAGTAAAAAAGAAGCACGAGATCAATTTAGACTAATGAGAATTCCTCGAGATGGTAGATACGCCATATAACTTAAATCAACCTCTGGATCTAGCTCTATCGGCTGCTATCTTCAGGAACATATTAGCCGATCAAGAGATAGATCTAGACATTGATCTAGATTATATGCCACATATGGTAAATTAAGCAGTTTATGATATCCAGATCAGAGTGTCATGATGATGAAAGCACTGACCCCGATAACACAAACCACTTGTAACAAGAAATTACCTTGTCTGGAGATCGAAACTCGATGCAGCCCAAGAACGAAGCAAGAACTCGTCGAAAGAGTAAAAACGAAAAGGTTGGCGATGCGCCGAAGTTGTATTGATGTGTGTTGTTTTGATTACATGGTCTCGGGTCATATTTATACCCGGATATACAATGAGTCCGTAACGGACACGATTCCTATTACATATTAGATTACAAATATTCCTAAACAAACCGACATTATCTATAAAGGAAACTATACAAAATATCCTAACTTAAAGATAGAATTGCCGTTGTAGGACGTTATCTGCATATGGCAACATCTTTGAAGCACTTTGGAAACTGAATCCAATAGTTATCTCTAAGCTTTTTTTCCAGAATTGGTTCCACCTTCTGCTCCCGATCAGAATTAGCTATCGGCTATCCTGGTCCGACTCGGACTCAGCCGATTGGCTCTGTAGCCGATTCAGACTTAGCCGATGCGATCTCTGTTCCCAAGAATCATGTGTTTCCTTCGATTCCGCTTCAACCCTTGCTTCAAACTTGGGGATTTGCTTACCAAATTTGGTCGTTAACACATGCCCCCAAGTGCACGATATTGGCAATGTTACAGATTTCGTGCAATCTTATCCCTGGAAAACCCTAAGTCGAGTCTGTTTCGGCCGTTACAAAACCCTTTAAATAACACCCTTTTCGTGCCAAACAAACTCACGCCGTCAACACAATCCACAAAACCAGCAACCACCCTCGAGCTCTCCGGCGACCCCTTCGGCTTCCTCGAGCTCACCACAGCAATCCGCTTCTCTCTGACGACAAGAACTGAGGCGATGGCGGCCCCCGCTGCTCTGTCTGGCTCCACTCCTGCTGAGTTCCTCGAGGTATGCCCTATCGGCTGAATCCTTTTTATTTCCGCCTTAAGCCACAAATCTGAATTCTAGGTTTTCCAAGTCTTAATTTCACTCCCTTTTTTGATTGTAGCATCTTGCACATCAGATAGTAATTCCCAGCCTTATCAATGATCAAAGATACTTTCTAGGGCCTACCAGCAACAAGGACCCCGCTGAGTTCATCATAGCCAAAGCCGATAGGGTGCCATATAGGATGAAGAACCCCAACTTAGGCCACTGGAACAACACTTTCAAATCCTGTCCTTTGACTGATAAATCCTGGCCCACATGGTACAAGAGGATGCAAGCTAGCAAACATAGCCACTGGGAAAAAAATGGCATAGCACAGTGCCTCATGATGTGGTTAGAGAAGTTCATCTTCTGCGGCTCCAGTTGTGGTCCGACCGTAAATTGGCAAGTAGTAGCCGAGGCCCTGGTCAACAAAACGGAACTTCCCTTGGGCAAATTCCTCCTAGGCTACCTCTATCAGACATTGAGCCACGCAGTAGCCAAGATAGCAGTTGATGCATCAATCGATACGATAGCTAATAACAAAAATTTCTACCGCGCAGACCAGGAACCTTGCAAGTAAGGGTTGATAGATCGTTACCGATTGGAGTGGAGTGCAGCGGATATAGCTAATCAGGAGCTATCCGATCCGAAACAATACTGGTCGATCACAGCCGATTTGCTAACCACAGCCGATTCCCGAGTACAGCCGATTTGCTGATTCCACATCCGATCTGCCGCAACTGATTTGCTAATTGATCAGTCGCAACCGATTTGCCGATTGGCCAAATCGTGCTCGCGCGCCTCCCTCCGATGCGCCCGACCACAACCGATCTAGCCGATCACAGCCGATTTGCAGCCGCCGAACAGCATGACAATGTAGCAGTGCCTCTATCGGTATCCACACGTCCAGGGATAGAACGCCTAACACCCGTGTGCTAGCACAAGATGCAAAGCTAGGGTTTGGCTCGAAAGCGGGAGGGTTTCTGTGGAGATCTCGAACTCGCCGACTTCTAATGTCATGCGTGTTTCAATCTGTTGCACCAAATCAGATTGATTCGGTTCAGTGCGATGCAATAACTCTCCACCCCTCACCCCTTTATATAGAGTTGCCGGCTGGGCCTATAGTGAAGGGTTATGCGGAGGCTACGCTAGCCGAAAACAAAAACTTTTAACCGCGCAAACCAGGAACACTTGCAAGTAAGGGCCGATAGATCGTTACCGATTGGAGTAGAGTGCAGCGGAATAGCCAATCAGGGCAATCCGATCTGGAACTATGTAGCCGATTCCCGGAGACAGCCGATTCGCCAATCAGCTGATTCGAGTCGTCCGGTCGCGTTCTCACGCCTCGCTTTGATGCGCCCGACCGCAGCCGATTCCACCACAGCCGATCGCTCCGATTGCAGCCGATCCGAAGCCGATCAACAGCGCGCAACGTAGCAGCGCCTCTATCGGTATCCACACGTCCGGGGACAGAACGCCGAACACCCGTGTGCTAGCACGCGATGCAAGGCTAGGGTTTGGCTCGAAAGTGGGGAGGGTTTCCGTGGAGATTGATCTCGGCGACTTCTGTTGCACGCGATGCAATTGACGTGTCGCAGCTCTCCACCCCTCCCTCCTTTATATAGAGTCGGCCGACTGGGACTAGTGGCCGATTAGGACTCTATTTTGAATCGGATCCTATCCGAATCTCACAGAGTTGGCCGCCCACACGTCGTAAGCCCATAGGACTCTATCCGATCGGATCCCTATCCGATCGAGTCATATCCGAGTCCAACTCAAATATATATTCTATCCCCTTAAGCGTGCGACCCTGTAGGTTCAGGTATACTCGGTTTCGGCTATAGTCTAACTTAGCCGATCGTCGGCTCGAGTCCAACTCAGCCGACCCGTCAATAGCGGCGCCTAGCAGCACATATTGACACCATAGTATACAAGAATAATATCGGCTCTGAACCTGTAATGTGTACACAAATCCCTTTGCCTCACGATACCAGTTAAGCTATAGGCAAGATGTGTGCCATCCCTTTAATAGCTTAACCATTCACTCGAACCGTATTGGATTATCTGTCTGTTGATTGACTCCTCAATCAACTTAGCATGGTCATGCATTTCCATAATCCATTACCTCGAGGGGCCCAGAGATATCTCTCCAAAGGAGGGGCAAATTCCATCTTGATCACTCACATCCCACTCCATGTTTCATAGCAAACCCGAAAACTACCTTTATAACTACCTAGTTACGGAATAGCGTTTGGTAGTCCCAAAGTAGGCTACTACACATGTTGGACTCCATGGTGATCTCAGGTCTAAGGACTTTGTACCAACACTACCTGAGACCAACTAATGGCACATTGGTTCCTGTAGTGTCTCATGGTGGGTCTATCCAACAATGTGTTCTCTAACACATATGTCCATGTTTATTGATTTGGTATCTCCATACCCATGATCTATGAGACATGATCATCAATCAATAAACATGCCGATCTTAGAGTCATACTTGTTCCAACAATATGACATATGATCAGGGATCATTTAGAAATAGATTCATACATATAGAGTCTCATAAATAAGTCACATACTTATTGATCAATACAAGATGTCTATTTCATGGAACTGAATAACACTTTATTCATAAATACATAAACATTGACGTGATATCCAACATCTCCATGTTGCCTCTAAGGCATATCACTAACATATAGGCCCATCGGGACTATCCGATCGAGCCGTATCCGAGTCCAACTCAAATGTCTATTCTTATCCTCTTAAGCGTGGGACCCTGTAGGTTCAGGTATACTCGGTTTCGACCCGAGTCCAACTCGGCCGACCGTCAATAGCAGCGCCTAGCAGCACATATTGACACCATAGTATACAATAATATAATATCGGCTCTGAACCTGCAATGTGTACACAAATCCCTTTGCCTCACGATACCAATTAAGCTATAGGCAAGATGTGTGCCATCCTATCAATAGCTTAATCATTCACTCGAACCATATTGGATTATCTATCTGTTGATTGACTTCTCAATCAACTCGGCATGGTCATGCACTTCCATAATCCATTACCTCGAGGGGCCCAGAGATAGCTCTCCAAAGGAGGGGCAAATTCCATCTTGATCACTCACATTCTACTCCATGTTTCATAGCAAACCCGAAGACTACTTTTATAACTACCCAGTTACGGAATAGTGTTTGGTAGTCTCAAATTAGGCTACTACACATGTCAGAATCCATGATGATCTCAGGTCTGAGGATTTTGCACTAACACTACTTGAGACCAACTAATGACACATTAATTCCTGTAGTGTCTCATTGTGGGTCTATCCAACAATATGTCTCTAACACATGTCCATGTATATTGATTTGGTATCATCAATCAATAAACATGTTGATCTTAGAATCATATTTGTTCCAACAATATGATATGTGATCAGGGATTGTTTATAAATAGATTCATACATAAAGTCTCATAAATAAGTCACGTACTTATTGATCAATACAAGTTGTCTATTTTATCGAACGAATAACACTTTATTCATTTATACATAAACATTGACCATGATATCCAACATCTTCATGTTGCCTCTAGGGCATATCACTAACAATCTCTTACTTGCACTAGAGTCAATCATGATAGTATCTAATACCCATTACTCTTATGTGCGCCTCATGTTTTGGCTGAGGGAGAGATTTTGTCAACGGATCGGCTATGTTGAGATCCGTGTGCACTTTGCACATCTTGACATCACCTCTGTCCACAATCTCACGGATGAGATGATATCGCCGAAGTATGTGTTTGGACTTCTGATGTGACCTCGGTTCCTTGGCTTGCGCAATGGCTCCACTATTATGACAATAGAGAGACATTGGACCAGTTGCGCTGGTCGTCACACCCAGCTCAGAAACAAATTTCTTGATCCAAACATCCTCCTTTGTAGGTTCTAAAGTAGCGATATACTCAGCCTCCATTATAGAATCAGCAATAGTATCCTGCTTGGAACTCTTCCAGCTAACTGCGCCTCCGTTCGGGCGAACACGAACCCGATTGCGATCTATAATCATCCTTGTCCTGTTTGGAATCTAGCATCGGTGTAACCACTTACAACGAGCTCTTCTTCACCTCCATAGACTAGGAACATATCCTTAGTTCTTCTCAAGTACTTAAGGATACTCTTTACGACAGATCCAGTGATCTTCACCTGGATCGACTGTATCTGCTCGTAGCACTCAAGGTGTACGAGACATCCGGACGTGTACAAAGCATGACATACATGATGGATCCAATTGCCGAAGCATATGGAATCATACCCATCTTATTCCGCTCATCTTGTGTCCGAGGACACCGATTCTTGCTAAGATTAATGTCATGTGACATGGGCAAGAAACCTTTCTTGGATTCATGCATGTTGAACCTTTTCAACACCTTGTTAATATATGTACTTTGGCTTAATCCAATTAGCCTCTTGGATCTATCTCTATAGATCCGAATGCTAATATGCATGCTGCCTCCCCTAAGTCTTTCATGGAAAAACTATTTTTCAATGAAGACTTGACGGATTCTAGCATAGGGATATCATTTCCAATCAATAATATGTCATCCACATATAAGATTAGAAATACAATTGCGCTCCCATCGACCTTTTTGTAAACACAAGCCTTCTCTTCATTTTTGATGAAACTAAACCCTTTGATTACTTCATCAAAACAAATATTTCAACTCCGAGATGCTTGTTTCAATCCATAAATGGATTTCGTAGCTTGCATATCTTTCCGGCGACTGGATCGACAAAACCCTCGGGTTGTATCATGTATACATCCTCGCTTAGGTTTCCATTTAGGAAAGCCATTTTGACATCCATCTGCCATATCTCATAATCGAAATATGCAACAATCGCTAGGATAATCCGAATAGATTTAAGCATTGCGACAGGCGAGAAGGTTTCATCATAATCAACTCCTTGAATCTGTTTAAAACCTTTCGCCACCAATCGCGCCTTATAGATGTGAACATTTCCATCCATGTCGGCCTTTTCTTAAAAACCCATTTGCACTCAATGGTTTTGACACCATCAGTGGATCAACCAAGTTCCAAACTTGATTATCATACATGGATTCTATTTCGGATTTCATGGCTCTAGGACACTTGTTGGAATCGGGTCCCACCATCACTTCCTCATAGGTCTTAGGCTCATCGTTGTCTAACAACAATATATCACGTTGTTCCGCACCTGTGTACCTGTCAGGTGCACGACATGATCTTTTAGACCTCTGTGAGGCTGGTGTATCTACAACAGGTGGCACAACATCTTGTTCATCTTGTTGTGGTTCCGTGGTAGCTGAAACATTTTCGGTGTTTCTTGAACTTCTTCAAGATGCACCCTGCTCCCACTAACCCTTCTTGAAAGAAACTCTTTCTCCAAGAAGACACCGTGTCGGGCGACAAACACTTTGCCTTGTTCCGATTATAAAAGTAATATCCCTTAGTTTCCTTAGGATATCCCACAAAGAAGCACTTGTCGATTTGAGTATCGGCTTGTCGGATGTAAACGTTTTACATAAGCCTCACACCCCCAAATTTTGAGAAAAGACAAACAGGGGGTTGCCCTGTCCATATCTCATATGGTGTCTTTTCAACTAACTTAGATGGAACTCTATTTAGTGTGAACGCAGCTGTTTCAAGAGCATATCCCCAGAAGGATAACGGAAGATCACTTTGGCTCATCATGGACCGCACCATGTCCAACAAGGTGCGATTTCTCCGTTCGGACACCCCATTCCATTTTGGAGTTTCTAGCGGAGTCAACTGTGGAATAATTCCATAATCTTTCAGATGATTACCAAACTCTTGGCTCAAGTATTTCTCTCCACGGTCTGATCGTAGAAACTTGATTGTTTTCCTAAATGATTCTATACTTCATTCTAGAATTCTTTGAATCTTTCAAAGGATTCAGACTTATGCCTCATTAAGTTGATATAACCATATCTACTATAGTCATCGGTAAAGGTAATGAAGTACTGATAACCACCTCTGGCCATTGAGCTCATTGGTCCACATACATCAGTATGTATGAGTGCCAACAAGTCATTTGCTCTCTCACTGTGTCCCGTGAAAGGTGCCTTTGTCATCTTACCAAGTAAACAAGACTCACATGTCTCAAATGATTCAAAATCAAAAGAGTGAAGCAATCCATCCTTATGGAGCTTCTCCATGCGTTTTTGATTTATATGGCCTAAGCGACAATGTCGATAAACGTGGGGTTTGTATCATTTGGGAGTTGCCTCTCGTATTAATGTTATAGATGGGAGACGCTTCAAGATTCAAAATGTATAATCCATTCATCAATGATGTATGAAAATAGAACATATCTCGAGATAAACTGAACAACCATTGTCCATTGATCTAAAATCATATCCTTCCGCTTGCAAACTTGAAGCGAAATAACGTTTTGACATAGAGTTGAACACAATAACAATTATTTAATTCCAAAACTAATCCCGAAGGTAAATGAAGTGATGTAGTGCCGACAAGCAATTGTAGCAACACTTGCTCCATTGCCGACGCAGAGGTTCACCTCACCCCTTCTCAAACTTCTACTTCTTCTCATTCCCTACAATAATTTGTAAATATGAGCTACGATCCGGTATCAAATACCCAAGAGTCGTAGGTGAAGTAGCAAGATTAATGTCTATAACATTAATACCGAGCGAAGTCACACTTCGCTTCTTTTTGAGATCCTCCATGTACTTCTTGCAGCTTTTCCAGGACTGTCTCCTTGCAATAGAAGCAAACAACATCGATGCCGCCGACCCTTCTTGCCCTTCTTTGTGTTGGAGGCACTCGCGATCTCATCGGGAGTTAGCTTCCTCTTGGTGCAAAGTTTCTTGACAGGTGGTTTGTGCTTAGCTTTCTGCATCATCATCACAAGATGACCGTTTTTTCTGGATACTCTCCTCAGCCGTCTTTAGCATCCCATGCGATTCAGCCAAGGTTTTATCCATATTGTTCATGTGATAATTCAATATGAATGGCTCAAAGCTCGGAGGGAGCGAATGGAGAATCACATCAGTAGCCAACTCTTGGCTAAGGGGAAAACCTAGTTTTTCCGGACTCAATGTAGCCAATCATTTTTATCACATGCGGGACGGGACTCCCCTCGGTAGGCTCGTACGCAAACGGGGACTTTGAGGTGTTGAACCTCTCGGCCCTAGCTTGGTTCTCAAACATGCCACGCAGTCCCTGAATAATAGTATGAGCATCGCTGCTCTCGTATTGCTTCTGAAGCTCAGAGGACATTGTAGCAAGCATGAGACAACTTATGTCTAGGGAATCATTAGTGTGCTTCTCATAAGCCCTCCGTGCGTGCGTAGCATTATTAGGCAAATCATCGAATAGGGTACTTCAAGAACGTACTCCTTGCGCTTTGCTTGAGAACAATTCTCAAGTTGCGATACAAATCATAAAGTTTGTTCCATTCAATTTTTCTTTCTCGAGAATAGATCGCAAATTAAAGGTACGGGTGTAGTATTAGCCGCCATAATTCTACAATAGAAAAAGCAAAGTTTAGCACAATGTTTATGCTATGTCTATTGTTAAACAATTTAACATAAGACTCCCATTACGTATTTTACACCTTCCCTCTAGGTTACGTATAGGGTCAAGATCCACATGTTAGTTAATTTCTAGTGAGCTTTGGCATCACTGCAAGAATATTAGTAACATGGGTAAGCAACACCTTGCTAATCACATCTCTATGTGACTCTTGTTGTTGGTGTGACATCTCCATGCCTCGGCGCCAACCTATGTCCCAAGGCCCAAAACTGTTTTGATAGCCTTGTTAAGTAAACCAAATGCTTCGCGTATATGTCCGAGATATACCCCTCGTGTTATGATAGAGAATGGCACTCGCTTTGGCGATCCATCATTGACGAGCATAACGGTGACAGGTGCAACATTTGGAAGGGCATCATTACCACTTAATTTTATGAGGGATACTATCCTATCAAACAAACACATATATACATATATATGAAAGCAGGTAGAATAGCAATTAATGAAATCGTATGGCCCCCTTCACATGGTGATCTCCATCTCCATGCTGGTGTAGATGATCTCCATCTTTAGCACCGTTCTTTCGAGTGCCAAATGCTTGATTTCTTCAAACTAAGCTACTACTATTGAAGCTATAATTGAAGATTACATCGACTCGTAGGTCGTGAAATAATATTACAAGCATTGCACGTATGAAAGAATATTACAGGGATTGCACATATGAAAGAATATTACATGCATCACATGCATCTCATACATACAATAGAGCCATACCATCTTAAAGCATTCTCTGCAAAAACAAGTTAGGTGTAGAACGTTTTCTACCTATCACAGAGATATGATATCGAGACGACATATCAGGGGGTACGCACATGGCGGTCCCCTCGCGAGGGGTCGAGGGGGATGCCGCCCCCTCGCGGGCTTCCGGGCAGCGCCCGAAACACCACACGAAATTCATAGATCCAATCTATGAAATCGCTTACGGAAACCATATCGGCATAATCATATTATGCTGTTCCGATACACTATCAAGGGAGATGGTTTGCATAGGCACGAGGCAGCAATCAAGGTCAGACTACGAGACAGCTTTGACATAATCACATTATACCATTTCGATACACTATCAAGGAACACCATCTCAAATCCGACTCAAACCGAGTTCTATGGAAATTGCTTCGACGTAATCACATTACGTCGTTCCGATACACTATCAAGGAATGCAATTACCATCTACTCTTCTCAACAGATCCCATAAAACCAATTGATCTAATCAATCCGTGTGCAAAATTTGTTCCAGATCCAATCTAAAACCTGAACTAAGCAAGTTTAGCTCTGATACCACTGAAGGGTTACGTGGAGGCTACGATAGCTAATAACAAAAATTTCTACCGTGCAGACCAGGAACCTTGCAAGTAAGGGTCGATAGATTGTTACTGATTGGAGTGGAGTGCAGCGGATATAGCCAATCAGGAGCTATCCGATCCGAAACAATACTGGTCGATCACAACCGATTTGCTGACCACAGCCGATTCCCGAGTACAGCCGATTTGCCAATTCCACATCCGATCCGCCACAGCCGATTTGCCGATTGATCTGTCGCAACCGATTTGCCGATTGGCCAAACCGTGCTCGCGCGCCTCGCTCCGATGCGCCCGACAACAACCGATCTAGCCGATCGCAGCCGATTCACAGCCGTCGAATAGCACGGCAATGTAGCAGTGCCTCTACCGGTATCCACACGTCCATGGATAGAATGCCTAACACCCGTGTGCTAGCACAAGATGCAAAGCTAGGGTTTGGCTCGGAAGTGGGAGGGTTTCTGTGGAGATCTCAAACTTGCCGACTTCTGATGTCGTGCGTGTTTTAATCTGTTGCGCCAAATCAGATTGATTCAGTTCAGTGCGATGCAATAACTCTCCACCCCTCATCCCTTTATGTAGAGTTGCCGGCTGGTTTATAGGCCCATCGGGACTCTATCCGATCGGATCCCTATCCGATCGAGCCGTATCCGAATCTAACTCGAATGTCTGTTCTTATCCCCTTAAGCGTGCGACCCTATAGGTTCAGGTACACTCGGTTTCAATCCGAGTCCAACTCGGCCGACCATCAATAGCGACACCTAGCAGCACATATTGACACTATAGTATACAAGAATATAATATCGGCTCTGAACCTGTAATGTGTACACAAACCCTTTGCCTCACGATACCAATTAAGCTATAGGCAAGATGTGTGCCATCCTATCAATAGCTTAATCATTCACTCGAACCATATTGGATTATCTGTCTGTTGATTGACTCCTCAATTAACTCGGCATGGCCATACACTTCCATAATCCATTACCTCGAGGGGCCCAGAGATATCTCTCCAAAGGAGGGGCAATTTTCATCTTGATCACTCACATTCCACTCCATGTTTCATAGCAAACCCGAAGACTACTTTTATAACTATCCAATTACGGAATAGCGTTTGGTAGTCCCAATGTAGGCTACTACACATGTCAGAATCGATGATGATCTCAGATCTAAGGACTTTGCACCAATACTACTTGAGACCAACTAATGGTACATTAATTCCTATAGTGTCTCATTGTGGGTCTATCCAACAATATGTCTCTAACACATGTCCACGTATATTGATTTCGTATCTCCATACCATGATCTATGAGACATGATCATCAATCATAAACATGCCGATCTTAGAATCATATTTGTTCCAACAATATGACATGTGGTTAGGGATCGTTTAGAAATAGATTCATACATAAAGAGTCTCATAAATAAGTCACGTACTTATTGATCAATACAACTTGTCTATTTCATGAACTGAATAACACTTTATTCATTTGTACATAAACATTGACCATGATATCCAACATCTCCATGTTGCCTCTAGGGCATATCACTAACAAAATCAACTCAGATAAATACCCCAAATGCAGAGAGATCTTCACTACGACACTTACTCCTTGCATCTTGCCGACTGGGATTCATTAGGGCCAAAATGTGATCAAGACTTAAGAATTCTACTACCCTGTATCGGCTGGAAGACAACTCGGTCTAGGACAGCTGCCGATCGGCTGCCATTATGCCGACAAGATTGAGACACGAGGGGTGATTGATTCAAAGCTTATGATGAACAAGCTGATGGAGATAGAGAGCCCACCCCTCGGCAGCATTGGAATCCTGGAGCTGGCCCATAAAAGGAGTACAGCGTATGCCAAGTGGTGGGTGGAGATCAAGCAACACATCTTTCATCAACGCGCCTCCATGTACCTCACCACGCTTCTGCCAGACGAAATCCCTTCTATAAGTATTTTTATCCTTAAACATTTTTCTCTAAGCAATTAGATGTCGTCATTTCTTAACACTTAGTTACCTTTTCCTTTGCAGACGACAAACTCAGACCCTCCCACGGTGAGCAACTCGGGCATTGCCATCAAGTATTGCCCGGGCGTCATCCCGAACGGGGGTAGTTATGCTCCATCGGCCATCGGCTGGGACACGCCGAAGGTGAAAACGTTATACGGCCAAACCTGCCAAGCTGTAATAAGGAAGAAGAGAACCGCCTCATCGGCTGCGGGTCCATCGGCTGCACCTGCACAGAAACAAAAGAAACCGAAGCCCGTTGCACCAGCCGATAGCCTACCTTCTCTTGACCCCAGCATAGAGGAAGCACTCAACGAAGAGGTCAGGGACAAAGAGATATCCTAGGCTGTTGAAGAGGCGGCGGCATCAAGCAACTCAGATCAAAGTGCAACCATGCCGCCAGCCAACGAACAGGTTCAGAAGACCCCCTCACCCCCAAAGCGCCTGGTATGTGCCTTTGCTTTTTTAATTTGATCTTCAAATTCTAATCATTCGATTACTGACCAAATTCTTTCTTGTAGTTCAAAAGACTAGCCAATCGGCCTCCTTGTCCAGCCTCTTCAGTAATTTCTGAACTTTTTTCTCTTGCTCATTTTACTTAGCCGACTTGTACTAACACTTGTAGCCTGCTTAGTCTTCATCGCTGCCCCCCACGCGTCAAGCGAGAGAACTCCATCAGCTACGGGCAGCCACCATGTTGAAGAAGAGCCTGCGCCAGTTCCTGCCGTCCAAGTAAGCATACTTTTCTTCTTTTAAGAGCTTATATCGGCTGCCCATGTCTCATCTTGATCACCTTGATCTTTTCTGCAGACTCTAGCCGACCTAGTCCCGTTCGATATCAAGGAGTTCATCAGCAAAGAAGAAGAAGCCACTAGCCAGGATCAGGCTGCTATAGCCGACGATCTCAAGGAAAAGCTTTAAGATATCCATCGTCGGCTAGATATTAGCATGGACCAATTGGTCATGGAGTGTGGGCCGATCCGAGCACACTTCAATGACATTCAAAACCAACGCCCTGAAGACTTGGCCAAAACAATCTCTCAGGCTGCATTCATCGACCTCCATCGGTTCAAGCTAGAACGGGCTGCGCAGATGATGGTCGATCGGCGAGCTCAAGCTGACTTGGCGGCCACAATTGATGCCACTGTGCAGAACTTAGTAACTGAAAAGGCCAAGTTGGACGAGCTGGCGGCCGGGCCATCGGTTACACAAGCAAAAATCAGCCGGCTTGAAGCGGAGGAAGCTGATCTACAGGCGAAGTTGGAGCAGTGTCAGGCCAAGATCGCCAAAGAGAAGCAAATATTAGCCGATCTCCCTAAGGCCACCGAAGAACAAAGAGCAAAGGTGACTTCTACTATCAAGTACTTAGGAGATATCAACAAATCGGCCAAGGCGATCCCGGGCACCGAGGAGGAAGACCTCGCAGCAATCGATCAGATCAAAGCGATCAAGGACAAAGCGATGTCGGCCATTCAAAAATTCCTCGGCATGTAATAGGGCTAGCCTTCAAAACTTTTTGTCTTGGCTTGTACATATAACTTTTGTAATCGGCTTGCTATGCTTGGAACGTTTATTATATCCTCTGCCGATTCACCTTGTCTTCATATCTTGTCTTACTATCCTTTGTTTTCAAAGCCCAAAAATCTTGAAGTCCTCTAATTTTTGTTTTCGACTTTGTATGATATATGCCCCCTAATTTTCTCAATGTTGCCTTTAGCATTGATAAAATTATAAGGAAAAACCATCTAACAACTGTCAGCTAAACTCAGCCGACTTGAAAAATCAAAGGGGAAAAACTTGAGTAAAAATGTCCTAAAGGCGATGTGCGTATAGTCTCATAACACATCGGCTAACATGGATTGGCAAGGACTTAGCCGAATCATGTATTAACCTAAACACTGGGATAATATTTCTTCAAATATTTGCCATTAAGAGCCCTTCCAAATACTTTTTCATCCAATCCTTTTAATATGTAGGCTCCTTTAGAGACACATCTGTGGATCTTGAAAGACCCTTCTCAGTAAGGTGACCACTTGCCGAATTTACTATCTCTTGTGCCAATCGGCAATATCAACTTCCAGACGAGCTCGCCTTCGTCAAAAGACTTAGGCACAACTTTCTTATTGTAATGACGAGCCACTCGTTCTTTATCTTTCGTCACTTTTTCCAAGGCACGCATCCTTGACAAAACTAGGTCTTTGGATTTATCCACCATCAGATTATAATAGTCATCGGCTATTAACTCGTCCTGCAACTAAGTCCTTCTTGAGCCGATGATATTCTCCCATGGAAAAACTGCTTCATGTCTGTAGACCAACTTTTACGGAGGCACCTGGATTGATCCGTGACAGGCCATCCGATAAGCCCATAGTGATTCGGCCTATCAGCTATGCCATTGTTTTAGGTACTCAGCGATTTTCCTCTTTATCAGCTTGATTATACTTTTATTCAAAGCCTCAGCTTGTCCATTAGCCTGAGCGTAATATAGCGAAGAATTTAACAACTTAATCCCCATGCTGTCGGCAAACTGAACAAACTCGTCGGAGACAAAGATAGACCCCTGATTCGTAGTGATAGTCTGAGGGACGCCAAATCTGTAAATGATATGTTCCTTAACAAATTCTATTGCATCCCCGGAGTCAACCTTTTTCAAAGGAATTGCTTCCACCCACTTGGTAAAATAATCAGTTGCCACCAGTATAAACTTGTGTCCTTTACTTGAGGGTGGATTGATCTGGCCGATCATGTCTATTCCCCAACCTCTGAATAGCCAAGACTTGATGATAGGGTTCATAGCGGATGCTGGTGCCCTTTGGATAGTTCCAAACTTATGACAATCCTGACAGCCCTTATAATACTTGAAGCAATCTTCCAACATAGTCGCCAAAAGTAGTCCGCTCTCCAAAGCAACCACTTCATCTTGTGAGCCGATTGATGACTGCCACAAATTCCTTCGTGCACCTCTCCTATGGCAACTTTAGCTTGATCAGTACTTAGACATGTGAGCAGCACGCCACCAATCGTCTGATAGTATAAGTCATCATTGAGCAAAACATATCGTAAAGCTTTGTAGCGCAATTTCCTTGAAGCCTAAGAAGGGTTTTGTAGATAATTGTAGATGTCATACCTCTAGTCGTCGGCTGAGATGGTTGCAATATCTACTTCAATCTCTTTTGTCATCGGCCTGTAGCCAGATGCCCCTTGAGCCAAATTGTTTGCTTTTGAATTCTGCTCTCTAGGGATATGTTTTAAGGTTACTAGCCGAAAACTATCCATCAACTCTCGTCATTTTTAATAATAGACCATCAGTGCGTCATTCTTACATTTATACTCTCCTGATAACTGGCTGATGACCAACAGTGAATCACCCATTATTTCGATGGCTTCAGCTTCAACTTCCTTCAGCAATTGCAAACCCTTGAGGACGGCTTCATATTCGGCTTGATTGTTTGTAGCATGAGGCGTAATGGAAAAAGCAAACTCGAAGCTTGCCCCCTTGGGAGAAATTATCACCAAGCCGATGCCGCATCTGTTTGTACAAACCGAACCATCGAAAGTTAGAGTCCAAGGCATGATATCGACTGAACCGATTGAGCTGTCTCTGTGTTCCACGATGAAATCGGCTATGGCTTGCCTTTTCACTGCCTTGGGTGCCTGGTACCTTAAATCAAACTCTGTCAAAGCAAATATCCACTTCCCAACTCGTCCTTTCAGAACCGGAGCCGATAGCATATATTTTACTATGTCGGCTATGCAAACTATGGTGCACTCGTTGGATAACAAATAATGCCTTAACTTTGTACATGAAAAATATAGGCACAAACATAACTTCTCCACAGGAGAGTACCTTGTTTCTGCATCCAGAAGTCTTTTGCTAAGATAGAAATTGAGCCGATAGATTTCTCATCGACTGATAGATATAGCTTGAACGACACTCCCTTTTGCGGATGAATCAACACTGGAGGGGAGCTTAGATAATCCTTAATGTTGTCCAAAGCCTTCTGCTGTTCTGCCCCCCAAGTAAATGCTTGATCAGCTTTCAGCCGTAGTAAAGGCGTGAACGGCTCCATCTTTTCTGATAGATTGGCTATGAAGCGTCTGATGAAGTTAATTTTGCCGATCAGAGACTACAATTGCTTCTTGTCCTGCGGAGGTTGAATAGTTTTGATAGCATTGATACTTCTCTGTGTCACCTCGATCCCCCTCTCGTGAACAAGAAACCCCAAGAATTGGCCAGCCGATACGCCAAATGCGCACTTTGTGGGATTCATCTTTAGGCCATATTTTCTTGTTCTCTCCAAGACCTTTCTTAAATCGGTTATGTGGTCTTCTACTTCCTTGGATTTGACAACAACATCATCAATATAGATTTCCACCAAGAAGCCGATTATGTCGTGAAAAATATAATTCATGACCCTTTGATATGTAGCTCCAGTATTCTTCAATCCAAAAGTCATGACAACCCATTCGTATAAGCTGATTGCTCCTGGGCACCTAAAAGCTGTCTTATGGATATCTTCCTCGGCCATAAAGATCTGATTATAACCAGTGTTGCCATCCATAAAACTTATAATTTTGTGACCGAAGGCTGCATCTACCAGCAAGTCGGTTATGGGCATAGGGTACTCGTCCTTAGGGGTAACCTTATTTAAATCTCTAAAATCCATGGACACCCTAAGGTTGCCATTTTTCTTGATCATTGAGACTATATTAGAAACCCACTCTGCATATCGGCAGGGCCAAATGAAATCAGCATCATATAGCCAAGTGATTTTGGCCTTAATCGCATCATACATATCGGCTTTAAACCTCCTGGGAGGCTGTTTGTATTGCCGATATCCAGGCTTAATAGGGAGCCGATGTTCAACAATCGATCGGCTAAGACCAGGCATCTCAAAATACTCCCAAGCAAAGCAATCTCTATATTCCTTCAATAATTCAATAAGCTTAGTCCTAAAATGAGAAGACAAATTCTTGCTAATATATGTCGGCCTAGGCCTATCCCCTGGACCTATGTCAACTTCCTCAAGCTCGTCGGCCGACATAAAACCTTGCCCAAGTTTGCCATCGATGTCGTCCACGGTGTCCTTGGTGTAGACGCTTGAGCCCTCCACGACGCCCTCAAAGTTGAGGCTCTTCGTCTCCAATCGGCTTTGTATGAGAATCGAACACCTTTAGAAAATCGGCCTTCCATACTTTGCCAGATAGACAAACAATGCCGTCGACTTCCCATAACATTAAGTCGGTGTTTGCTACGTTAACTGACCTGTCGGCTGGCACGATTTCTATCTTGTCGCCTTGCCACTGGACCAAGCTTTGCTGCATTGTAGAAGGGATGCAACAGTTGGCGTGGATCCAATCCCTTTCAAGAAGCAGGCTGTAAGATCCCTTCCCGTTGATGACAAAAAATGTTGTGGGCATGATTTTGCTGCCGACGGTTAGCTCGACATTGAGAACTCCCTTGGCCTCCGATGGATTCCCGCCGAAGTCCTTGAGCACCATGTTGGTTTTGATCAAGTCATCGGCTTCCTTCCCAGCTTCCTGAAAGTAGCATAAGGCATGAGATTGACGGCGACCCCTCCATCGACTAGCATCTTTGACATCGTCTTCCCGTTTATGAATCCTTTAACTTATAGGGGCTTCAAGTGCCGATTTTCAGTCCTTTCAGCCTTTTCGAATATGGCCTGTTCTGGGGACAGCACTAGCTTGGCCAGTGTTTCTTCTACGGTGTCTGCATCGGCCTCGGCAGCCTCAAACTCGGCTGGTAATATGAACACCATATTGACCGATGCAGAAGCTATTCCTTTACCTTTCACCGCCCTTTTGGCCTGGTTGGTTGGACTCTCATCGGCTGGGGCAACATCTTTCTTTTCGTGCCATTGTCTCCTCAGGCAGTTCTATTCCTTTTTCTTCTTCAGCTGATAGTCGATCTCGGCCTAGACTTCTTTCAGTCGACCCTCGCTTTTTAGCCTTTGCACTTTCCGCTTTTGTGTTTTTGTGAAAATGTCGGAAGGGCACCATTGAGGGTTGGCAGTCTGCTCTTCTTCGTCCTCTTCTTCATCCTCGCCCTGGAAGAAGTCTTGGTGAATTGGGTCGAGTCGTTCGTGGACAGAGGGTTTTCTCTGGCTGAGCTGAACGGCTCGGGGGATGAATCGTCTGAGGCTCGCAATCGGCTCTTGCCTGAACTCATCTTCCCTAAACTCGCTGCAAGCTGGGAAATTTTCTAAAGTGGGCAGCCACATCCCTTGCTCCCAGCAGAATCTAAAGAACTCGCACCGCCAATGGGGGTCGCAGTCGTCATGGCAACGGATGTAGGCCGTTCCCAACCGATCAATCGTTCTTTGATAAGGTTTGCTACGCCGGGCTTCTTCCTCCTCTTGAACCCTTAGTTGAAACTGGAGTCGGCTGTCCATGTGCCTGGACCGACGATCGGCCGATCGGCCACTGGTGTATTCCATGTTGATGGGTGTCGGGTCGGCTCCAATTGGCCTCTTGGATTGTTCTTGGTAGTCCTTGTCAGCCGCGCTTCCTTGTTGGGCCTCGACTAAGCTGTGCACCATTCTGTGTTGCCGATGAGCTCACCTTGGGTCGGCATGGACTACATTAACAGGGAAGGGGTTGCTGTCGACTTTCATCGGCTTAGCCGATTCTTCAAACTTGATCTTACCCGCTTCTATGGCCAACTGAATTTGCTGGCGAAAGACTTTGCAGTCACTGGTGCTATGGGAGGTGGTGTTGTGCCACTTATAATATTTTTTTCTTGAGCTCCTCGGCTGATGGAATGACGTGGTTAGCCGAAAGCTGTATTTGCTTCTCTCGCAACAGTAGATCGAAGATCCTATCGGCTTTGGTGATGTCGAAGTCATATCTCTCCTCCTTAGCCGATTTCTTCAGCCACTGACACGTTATTTCCTTGTTATTTCTTGTCCACTCGGCAGCTGCCACCTCTGCGTCGCTATCACTTGAGTCGGAGTCTGATGCGTAAGCGACGTGGCTAATTTTCTTGAAGACCTTCTTGGATTCTTGGAAATGTTGCTCATGGGCCGTCACTTTTTGGGCCAAGTGGGCCAAGCTTTCAAAGTCTTGAGTCGAAAAACTTTCTCTAATGGGGGCCAAGAGGCCATGGAAGGCTAAATCGGCTAGTTGCGAGTCTGATAGCACTAGGCTATAACATCGGTTTCTCATATCCCTGAAGCACTGGATGTAGTCCTGAACCGATTCTTCATGTCTTTGTCTGATGCTGGTGAGGTCCAACAGCTTCATCTCGTGCGTGCCGGAGTAAAAGTAGCTATGGAACTGCTTCTTGAGATCGGCGCAACTCTGTACCGAGTTGTAGGGAAGTGATGAAAACCATGTAAAGGCCGATCCCGAGAGAGATAGTGGGAACAACCGCACTCTGAGCGTGTCCATAGCCAATGCTTCACCACATTGAGCCAGGAATCGACTGACGTGTTTGTAGGTCGACACATTATCCTGCCCAGAGAACTTAGAAAAATTTGACACCTTGTAATGGTTTGGCAGAGGCACTCTCTCAAAGTACTCGGGATACGGGTAGTGGTACATGTTGCTGGAGTCCTTTGGCTTGAGACCGAACTGATCGCGCATGACATCTGCGATCAGATCGGCTCAAGGCTTGTTTTCTTGAGCTTGTACCTGCCGTATCAGCTCGTACTGCTCATATTGCACGGGGGCCTGCCGATACCATATTTGCGGTGAATGAGGTTGGTAATACTGCTTGTAGTTGCCTCCTGGGTACTGATGTTGGACTTGATTCACGGCAGGGGGCGGCTGTGGCATCAACGGAGGCTGCTGCTCAGGGGAAGGCCTAACATCGCCGGAGTTATGAGGTCGGTTTGGCATGTAATTGCCAACTGGCACTTTGTGTATGAGAGGTTGTCGATTGGTGTTGAACATGTTCTCCACCTGCTTCTGAGTTAGTACTGGGATTCCGTGGCTCTGAGGCTGAGGTTGTTGCCTGGTCAGAAGCTTGGGCGTTGGTTTTGCAGCCGATGATTGCAGATTCGGCTGAACAGGGGCTCCCCCTAGAGGAATCGGCTATCCCAGTGGAGGAACTGATAGCCCATGCGTCGACAAAGTCCTGTAAGGTGGGAATCGGCCATCAGGGAAATAGGTCGGCCCCCTCGGCAGTTGCTCGGCTATCTTTGAGTCAACCACAATGCTGATCATGTTGTTCAACGTATTCACCAGTATCCTTGACTGGTTCACATGATGAACAGCCGAGTCGATCCGATCCTGGAGCGTATGCAGCCCTGAGTCATCCTCCTCCTGCTTGATGTCTTCCATCTTCTGCTTCCCTTTGTCCTTGCTGGAGGCGGCTCCAGAGTTGAAGTCTTCAGGGATCTCAAATTTGTACTTTTGAACGATTGCCCCAGATCTGGTCTGGGTAAAGGATTGCAAGTAATATGATCACAATCGTTCAACTATCTGCTGATAGTGGACCTGTTGCTCAGCCGACAACTTGTCCATGGTCACAGGGATGATGTTCTCCTGGTCCAGCTCTGGGTTCTTGATGTTCACCATTGTACTGGACTTGGATGTGGCAGTGGTCCCACTGGGCGTGCCAAAAGCATGTTGATGAGAATTTTCCCAAGCGCTGGCCTGGGAGATCTGCTTAACTCTAGTGCAGGTCCAAGTTGGTCACCTTTGGTGATTCTGAATGGTGTGCCAGTTGGTTTGATCCTGTAACCAACAAGAAACAAAGAATAGGCGATTAAGTTAATATTAGATCCTGCTCGATCGGCTATAGATATCCATAATGCACAATTAACATTTCAAAGTGCATTTAGACCAAGTGATTGGGATAGATCGGTAGTATACCGGGACATTATAAATCATTTATATCCAAAAACACACCAGAATACTAATTACATATATTTATAACTTAGCCGATGTCGCAGATCTAATGTAAATCGGCTAATACTCCGATATATTTTATACGAAGATATTAATCTGAACTAAATATACTAAACCTAAGACCAATCGGCTGTCAATGTGACTTAACAGATTGATACCGGGATTAACATATTTAAGTAGATTAAGATCTTAATATAAAAGGCAGTTCTAACACATCCAACCAGTAATAATACATAAAAGATGGTTAAAACAGAGAAGACCAGCTGAAACCCCGGTGCTATCTCTAATAATAATCATTGAGCCGAATAGATCTATATAATTCTAAGAGCGACTTAATAGATCAACTTGATGCAGCATTAAGTATAAAAAGAAGCACGAGATCTATTTAGACTAATGAGAATTCCTCGAGATGGTAGATATGCCATATAACTTAAATCAACCTCTGGATCTAGCTCTATCGGTTGCTATCTTCATGAACATATTAGCCGATCAAGAGATAGATCTAGACATTGATCTAGATTATATGCCGCATATGGTAAATTAAGCAGTTTATGATATCCTGATCAGAGTGTCATGATGATGGAAGCACTGACCCCGATAACACAAACCACTTGTAACAAGAAATTACCTTATCTGAAGATCGAAACTCGATGCAGCCCAAGAACAAGGCAAGAACTCGTCGAAAGAGTAAAAACGAAAAGGTTGGCGATGCGCCGAAGTTGTATTGATGTGTGTTGTTTTGATTACATGGTCTCGGGTCATATTTATACCCGGATATACAATGAGTCTGTAACGGACATGATTCCTATTACATATTAGATTACAAATATTCCTAAACAAACTGGCATTATCTATAAAGGAAACTATACAAAATATCCTAACTTAAAGATAGAATTGCCGTTGTAGGACGTTATCCGTAGATGGCAACATCTTTGAAGCACTTTGGAAACTGAATGCAATAGTTATCTCTAAGCTTTCTTTCCAGAATTGGTTCCACCATCTGCTCTGATCAGAATTGGCTATCGGCTATCCTGGTCCGACTCGGACTCAGTCGATTGGCTCCGTAGCCGATTCGGACTTAGCCGATGCAACCTTGTTCCCAAGAATCATGTGTTTCCTCCGATTCCTCTTCAACCCTTGCTTCAAACTTGAGGATTTGCTTACCAAATTTGATCGTTAACACTCCCGTACTAGAAAGACCTGGAGATTCGTCATGCCATAGATGTCATTCACCTCGAGAAAAACGTGTTTGACAACACCATCGGGACTTTACTTGACATCCCTAGTAAAACAAAGGATGGGTTGAAGTCACGTAACAACCTGGTCAATTTGGGCATAAGGAAAGATCTCCACCCGATAGAGCTAACGAATGGTAAGATTGAGATTCCACCGGCATGCTACTCAATGACACTAGAAGAGAAAAAAGCTTTATATAAATGTCTTCGTGGTTTGAAAGTGCCAACTGGATTCTCATGAATATTCGGAAACTAGTATCAATGAAAGATTTGTCGATTTCTGGATACAACGCTCATGACTGTCATAAGATGGTTATAATATTCCTCCTTATCGCTATAAGGGTGGTGAAGCTAGTGCACACCAAGGTAGTGATAACAAAGCTGTGCTATTTTTTTAATCGAGTTTCACAGAAAGTTTTTGATCCAGAAGAATTAGGACCACTTCAGAAATTCGTAGTCGAGATAACTTTTCCAGCTAGAGATGTTTTTTCCTCCATCGTACTTTGACATAATGGAACATCTCATTGTTCACATTATCCCTCAAATTATTGAACTTGGTCCTCTATACCTACATCAAATGTGGACGTACGAGTGGTACATGGCTGTTCTAAAAGGGTATGTCCGTAATCGTGCTCATCCGGAGGGCTCGATGATAGAGGGTTAGACAACTGAGGAGGTTGTCGAGTGTTGCCTAGATTATATGAAAGATGCCAACCCCATTGGGATACTGATGCCTCGACATGATGGAAGGTTATTTGGGAAGGGTACTATGGGAAGAAAATGCTTTTACGACAATGATTACAAAGTAGTATCAGATGCACATAGTAGTGTCCTTCAACAACTCGCCATCGTTGCGCCCTACATTGAGCAACACATTTCTGAGATCAGAGCATGCAATCCTGGGTGATCCGACGATTGGTTTTTGAAAGAATAGAGGCGAAATTTTCCCCAATGGCTGAAGGATCAAAAGCTTCTTTTGATGAATCACTCGAGGAAAGAATGATAGAAAGACTTGCAGCTGGCCCAACAAGCCTTGTGACCTCATGGCAAGGGTATGACATCGACAGATATTCTTTGTACACAAACAGCAAAGACAAGAAAAGCTCAACGCAGAATAGTGGGGTTCGTGTCGAAACGTTGGACGTAACAGGACAGAAGAAATCTTACTACGGGATCATACAAGAAATATGGGAACTTGACTACGATTTAAACATTCAGATTCCTGTTCTCAGATGCCAATGGGTGAAAGACAACTTGGTAGATAAATTTGGATTTACGTGTGCTGAACGGAGTAAAATTGGACACAAGGATGATCAATGGGTCCTTGCCGAGCGTGTTGCACAAGTTTTTTATGTGAAAGATCCTTCCGATGAAAAGATGGACCTTATTGTATCGGGCAAGCAACACATCATTGGTATTGACAACATTGAAGACGCGTCCGATTATAATCAATATGACGCCATATCGTTATTCACAGCTCTTCCTACGCAGATCAAACGCATTGAGAGTGTCCTCGACGAATCAAAGTTTTCATCCGTGCGGAAGGATGTTAATCCAAAAATTATGAAACGTTAGGTTGTTTTGTACAATATATTTTTTTGAGCGAATGTATCAAACTTATGATGTTACGAGCGAATGTATGGTTCTATGTGATGAATTGATATTTTTATGTGCATTGATATTTTTTTAGTTTTATAGTTTCACATGCAATAATGAATAAATGGAGGAATTAATATGATACTTTATGTGCATTGATATTTTATGTGCACTGATATTTTATGTGCACTGATATGATTTTATGTGCACGAAAAGATGGTTTTTTCATGCGGGTGATTAAGCCGCCCGCACGGGAAAATCACTACCTATATATAAGTCGCGCGGGCTCCCAAAATTTTTCTAAGTCCCCACGCGAAATTCAAAACCTTCTAGCACCGTCAGGCTGCCCAAATCTCCCACCGCCGCCGACCACCGACCCGCCAGATCCCCGCCTACTCTGCCAACCGCCGTCGGATCCTCGCCTACTCCGCCGACTGCCGCTGGATCCCCGCGCGCCGCCTCCACTAGCCGTCGCCCTATGCCACCAAGAACCGCTGCCGCCGCTAGCCGCCCCTGCCGCCAAGAGCCACTAGCCGACCCTGCCGCCGAGAGCCGCTGCCGCCGCTCTCACCGCCGCCCTCAACCCTCACCCTCACCGACGCCGGTCTCGACCGACGTCGCCGTCGGCCTCAAACCCGAACCCTCACCGCTCAACCAACCACCCGCCGGCCCCGTCACATCCACGACGTCAGCTCCACCGCCCGGCCCCATCGCATCCCCAAGGCCGTCGACGTTCACCGCCCGGCCCCGTCGACACGAGGCGTCGCCGCCGCCGCCGCGTCCACTGACACCGGTGCCTCCACCGACGCTGACACTGACGTCGACCTCCACCGCCGCCGCCGCCGCTTTACTAAGGTACAATCCCTGCCCTGCCAGTGTCATGTGAAATAGTTCATGTATAATCCCTGATGGATGGATGAATGAAAGTGATGGATAGATGAATGAAAGTGATGGACGGATGTGAATGAAAGTGATGGATGGATGTGAATTTTTGTTAATTTTTGTGAATATTGTTGTGAATGAAAGCGATGGATATATTGTTTGATGAATTATTTCAGGAAACTTTTGTGTTGCAAATTGTTTGATGGCAATTTTATGAGTTCATGTTTGGTTGCACACCAAGTGTTCGACGAAATGGCCACAAGGGTTAGAATTGGCTAGGATTGTAAAATTTTTTAAAATTAAGTAGTAGCAGTAGCAGTAGCAGAGGAGTAGTAGTAGTAAAAGTGAGGGATATAGTGTTTGATGATTTAGTTAATGTTTGATGAATTTTTGATATAACTTTAAAATAGACTGTTATTTGATGGAACTATAGTTAATGTAAAATGGACTGTTATTGTTTGATGAATGTTTGATGTTGATGAATATAGTCAATATAGAAAATGGACTGTTATTTTTTTTGATGAATTTTAGATTTTATTCGACTCCTCGTTTTACATTAGCGTATGAAATATATACCTACCCCTACCGAACGACCTACAAATCTAATCAACTTCATGCTCCGATAGTGGATATAGTCTTATTTTTCTGAGAGCAAAAAAATATAGTATTTTAGAAGTTAAAATATAGTCAATATAGAAAAACCTAAAGAGAAGAAGAAGGAAAAAATACAATTTTTTTCCTTCTTTTTCTCTTTAGGTTTTTTCTCTAGGTTTTTTCTTTAGATTTTAGACTTATGCTAAATTATTGTAAACAAATTATTTTGCTCGATGATGAACTAGAGTCATTCAGATATGTTGCAAATTGCAACATCCAAACACGGTTTGAATTATTTAGGCGTGTTGAAGGCTAGGTGGCAAGCGAAGATCTTCGCATCAATCCTTGTGTCAAAGGTCACAACGGAGATCTTCTGCTTGCCTCCCAACCTACCACAACGCCTTATGCTATTACAGATATAGTCTTATTGTTCTGAGAGCAAAAAAATGTAGTTTTTTAGAAGTTAAAATATAGTCAATATAGAAAAAACTAAAGAGAAGAAGAAGGAAAAAATACAATTTTTTCCTTCTTTTTCTCATTACGCTGCGATTTATGCATGTTCTTAACACTGAATAATCTAACAGAGGAAAATATAGAACCGGCAAATACTCGATCCAATTGTGTACATCCATAATGGTCACATTCTCTCAACTGATTAAGAATCTCAACTGATTCTGAAGAATGTGATCTTCTTTTAGGGTAGAAGGAGACTTTGTGCGCACATGTACACCTAATATATACACCATATTACAACTGTCTACTCCCTTCGTTCACAAATTTCACAAATTGTGTGTTATGAACTACCGTAGATAAAATGTCAAACGAGAAAGCTCCGTCGAAGGAACCCAACATCGAACCAACGCAAGAGGCTTCGAGTGAAGGCACATGGCAGACACCAAACGATCCTTTTGAGATCGAAGTTACGCCGACACCACCGGTTAAAGCAAACCCCAACTACATCCCTATCGAGCAAGCAGTAAGTCGAGACGTATTGTTATGAAATAACCCGTCTACCTCACCAGATCACGTTTAACGTTTTCTGATGCTTGACAGATGGAAACAAGGCGTCGCTCAAAAAGAAAGGGCGCCAAGTCTGTGAAGGGTTACGCGGAAGCTACGCTAGCCAAAAACAAAAATTTTCTACCGCGCAAACCAGGAACACTTGCAAGTAAGGGCCGATAGATCGTTACCGATTGGAGTGTGCAGCGAAACAGCCAATCGGGCTATCCGATCCGAACGTGTAGCCGATTCTCGCAAGCCGACGGCCGATACCCGGGGACAGCCGATTCGCCAATCAGATGATTCGCAGATGCCGTAGCCGATCCGAAGCCGATCAACAGCGCGCAACGTAGCAGCGCCTCTGCCGGTATCCACACGTCCGGGGACAAAACGCCGTACACCCGTGTGCTAGCACGCGATGCAAGGCTAGGGTTTGGCTCGAAAGTGGGGAGGGTTTCCGTGGAGATTGATCTCGGCGACTTCTGTTGCACGCGATGCAATTGACATGTGGCAGCTCTCCACCCCTCCCTCCTTTATATAGAGTTGGCCGACTGGGACTAGTGGCCGCCCATACGTCGTAAGCCCATAGGACTCTATCCGATCGGATCCCTATCCGATCGAGCCGTATCCGAGTCCAACTCGAATATCTATTCTATCCCCTTAAGCGTGCGACCCGTAGGTTCAGGTATACTCGGTTTCGGCTATAGTGTAACTTAGCCGACCGTCGCTCGAGTCCAACTCAACCGACACATCCAACGCGGCGCCTAGCAAGCACATATTGACACCATAGTATACAAGAATATAATATCGGCTCGAACCTGTAATGTGTACACAAATCCCTTTGCCTCACGATACCGTTAAGCTATAGGCAAGATGTGTGCCATCCCTTCAATAGCTTAACCATTCACTCGAACCGTATTGGATTATCCGTCGTTGATTGACTCCTCAATCAACTTAGCATGGCCATGCATTTCCATAATCCATTACCTCGAGGGCCCGAGATATCTCTCCAAAGGAGGGGCAAATTCCATCTTGATCACTCACATCCCACTCCATGTTTCATAGCAAACCCGAAAACTACCTTTATAACTACCCGCATTCGGAATAGCGTTTGGTAGTCCCAAAGTAGGCTACTACACATGTTGGAATCCATGGTGATCTCGGGTCCAAGGACTTTGTACCAACACTACCCGAGACCAACTAATGGCACATTAATTCCCGTAGTGTCTCATGGTGGGTCTATCCAACAATGTGTTCTCCAACACATATGTCCATGTTTATTGATTTGGTATCTCCATACCCATGATCTATGAGACATGATCATCAATCAATAAACATGCCGATCTTAGAATCATATTTGTTCCAACAATATGACATATGATCGGGATCGTTTAGAAATAGATTCATACATATAGAGTCTCATAAATAAGTCACGTACTTATTGATCAATACAAGATGTCTATTTCATGGAACTCGAATAACACTTTATTCATTTATACATAAACATTGACGTGATATCCAACATCTCCATGTTGCCTCTAGGGCATATCATTAACAATCTCCCACTTGCACTAGAGTCAATCATGTAAGTATCTAATACCCATTGCTCTTGTGTGCGCCTCATGCTTCGGCGAGGGAGAGGTTTTGTCGGCGGATCAGCTATGTTGAGATCCGTGTGCACTTTGCATATCTTGACATCACCTCTGTCCACAATCTCGCGGATGAGATGATATCGCCGAAGTATGTGTTTGGACTTCGATGTGTCCTCGGCTCCTTGGCTTGCGCAATGGCTCCACTATTGTCACAATAGAGAGACATTGGACCGCGTACTAGTCATCACACCAAGCTCGAAACGAATTTCTTGATCCAAACAGCCTCCTTTGCAGCTTCCGAAGCAGCAATGTACTCGGCCTCCGTTGTAGAATCGCAACGGTATCCCGCTTGGAACTCTTCCCGATCGCCTCCGTTCGGGCGAGAACACGAACCCATTGCGATCTATAATCATCCTTGTCCGTTTGGAAGCTAGCATCGGCGTAACCACTTACAACGAGCTCTTCTTCACCTCCATAGACTAGGAACATATCCTTAGTTCTTCTCAAGTACTTAAGGATACTCTTTACTGGCAGATCCAGTGACCTTCACCTGGATCCGACGGTATCTGCTCGTAGCACTCAAAGCGTACGAGACATCCGGGCGTGTACAAAGCATGGCATACATGATGGATCCAATTGCCGAAGCATATGGAACCATACCCATCTTATTCCGCTCATCATGTGTCCGAGGACACCGATTCTTGCTAAGATTAATGCCATGTGACATGGGCAAGAAACCTTTCTTGGAATCATGCATGTTGAACCTTTTCAACACCTTGTCAATGTATGTACTTTGGCTTAATCCAATTAGCCTCTTGGATCTATCTCTATAGATCCGAATGCCTAATATATATGTTGCCTCCCTAAGTCTTTCATGGAAAAACTATTTTTCAATGAAGACTTGACGGATTCTAGCATAGGGATATCATTTCCAATCGTAATATGTCATCCACATATAAGATCGAAATACAATTGCGCTCCCACGACCTTTTTGTAAACACAGGCCTCTTCTTCGTTTTTGATGAAACCAAACCCTTTGATTACTTCATCAAAATGAATATTCCAACTCCGAGATGCTTGCTTCAATCCATAAATGGATTTCGTAGCTTGCATATCTTTCCAGTGATTCTCGGATCGACAAAACCCCGAGGTTGTATCATGTATACATCCTCGCTTAGGTTTCCATTTAGGAAAGCCGTTTTGACATCCATCTCGCCATATCTCATAATCGAAATATGCAGCAATCGCTAGGATAATCCGAATAGATTTAAGCATTGCGACGGGCGAGAAGGTTTCATCATAATCAACTCCTTGAATCTGTTTAAAACCTTTCGCCACCAATCGCGCCTTATAGATGTGAACATTTCCATCCATATCGGCCTTTTCTTAAAAACCCATTTACACTCAATGGTTTTGACACCATCGGTGGATCAACCAAGTTCCAAACTTGATTGTCGTACATGGATTCTATTTCGGATTTCATGGCTCCAAGCCACTTGTTGGAATCGGGTCCCACCATCGCTTCCTCATAGGTCTTAGGTTCATCGTTGTCCAACAACAATATATCACGTTGTTCCGCACTGTGTACATCGGGCACACGACGTGATCTTTCGACCTCAGTGGGGCTGGTGTATCTACAACGGTGGCGCAACACTTTGCTCCTCCGTTGTGGTTCCGTGGTCGCCGAAACGTTTTCGGTGTTTCTTGAACTTCTTCAAGATGCACCCGCTCCCACTAACCCTTCTTGAAAGAAACTCTTTCTCCAAGAAGACACCATGTCGGGCGACAAACACTTTGCCTTGTTTCCGATTATAAAAGTAATATCCCTTAGTTTCCTTAGGATATCCCACAAAGAAGCACTTGTCGATTTGGGTGTGAGCTTGTCGGATTGTAAACGTTTTACATAAGCCTCACATCCCCAAATTTTGAGAAAAGACAAACTAGGGGTTGCCCTGTCCATATCTCATATGGTGTCTTTTCAACCGACTTAGATGGAACTCTATTTAGTGTGAGCGCATGTTTCAAGAGCATATCCCCGAAGGATAACGGAAGATCACTTTGGCTCATCATCGACCGCACCATGTCCAACAAGGTGCGATTTCTCCGTTCGGACACTCCGTTCCATTCGGAGTTCTGGCGGAGTCAACTGTGGAACAATTCCACAATCTTTCGAGATGATTACCAAACTCTTGGCTCAAGTATTCCCCTCCACGATCGATCGTAGAAACTTGATTGTTTTCCTAAATGATTACTGTACTTCATTCGGAATTCTTTGAACTTTTCAAAGGATTCGGACTTATACCTCATTAAGTAGATATAACCATATCTACTATAGTCATCGGTAAAGGTAATGAAGTACGATAACCACCTCGGCCGTTGAGCTCATTGGTCCACATACATCGGTATGTATGAGTGCCAACAAGTCACTTGCTCTTTCACGTGTCCCGTGAAAGGTGCCTTTGTCATCTTACCAAGTAAACAAGACTCACATGTCTCAAATGATTCAAAATCAAAAGAGTGAAGCAATCCATCCTTATGGAGCTTCTCCATGCGTTTCTTATTTATATGGCCTAAGCGACAATGCCGGATAAACGTGGGGTTTATATCATTAGAGAGTTGCCTTTCTGTATTAATGTTATAGATGGGAGACGCTTCAAGATTCAAAACGTATAATCCATTCACCAATGGAGCATGAAAATAGAACATATCTCTCGAGATATATTGAACAACCATTGTCCATTGATCTAAAATCATATCCTTCCGCTTGCAAACATGAAGCGGAAATAACGTTTTGACATAGTGTTGGAACACAATAACAATTATTCAATTCCAAAACTAATCCTGAAGGTAGATGAAGTGGTATGTGCCGACCGCAACCGTAGCAACGCTTGCTCCATTGCCGACGCGCAGTTTCACCTCGCCCCTTCTCAATCCTCTACTTCTTCTCATTCCCGCAACGACTTGCAAATATGAGCTACGATCCGGTATCAAATACCCAAGAGTCGGTAGGTGAAGTAGCAAGATTAATGTCTATAACATTAATACCAGCGAAGTCGTACTTTGCTTCTTTTTGAGATCCTCCATGTACTTCTTGCGCTTCCTCTTCTAGTGGCTGTCTCCTTGCAATAGAAGCAAACGGCATCGATGCCGCCGACCCCTTCTTGCCCTTCTTTGCATTGGAGGCACTCGCGATCTCATCGGGAGTTAACTTCCTCTTGGTGCAAAGCTTCTTGACAGTGGTTTGCGCTTAGCCTTCGCATCATCATCACATGATGACCGTTTTTCGGATACTCTCCTCACTGTCTTTAGCATCCCATGCAATTCAGCCAAGGTTCTATCCATATTGTTCATGTGATAATTTAATATGAATGGCTCAAAGCTCGGAGGGAGCGACGGAGAATCACGTCGTAGCCAACTCTTGGCTAAGGGGAAAACCTAGTTTTTCCGGACTCTCAATGTAGCCAATCATCTTTATCACATGCGGATGACGGGATTCCCCTCAACAAGCTCGCACGCAAACAAGGACTTTGAGGTGTTAAACCTCTGGCCCGAGCTTGGTTCTCAAACATGCCACGCAGATCCCCGAATAATAGTGTGAGCATCGTGCTCTCATATTGCTTACGAAGCTCGGGGGACATTGTAGCAAGCATGAGACGGCTTATATCTAGGGCATCATTAGTGTGCTTCTCATAAGCCCTCCGTGCGGTTGCGGTGGCATTATTTGGCAAATCCTCGGGATAGGGTACTTCAAGAACGTACTCCTTACGCTCTTGCTTGAGAACAATTCTCAAGTTACGATACCAATCCATAAAGTTTGTTCCATTTAATTTTTCCTTTTCGAGAATAGATCGCAAATTAAAGGTATTGGGTGTAGTATTAGCCGCCATTTATTCTACAACAAAAAAAGCAAAGTTTAGCACAATGTTTATGCTACGTCTATTGTTAAACAATTTAACATTAGACTCCATTACGTATTTTCCACCTTCCCTCTAGGTTACGTATTGGGTCAAGATCCACATGTTAATTAATTTTCTAGTGAGCTTTGGCATCACTGCTAGAAAATTAGTAACATCGGTAAGCAACACCTTGCTAATCACATCTCTATGTGACTCTTGTTGTTGGTGTGGCATCTCCATGCCCGGCGCCAACCTATGCCCCAAGGCCCAAAACTGTTTTGATAGCCTTGTTAAGTAAACCAAATGCTCCTGCATGTATATGTCGGACATATACCCCCTCGTGTTATGATAGAGAATGGCACTCGCTTTGGCGGACCCACCATTGACGAGCATAACGGTGACGGGTGCAACATTTGGAAGGGCATCATTACTACTTAATTTTGCGAGGGATGCTATCCTATCAAACAAACATATCACATATGAAAGCAAGAAGAATAGCATATAGTGAAATAGTATGGCCCCCTTCACATGGTGATCTCCATCTCCATGCCGGTGTACAGGATCTCCATCTTCATCACCGTTCTTTCGAGTGCCGAATGCTTGATTTCTTCAAACTAAGCTACTACTATAGAAGCTCTAATTGAAGATTACATCGACTCGCAGGTCGTGAAAGAATATTACAAGCATTGCACGTATGAAAGAATATTACAGGGATTGCACATATGAAAGAATATTACATGCATCACATGCATCTCATACATCTCATACATACAATAGGGCCATACCATCTCAAAGCATTCTCTGCAAAAACAAGTTAGGCGTAGAAACGTTTTCTACTTATCGCAGAGCTACGGCATCGAGACGACCTATAAGGGGGTACGCACACGGCGGTCCCGCTAGCCGGTTAGCGGGCGGGGGGTCGAGGGGGACTAGTGGCCGCCCATACGTCGTAAGCCCATAGGACTCTATCCGATCGGATCCCTATCCGATCGAGCCGTATCCGAGTCCAACTCGAATATCTATTCTATACCCTTAAGCGTGCGACCCTGTAGGTTCAGGTATACTCGGTTTCGGCTATAGTGTAACTTAGCCGACCGTCGGCTTCGAGTCCAACTCAGGCCGACTCACTGACGGCGCCTAGCACATATTGACACCATAGTATACAAGAATATAATATCGGCTCCGAACCTGTAATGTGTACACAAATCCCTTTGCCTCACGATACCGGTTAAGCTATAGGCAAGATGTGTGCCATCCCTTCAATAGCTTAACCATTCACTCGAACCGTATTGGATTATCCGTCGTTGATTGACTCCTCAATCAACTTAGCATGGCCATGCATTTCCATAATCCATTACCTCGAGGGGCCCAGAGATATCTCTCCAAAGGAGGGGCAAATTCCATCTTGATCACTCACATCCCACTCCATGTTTCATAGCAAACCCGAAAACTACCTTTATAACTACCCGATTACGGAATAGCGTTTGGTAGTCCCAAAGTAGGCTACTACACATGTTGGAATCCATGGTGATCTCGGGTCCAAGGACTTTGTACCAACACTACCCGAGACCAACTAATGGCACATTAATTCTGTAGTGTCTCATGGTGGGTCTATCCAACAATGTGTTCTCTAACACATATGTCCATGTTTATTGATTTGGTATCTCCATACCCATGATCTATGAGACATGATCATCAATCAATAAACATGCCGATCTTATAATCATATTTGTTCCAACAATATGACATATGATCAGGGATCGTTTAGAAATAGATTCATACATATAGAGTCTCATAAATAAGTCACGTACTTATGATCAATACAAGATGTCTATTTCATGGAACTGAATAACACTTTATTCATTTATACATAAACATTGACGTGATATCCAACATCTCCATGTTGCCTCTAGGGCATATCACTAACAGTCTGCCGTCATAGCCGAAGTCGAGACGCACACAACAAAACGTCCGGTCCGGTAGAAACTGACACGTCCGCGAGCGCTGGAGGACGTCAAAAGAAAAGACGTGGTCAGAGAAGTAAGAACCACCCCCAAGGAGACATACTACATCACCTCTCTGAACCAGGATGGGAAGACAATGGAGCCCAAGGTAGCAATGACAAAATTTAGCTGCACTTGTGGGGTACTGGCCAGAACCCACGGCCCTTTAAATGTAGATTCCTGGGAGTAGGTGGATGACAACCTAAAGAAATTTATGTGGAATGAGTTGCAGAAGTGGCTTGTATATCCACCTGGTTCAGAGGCTCTAGGGAAAGAGTTTGCCTTGAAAATGATGGCGCATCGGCGGAGGCAGTGGAAATCGGATATGAACACTCACTACATGCAAAACAACAAGTCTCCATTCGAAGAATACGGTGGTATTACGCCCGCCAAATAAGACAGGTTCGTGGAGAAGATGACATGCCCTAAAGTGTTAGCACGGAGGAAAAAGATGTCCGAACTAGCGAAAAGGAACAAATACCTGCACCGATTGGGCTCTAGCGGCTATGATGGCCACGTAGAGAAGTGGCGAGCAACCAAAGAGAAGTTCGCCGCCCAAGGAAGCCCTTGCTTGTAGATGCACTCAAGGAAAGAAGCAAAAATTGGGTTTGGGCATAGAGCACAGGCCAAGTCACCGACGAGGGAGAGATCCTTTTCGAGGATCCGGATATCGAGCGTGTGACCAGCAGCCTGAAGGACATTGCGGAGAAAGAGAAGACATGAGAATTCATTGCCAAGAGGGAAAATGATCAGTTGACAGCTGCATTGGGTAACTCCGAACATTCCAGATGAGTAAAGGGTGTATCGTTAAGGACCGATTGGAAGGAAGGGTTTCTGAGAAAGCTACACGTTACAAGAAACGGGACAGGTACAAACAGGAATTGGAAGAGAAGATAACAAAACAAGTTGAAGAACATTTCTACTCTCTTGTTGCACAAAATAGCAAAGCCTTCCCACACTTGTTTCAGCAATTTGAAGAACCAATAGTACAGATGCCCAGCAGCGTCGGGTCAGTTGACACCGCACCTTATCCAGTAAGATAACATAACTGCTCCGACACCGTGTAGCCTTCTCGTGCCAATAGGAAGGGATGGGAAGAGAAAGGAGGTGGGTACAGGACTTGCTATACCAGGGCGTAAATTTCACAACACGCAAATCCCTGAGGAATATGACAGGGTGCAAGTGGCTAAGGTGCATGCAGAGCATAATAGCTTAGAGCTAGATATTCCAGCACCGGAAGGGATAGAATTGCTGGGGCACGCGGTGAATCCGTTTACTATGGCATCAACAAGATATCCTGTTGGTCGGTCCATCGCCTTCGACCCCAATCCCGCCGGCTCCTCAGATTACTGCTGCGCCTACACCGCCTTCTCCACCAGGGCCAAATTCGCCACCTAATCGGCCTGCTTCCCCACCTTCCTCCCCCCTAAAATAAAAGGTTCTGATTCGCCACAGCTTTCAGCCCCTGAAGTCACTGCAGAACAACCTTCAACCAATGTACAAGACATTCATCAATCTCCTCCGACACCATAGTCAGCATTGATGCTACCTAAAAGGCCTCTTCTGAAAACCACAAGTCTTCCAAGTCCGAGCAAGCTTGAACCTTGTCGGCTTATCCCAAAAATGGTTAGATCAACCTATGATAAGAAAAAATGGTCGTATACGAGGAGAAGTTAGCGTTCTAGGCTTTCAGGGGGAGAGCGCTGACTGACAAGAAGCATGATCAAACTCCAAAGTTGTCGGATTCACAACAATCGGTGAAAAACCAAGTGGAGGACCTGCAAAACTGGACTTCGGACGAAGTGCCAACAAAGTACGAGTACCGCAAGCCGTTCCTGCCGTGGCACGTCATGGAAGACATGCCCTAGAAAATGAGGCTAATGCATGACTGGTACCTAAAGGCGTCCAAAATGGGGCTCAACATGATTACTGAAGGTCCTAGATCACGCTTTCACCAGTGGACCAAATGGGATACTGTTAATCGATTTCAACGACCTTCACGCATTATTCAAGATAGAAAAAATGGATATAAATCTCGTTGCTGCGTTTTGCCTGTAATTATCAATCGCACTTAATGTCATAAATGAATTCATTTGCATACTAACTTCTGAAAAATTACCCGCTGCATTACTTAGGATGCAATTCCACGACACGTTAAAGACCAACTATCCAGTTGGATACATTAACCCAACAACGATATGCTGGACGGAACACAAGGTCCATATTCGTGCAGATTGCGATGAGCTCAAAGGAAAAACGAAGTCCCAAAGAGACGCGACCATCAAAAAAATGTACAAGACGAAAATGGTCACGATAGCACTGTACTTGGGCCAATCTGTGCTTGAGCACAAAGACAAAAATGTCCTCATGGTCCCTTATGTGCTACGGTACATAATATTCTTCCGTACAACCGATAGTTTACTATGATATCACCTATAATTAACATATCTTTGTCAAAGCGATCACTATAAACTTTTTCTGGTATATCCGCGGGATCACATGGCCGTAGTGCTTGATCCGACACACTACAAGGAGGATACATTAAAAGAGTTCGTCGTCTTGTTAAATTTGTAAGTACTATCATGCACCATTTAATAAGTTTTGTCTATTGTTACTCTCGAAGAAACAATTGACTGAAATAATTATTTTGTCTACATAGAGCACACGCACATTACGTAAGATACGGTGGACCGGTTAAGGATCCACAAAAGAAGAAGCTTCTCATGAAAACACAATGGCCGGTAATTATATGCCCACTATATGCCGATATTTTATACTGTGTTTAATTTCAAATATTGACGTACGTATACAATTTTATTTAACACAGTGTTATAAGCAACCTTCAGGTACTAACCTATGTGGCTACTACGTGTGCGAGATGCTAAGAATCTACAGGAGATACACTACAAAGTTTGAACAAGTAAGTTTAGAGAAAATATTTTTCTATATGTTAAGATCAATCTTGTATAATTTTTCTAATCGTATCAATGTGTATTCCTTCTTAAACAGATCGAGTCCGTTCCAGTTGTAGCGAAACAGTTCGACAATTGAACCATGCTCAACTTGGTTATAGAGGAGAGGAGAGAGGACACAGACAGAGAGAGCTAGACCTATAGCTAAACACATGCAGCTATAGCGCACATAAAATAATGCGCACAGGATGCCATCTTCTCATGCCTTAATAAACCGCACGAAAAGATCAATTATCCCATGCGATCGGGTAAAGTGACCCATACGGGATAATCGATCTTCCCGTGCGGGCCGCTTAAGCCGACCGCACGGGATAATTGATCTTCCCGTATGGTTGAGCCACCCGTACGTAAAAATGGTCTTTTCTCATATTATCTCGGACGTGCGGGCAGACCTTTCGTACGAAAAGATGCCTTTTACCCACACGAAAAATCGTTTCTCCACAGTAGTGTACGTCCCTAACTATAAATTAATCCTTATTTGATAGTCTAATCCTGCAAGCACAACATCCATTAATCAGTACTTCGATAATGGATTACAGGTGAACTGTATTTCAAATACTATTAAAACAAAACAAATATAGCGGAGCCAATGTAATACAGTAGTAGTGTGCAGGTGTACATCTTCGTCCGTACTTGTGTTATTGCTGTCGTAGGGGATACGCTAACGATATCCATCAAAATCGTAAGGGAGCTGATTAATATCTTGATATAAAGAATATGCAATGGTTTTGAATAACCCTACATGTTTTAATTCTTGAGGGCTATTTGATTTTAATGGAAAAGATAGTCACAACCGGCTGGCCGGCCCACTACTGTATGAGCATTATATGAGCATTAGTAGTTTAATTATAAGTTCATATTATAGCTAACATGTATTATAAATTAGCTATAACATTGATTTTATTATTTATTTATTATTTTTAATCTTACTTATGTATTTAATGCATTGCATTTCTCTAGCACGAGAACTAACCCTTTCTTTTTTTATTGTTTTTCTTTTTCACATGTGTTTATATATAATAGGCTTAGAGCTTCCTATTAAACTTACTCTAACTCATCTCAATTACAAACAGTCTCTCAGAGAAAATTCAAATTTAGTGGAAGTGCATAATTAAAATGGGTTTGATAAAAATATGACGTTATATTCTTTTCAGTTAATTTCAGTCACTTTTTCAATATACGTGATTGCTCTCTATGTAAGTATGCTTCTATTTCTTCTATCTTCTTTTCCATGTAGATAATAAATTATTTTTAATCATAATTCTCTTATACATTATGTATTAGAAACAAATACAATGTAAGTACTCATAATGTAATTACAATGTAAGTTTTGCAATTTACCATGCAATTACAATATACTGTATATATGTAATTTAGAGTGTAAAAATGATTTGACTATTTTTTTAATAAAAATATGATGTCACAAATATTACTACTTCTAAATATTGAAATCACGAGGTTGCCTGCCCAAGTACTTCTCTTTCCCTTGATGTGGAAACCTTTGTTTATCTCAATTTCTAAATCAAACTATCAATTTATGAAACAAAGTGAGCGTGTTTATCTCAATTTCTAAATCAAACTATCAATTTCTGAAACAAAGTGAGCGTAGCTTTAATGGTTAGGTCTTTTATGATGGAACCAGTCTATCCAAATTTAACTCTGGATAACTCTTGACATGTATATTCGTATTTACATCTTATTTTTTCAGTGAAAGGCGACGTACCTGTTGACAACGACGCGCTTATGATGATTTTATCGATCTAAATATATGCCGATGCAGAGTAGGTGTGTGCTTATATTTACAATTATTTTTTAGTGGAAGGCGATGCAGAGTAGGTGTGTGCTTATATTTACATCTATATTTTTTAGTGGGAGGCGATGCATCTGTTGACAGCGAGGCGTTTACGATAACTTTGTCAATCTAAAGATGTCGATGCAGAGTAAGGTGTGTGTTCATAGAATTAAATGTGCGTGTGTTGTGAGCCTACGTGTTTTTTACTGTATTTGTAAAAAAATCCAGAAAGTTTTGGAACAAGACAATTCCGTAGGAAACAATTTGTTTGAAGAATCATTTCAATGTTCACATGGAATTTAAATACACATGCCCACACAATTACTATCGTTCTTATTAATTCCCACAGTCACGTGCGTCCTGCCACTGGTGGAGAAAGAGGCTTTAGACTCGATTCGTAACCCGTTATTGTTTCGGTTCTTGTACCGGAAAAATAGTTGGTGTTACCAACCGGGACACCAGCAAAACATATTTTTTTCTTTTTTTGTTTTTTTCATTCACTGCTTATAGTTACCATCCCCAAATACCATAAATCAAAACCATCCTCAAATACCATAAATCAAATGACAGATCACAATCACAAATCATATATCAAAATTACAGATCTATCAATACAGCATCACACATCATCAAATACATACATCAAAAATACATCAAATACAAGAAAAGTACATCCTCGATCCAGATTCATCCACATGCAACACCGGCGGCGACCATCCTCCAGATCCGCCCGTCCCGGCCCGTGGGCGCCGTCCGCTGCCGCCGCGCGCCCCAGCACGCCGCCTCTGCCCGCGACTACCGCGCTTCCCGACCCGCCGTCGCGCACACCCACCGTCGCCTGCGGGGAGAGGGCGTCGATCTGAGGTGAAAGGGGAGAGATGGGAGAGAGCTGAGGGGAGAGGAGTCTGAGGAAGAGTTGATGGGAGAGAGGAGTATCTGTAGCGCGTGTGATGAGGAGATAAAGGCATCCATTTTTTTGTCTCGGTTGATACGAGAAAGATAAATATAGATCTTTAGTCTTGATTGATAACACCAACCGAGACTAAAAATAATTGGGATCTGACACGGGCTATAGATATTTTTGAACCGGGACTAGAAACAAATTTTTTTGCCGATCAACCAGGATTAAAAATATAATCAAGACTAAAATTATTTTTTAGTCCTGAATACAACTTCAAGCTAAACTATTACAAATTTTGACAATTTGATTTCTCGAGTAGCGTGCGTCAAACGGCTAGCAAGCTTGACCACCCTTCTTCCCACCACCGAGGAGCACCTCGTCGATCAGCCGGTCCAAGCTGCGCTCTGCGGGCCCACCTGGCAGCGACGCCCGCGCTGCCATCTCCTTCCACTCCGCCACGCGCCGCCGCATCTCCCGCCCCTTCTCCCCCTCCATAGCCTCCCGTATCATGGCCGCCACCTCCACGCGCCGCACCTCGCCGCCGATCTCCATCCCGACGCCCCACTCCGTCCGCTTGTACCGGCAGTTCGTCTGCTGCTCCGCAAAGAACGGCCAGCTCAGCATCGGCACGCCGGCGCAGAGGCTCTCCAGGGTGGAGTTCCAGCCGGAATGCGTCAGGAACACTCCGACGGCGGCGTGTTCGATCACCTGCTCCTGCGGGCACCACGTAGTTAGTAGGCCGCGGCCCTCCACGGCGGCGAGGAAATCCGGCGGCAGAACGGCGGCGTCTCCCTTCACGAGGTCGGGCCGCACGTTCCAGAGGAACGGGTAGCCGCTGTGGGCTAGGCCCCAGGCGAACTCCAGCAGCTGCTCGTTCGTCATCACGGCAATGCTGCCGTAGTTGACGTACACGACGGAGCGCGGTGGCCGGCCGTCGAGCCACTCGAGGAGGCCGTCCTGCTCCTTCCAGAGGTTTGAGCCGATGGCCACGTCGAGCGGGGAGCCCGCGGGGACGACGCGGCGGACCTGGAGGAGGAGCGGGCCGACGGTGTAGACGGGAGGGAGGATCTTGCGCATTTCGTCGAGCACCGGGCGCTCGAGGTCGTCGAAGGTGTTGACGATGACGGCGTCGGGGAGGGAGAGGCGCTCCGACTCGCGGATGAGGAAGTTGAGCATGATGTCGCCGCGGTCCGTAGTGCGTATGAAGCTCGGGAAGTCGCGCAGTTGGACGCCGTCGCACATGCCGCGGGCGCCGTCGACCACCGTGTCGAGGTACCCGTCGGTGAGCTGCGCCACGTCCTTGAGCGGCACGAGGCCACGGTCCACGAGCTGCCGGTAGTGGCGGTACCCCATGAAGCCGCACGCGCTGGCCGTCCACAGCGCGGCGCACGGCACGCCGATCCGCCTCGCCGCGTCGTAGGCGAACGACATGACACCGTCGCAGACGACGCACGTCACCGGCGGCGGCGCCCCCTCCGTCGCGACGGCGTCGGCGTTGATCCTGGCCAGGAGCGCCGAGAGATGGGGCAGGCAGGTGGTCATGGTGGAGTAGCAGAGCGCGGGGATGTCCTGCGTCGCGTCCGCGTTGGAGCGCGGGAGGCCGTCGGGGATGGCGGCGAAGCGGAACCCGGGGACGCCGCCCATCGCGGCGGCGCCCCTGGATGCCAGCAGGCGGCGGTGGTTGAACTCGGTGTTGACCAAGGTGACGTGGAAGCCGCGTGAATGGAGCAGCTTGGCCAGCTTCAGCATCGGCGTGACGTGGCCCTGCGCCGGGTACGGCATCATCACGGCATGGTGCTTCCGCCTCGCCGCCGCCGCCTCCGGCGCCGCCGATCCCATATCTCCGGGCTCAGTCACAGTGGCAACAAGAGTGAGATGAGCTGCTCGATCTGCTTCGAAAGAAACATGTACTCCTGTAGATAATTTTATAGCTGTCGCTTAGCTAGCTGCACGCATGGGGCGCATGGCGGAGTTGTTTATGCATGGGGGCCACATGGTTTTTTTCGATGGGTGGCAGCCGGCCGGCGTCTCATCGCATCAAGCGTGCCATGCATGTGGTGTCATGTGATGTGATACGAATATAGGATCGTAATTGCATGTGGTGTCATGTCATGTGATGTGATGTCGATGTGGGTTTACAATTTTGAAATGGATTTTTTGTCGGGGGTCTGAAATTCACGAAATTACTGAAATTTCAGGAAGTTTGATACTTTTTGCCAAAATTATTTGAAAACAATTTTGAATAAAATTTGACCATATTAATAAAAAAACTGAGCGAGATACACGGCTGGAAAAACACCATATAATCTTGGTCTACAACCCCTTTAAGCTTGGGTTGTAAACCGGGACAACGAAAGCGAAACTAAATATCTCTATTTTTAATCCCGGGTAAAATAACTGGGACAAAAAAGTCTATTTTTAATCCCAGTTTCTAGTATCATCCGGGACCTAAAGATTATAGCGCCACATGGCATTTTTAGTTCCGAGACTACATTTATTTTTGTTCCAAGACACAACTCAAATACAACTAAAAATTCACATCATATATCAAAAAATAACAACAAAATCACATATCAATACAACATTACAACATCACAGATACATAACATCAAATACAATATCACAGCCACAAATCAAAATCACATATCAACAAATACAATATCACAATCATAAATCACAAAAAAAAATCTAAAACAATCTCTGACGGGTCGGCGAGCCGCGCGTCGCTACACCAGCTGCCGCCGCCCTCTGCGGAGGAGGGGGAGGAGGAGAAGAGAGAGGGGGAGGAGGAGGGCGAAGCGGCCACCCGGTCGCCCCACCGCGCCACCGCCGCCCTAGAGAGGAGGGAGGGAGAGGAGAGGAGGGAGAAGAGGGCGAAGCGGCCGCCCGACCGCCCGCCTCCTGCCGCGCCACCGACCCTGCGGAGGAGGGAGAGGAGGGAGGGGGGAAGGAGGAGGGCGAAGTAGCCGCCCATCGCCCAGACGCCCGTCGCTTGCCACGTCGCTGCCCCCTGCGGAGGAGGGGGAGGAGAGGAGAGGGGGAGAAGAGGGCGAAGCGGTCGCCCGCCTCCTGCCGCGTCGCCGTCCCCTGCGGAGGAGGGAGAGGAGGAAGGCGAAGCAACCACTCGCTGCCCCTCGGCTGCCTCCCATCGCCCCTCGGCTCGCCACCGCCATGCTCGTCGCCCGCTGCCGCCGTGCGCCGTGCGTCGCCATGCTGCGCCGTCGCCCGCCGCAGCTGCCACACATGCGCTCGGAGGTGGAGAAGGGAAAACTCCTGCGGCCTCAAGGAGATAAGAAATTTTTGTGTGGAGCAGCTATGCATGCTGGGGAGGAGTAGATAAGGATGACAAGTACGTCGTGTGGGGAGGCGTGCGGCACTGTTTTCGATTTTTCCTCATCTTTCGTCCCGATTAATATAAACACCCGTGACTAAGACTTTTTAACTGGGACAAATGTTAATTTTTAGACCTGGTTGGTAACACCAACCGAGATTAAAAATAATGGGGATCTGATACGAGCTACATATTTTTTTAATCGAGACTAAAAATAAATTTTTGTCCCGGTTAATATTACCAACCGGGATTAAAGATTTAATCGGGACTAAAAATATTTTATAGTCTCCGTTCCTATTAGAAGCAAGTAGATTTTAACAGATGAATCAAAGATCACTTCTCCGGTAGTGATATATGCTTGCGGTGAGGGCGAAATTACCGAAATTTTGGAAATTTACAAAATTAGTTCCGAAACTACAATCCCTATGTGCCTTTGGGGTTGAAGGTACGATCAAGTATTTGTTTTTTCTAATTATATTTATCTTATTATGATTTGTTTTATAACTAAATTAACATGATTTATATTTTTATACACTACTGGAGAAAGCCACACTAGTTCCGGTTCGTAACCTTGATAGTCCGGTTGTCAAACCGGGACTACGAATCCGGGACTAGAGGTGGTCTATCTCTAGTCCGGTTAAATAACCGGGACTAGATATGCACATTTAGTCCCGGTTGAAGCCACCAACCGAGACTAAAGGTGGCGGAGCCACGTGGCGCTCCGCAATCTTTAGTCCCGGTTGGTGGCTTCAACCGGGACTAAAGATTTTTTTTTAATTTGCCATTTCTACAGCAATACTGCTATATATATATTACACATAAATTATAATACACATAAATATATAATTTACACACATTTAAACGAACTTAAGAAAGGAAATATACATATATTACCAAAATATGTACAATATTTATACATGTTTCCTAGCTAGCTTATAAAAAATTATCTCTAATCTACTTTGCTGTGGTTTAGCTACTAAAACTAATGAAGAACTCCCCGCGGGATCAACGACTGCTCGTTAATAAATCCCATCAAATCTTCTGAGCGGCTTGTATGAAAGTCTCGTGGGGGAGGTCGTCTCTTACTCGCATAAGCTGTCATTAATTACAATACATGAGAAATAAATATATGAAGTGAATAAGAAATCGAGACGTAATGTATGAATTGGTGTTATACGTACATCTAGATCATCGACGGTTTTAACTTCGGTCACAAAGCGGTGAATGTAGTCGCGACGTAATATCCACATAGGTTGGTGCCACTGCGACTTTTTGCACACTAGAAGAGAAACGACGACATATTTAATATGCATATCATATTTTCGAACATAATAATGATTCAACTCAAATTAGGAGGAGGCATGTTACTCACTGGAAACTTCATCCGCACAGAAAGCTTATCTTTCCAATTTCCACGAACATTACCCCCCAATCGTTCGCATGCCCTACGTGTAGTTGAAAGTTAGCACGTAATTATCCGAGAACCGCATATATGCAATAGAAAGTAAGATGGCATTACTGTTAAACGGTTCAAATATATGGGAGTACGTGGACTCGGTTTATCCATTGAGTCAAAGACATGGATCTTTGATGACCCATGTCAAGTACTAATAGAATCCAATGGAATCGTAAATTGGTTTAGATGACACATATGAAACTTTATGTATGCACGGGATTGAAATTGGTTTGGAAAGAAAGAAAAAACTTACGCAGTATTATAGGGCAGAAGGATGAAGGACCGGAAGGGTTGCTTCACAAGCGCGTTGTATATGTTGTCCACTGTGTCATTAGGAAATTGATCAACCAATGGACCGTTGATTTTCCGTGGATCCATGAATCCATGCTTGGTGCATTCGTGCTTGTTGCAGTATTGGATCGCCATTCTACAACGGTTAAAAAGAATTTTAGTCAGCTAAATTCAAGGAGGTAAGAAACGAAATAACCGGGCGATACTTACAAAACCCGCGCGGTTAGAAGTGAGACGTCAAGGGCATCACGTTGGTACATGTCGAATATATCTTCGAATCGGATATAAAGGTAGTCATCTCCATCGAAGAAGTAGTCAATTGAATATTTGCATGTTATCATGTTTTCACCCTTGCTGGATTGTTGCATGTACCACTGATGAAAGCGGTACATCTGAGTTGGAAGCCTTTTCACGAGATCCGCCTTGACGAGAGGCTTTGCAAGGTTGAACTTGTATTTAAGCGGAGCCTTCGCCAGGGTGCACGCCCATGTAATTGATCCATATTAATTCCAGCTTCTTGAATGAATTGTCTTAAATCGGTCTAATATTTGGGATCGTCTTGAACTCCAAAGGCTTCGTGGCTGCATGCCAAGTCGGGGTACATCTTTGCCCGCTTTCTTCCCCCTGCTTGAGGCCGACCGCTTTGGTGCGGGTGGCGGCGTCTTCTCAATTCTCTGAGTTTTTTTTGGACGACCGCTTGATATTGAAGGCGCGCTCTTGGATGATGACCGTTTAGGAGTCGGTGCTCGTTGTGGCGACGGAGGAGGGTTGGAAGGCGGTGGAGTTGGAGACGGCCGTTTAGGAGTCGGTGCTTGTGGAGGCGATGCAGGAGGCGGAGGAGGCGGAGGCGGCGAAGGAGGCGGAGGAGACGGCCCACATGGAGGCGAGGGTGATGGAACGATAGGAGACGCTTGTTCGTCAGGGAATTTTATGTAGATCTTTCTCCGGAGAAATATTCCATGAATTATTTCTCCTAGCGTCGTCTCCCGTCTCCTCCGGGGATATCCAGCTCCAGTTCTTCATAGCCGCGTTCCACCTGTTCAATTTCAACCTTCGAGTACGAAGGTGGAACGGGCCGGGAGTGGTAGGTGCCGTCTCGGGCTACAGGAATAGCCATGCCCGACGCGACCTGTTGAGAAGATTGCTTATTAGTTAATAATGACCGTTGATGGACAAGTTATTAAAGAAAATATACGTATAATATAAAAGTACGAACATACCTTTATTGTCATGTTTTTTGGCGGGATGTGCAGATCACACGGGGTCCGCTGTGTGATGTCATCCACGGGGCATAGCCGATCCGGTTGAGCTTGTGGGGCCAGCTCGCCTTCATTTCCAGTAGACGCGCTCTGCTTGTTGTTGGAGTTGTGCGGTTGTTGCTGGATCCGGCTGTTGGCTAACCCACTGGCTCCGCTCCTCAGCCAACCTTACGGCCACCCTTTCATTGACAATTTGATCGATCTGCGAGAGCTTCATTTCCATCTCTACGAATCTAGCATCATTCTCTCGCTTTGACCGCATTCGGCTCCTGTATGTGGCGATGTCAGCTTGGAACCCGTATTTCCATTGGACGACGCCTTTTCCTCGCGTACGCCCCGGGTGCTCTAGGTTTTGGAGGCCGAGCGTTAGCTCGTCCTTCTCTCTATCGGGCCTGAAGGAGCCCGAGGAACTGGCCTGCACCGCCTCCTCTAACCTCCGTCCGGCTTCTAGAATTTCATCACCAAAGATCACTGTGCCATCGACGGGATTTAGTGAGCCGCCATGAGCATAGAACCAGTTCTTTGATCGTTCCGGCCAATTTGCTGTGCCTAGAACGGTATCCCGTGCTTCTAGGTCAGCTTCCATTTTTCTCATTTTTCCATTGCTTTTTTATAGCCGCCTGACCCAAGCCTGTGATGGTATTTCTTTTTTGCTGCGTTGTCCTTGTTCTTTTCTATGATTGATTGCGCTTCTTCACTGGTCTTGTGCTAAACAAAAGCATCCCAATAATCTCTGAGCTTTAGGAACTTGTCGAAGTCTGGTGTCTGGCCCCTCAGGATATATTTCTTGTGTAACTGTTTCTTGTAGTTCCTGAAGAGCTCTGCCATTTTCTTCAACGTCCATTCCTTGACCCTTGCCTGATCTGAGTCTGGGATGGTGAACGTCTGCAGCATTATCGTCCACAGCATCTCTTTCTCTGAGTCTGGGAGATAGCTTTGCTCCTCTCCTCCTTTGGTAGAACGCCTCCAGTTGGCAACGCTTATGGGCACGTCATCCCTCACCACCCATCCGCTGTGCGCCACAAACTTCCTTGCGGTGTCCTCTAGGGCAATTGGTCGACCGTCAGGTGCCACCTCCGTTATGACATGTCGACCCTCTATTTTCTTGCTGAGGCCGTGTGGCCTCTTCTGTCCAGCGGAGGCGGAGGCGGAGCCCTCATTCCTCTCCTCGTTCCTTTGCTCGTCTCCCCCCTCGTTCCCCTCCTCGTTGAGGTACTGATCTGGATCTTCGTGTCCCTCCTCGTTGTAAAACTCTGTTCCTCGTGCGATCTCATCAAGGAGAAACTGTTCCTCGTCACGATTCGCCATTTGATTGATGTGGGTTGAGGACTTAATCAAAGAATTCTGAAAAAAATTATTGTCGGTTAATACATGTACCAATTATTTACGAATATCATGTATGTGTACGTAAAAAAACATAGTCAGAAAAGAAGAAGATGGAAAAAATAGATAAAATCCGAAGACACCAGATCCAATTGTGCACATCCACAATGGTGATATTTTTTTAGAATTCACTTCCTAGATTACATCTACACCGAACGACCGAACGAACGACCAAACGACCGACCGAACCCTAACCTATCGTTCGTTCACTTCCATTCGTTCACGTCTGTGAGTACGATCATCTGGAGGACAGGAGATAAAGAGATGATCATGTATGTGAGGGAGATAAGGTCGAGAGGAGAGGAAGTGGAGAGGAGAGGACAGAGAGGACGTTGCATGCCTATGTACGTTGTAACGACCGAACGACCGACCGTCTGACCGACCGACCGAACGAACGACCGACCGACCGACTGAACGAAATCAGGACCAACCGACCGACCGAACGAGTGTTCGTTAGTGCATCCGTCCGTTCGTCCACGTCCGTACGGCTGTCCATCCGTTCGTCCGTCCACATCCGTTTGTTGATTTTATCGTTCTCGTTCGTTGAAAAATACAAACTTCACAAGTCACATACACATTCAAATTTAAATCTATTCATGCATTTAAATTGAAATACACATTCAAAATTCTAAATTCACAATATTCATGCATTAAAATTTAAATAAACAGTCTATTTACATATAAAGTCCATACAAATTTACATATACACATGCATCGAAATCAGATTCACAAATTTACACATACACATCGAAATCATATTCAAAACCTCCTCATTCATTCACATTCACAAAATTCAGAAAATTCACAAAATTCATTCACATATAGCACGGCGGCGGCGCGGCGGGCTGCGGCGGCGGCGGAGACGACAATGGTGGCGATGGCGATGGCATCGGCGGCGGCTAACCCTAGCGCACATCACGGAGAAAAAAGGGGGCGGCGGCTAACCTCCGGCAGCGGCGCGCGGCGACGAAGACCTTGGCGCGGCGGTCCCTCGCGACGGCACGACGACGACGAAGACGGCGTCTTTGCGGCGGCGTTCTTGTGCTCGGCGACGCGAAGAAGACGATGGAGTTGTGTGAAAACGGCTAAGTGTTTGGATCCCGTGAAGCCCTTGCTATATATAGGTACTGCTCTATTGTCCCGGTTGAAGCCACCAACGGGACTAGAGATAATATAGTCCGGTTGGTGGCTTCAACCGGAACAATAGAGCATACCTTTTGTCCCGGTTGAAGCCACGGGCCGGGACTAGAGATGGGGGCAGCCACATGTCCCGGTAGGTGGGTATCTCTAGTCCCGGTTTAAGCCACCAACCGGGACTAGAGATGTTTTCCCGCTTGACGAAATTCACCTCTAGTCCCGGTTGGTTTCAAAAACCGGGACTAATTATTACCGTGCCCAATTATATTGTGTTATATTCATATATAATTATAATTAACATATGTTCATATATTCATATATAATTAAGATATGTGATATAATTAACATAAAATATTATAAATTAAAATAATAACATATAATTAACATACGTCACATTCCAAACTATTTAAAATTTAAATAATAATATGTATTTAACAAATGGCCTATTTGAAATAAATTAAATTAAGATAAAACATATAATTAATATTTGTCGTATTTAAAACTATTTTAAACCATAAACCCTAAACCCTAAACCCTAAACCTTAAACCTAAACCCTTTTACCATTAACTCTCAACCTAAACCCTATTTTAAACCCTAAACCCTAAACCCTCGTGCGCCCTGCGTGATTGGCATGTAGAAGGACTGCGACCCGAGCTGGAACGTCAATGCCTTCTCCTCTGATCTAACATCGTCTCTCATGCTATTGGAGGCTGCTCCATTCTCATCAGTGTAATAGAGCAGTGGCAATATCTTCTCACTTTGTTCTACCTAGTTCTCCGATTGCTTCATCTCATCCCAATACTTCAGCACATCATCTTCAAAGATGACACCAAGCTCGTCTGCATGGCAAGAAACAAGTGTCTAAGCAACACAAATCCAGAAAGCATCATTTCTTTTCGATTAGAAAAAAGAGAGCATCATTCTTGCGTTGATCTGAGTAGAAAGAAAAGAATCATACATTGTAAAACGTTGCTTTGCATGACGAAGCGAGAATGGTGGGGATGGAAGCTCGGGAAGGAGATCTTGGAAAAGAGAGCTTCCTCCTCAAGCGAGGTAACTATCGGTCAAAGGCTAGTGCAATAAGGCCACCAGCTAGTTCATGAAAAAAGGTTAGATCAATAACACATAAACAGATAAACAAAGACAGTCTTACAGCCAAAAGAAGCTACTGCTATAAAATTTTCTCAACGATGAGCATGGTTAACCATATGCATGATGCAAGGCAAAACTGCATTTACCTATGTTTTTGGCTGGGCTCCATTATTTCGAGATACATGAATCAAATCTCACACTCCAATGACTCGGGATCAATGAAATAGCTTATCTTATTTGTCTCGTCCACGTCCGTATCCAGTTTCTCCTGTTGATCCGTGAAGAGGCCTCGACGTTTTTTTCCTTTCTTCTTTAGCGATCTTGGTCTCTTCAACATGTCATGATCCATCGTAGTAGCCTTCTTCACCGATCTTGGTCTCTTCAATATTTAATGATCTGGATCACGGTCTTTTTTCTTGCTTTTCTCCCTTTGCTTTATAATCTTTCTGTCTTGCTATTTCTTCGAGTACGATGTAGCAGTACTTGTGTATCTCAATCAAACTGTGAATAGCGAGAGATATGACAATGATTGGATAGTGCGGCTGTATATGGCAATGATGGCTTGCCTCCCCCGTTCCCTTCTCAATGCCTCGGCGGCGCCATGGAAGTCGTCGGTGACGCGCACGACGACGGACTACCTCTATCCGCCTGCCGTGATTGAGCCGTACTACCACCGCCACCGCCCCAGTCTTGGCTGCTGCCGCCACCGCTGCCGTCGGTCTTCCTGATTTAGAGGTGTGCTTTCTCTGTGTTTCAGCGGCAATATTAAAGTTCTCGTTGCTAATGTCTTCTGACTTATTCTCGTGAATTGCCACATAAGCATTAGCCGTTAGAGGATTATTGTCCTGACCACAAGTTAGGATCTTCTGTGAGTATGGAGCATGTCGATGACCTTCCTCCTCCTCCGCTTGTAATTCTCCCTGAGGACTTTTTCGTCGACCTCGGTCTCACCCTTTTACCGTTTTTATTCATAGCTCCCTGCAATTGTAATATGATCTAGGGGAATTGACTATGAATTCAGTGGATGGTGTAGGTGCCTCCTCCAACGTGGTTCCCCTTGTTCACTGTCCGAGGGACTGTTCAGTGCCTCCTCCTCCAACGGTTGTATTCCAGAATTACAAGCCACCAAGCGGTTTAAGCCACCAACCGGTTTAAGCCACCAACCGTTGTATTCCAGAATTACAAGCGTTGGAGGAGGAGGCACGGGCAGTCCCTCGGACAGGAACAAGGGGAATCACGTTGGAGGAGGCACCAACACCATCCACCATTCATAGTCAATTCCCTAGATCATATTACAATTGCGAGGGAGCTATGAATAAAAACGGTAAAATGGTGAGACCGAGGTCGACGAAAAAGTCCTTAGGGAGAATTACAAGCGGGTTTAGGGTTTAGGGTTTAAAATAGGGTTTAGGTTGAGAGTTAATGGTAAAAGGGTTTAGGTTTAAGGTTTAGGGTTTAGGGTTTAGGGTTTATGGTTTAAAATAGTTTTAAATACGACAAATGTTAATTATATGTTTTATTTTAATTTAATTTTTTTCAAATAGACCATATGTTAAATATATATTATTATTTAAATTTTAAATAGTTTGGAATATGACATATGTTAATTATATGTTATTATTTTAATTTATAATATTTTATGTTAATTATATTACATATCTTAATTATATATGAATATATGAACATATGTTAATTATAATTATATATGAATATAACACAATATAATTGGGCACGGTAATAATTAGTCCCGATTTTTGAAACCACCCGGGAGTAGAGGTGAATTTCATCGGGCGGGAAAACATCTTCTCATGTTTGCAAACAAATCTAGAGATGAAAATATATATAAAATAACCGCAAAATACGAAGTGCTAAGAATGTAAGAAGTTATACAAGTAGATAGCAAAATGTATAAAAACATCCGCAAATAAGAGTAAGAAGTTGCTAACCTTACAGAGCAAATATATTATCACCAAAGAAGGTGCTAACCTCGGTAGCACCGGACCTCTAGCTGAGAAAATTTTTGAAGATGTACAAGTGTGGCTGGCTCGGGATAGAGGAGGAAGGGGTATATAAAGAAAATCTCTAGTCCCGGTTGGTAACACCGACCGGGACTAGAGATTCCATCTCTAGTCCCGAGGCAACGGTATAAAAAATATCAACGGCTCTCTAGGACCTTCTCTAGGACCTTTAGTTCCGGTTCATTTCAAGAACCGGGACTAGAGATGACGGTTCAAATGTTATCGGCGCGTGTCGGGCGCCGGGACCTTAGTCCCGGTTGGTAACACGAACCGGGACTAGAGGTACTTATCTAGTCCCGGTTGGTGTTACCAACCGGGACTAAGTCCCGGCGCTCGACACGCGCCGACAACATTTGAACCGGGACTAGAGGTGACATATCTAGTCCCGGTTGGTGTTACCAACCGGGACTAAAGTCCCGGCGCTCGACACGCGCCGACAACATTTGAACCGAGACTAGAGGTGATCTTTAGTTCCGGTTCATGACACAAACCGGGACTACTGTTCCTATAGGGGCGTTGAATTTTTCAACCGGGACTAGAGATCATCTCTCTAGTCCCGGGTGCAACTCAAACCGGGACTACTGTGCTTTTTTCCACTTCAACCAATGATGGTTTCTCCAGTAGTGATATATTTATATAATTTATAGATGAATGATTAATCTTATTTAAAAAGTAGAGTACACTAAAGAAATCAGTTGAAGGGAGTATATTGTATGGCTGCTAGGAGAGTATCAGTTATGCAAAGCAGCTCGTGGCTAATAGAAAACAGGGAACCGGACAGATGTTGGGAAATAACAATAACGTAATATGCCTTTTTTTTATCTCAAATTGTTATAGCGCGACAAATACGTACGGCGAAACTGGGTAGTTATATATAGCTTCAGCTTGGAGGATACAGGCGTAGGTTGATCTGTCTGTTTTAGGTCTAGGATTGTATATTTGTATTATACCACCTACTCGATCAATTGGATGCGGATATCAAGTCATCGTACTTTATGGGAACACATTTACTTAACTCCCGAAGTATTGGACTCGACTTTATAAATGGTTTAGCTACGTATATGATGTGGCGATACTGTTACCCATTTAATTGGGATAAATTTCCCTACGTGTCTATGAGAATTTGCTTAATCCTTTTGGGTCTCTAAATTTTGTCTTATTTCTTATATATCCCTAAATTTTTATTTTGATTAATTGAGTGTCCTTGTGTTATAACCAAAAAAGTCTATGCGTTAAAAAAAAGACATCAACTGTAACTAACGCTACTGAGATGACATACCCAACTAGAATCTTCAAATAAAATATTTATAATATTCTTCTCTGCGCTGCGCCACCACCCTTGTTACTGCTGTTGCAGAAAATATTAACCAACAAGCTCATTATCGTGGAGCCTCGATATGTTCTACACGATGAATAGCATCCAAAACAATAAATTAATCTTCATCAAACTTCAGTGGTATTCATATGGGTATTCATTATCAGCCATTTCATAATTAGAGACATGTTGGATTGTAGAATGATAGCTGTACAATAATCCATAACACCACTCATAGCATGGCTCGTGTTCCTCATCCCATGAAATATTTACAAATTAGTTTCATATATAGCAAGTTTTTATGTTAAAATACTGAGTTTGAGATATTAAACCACATATATCAGTTCCAACTACAATAAATTGCCAAACTTCACAAAAGCAAATAGAAGTAAAAATTCTAAAAATATTTCTTGACTTCAGTTCTTTAGTATCTTAAAAAAAAAAAGCTCCGAAGACAAACCGCAATAAAGGCCATCACAGTAAACATCATCCTTCAAATTTATTTTTACAAAGTTGTTGCAATTCTCCTCCTTCAAATCAACATTCTGCAAATAATTACACATGATGTTCTCCCCAGTGTTTTCAATTTTACGAAAGCCGTGACGAAAGCCGTGAAATTCGCCCGTTCCGCAAGGTAGTGAAACGGTAGGGGCGTGGTAGGATTTGAAAAATTTCGGAAAGATTAAAAAATTTTGGGAAAATTCATTGAAGAAAATTCTGGTTGTAGAACAAAAATTTATAAGAATTATGGTAATTTTACGCATGAAATTATACAAATTATGGGCGCTTAAAATATCGTTTATACTTTCGGAAAAAAGAAAAAGAAAAACAACACTGTGCACGTGTACTGTTCATGCAGCCCATTATAGCCCATCACCATTATTTTTAAAAAAGCATTGCTTCTTCCACCATCTCGCTCTGCAGCCGATTCCCCTTTCTCTCTGCGCCATCCTCCCCCTTGCAAGCCGACACCGGAGCTACAGATTCCGTCGCCAAGCGCGCATATTCCGCGACGGCACGCGCAGAAACCGCGTCAAGATGCGCGAAAACCACGGCTGCAGGTACGCCGTCCCCTCAGTGCTTGGGCGCACGGTTTTCGCAGGGTTTAGCTATCTTTCCGTGTAGATATGGGTGGTTTTCGCGGGTGATTAGCTAGCCTGCCGTGTCAGTAAGCGCGGCTTTCGCGCAGTATAAGGCAGCTAGGGGCCGCACGGCATGGACGGCGTCTCGCGTGGTAGGAGGCGAAAACCATGGCGTTGACGCAAGCTTGCCACGCGAAAGGCTATGAAAACCACCGCTACTCTGTTGTGTCCAAACGGATTTTTGCACAAATTTTGAGAAGTTCACCATCTCTACTATAGCTTTCCGGTTGATTCCAAGAGAGATGAGAAATTTATTTTTACGAGCAATGCAAATGCAAAGTGTATCTATACATATATGCAACATATGCTAACACGAATATTTCGTTCTCGTTTCCTTATCTAATTATTTCGTGAAGTTGGCCAAACCAAGTTTATTATATCTCGTTGCACAAAAGATTTTTAACAATCAAAATATACATAGTTATCACTATTTTTTGTTTTTTACTACATTTTAAACATCACATTAAGTATCCCCGTAATTCATACGACCATACTTATATCAATATTATACATATTAGTATAAATTTTTTCACACAAATATATTAGTGTAAATATCATATTTATGTATTCACTAATTTTAGTATTTATTCCTAATTTTTTGGATAATATTTACACATTTTTCGCGACGGTTTGGCAATTTTCCGCACTAATCGTCATGGTTTTCGCACGGAATCAACTAAATCCACGGTATGAACGAAATTCATTAAATTCAAATTTGTTTACTGTTTCGTGCCGCCGGCTTTCGCGAATTTCGTACGAAATTCGCCGTGCCGCCGAGGGGCGGCACGGCATAAACCGCCGGCATTGCAAACCCTGGTTCTCCCATGATTCATAGAAAGCAAACCTCATCTTGGAGCCTTGATTTCTTCTTGAGAAGCTACAAGTCACTGTTAAATAATTAGCCAATTGTTTAATTAAATTCCAAATTAAATAGATAAAAACTATCACATGAACTAGCATGAATGAACTAGCATGAACAGATCGAACATACTAGCAAATATCAAAGTAACAACCATGATCACAACAACTCGAGATGCGTACCAAATGTTTGGAGGTTTAGGGATTATAGGAACTTGTTGCGAGGCGTGGCCAGAGCGAAGACGTTCACGTCGGCCGTGCGACGAGGAAGACGTGCCGGATTGAGTTGAGCGATCCACGCAGAGCGGTTCCCAAAAACCTTATTCGCCCTCTCCCGGTGCAGGATTGCAAGGACGACAGCTTCGGAGACCTACTCTCCCGGTCATAGGTGCATGCCGGTGGCGGGATAGGGCAGACTACAGCAACGGCGCAGCAGCGAGGAACATGACAAAGCTCAGATCAGATTGATTCCAGACGATTGCACGCAGGCGAATATATAGCCTCGGATGACTCGTGTGTAAAGGCAACACCCATAGTGGATTCTGTTAGGATTCTATTGCGTATTCGGTTAGGATTCTCCGACTGGATCCGACTCGTATCCAATTAGGACTCTCTAAAATTTCACATGAGAACAATTGTCAATTTGTCCAAAAAATTAAGGCATGCGAATCGCGGCCACGGCCCGTCCCTACCTGACGCGGCGAGCGCGTGTGGTTTTCACTTTCTCTCCCTCATCCATGGCTTTGGGAGGAAGAGAGAAGTCCCACTATATAAGTCGAACTACCTCACTCTAAACTAGTAAGGTGGTACTAAAATTTTCCACCTTGCCATGCCATACTTGGGCCTTGATGGGCTTTTGAGATTTATTTCAGGAATTAATTGAAAATCACTTGGGCCTAGTCCATTAATTCCAACAATCCCCCACGAGATCTCAAATGTCCATTTAGAGATTTGCCTGTTACTCACTACTGTTGATATACTAGTGTTTTAGCAAGGACTGTTAAGTTAAACTCTTGCCTAGAGCTTCAAGCTATACTCATCCACAACTTGAACAATGAACTAAGCCTTGAATTGCAATTTTTGTGCGAACGAGTTTTACTTAAAGTCATCACCAGCACTGGACCGCCAATAGTCTCCCTGCCGGTGGAGCATATGCGTCGTACTCCTAGGTCTTTTCATTAGTTTACTAGAGAACACCCACTTCTCATAGACTGCGACGTTAGACAGTCGGATTCATATAGGTGTGTTCTTTCAAGAATGTTCTGTAGAACAACATCTTTGCTTTTCCAAGCCAATAGAACACATTAAAGGCATGTCACTAACCTGTCTTACAGGTCTTTGAGAGCTTTACATCATAGAGAGGGATAGGAAACATAGTTCTCCTCAGTTAACCAATAGCTAGTTCTTTCCAGGTCCTAATTCATGGGATCTCCGATCGCATAGGTTGGGTTACCACTATGTTAACTTATATGGGTCTCAATCTCATCTCCTTCGATGCACTATCTATCACATTTCATGATAGCCCTTTGGTAAAGGGATCTGTCAGGTTTTTGTCTGTTTGAATATAAGTCACACTTATCACTCCGGAGTTTCTCAACTTCCTGACAGACTTCAAATGTCTCTTAATGTGTCTTGATGACTTCACATTATCCTTAGCACTGTTCACTTTGACTATCATAGTTTGATTGTCACAATTCATTAGGATAGCCAACATTGGTTTTTCAACCACAGGCAAGTCCATCAAGAGCTCACGCAGCCATTCAGCCTCAACTGTAGATATGTCCAAATCAGTTAATTCTGCTTCCATGGTTGACCTCGTCAATATAGTATGTTTGCAAGACCTCCATGATATTACACCACCTCCCAGAGTAAATACATACCCACTCGTGGCATAAAATTCATCAACATCTGATATCTAGTTCGAATCACTATATCCCTCAAGCATAGCAGGGTGCCCAGAATAGTGAATTTCATAACTCATAGTACCTTTCAAGTAGTGCAACACCCTCTCAAGAGCATGCTAGTGATCACTACCCGGGTTGGACATGAACATACTCAATTTGCTCATAGCAAAAGAGATGTCGGGTCTTGTTGCACTAGCTAGGTACATGAGTGAACCAATAATCTGTGAATATCTCAGTTGATCTTTAGAAATTTTCTTGTTACTTCGAAGTATCACACTGGGATCATAAGGAGTTGGAGAAGACTTTCTTTCCATATAACCAAAGCGACTCATGACCTCCACATAATGAGATTGTTAAAGAGTAATCTCATTCTCATCCTTAATCAATTTGATGTTCAGAATCACATCAGCTTCTCCCAGATCCTTCATATCAAATTCTTTAATAAGAAGGACTTGACATCATTGATCACATCAATGTTTGTGCCAAAGATAAGAATATCATCCACATATAGACACAAGATAACTCCTTCACCCCCACCATAGTGATAGTACACACATCTATCAGCCTCATTAATGATAAATCCGATAGAAGTTAAAGTTCTATCAAATTTTTCTTGTCATTGCTTAGGTGCTTGTTTCAGGACATAAAGGATTTCAACAATCTGCACACCTTGCTCTCTTGACCCTTCACTACAAACCCATTAGGTTGATCCATATAAATCTCCTCATCCAATTATCCGTTAAGAAAAGCTGTCTTTACGTCCATCTGATGGACGATCAGACCATATGAGGCTGCCAAAGAAAGCAATGTCCGTATTGTGGTCATTCACGAGTAAGTATCAAAGAAGTCTTCTTCCTTTTGAGTATACCCTTTAGCCACAAGCCGAGCCTTGTACTTCTCAATTGTACCATCAGGCTTAAGCTTTTTCTTGAACACCCATTTACAATCCACTGGTTTACACCCATAGAGTCGTTCTGTGAGCTCCCATGTTCCATTGGATAGAATCTAGTTCATTTCACTTTGGACAGCTTCTTTCCAATCATACGCATCTGAAGATGCGTATGCCTGAGTGATAGTTGTAGGTGTGTCATCCACAAGGTACACAGTGAAGTCATCACCAAAGGATTTTGCAATCCTAAGTCTCTTACTCCTTCTAGGAGCTTCACAGTCATTCTTCTTAGGAACTATCTCAAGCTCATCAGACGGTTCAGAAGACTCAACAGGAGGGACAGGTTCAGGAGTAATCTCAGATGACAACAAGAAGTTCTAAGCATATCTTTCATAGGAAATAAATTCTCAAAAAATATAGCATCATGAAATTCCATAATAGTATCAACATGCATATTAGGTACATCAGATTTAACAACTAGAAATCTATAAGCTATACTCCTCTGAGCATATCCTAGAAAGACACAATCCACTGTTTTAGGCCCCAGCTTACGCTTCTTGGTAATTGGCACATTTACTTTAGCCAAACACCCCCATGTGCGCAAGTAAGACAGTGATGGTTTTTTCCTAATCCACATTTCATATGACATTTGATCCTATTCCTGTTTGGAACTCTATTCAAGACATGACAAGCAGTCAACAAGGCCTCCCCCATCATGTCCTAGATAAACCAGCAGTGTCTAACATGGCGTTAACCAAGTCAATCATCGTGTGGTTTTTTCTCTTGGCAATCCCGTTTGACTCGAGTGAATAGGGTGGCGTCCTCTCATTAATAATACCATGTTCCTCACAGAATTCATCAAACATATTAGAGAAAAACTCGCCACCACGATCTGACCTAAAATGTTTAACCTTTCTTTTAGTTGGTTTTCAACCTCAGCTTTATAGATTTTAAAATAGTCTAATGCCTCATCCTTTGTTTGCAGCAAGTAAGCATAGCAGAAACAAGTAGCATCATCAATTAACGTCATAAAGTATTTGTTTCCACCTTTTGTAAACACACCATTCATCTCACAAAGATCAGAATGTATGAGTTCTAAAGGTGCCAAGTTTCTCTCCTCAGCCATCTTGTGAGGTTTTCATGGTTGCTTAGATTACACACAACTATGGCACTTAGAACCTTTGGTAAGGGTGAAATTCAGAATTAAACACATGCTGGATAGTCGAGACATTAAGCCAAATTTCACATGACATAAACGAGAATGCCAAACACTTGTATCATCACTAATAAGACCATAAATATGGTTTACTGACTTATTGCTAAAATTTGCTAGGGAAAAGCAAAACAAGCCTCCACATTCATAGCCTTTACCAATAAACTGTCCATGCTTAGACACTACTAATCTATTCGACTCTAAGACCAACTTAAAACCGTCCTTCAAAAGTAGGGAGCTGCTAACTAGATTCTTGTTGATGGAGGGGACATGCTGCATGTTCTTTAGCTGCACGATCTTTGCCAAAGTAAACGTCAGATCTACCATACTAGCGCCATGAACAGCCACATGTGACCCGTTTCCCATCATCACTGAGCCTTGGGCACTCTGATAAGAAGAAAACATAGATATTTCAGCACACACATGGACGTTGGCACCAGTATCAAACCACCAACTCGCAGATTGAAAAACTGAAAGTATAGTAGGTAAATTACCGTACCCGTCTCCCATGGTCACCATGTTGACAGTCTTTAACCCACTATCAACTCCCTTCCTTTTGCGGTCTGCACGGTTTGGGCAATCCTTGGAGAAGTGCCCTGTCACAACCCGATTTTCGTTCGGGATTAAAAATCATTAAATAAATCATTTTCCAGAAATTAAATAAAAAGACAAAATAATTTATCAAGGAAAAAATTAAGAAAATTAAAATTTCCTTTAAAAATCATGGCTGGAAATACTCGGTATATTCTCCATGCCCTAAAGTATTCTCTGAAATTTTCCGTGAAATTTTGGAGCGCTAGAAATAATTTTAATAATACAAAGAACATTTCAGTAAATATTTAATAAATAAATTAATCACTAAATGATCTGGTTATATTTTTATTAAATACTATGAGTATTAATCTATTTTCAAGAATTTTTGTGGAATTATTTATACACTGGAAGTATTTATAAAAATTCAAGGATAATTTATGCGATTAATTTAAAAACAAATTAAAATCTTCCTCCTGCCCTCGCGCCGCTTTCAGCCCAAGATCCTTGAAGTCCACTTTGCGTCCCTGTTAACACTGGAATTTGGTAATGGGGTTTCTAAATCTTGAAAGGCAAAGTGGAATCGGATCGGCCGAAGGCAGGAGTCGTATCGGCTAAAAAGGTTGATCGGTGCCGAGTGGTCGGTGAGGATAGATTGAATGGGAACAGCCGACAGCCGATTCTGAGTTCAGAAGAGATGAAACCGTGTTTAACGTAGAAGCTTGAAGATAAGTGGAAGATTCGGTTGCTAATTGCACGTTTAAAGATATTGCCACTTATGGATAGAGTCCTGTAACGGTAATTATATCTATAATCTAGAAATTTGTTAAATTGTTAGTTGTAGTACATTATGGATCCCGCTAGGGATGATATGATGTTTAAACAATAGTTTAGATAGAGTCCAAAGTTGTTACAGATGTTTGTATCTTGGGTATAAATAGGACCCGAGACCCTCTGTATCAGGACGATTCAATCAATATAATCTTCGACGCATCGCCATCCTTTTCCTTTTGGACGAACACCTGTTTGGCTTTGGGCTGCATCGTCTCGATCCCCAAACTCGGGTACATGTTTGTCGTTAGTGGTAAGATTACTGTTTCTAATGCTTCCATCGCAATGATACATTAGATTCAATAGTTTTCTTGCGACGTATTATCATATAGTGCATATGAATCAACTCAATGCTTAGATCTATCTTGTAGTTGGTTCATCTCGTCGAGAGTATGTGATCAACAAGGCTAGGTCTAGGGGTTGGTTGCTTGGTATGTAGTATCTACCATCTCACGGAGTGTAGGTCGGAAGTAATAGATTGGATGTTTCTTTTGATACTTAATGCTGCATCAAGACTGAACTATTGAGTCGTCTTCAGAACCATCAGTGATCTATTCTTTTGGATTTACGTTATCTGGAGATAGCGTCGGGGTTTCAGCCGACCTTATTCACCCTAGTGTGTTTCTTTTAACGCAATTGTTATTAGATCTGTACTAAGGCTATCTTTTATGACTAGATCGTGCTTGCTTGCCTCTTTGATCTAGGAATATTATGTCTACACGAGATTTATTGGAATACCAACCGATTTGATGTTAGTTTCCCAACATCGGCTAGTCTGTTGATCCGTATATTTATTATTCTTTGTTATATTTGGATCGGACGAATGATGATCGTCTCGGCTTGGCCGATACGTTCTGGTCGCTTGGCCCAAATGTGGTCTGGAATATGGATTTCCTCGGCCGATCTTGTGGGGACTTGGCCTAACGCTTAACGAACACTTCCTTGTTTTCTTTCTTGTTGATTGGCAGATCAAATCAACTGGCATGCTTTACACGCTATAGGTAGCTGAGAAGGACCTACATTGGAGTCAAGCAGATCTCCCAGGCCAGCGCGTGAGAGAGATTTCTCGTCAACACGCTTCTTGGCATGCCCAGTGGGACTGTCTTTGTCGGCTCGACTCGGCCGAATAGACTCTGCCGGCAAGATGGTCGATTCCAAGATCCCTGGCATCCGAGTATAAGAAGATGGTGGAGGAACTTCAGAATAATTATCTTCAATCCTTCACCCAAACGAGGTCTGGAACTGTGCACCAAAAGTACAAGTTCAGCCTCAACGATACCAAGGCATCCTCATCAAGCGATGCGAAAGGCAAACAGAAAGTGGAAGAGCCGACTCAAGTGCAAGATGATTCAGCCGTATACTCTTTGCAAGATCGGATCGACTCGGCTGTCCATCACGCGCTGGTCAACCAGAGCGGCATCCTGGTCAACACCCTCAATAATATGATTTCTCACGTGGTTGATGCCAAGGTGGCCGAGCAGCTGCAACGGGGCTCCACATATTTCGCGGATGGCCAGTTTCCTGGTTACAGGACACTAGTCACCCAAGATCGACCACTTCCACTAATAGCGCAACCCAACCCACCAGGAGGGATCGGCCACTTGAGTCCACGCGAGACGGCCGTGAGACCAGCGGTCACTATTCTAAACCGACAACAGCCGTTGCCTCAAGGTCAACTCGACAACATGTTCCATAATATTCGGCAGCCAGAGCCGATTGATCTTGGCAGATGGTAGAATGTCGGGGGCCGACAGTTGTTCCCAGACCCGCCAACGCCACAACAGGAACCTTGGCTGCCGCCCGCTGATCATTGCTACCAGTACCAAGGGGGCCGTCAGGATCACCATTACCGACCTCAGACACCGCCACAGATGTATCGGCAAGCACACATGCCGTATGACCCATACGAGCCGATACAGCAAGATAGTAGGGCCTGGGCCGAACTAATTGCAGACGTTATGCGGGACCAGTTCGGCCTCAAACCAAAAGATTGAGGAAATATGTATCGATACCCTTATCCAGAACATTTCGAAAGGGTCCCGCTACCCAATCGATACAAGATCCCGGACTTCTCCAAATTCTCAGGACAAGACAACGTCTCTACCTATGAGCATGTCAGCCAATTCTTGGCACAGTGCGGTGAAGCATCGGCTACTGACCCCTTGAGAGTTCGGCTATTTCCCCTTTCTCTTTCTGGATCGGCCTTCACTTGGTTCTCCTCGTTGCCTTACAACTCAATTCAGAGTTGGGCCGATCTTGAGAAGCAGTTTCACAGCTATTTTTATTCCGGCAACCATGAAATGAAGTTGTTGGACCTCACCAGCGTCAGGCAGAAACACAATGAATCGGTCCAGGACTACATTCAACGCTTCAGAGAAATGAGAAACCGATGCTATAGCCTGGTGCTACCAGACGCCCAGCTGGCCGATTTAGCCTTCCATGGTTTGATCGCGCCGATCAGGGAACGATTCTCTGCGTAGGACTTCGATAGTCTAGCCCACCTAGCGCAGAAAGTGACAGCCCACAAACAACGTTTCCAAGAAACCAGGAAAGCCGTCAAAACCATAACGCAAGTCGTCGTCGATTTGGACTACGGGTCCGACGACGATGAAACAGAAGTGGCGGCAACCGAGTGGGCTAAGAACAAGAAGGCCATCGTCTGCCAGTGGCTGCTGAAGACGGCTAAGGAAGAAAAGTATGATTTTGACATCACTAAAGCCGACAAGATCTTTGATTTACTGCTCCAGGAGAAACAGATTCAATTGCCCGAAAATCATGTGATCCCGTCCGCCGAAGAATTGAAAAAGAAGAAGTACTGCAAGTGGCACAACTCCACGTCTCACGCCATGAACGATTGCAAAGTCTTCAAGCAGCAAATCCAGTCGGCCATCGAGGTTGGGAAGTTAAAGTTTGCTGACTCAAGTCGGTCCATGAAAGTAGACGGCAATCCGTTCCCGGTCAACATAGTCCATGCCAGCCCCGGGCGAGCTGATCGATAGGACAGAATGGCGCACGGCTTAGCCGATACGTTGATCGAGGCCGAAACAGGAGAGGACCAGACTGGATACCACGCTGCACAAATTAACATGGTGCGCCCAGTCATCAGATCGGCTGGCCGACAGCCGATCCACGAACGAAGCCGATACCATCATCAATATCGGTCTCGGCGTGAAGAAATTTACGACGAAGCACCTCGCCAGCATGAGCCAAGTGTCCAGAGCCGACGGTACATGGCTAGCCATGATGATCCACATTGGCATTGCGGCTTCTTCAGGCATTGCTGGGAATCCGGCATGAGGCTACCAACACTGGAAGATTGCCTAGCATGTAACGATCCCCATAACGATGACGAACGCGGGAGTTTGTTGTCTGCAAGCCCAGTCCAGTTCATCCCCAGAGCCGTCCAACTAAACCAAAGATGGCGACCTGTCCATGATCGGCTCGGCTCGATCCATCAGGACTTCTTCATCGACGAGAACCGGGATGGAGACAACCGCGATGACGGAGAAGCCGACGATGAGGAATCGGCCAACCCCCAATGGTGCCCATCCGATCTATTTACGAAGACCCATAAGAGGAGAATTCAACGGCTCAAGCGTGAAGGAAGAGAAGACGAGGTGAGACAAATGATATACGAACAACGCCGTCGGCTGGGCAAGATCAAGAGACGGTGGGTACCCAAGCAGGAGAACGCTATGGCCACCGAAGAACAAGCCGAGGAGAGTCCAGCCGACCGAGCCAGAAGGGCAGCCAAAGGGAAGAGTAAAGCTGCCGCATCGGTTAACATGGTCTTCATGTTGCCGGCCGAGTTCGGCGCCCCCGAAGCCGACGCGGGTGCTATCGAAGATGACCCGACAAAACTAACAATCTCGCCAGACCAGGCCATCTTCGACAAGCCCGAAGGGACCGAAAATCGGCATCTAAAACCGTTATACGTCAAAGGATTCGTTAACGGCAAGCCGATCTCCAAAATGCTGGTCGATGGGGGAGCGGCAATCAACCTCATGCCTTACGCAACTTTCAGAAAACTTGGAAAAGGGGCCGAAGACCTGATAAAAACCAACATGGTACTCAAGGACTTCGGCGGCAACCCATCGGAGACCAAAGGCGTTCTCAACGTCGAACTGACCATTGGCAACAAAACTGTGCCCACAACGTTTTTTGTCATCGACGGGAAGGGGTCTTACAGCCTGCTGCTCGGAAGGGACTGGATCCACGCTAACTGCTGCATCCCTTCTACAATGCACCAGAGCCTCATCCAGTGGGACGGCGACAAGATCGAGATCGTACCAGCCGACAGTCGGTTAGTGTCGTCGGTGCCGATTTGCCACTTTGGGAAATCGAAGGCATCGAATGTTCATCTAGGAAAATCTGGCAAGCCGATTTTCTAAACGTGTCCAATTCAATAATACAGCCCATCGGAAGCGACGAGCCACAGCTGCTGCTTTGAACAAGACATGGTGGAAGGCTCCAGCGTGCTCGGCATAGCCACCACGGACGAAGACGATGGCAAGTTAGGACAAGGCTTCACGTCGGCCGACGAGTTAGAAGAAATCGACATCGGCTCTGGTGATAAGCCAAGGCCGACATACATTAGCAAAAATTTATCTCCACTTTGTAGATCCCAACTTATTGAATTACTAAAAGAATATAAAGATTGTTTCGCTTGGGAATACTTCGAGATGCCCGGTCTTAGCCAATCGATAGTGGTCCATCAGCTGCCAATCAAGGCAGGATATTGGCCATTCAAACAACCTCCCAGGAGGTTCAAGGCCGACATGTACGACGCAATTAAAGCCGAAATCACTCGGCTATACGACGCAGGATTCATTCGGCCTTGCCGATATGCCAAATGGGTCTCTAATATCATCTCGGTATTAAAGAAGAATGGCAAACTTCGGGTATGCATCGACTTCAGAGACCTAAACAACGCGACCCCAAAAGACGAATACCCAATGCCAATAGCCAACCTGCTTGTCGACGCTGCCTCAGGCCACAAAATCATCAGCTTCATGGATGGCAACGCGGGATACAACCAGATATTTATGGCCGAGGAGGATATCCACAAGACAGCTTTTTGATGCCCGGGTGCGATCGGCCTCTACGAGTGGGTGGTGATGACGTTCGGCTTAAAGAACGCTGGGGCAACATATCAAAGAGCGATGAATTACATCTTTCACGACATGATCGACGCACTAGTAGAGATATACATTGACGACATCATCGTCAAGTCAAGAGAGACAGAAAGCCACATTGCAGATCTGAGGCAAGTGCTTGAGCGGACGAGAAAATACGGATTGAAGATGAATCCGCTTAAATATGCGTTCGACGTGTCGGCCGGGCAATTCTTAGGGTTCCTCGTTCATGAAAGAGGGATTGAAGTCACGCCAAGGAGCATTAATACCATTAAGACAATTCAACCCCCTAAGGATAAAAGACAACTCCAGTCATTAATCGGAAAGATAAACTTCATCAGACGGTTCATAGCTAACCTCTCAGAAAAAATGGAGCCGTTCACACCATTGCTTCGGCTTAAGGCCGATCAGACATTCACATGGGGGGCAGAGCAACAGAAGGCGTTAGACGATATAAAAGATTATCTAAGCTCCCCCCAGTTCTAATGCCCCCACAAAAAGGAATGCCATTCAAGCTGTACCTGTCCGCCGACGACAAGTCAATCGGCTGTCTTGATCCAAGAAGTCGACGGCAAAGAAAGGGCCATTTTCTATCTCAGCCGGTGGCTACTAGATGCAGAGACCAGGTATTCACCCGTCGAGAAGTTATATCTGTGCCTCTATTTCTCATGTACAAAGTTAAGGCACTATCTGCTGTCCAATGAATGCACCGTAACTTGCAAAGCCGATGTAGTCAAGTACATGCTATCGGCTCCAGTGCTCAAAGGAAGGATCGAAAAATGGATCTTCGCGCTGACAGAGTTCGATCTGAGGTATCAAGCTCCAAGAGCAGTAAAAGGACAGGCCATAGCCGATCTCATTGTGGAGCATAGAAATGATTCGATCGGCTCCATGGAAATTATGCCTTGGACTTTGACTTTCGATGGCTCGGTGTGCACCAACGGCTGTGGCATCGGCTTAGTTCTTATCTCGCCCAGGGGGGCAAGCTTCGAGTTCGCTTTCGCCATCGACCCCCACGCTATGAATAACCAAGCCGAGTATGAAGCCGTTCTCAAAGGGCTAACTCTACTCAAGGAGATGGAAGCTGACGCGGTCGAGATAATGGGAGACTCGTTGCTCGTCATCAGTCAATTATCAGGAGAATATGAGTGCAAAAATGACGCACTGATGATCTATCATCGACGGTGCCGAGAGTTAATGGACGGCTTTCGGCTAGTCACTTTGAAGCATATTCCCAGGGAACAAAACACGGAGGCCAATGATTTGGCTCAAGGGGCATTAGGTTACCAGCCGATGCTGAGAGACATCGACATAGGCGTCGCCACCATCACAACCGACGATTGGAGATTCGACGTCTACAGTTATCTCAAAGACCCTTCTCAGTCGGCCACAAGGAAACTACGATACAAGGCACTACGGTACGTATTGCTCGACGAAGATTTATACTATCGGACAATCGATGGCGTACTACTCAAGTGTTTGGGCGCCGATCAAGCCACAGTGGCCATCGGGAAGGTACACGAAGGAATCTGCGGCACGCATCAGTTGGCACACAAAATGAAATGGCTACTTCGCCGAGCCGGGTATTTCTGGCCGACAATGCTAGAAGATTATTTTAAATACTATAAAGGATGCCAAGATTGCCAAAAGTTCGGCATGGTACAATGAGCTCCGGCGTCGGCCATGAACCCAATCATTAAGCCGTGGCCCTTCAGGGGGTGGGGCATTGATATGATTGGCCAGGTCAATCCACCTTCAAGCAAGGGGCACAAGTTTATCCTTGTGGCCACAGATTATTTCACAAAATGGGTGGAAGTGATCCCCCTCAGAAAAGTGGATTCTAAAGACGCAATCGAGTTCGTCAAAGAACACATCATCTATCGATTCGGCATTCTGCAAACAATAACGACCGACCAGGGGTCCATCTTTGTTTCGGACGAGTTCATCCAGTTTGCCGACGGCATGGGGATCAAGCTACTTAACTCTCGCCGTATTACGCGCAAGCCAACGGTCAGGCCGAAGCTTTAAACAAAAGCTTGATCAAGCTGATCAAAAGAAAGATATTTGAGCATCCTAAGCAATGGCACACCCGATTGGCCGAATCATTATGGGCGTATCGGATGGCATGTCACGGGTCCATCCAAGTCCCCCCATACAAACTGGTCTATGGACACGAAGCAGTGCTTCCATGGGAAAGTGTCATCGGCTCAAGACGCATTCAGCTACAAGACCAACTCACAGCCGACGACTATTATAACCTCATGATAGACGAGTCGGAGGATCTCGCTTTATCCAGAATGAGAGCTTTAGAAAAAGTAACAAAAGATAAGGAACGGGTAGCCAGACATTACAATAAAAAGGTCGTCCCTAAATCATTTGAGGAAGGCGAACTCGTTTGGAAGCTTATACTCCCAATCGGATCCAGAGATAACAAATTCGGCAAATGGTCACCAAATTGGGAGGGGCCTTTCAAGATCCACAAATGCGTCTCCAAAGGAGCTTACATGCTAAAAGGGCTGGATGGGGAGATATTAGGAAGGGCCCTCAACGGAAAATATCTAAAGAAATACTACTCGAGCGTGTGGATCAATGCGTGAGTCGGTTATCGTCACAATAGGCCGACCCACGACAGCCGATGCCTTACAAGGCATTGTCTTTAGGCATTCGCATACACCCTCCCACGCCCCATGATCGGCTCAGGACCCCCCGGCAGAGATCAGAATGAATGAACGCGTCGGACTCACAAATTTTGTCGACATCAAAGCTATCAACAAAACTTGGGGGCATACACATGCGCGAGACAGTCAGACAATAAATAGTCGAAAAGATCACAAATCAAGCCAATTTTGACTAATCAAGCCAGGGAAGTTGAAAAAACCCCAAGTCAGAGAGAACCAGGAACATTAAAATGAGCTTTATTCAGAATCGGCACGAAGCCGTCGTTGATTACATGTTTGCCAGGTACTCCCTAATGGTCGCCAGGGCTCGTTCGATGGGCTCCGCAGTCTCCATCTCTAGAGCATCCAGGGTCAGGTGCTCCAACCGAGTGACCCTTATGTCGGTGGTCGTGGTCAGCAGCTCGTTGGCAAGTTGGGCTTGCCTGCCCTCCAGCCGGTCGAGGCGCGCGAGCGTCGAGGACGCCATGGGGGCAGCATCCGGAATGCCACCAAGATGGAAAGGAGGCCTGGCCGCCGGGTGACGCGCCTCCAACTCCCTGAAACGCTTCAGGTGCGCCCTCACTCGTCGGTCCTGGCTGACCGACAGCTCGTACGACGTCTCCATAATTTCCAGGATCACCCGAAGTGGGTGAGGCGGCTGCAAGGAAATCCGTTCCTGAGTATTCGAAGGAAGAAAACGGTGAGAGTAGATGAGAAACCACCTGGTTCACCGACGAGCTCGAATAAGCCATGAGAAGCCTTGCCGAAGACTCGAAAGACTGGGTGTTGTACTGCTGAGGGATCGTCGCCTTCGGCCGTGAGTTATTCGGAAGAGCCGGGGGAACCCATTTATAGAAAGAAGAGATACGGTTCTTAGATGTGAAAGGTCGCTGCCAACCCGAGAGTCAAAGAGATCATCATTATAAGCGTCGGGAATCGTTGAAAAGCTAGCGACTACGCAAGTCTGGATACCTATTGCCCAGGACTCACGGGTTCTCGAAGTACAGATTCGAGCGGGTCGGCCTACGAAGACAGGTCGGCAACGTAATTGGGTATTGCCGGCCGACGGCTAGTGAGTCGAGTGACCAAAAGATAAACGTTGAAGGTCGGGGCGTCACTTCAGAGTGATTTTGAATTAAACAAGTCGAGACGCCGCGCACGGCCAAGGGGCAGTCCTACGTACAAACATAGCCAATTGTATCTACAAGCATGAATAATACAGGCTGTCCGCTTACATCGCAAAAACACAAGTATGTTGCGGAAACACAAGCCGACCTCACAAGGTCGGACATTTTACAATCTCATTTCTTCAAAAAATCGGCTATGGCTGACAGAGCTGTCCGTCTAACCTGGTCGACCTCGTCGATTGCCCTAAGGTCGTCGGCCTCGGACCCCGCCACTGATCGAGCGCTCTGCACCAAGCCCCGCAAATGCGCAACGGCCGCCCTGATGCTTTGGCGCTCAGCTTCAACCCTAGCCGGCAGACCAGCCATATACTCCTCATGGACGTCGATTTCATTTGTGATCTGAACGAGGTCGGCCACCAGTTGATCCCGGCGGGCATGGAGTTGCTCGAGCTTGACCGCCGGCTCTGTTTTCAGGCGGTCGAAGGTGGCCTTCCAGGCTTCAATGGCTTCTTTGGTCGATTGGATGGCAGCCGACCGTGCCTGACTCTCACGGCGATCAATGACTCGCTGCCTGGCACGTTCATATTTTAACTGGTAGGCTTCCATGAAGGTCGCCGGTACGATGGCTTCAGCTACAGCATCCGGTAGCTGGTCTTGGATATCTCTGAACCGTGCACGTATCGAGCCGCAGTCGACCACCAGCGCATCCAATGAGGCTTTCAGCCGGTTGCCGATATCGGCCAAAGTGGCCCTCAGGTCCTCAGCCGACGCCGCAAGCGCTTCCTCGTCGGCATCACCGGGTTCCTCGAACTTTGACAAGTCAAAGTTGAGGAGATCGGCCACGTGCTGCAGGGGGGAGAAAGGGTCAAGGGCGTGACAAAACCAATGGTTGGGATCAGTCGGCTTACCATCGGCGCCGTCGTCAGGACTGTTGGCTCGGCTGGATCATTGCCCACGGCCGTCTGGCTTTCTTTGCCGGTGTTATCATCACCACCCCAACAGGCGCAGTACATTCGCCCGACGCTTGGGGAGCAGCTGGTGGAGATCGCGGAGGCTGCAAAGAGGAAAAAGGGTTAGCGGACGAACTGATTAATTATCACAGACAAAGGGGTAAGAATCGATTACCGACGGTGCAGGGCGAGGAGTGCGACCGGCCAATTTTTTGAACTGCGAAGAACAGACGAGTCAGGTACGGGCGATCGTTGCGAAACCTAGACCAACGAAGTACAAACTTACGGGAGGGCGTTTTGTCGGCGGACTCGGGGCTGGCGGAGCGTCGGTTGGGGCATTTACCGACTCGGGACTCGAAGCCCCGGTTTCGACCGTCGTCTGGACAGCTGTTGACGTCTCCTCATCGACAGCAGCATTGAGGAATTGCTCGATGGCCGGATCTAAGGGGGGAAGGCTGTCGGCTGAGGCGATCGATTGTATCTTTTTCATCCTTTTGGGGGCGGGCGCAGCCGACGAACGCGGTGGTGGTGCCGTTTTCCTCTTCGGCGCGATTGGATGACGCACCTGCCCTCGCAACAAAGACGATAGTTTGGGCGCCCCCCAGCCGATGGCCGACGGAGCAAGGCCCCCCACGTCCAGAACGTCTGGATTATATTCGATGGGGCGTCCGGAGTCGCTTACCGTCGGCCGCTCCATTTCTGTTTCCTACAAGGTCAGAGCACGAATGTTAAATCGGCTGATGCGGCCGATGAATGAATCATAGGAAAGGAATCATCGGCTGTAAGTAGAGATATACCGAGGGGATCTCATCCGGCAGAAGCAAGTCGATGTAGCAAGACGGCCGTTGGTGAAAAATATGGCGTTTAAATTCGGACCACCATCGGTCGTAAGCAGCGCTTCTCCTCGTCGACAGGGTGATTGTGTTGGCGTCGCCGAAGGTGGGACCGGCTATGTTCAACAGCCAATTCATCATCAAATCTTGGCCGACCGCTCCTCTGGTTTCGATCTTATCGACATAAAAGAAGCCGATGGGTAGTTGCCCAAGACCGAATTGTCTCGCCGCCGATACCGGGTAGTAGAATTCATAACTCCGGGCTGTTGATCGGCCTTGGTGAACCCCGGTCGGCAGAATACAGGGAGACAGAGAGGCGAAGAACAACTCTCTACACCTTGGGTTGTCGGCTAAGTTGAGGTCATTCCATTTGAAGTCGATCGGTAGCTCAAAAGATCCTTGGTCGGGGTAGAAATACCAGGTATGGTTGTCGCGGGATAGCCCATCGTAAAAGGCTGTGAACCAATCGGCCAATAGCTCGGCCGATTGCCTTGAACCTCATGGGCGGCGGCTGCTTCTTCATAGTTCGTGCATCGCCTGGTGGTGATCTGATCACCTTCTTCATCTTCAATTGGCTCTAGCCTTGGGAATCCGGCGTCTGTCAGGCGGGGCCGACCAGCTACATTCTGGGTGGCCAACACCAGCCAGATTTGGAGAAACCACCAGGGGCCACCGGTGTTGACTGGGGCGTTGGCGGCTATTTTCGTGGCGGCTTGATGTAGCATTTGATATGTGTAGCCAAGGAGGTATTTTCCCAATGCAAACTCCGTTCCGTCGGCTAAGATTTTGGCCATGATTTGCCGCTAGCGGTCGGCCCATAGCTCGATCTGCAGAATACGAATTTTTCCAGCCACATCATCAGAAAGGCGGTGTATTCCCGGTGGCCGACTGTTCCATCTTTCATGTTTTGGGTGATGAAGCCGCTCCATCCACCGATGGCTTTGGTTTTGAACTGATGTTGGCCTTTTCGGTTCAAAACGCAGGGATTGGCCGATGATTCGATGTCCAGCCCAGTTGTCATATGTACATCGGCTAGTGTGATGGTCATCGGCCCTTGCCTAAAGAGGAAGGCGTTGAAACTGTCGTTCCAAAAGTAGGTCGCAGCCGATAGAAGTGGCTCGTCCTTTTCCATGCTAGCGATGGACAGGTTCCAAGCATTGGGCGAGTTTCCTTTCTTCCCCTTGGGTGTACTTGGTCGATTGTATCCTCTTATACCATTCAGTCCAGGCTGCGTCAGTAGATGGCCAACTTTGAATGTTCCGTTCCAATGGGAAAGAGATGGTTTGGCGGTGTTGAAAGGCATGCGGTTGGTTTCGGCTACGATTACACCAGTTGGGTCTGTGTTGCCGATAGGCCCAAGGAAATACTTCCCTTCTTGTGTAGGATTGGGGATGAGTATTTGATGAAACAGGTGCTACAGTTTGGAGAAGGGGAGAGAAGTACTAGTTAGGAATGATGGTATTTTATAGTTTGGAAATGAGAAAAGTATTAGTTAGTAAGAGTATGGGATAAAATACTGCGAGAAATTACCGAACGGGTCATTGGTATAAAGATATTTGGAGGAGCGAGTTGGGAGTAAAATTATAGAGCAAAAGAGAATACCATAGGAAACTCGTTCGTAGTGGCGGCTGGAGCAGTTCCGGTGGCGGCAGCAGATGGTGTTGCGGTTGCAGCTGGCGCGATGGTGGTGGCCGGCGAGTTGGAGGTGCTCGTACTAGCGGTGGAGGCCATTGGGAAGTTCGGAGATGAAGATGGGGTTTGAAGAGCGTGGAAAAGATGCCTAACGCCGATGGAGTCGCCGAAGGGGAGAGAGAAGGGCAGGAAGTTTGTTTGAGAAGAAAACCGAGCGCACGTTGAGGGCGTAGGTGATTCGACCAAGGAAGGTGGATATTTAAAGGGCCCTTGGGGAGAAGCCGAGACGATTTGGGCCAAGAAGGGAGCAAGAGTTTGAATAGGTGAACAAATCCGCAACACTTCGTGTTACGAACTTGGGGGGCATGTGTTAACACTGGAATTTGGTAATGGGGTTCCTAAATCTTAAAAGGCAAAGTGGAATCGGATCGGCTCAAAAAGATTGATCGGCTGCAGGGCTGGTCGGCTGAGGATGGATTGAATGGGAACAGCCGACAGCCGATTCTGAGTTCAGAAGAGATGAAACCGTGTTTAATGCAGAAGCTTGAAGATAAGTGGAAGATTCGGTTGCTAATTGCGCATTTAAAGATATTGCCACTTATGGATAGAGTCCTGTAACGGCAATTGTATCTGTAATCTAGAAATTTGTTAAATTGTTAGTTGTAGTACATTATGGATCCCGCTAGGGATGATATGATGTTTAAACAATAGTTTAGATAGAGTCCAAAGTTGTTACAGATATTTATATCTTGGGTATAAATAGGACCCGAGACCCTCTGTATCAGGACGATTCAATCAATCTAATCTTTGACGCATCGCCATCCTTTTCCTTTTGGACGAACACCCTGTTTGGCTTTGGGCTGCATCGTCTCGATCCCCAAACTCAGGTACATGTTTGTCGTTAGTGGTAAGATTACCTGTTTCTAATGCTTCCATCGCAATGATACATTAGATTCAATAGTTTTACTGCGACGTATATCATATAGTGCATATGAATCAACTCAATGCTTAGATCTATCTTGTAGTTGGTTCATCTCATCGAGAGTATGTGATCAACAAGGCTAGGTCTAGGGGTTGGTTGCTTCGTATGTAGTATCTACCATCTCACGGAGTGTAGGTCGGAAGTAATAGATTGGATGTTTCTTTTGATACTTAATGCTGCATCAAGACTGAACTATTGAGTCGTCTTCAGAACCATCAGTGATCTATTCTTTTGGATTTACGTTATCTGGAGATAGCGTCGGGGTTTTAGCCGACCTTATTCACCCTAGTGTGTTTCTTTTAACGCGATTGTTATTAGATCTGTACTAAGGCTATCTTTTATGACTAGATCTTGCTTGCTTGCCTCTTTGATCTAGGAATATTATGTCTACACGAGATTCATTGGAATACCAGCCGATTTGATGTTAGTTTCCCAGCATCGGCTAGTCTGTTGATCCATATATTTATTATTCTTCGTTATATTTGGATCGGACGACTGATGATCGTCTCGGCTTGGCCGATACGTTCTGGTCGCTTGGCCCAAATGTGGTCTGGAATAACATATATACATCTATGGATTTCCTCGGCCGATCTCGTGGGGACTTGGCCTAACGCTTAACGAACACTTCCTTGTTTTCTTTCTTGTTGATCTGCAGATCAAATCAACTGGCACGCTTTACACGCTGTAGGTAGCTGAGAAGGACTTGCACTGGAGTCAAGCAGATCTCCCAGGCCAGCGCGTGAGAGAGATTTCTCGTCAACAGTCCCTGCCCGCGTGTGCGCCCTCCCTTCTCTCTCTCGTGGGCCGGCCTTGAAGCCGAGGCCCGTCTCTCTTGCGCGCGTCCTCGAAAGTCCATCAGGACTCCCTCCCTCTCAGAACCGATGATAGGTGGGGCCCACCTATCATCACTCTCCTCCGGCCGACCGCCATTGCCGTCGACCTCGCGCTTCCTCGCCGCCGCAAATCCCGCACACCCCCGCCGCTCCCGCGCGTGCTTTAACGCCTCCATCAAGGCGCCGACCATTTCCCCCTAATTTCCCCAATTTCCGTCGCGTTTGCTCCCCATGCCTTAATGCCGCCGACCACCTCCTTCGCCATGAAATCTGCCGAGCACCGACCATGCTAGCGCCTCCCCGGCCTATAAAAACCCTACCCGAGCGCTCCTCTCCATTCCCCCAAGCCCCGAGCCCCGTCATGCCCCCTCTTGCTCTCCCTGCGCTCCCCTCTCTTCACCGCTCGCCGTCCATCTCCGACCGCGCGCCACCGCGGTTCCGAGCCTCGTCGCCGAGCGCCAAGGCCACCACCGCCTTCCTCGCATCACTGCGCACCCCGTCCGCCGCTCCCCATCCTCGGTCCGCCGATGGAACTCCTTCCCACCATGCGACCGAGCTGCTGCCGCCATAGCCGCTCTCCGGCCGCCATTTCCCGCTGCCTCATCGCTCCTCAAGCCACACCGCCTCCTCCATCGGCTCCGCCGCGCCCCTTCGAGCGTCGGTCGTCCCTCAGCCGTTGCCAATCGCGGCCGGACCGCTGTGCCGTCTTCTTCCCGAGCATCGGCTGTCGCCTCTCGCCGCCGTTCGCCCGCGTGCCGCCTTTTTCCACCGTGCCGGTGAGCTCCCCCGCCTTTCCACCCCTCCGTCGCCCTCCACTGCTCGCCGCCATGCCGATGGCCGCCGCCGGTGACCATCGGGACGCGTGCGCTACCGTCGCGCCGTCGCTGGCCATCGTCAGCCGTTGCCGCCTCTCAGCCGCTCGATCTGCCTTGTGGAAGATCATGGCCGTCCATCCGGCTGCCCGCATGGCTGCTGCGTCGGCGCCACGTGTGCGCAATGTGGCGCGCTCGCCGTGGACCGCCGTGGACTTGGTCCACGGTGGACCGATCCTTGGACCGCGCCGCTCAGCCGGCGGCGTCAATCCTAGCCCTTTTTCTTTAAAAAATAATTAAAAATTACGCAATAGATCTAATTAATTTCTAGAATTCATTTAAATGGTCCAAAACTTCTAAAATTCATATCTAATTCACACGAACTCCAAATTGGACCATTCAAATTGCAAAATTCATCTAAAATTGAGCTCTACATGTTGGTTTACTTTGCATATACTGTTATTTGGTTTTTATTAGGGTTTTCCCTCGTTTTTTGTGCCATCGTGTAGTTTTCGTCTTTTTCGGAGGTTCGCGCTTGCGAAGAGTTCGAAAGTTGGTTGGAAGAAGCAAGGCAAGTCACACTTCCCTTGAAGCATATTGAACCTATTTTAAAAATGTTTTTATATTTGCAAATAAAACTGAATTGGTTTGCTAATTATATGGGATGATGGGATTACCTATCTCGCTTGCTGTGCCATACCTCTTGATAACCGTCCTTTGTCAAACTATTGATGAGAAATTTCTCTCACGCGCTGGCCTAGGAGATCTGCTTAACTCCAGTGCAGGTCCTTCTCAGCTACCTATGCTGTTCAAGGTGTGCTAGTTGGTTTGATCTATTAACCAACAAGAAAAAATAGAGATATATGCATTAAGTATTAAGTTATATCTTACTGGATCGGCTGCAGGAGTCAATTTACATATATATGCTATTACGAAGTGTATTTAAACCAGGTGACTCGCCACACCGAGATAGTATTAGTCACTTAATCCAAATATGCAACGGAATAATAAATATATGCTTTAACAATCTTATCCGATGTGATAAGTCCAACTGTGAATCGGCTAATACTCCGATTTATCTTATGAAAAGGTATTGATCTGAGCTAAATGTGCTAAACCTAGATCAGTCAGCTGTCGGCTGTAGCTGACAAACTGATTCTGGCTTAGGGGATTTAACTAGAGCAAGATCTTAATATAAGAGACGGTTTTAATAAACTTGATAGCAAATATCAAGAGAACATTAAAATAGATAAGGCCGGCTGAAACCCCGACACTGTCTCTAAACATATACATCTAACCGAATAGATCATGAAAGCTCTAAAAATGACTTAATAGTTCAACACTGATGCAACATTAAGTATAAAAAGAACAGTCTGATCTACTTTAGCTGATGTAAATACCTCGAGACGGTGGATATCGCATATAATTTAGGTCAACCTTTAGACCAAGCTCTATCGGCTGCCAATGCTTAACAGAAACGAGCTGATGACGAGACAGATCTAAACATTGTTCTAGATTATATGCAATATATGATAACTAGCGTAGCATAAATCATCGAATTTAGAGTGTTATAACGATGGAAGCACTAAATTCGACGAGATACACCACTAATGACAAACATTTACCTGAACTTGAGGATCAAAATGATGCACCCCGAAGCCAGATCAATTGTTTGTCTGAAGAAAAACGAGGCGATGCGTCGAAGGTTGTATTGATTGTGTGTATGTTAATTTACGGGGTCTCGGGTCCTATTTATACCCAAGCACAGCAAAGACCGAGCTACACACAGTTACAACTAACTACTATATCTATACGACAAAAGCGCGGGAAGCAATCCTCTGCCGCCTTTACAATAGGGTTATCCCTAAACAAATCTCTAATTTACATACACTCGCCGTTGTGGGACTTTATCCCTAGATGGCAATATATCTTAATACGCAATTTGGAAACCGAATGTTCTATTTTATCTCCAAATATCTGCATCAGAAATGGCTTCAACTTCTCGGAACCTGGAATCGGCTATCGGCTGTTCTTGTCCGATTCAACCTTAGCCGACTAGCTTCGTAGCCGATCAATCTCAGCCGACCCGTCTTTTGTTTCCCCGTCAAACCAGCCGATCCGATTTTGCTTCAACTTCGGCTAGGACTTAGGGATTTGGTTACCAAATTTAGCTGTTAACACATTCCCCCAAGTCCGTGATATGAAATGCTGCGGATTTGTCGCCTTTTCAAATTCCCGCTCTTTTCTGACCCAAACCGTTTTGGCTGCCAAAAATATCCTTTAAATAATCCTTCCCTCTTACCGAAACGGCCACGCTTTCATTTTCACTCTCGAGCACTCCGCGACTAGCTTTCTCTTTTCTCTTCGGCGATTCCTCGGTGATCTCGGCGAGCTCGGTGATTCCGACGACCGAAAAGACCTAGATCCACTCCAGCGAACCCCAAGCGGCGGCGATCCCTGCTAGATGGTTCTTCAAGCACCCCCACCGGCGCATCGGAGCAACAATACCCCGAGGTAAGTCCAATCGGCTCCGATCCCCTTTTCCATTTATGTGATTTAGTTTATGCAATTTGTTGCTCTTCCTTGTTGTGATTCCTTCATCCCTTCATATTATGTAGCACCTAGCCCATCGGATTGCCATTCCTCACCTAGTTCACAAAAACCAGTAGTTCCTAGGGCCAATCAGCAATCCGGACCCAAGTGAACTGATCAACGTCGAAACCGATCGGATCCCGTTCAGATTCTCCACCCCTAGCCTGCCAAACTGGACTGGTGCTTTCAAGTCGTGGCCCTCTACTGACAAGAACTGGCCGGCGTGGTATCTTAGGATGTAGGCTAGGAAACAGACGCACTGGGCCGAACTCGGCATCGACTAGTGCTTAGATCTGACGATAGCCGACATGCTGAAGAATGAAGCGATGCTATCGGCTGCGCACTACTTCTGGTCGGATACATTGAACGCCTTCCTATTTAGGCAAGGGCCGATGACGCCAATTCTGATGGACATAGTGATGCTGACCGGCTTGGACATCACTTCAATGGTTCAGCCAAGCGACCTCCAACGCAAGTGCAGCCATATCTTCAAAACAAAAAGCATCGGTGGCTGGAGCGACTTCATTGGCATGAACATGTGCGATGGGCCGATATCGGACCAAGAGCATACTACCTTCTTAATGATGTGGCTCGAGAAGTACGTCTTCTACGGCTCTAGCTGCGGGTCGACGACCAACTCGCAGCACGTAGCCAAAAAGCTCGTGGAAAAGAAAAAGATCCCTATGGGGAAATATCTTTTGGGCTATCTGTACCAGGCGCTAGGATCAGCCTCGGCTCGGCTAGCATCTAGGCAATCAGTCGGCACTGGCGGCCCCTGGTGGCTACTTCAGTTATGGACGAATTTGCACATGTACAAGATAATCGGTCAACCTGCTCCCCTTGAAGCCAACTTCCCATTGATCGAGCCAAAGATCATGGATGATGAAGAGGAGACGACTCATCCGCCGACATCGTACAGTGAATCAGCTGCTACCTACTCAGGCTCAAAGCTGACGACCGACGAGTTCTTGAAGTGGTTCGAGCGGCTGTACAACGGCTTTGCGAGCGACTCCAGGGTCTGGTTTGCCTACGAAGATTTCCACGAGTTTGAGCAACCAGGAAACCTTCGGCTGGACGAGTTGAACTCGGAAGCAAACCCAGAGCCGAGGGAGGTCTTCACCACCGCCATCTCCCCATGCATCCTGCCAGTCGGCATCCACCAGGGCCAAAACGTGGCTAAGACGTACGAGTTCTACCATCCGATGGTAGCAGCACAACAATTCGGCATGAGCCAGCTGCCGATTGGATTGTGGTTTCCCAACAAGATCCAGCCCAGGGCCGTATCGAAGGGGTTGTGATGATGCTCCGGCTGCTGCAACTCCCAACTCCTTCACTTGGACAAATCAACATCATCAGCTTGGCACGAAGCAAATCACCAGTCTTCAACAGTTGGTGGGCCGAATGGAAGCAACATCTCTTCCACCAATCGGCTAGTATGTACCTGACGTTGGTCAATCCAGACCGCGTCCCATCGGTAAGCACTTTCCTTAAGTCTTGTTCATTTGTTGGCTCTTACTTGTATCGTCGGCTAATCTCATCTCCTCTTATTGCAGACTGTCGATGACTCCCCTCCTCCGGTAAGCCGAAGTGGAGCAGTGATCCAGTACGCGCTCGGCATTCTGCAGACGGGTGCGGGCTGGCGCCATTGCCCAAAAAACGCCAAGTCCTTCGAAGCGCCCCGTCCGGCCAATCATAGTAAGTGACTTCAACTCTTTGTCTTTCTCCAAAACTATTCACTTGCAATTGCTCATATGCTTTCAAATCGGCAGAGGACCAAGCGTGTGACGAGGAAACCACCAGTCGTCTTGCGAACAGTAAGCTTTTACTCCCCCACTCCTCTTTACATCGCCTAGCCAATTCTTTACTAACTCTCCTTGCAGCCACCACGTGCGCCGACGCCCGCCCCCCAAGCATCAGCGAACGCACCAAGTCGGCTGCGGGCGGTGGCGATAGCACCGATGATGAGGCCACATCGGCGCGGGCAACCAACCGGTGATGAAGAAGTTGCCCCAGCCCCAATGTCCAAGGTAAGTCGACTGAGTTTTATAATCGGCTTCGTCAATTTAACAATTTTTCTCTAATCATCATCTCCTTTTTGCAGAACATAGCCGACATCCTCAATTTTGACTTGTCGAGTTCGAGCCCGCGAGTTGGCGAGGAAGCACTGGTGCCGTTGGATGCGACCTAAGGGCCGCTCTAGCCGACGTCGGCAATCGCTGGAGGCCTCGCTCGACGTGCTGGTGACAACTGCGGCTCAATCCAGTCGCGTTTCATGGAGATCCAAGGCCAATTGCCGAGGCGATAGCCGACGCAATTGTGCCAACAACTTTTAGAAGCGCACCGGTTCAAGTACGAGTGGGCCCGGCAACGCATAGCCAACCGCCGAGAGAACCAAATGCTGTCGACAGCCATCCAGTCCAGCAGAGAAAATATTGAAGCACAGAAGGCCAAATTCGACCGCCTGAAGACCGAGCTAGCCGCCAAGCTCGAGCAACTTCTCGCGCGTCAAGACCAGCTGATGGCCGATTTAGTTCAAGTCATGAATGAAATCGACATCCACAAGGAGTACATGGCTGGCCTGCCAGCAGAAGTCGAAGCCCAACGACAAAGCATCAAGGTGGCTGTGTCTCACCTCAGGGGCTTGGCGAAAGGGGTACGACCGGTGACTGGATCCGACACCGACGACACCAAGTCGATTTAAGAAATAGACCAGATAAGGCGGAAGGCGCTATCGGCCATAGCCGATTTCCTCAAGAATTGAAGCCCGCTCCTATAATCTTAGATATAGAGAAAATTGGCTCAGCCCTTTTACGCATACTTGTCAAACTTTTGTAATCAGCTCCGGCCCTGCGACTGCTTAATACAATTTGTTAATTCTCAAAACTGTGCCTGTACTCAAATCAGCTTTGGCCTTGCATGCTCAATATAAGTTAACTTTTGAAACTGCGTTTGTGAATGAAATCGGCTTCAGCCTCATGTATTGTCCTTAACAACTCTTATTGACTGCCGATTATGATGACCGCCGACAACTACGCTCGAAAAACATTTGACTCCTGTAATAATGCCGATTACGAAGCCCAAAAATTTTTTGGCGTCCACCTTTCTGTAATCGGCTCGAATCTTGTGTGTGTATATGCCCCCCTAATTTTGTTGATATCTTTGATGTCGGCAAAATTATGGACTTAATTGTGCTATTGTGATCGGCAATCCGCAGCCGATTGTCAAAAGTTAGGAAAAACATGCCATGAAGATGGCCTAAAGGCGATGCTTGACTGAAACAGGGCATCGGCTAGCACGAATCGGCTAAACAAACAGTTGAATCACGAGTTGATCCATACGCTTGGGTAGTATTTTTTCAAGTATTTTCCATTAAGAGCCCTTCCAAACACTTCTCCATCTAAACCTTCTAACATATAAGCTCCTTTAGAGACACATCGTTGAATCTTGAAAGGCCCTTCCCAATTTGGTGACCACTTGTCGAATTTATTGTCTCTGGATCCAATCGGCAATATCAATTTCCAAACGAGTTCGCCCTCTTCAAAAGATTTAGACACAACTTTTTTATTATAATGTCTGGCTACTTGTTCTTTATACCTTGTAACTTTTTCCAAGGCCCTCATCCTAGATAACACTAAATCTTCTGATTCGTCCACCATCAAGTGATAATCATCATCGGCTGTGAGTTGATCCTGTAGTTGAATGCGCCTTGAGCCGATGGCGCTTTCCCATGGTAGCACTGCCTCATGCCCGTAGACTAGCTTGTATAGAGGGACTTGAATTGATCCATGTCATGCCATCCGATATGCCCATAGTGATTCGGCTAATCGGCTGTGCCATTTCTTGGGGTACTCATAGATCTTTCTTTTAATCAATTTAATCAAACTCTTATTTGAAGCTTCGGCTTGCCCGTTGGCCTGTGCGTAGTACGGCAAAGAATTAAGTAGCTTGATCCCCATGCCGTCGGCAAACTAAACAAATTCGTCTAATATGAATATAGATCTCTGGTCCATTGTAATTGTTTGTGGGATGACAAACCGGTAGATAATATGTTGTTTAATAAACTCGATTGCATCTTTAGAGTCAACATTCTTCAAGGGAACTGCTTCCACCCATTTTGTAAAATAGTCTGTTGCCACCAAAATAAACTTATGCCCTTTGCTTGAGGGTGGATTGATCTGGCCGATCATGTCAATGCCCCATCCTCTGAACAACCAAGGCTTGATGATTGGATTCATAGCTGATGCTGGTGCTCGTTGTATGGCGCCGAATTTTTGACAATCCTGGCAACCCTTGTAATACTTGAAACAGTCCTCCAGCATTGTAGTGCTCGCCTAAGTAGCCACTTCATCTTATGAGCCGATTGATGCGTGCCGCAAAACCCTCCATGCACCTCTCCGATAGCCACTTTGGCTTGATTGGTTCCTAAACACTTGAGCAGCACACCATCAATCGTCCGATAGTACAGATCTTCATCGAGCAAAACATATCTTAGTGCCTTGTATCGCATTTTCCTTGTGGCCGATTGAGAGGGGTTCTTGAGATAGTTGTAGACTTCAAACCTCCAATCATCGGCTGTAATGGCAGCAACTTCAATTTCAATATGTTTTATCATCGGCCTGTAGCCGGATGCCCCTTGAGCTAAATCATTGGCCTCAATATTTTGTTCTCTGGGGATATGCTTCAACATGACCAGCCAAAAACCGTCCATCAATTCCTGGCATTGTTGATAGTAGATCATCAGCGCATCATTTTTGCATTTGTACTCTCCTGACATCATCTGATGACCAACAGTGAATCTCCCATTATTTCGATGGCATCGGCTTCAACTTCCTTGAGTAGATGTAATCTTTTAAGTATGGCTTTGTATTCGGCTTGGTTGTTTGTAGCGTGGGGGCTAAAAGCGAAAGCAAATTCAAAACTTGCCCCCCTAGGCAAAATAATGACCAAGCCGATGCTGCAGCAATTGGTGCAAACCGAGCCATCAAATGTCAATGTCCAAGGCATGATTTCTACTGAGCCGATTGTGTCATTCCTATGCTCCACGATAAAATCGGCTATAGCTTGTCCTTTGACTGCCCTGGGTGCCTGATACCTCAAATCAATCTTTGTTAGAGCAAAAATCCACTTCCCAATTCTTCCTTTCAATACTCGAGCCGATAGCATGTACTTAACTACATCGGCTTTATAGATTATTGTGCACTCGTTGGACAGTGGATAATGCCTTAACTTTGTACATGAAAAAGATAGGCATAGGCATAGCTTCTCCACTGGTAAATACCTTGTCTCTGCGTCCAACAGCCGTCAGCTGAGATAGAAGATAGCCATTTCTTCGCCTTCAACCTCTTGAATTAAGACTGAGCCGATTGACTTGTCATCGGCTGACAAGTAAAGCTTGAACGGTATTCCCTTTTGTGGAGAAATTAGAACTGGAGGTGAGCTTAAATAATTCTTGATATTGTCCAAAGCCTTCTGTTGCTCTGCCCTCTATGTGAATGCTTGATCGGCTTTGAGCTGAAGTAGCGGTGTGAACGGCTCCATCTTTTCTGAAAGATTGGCTATGAACCGCCTGATGAAGTTAATTTTGCCAATCAATGACTGATGTTGCTTCTTGTCCTTCGGAGGTTGTATCGTCTTGATAGCATTGATGCTTCTTGGTGTAACCTCAATTCCTCTTTCATGGACAAGAAACCCTAGAAATTGCCCGGGCCGATACTCTGAACGCACACTTCAACGGATTCATCTTCAGGCCATATTTTCTTGTCCGTTCCAAAACTTGCCTCAAATCGGCTATATGGTTCTCCATCTTCCTGGACTTGACCACGACGTCGTCGATGTAAATTTCCGCTAGCGAGCCGATCATGTCACCCAGCATTTTTCAGCCCAAACGTCATAACGACCCATTCATACAAGCCGATTGCCCGAGGACATCGAAAGGCAGTTTTGTGAATGTCCTCTTCAGCCATGAAGATTTGATTGTCCATCTTCCTGGGAGGGAAGAAGAGGCTCTTTCGTAATAGAATACCGATCGACGTTAGCGAGGAGAGTGGAATCACCCGTTCTTGACCTACATGGAGAAACCAGCCCGTATCCTTGAAACTAGTGATAGAAGAACCTGAAACAAGGTTATCAGGTTCTGCAGAGTTCAATGGACCCACCACTCAAAAGAAGAAGCTACCTGGGAAAGGGAAGATGAGTTGAAGACCACTCACCCGCACCTGTGTTGCCATCCATAAAGCTGATGATTTTATGGCCTGATGCAGCGTCCACGAGCAAATCGGCTATAGGAATTGGGTATTCATCTTTGGGAGTAGCTTTATTCAAGTCTCTGAAATTGATGCATACCCTGAGTTTGCCATTCTTTTTTTAATACTGGGACAATGTTTGAGACCCACTCGGTGTATCTGCACGTCTGAATGAATCCAGCATCGTATAGCCGAGTTATTTCGGCTTTGATCGCATCATACATATTGGCGTTGAACCTCCTGGGAGGTTGTTTGAACGGCCGATAGCCTGCCTTGATTGGCAGCTGATGAACAACTATAGATCGACTAAGGCCAGGCATCTCGAAGTACTCCCAAGCAAAACAATCTTTATATTCTTTTAACAAGTCAATCAGTTGGGATCTACAATGAGAAGATAAATTTTTGCTAATATACGTCGGCCTAGGACGGTCTCTAGAGCCTATGTCTATTTCTTCTAATTTGTCGGCCGACGTAAAACCCTACCCTAGTTTGCCATCGTCTTCGTCCATGGTGTCCGTGCTGTTCGAGCCCTCCACGACGTCTTGTTCAGAGCAGCAGCTGCGACCCATCGTCTCCAATCGGCTGTATTGAAGAATCGGACACTTTTAGAAAATTGGCTTGCCAGATTTTCCCAGACAAAAATTCAATGCCATTGATTTCCTAAAGCGGCAAATCGGCATTGGCGATGCTTACTGACCTATCGGCTGGCACAATCTCCACCTTGTCGCCGTCCCATTGAAGTAGACACTGATGCATAGTGGAAGGGACGCAGCAGTTGGCATGTATCCAATCCCTTCCGAGCAGCAGGCTGTAAGACCCCTTCCCGTCGATGACAAAAAAGGTTATGGTCACGGTCTTGTTGCCGACAGTCAGTTCGATGTTTAGGACGCCCTTGGTTTCTGACGGGTTGCTGCCGAAGTCCTTGAGCACCATATTGGTCTTGATAAGGTCTTTGGCTCCCTTGCGTAGTTTTCTGAATGTTGCGTAGGGCATTAGGTTGACTGTGGCTCCCCCATCAACTAGCATCTTGGACATCGGCTTGCCGCTGATGAACCCTTTAACGTACAACGGCTTCAGGTGCCGATTTTCCGTCCCCGCAGGTTTGTCAAAAATAGCTTGGTCTGGGGAGAGTGCTAGTTTTGCCAAGTCGTCCTCGATAGTGTCTGCATCGGCTTGAGGGGCACCGAATTCGGCTGGCAATATGAATACCATGTTGACCGATGCAGAAACTTTGCCTTTCCCTTTGGCTGCCCTCCTGGCTTGATCGACTGAACTCTCCTTGGCTTGCTCCTCATCGGCTGTGACAGTTTTCTCTTTGGGGATCCATCGCCTTTTGATTTTACCCAGCCGACGGCGTTGTTCTTCGATCATCTACCGAACTTCTTCTTTGCTTCCTTCACGCTTTAGCCTTTGAATTCGTCGTTTCTATGTTTTGGTGAAGAGGTCGGAGGGGCACCATTGGGGGTTGGCCGATTCTTCATCATCGGCCTCTTCTTCGTCGTAGCAGTCGTCATTCTCATTTTCGTCGAAGAAGTCTTGATGGATCGGCCCTAGCCGATCGTGAACAGACTACTGGTGTCGGTTGAGCTGTATAGGCCTTGGGACGAACTGAGTTGGACTGGTGATCGGTTGGCTTCTGTGTTCGTCCTCGCGGTACCCGCTGCCGGCCGGGCAATTTTCTAGTGTTGGCGGCCTCATTCCGGTCTCCTAGCAGTGCTTGAAAAATTCACAATACCAATGGGGGTCGGCACCGCTATGATTCTTGTTGTACCGGCGGCCTCGTGTTTCTGGCTCTTGCCGATAAAACCTTTCACCCCGAGCTTCTTCCCGCCAAGATTGCTATTGGGGGCGGCATCGGCTGTTCGTGTTGATCGGCCGTCGATCAGCCGATCGGGCAACGGGGTGAACCATGTTGATCGGTGCGGCTTGGCTTCCCAGTCGGCTCGTCTTCTGTATTGACCCCTTTCAATGCTTCGGCTAAGCTGTACATCATCCTGCGCTGCCGATCAGCTTGCCTAGGGCTGGTTTGAACCATATTGATTGGGAAGGGGTTGCCATCTACCTTCATTGGCCGATTGGAATCGGCGAACTTGAGTTTCCTGGTTTCTATTGTCGACTGGATCTGCTGTCTGAAGACTTTACAATCGTTAGTGGCTTGAGATGTGGAGTTGTGCCACTTGCAATATTTCTTCTTCTTCAATTCATTGGCCGATTGGATCACATGGTTCTCGGGAAGCTGAATCTGCTTCTCCTTGAGTAATAAGTCAAAGATTTTATCGGCCTTGGTGATGTCGAAGTCATATTTTTCTTCTTTGGCTGTCTTCAGCAGCCACTGGCAGACGATGGCCTTTTTGTTCTTGGCCCATTCGGCTGCCGCCACCTCTACGTCATCATCATTGGAATCGGAGTCTGACTCAACGATGACTTGCGTTATGTTTTTGATAGCCTTCCTGGTGTCCTGAAATCTTTGTTCATGGGTCGTCACCTTCTGTGCCAGATGCGCTAGGCTGTCGAGGTCCTGAGCGAAGAAGCGTTCACGGATCGGTGCGATCAGGCCGTGGAAGGCCAAATCGGCCAGCTGGGCGTCCGACAGCACCAGGCTCTGCATTGATTCCTCATCTCTCTGAAGCGTTGAATGTATTCTTGAGCCGACTTGTTGTGCTTCTGCCTGATACTGGTGAGGTCCGACAACTTCATTTCGTGGTTGCCGGAGTAGAAGTAGCTATGAAATTATTTTTCGAGATTGGCCTAGCTCTGAATTGAGTTGTAAGGCAATGAAGAGAACCAGGTGAAAGCCGATCCCCAAAGAGACAGAGGGAACAACCGGACTCTCAAGGCATCTGTAGCCGATGCTTCGCCACACTACGCCAAGAATCGGCTGACATGCTTGTAGGTTGGCACGTTGTCCTGCCCTGAGAACGTTGAAAAATCTGGGATTTTGTATCGGTTGGGTAATGGAATCCGCTCAAAATGCTTCAAATAAGGATATCGATACATGTTCCCTGAGTCTTTTGGCTTGAGGCCAAATTGATCACGCATGACGTCTACAATCAAATTGGCCAGGTCTGGTTGTCCTGCTGTATCGGCTCATATGGATCATATGGTGCGGGTGCTGCCGATACAGTGGTGGTGGTGTCTGTGACCTGTAGTGATGATCTTGGCGGCCTCCTTGATACTGGTAGTGGAGTGGATGATTAGCGGGAGGCGGCCGATTTGCCGATGGCGGCGTTGGTGGAGCCAGGAACAGCTATTGGCCACTGGCGTTGTACTGTCTGTCCAGGCCAATCTGGGCAACCGGCTCTAACTGCCGATGGTCATTGAACATGTTGGTGATCTGGTCCTGGGGCAGCGGTTGTTGTCGGTTCAGCATGGTGATCACTGGTCTTGCAGCCGATCCAGTCGGATTCGGCTGGTTGAGCACCCCTCCTGGCGGCCCTGGTTGTGCTAGCGATGGAATCGACCGATCCTGGGTGGCCAACGTCCTGTAACCAGGAAACTGGCCGTCTGTGAAGTAAGTCGGCCTCGCTGCAGTTGGTCGGCTATCTTGGCGTCGACCACAGTAGCAATCATGTTGTTAAGGGTGTTGACAAGGATGCTACTTTGGTTGACCAACGCGTGGTGGACGGCCGAATCAATTTGGTCTTGCAAAGTATGCAGGGCCGAATCATCTTGTTGCTGAATCGGCTCCTCCACCTTCTGTTTGCCCTTTGATCCATTGAAGGAGGATGCCTTGAGCTCGTCCATGCTGAACTTGTACTTTTGATGTACGACCCTAGACCTTGTTTAGGTGAAAGACTGTAGGTAGTTGGCCTGGAGCTCTTCTACCATCTTTTTGTAACCGGCTTGCTGTTCAGCCGATAGTTGCTCCATCTTCACAGGCATGACGTTGTCCTACGAAATACTGGGGCTCTTGGAGTCGACCATCTTGTCAGCTGCGTCGATGCGTCCTAGCCGAGTTGACAAAGAAAGTCCCACTGGGCATGCCAAGAAGCGTGTTGATGAGAAATTTCTCTCATGCGCTGGCCTGGGAGATCTGCTTAACTCCAGTGCAGGTCCTTCTCGGCTACCTATGCTGTTCAAGGCGTGCCAGTTGGTTTGATCTATTAACCAACAAGAAAAATAGAGATATATGCGTTAAGTATTAAGTTAGATCTTATTGGATCGGCTACAGGAGTCAATTTACATATATATGCTATTACAAAGTGTATTTAAACCAGGTGACTAGAATAGATCGGCCACACCGAGACAGTGTTAGTCACTTAATCCAATATACAACAGAATAATAAATATATGCTTTAACAATCTTAGCCGATGTCATAAGTCCAACTGTGAATCGGCTAATAAGTCCAACGGAATAATAAAACGATGCACCCCGAAGCCAGATCAATTGTTTGTCTGAAGAAAAACGAGGCGATGCGTCGAAGGTTGTATTGATTGTGTGTGTGTTAATTTACAGGGGTCTCGGGTCCTATTTATAGCCAAGCACAGCAAAGACCGCGCTACACACGGTTACAACTAACTACTATATCTATACGACAAAAGCGCGGGAAGCAATCCTTTGCCGCCTTTACAATAGGGTTATCCTTAATCAAATCTCTAATTTACATACACTCGCCGTTATGGGACTTTATCCCTAGATGGCAATATCTCTTAATACGCAATTTGGAAACTGAATCTTCTATTTTATCTCCAAATATCTGCATCAGAAATGGCTTCAACTTCTCTGAACTTGGAATCGGCTATCGGCTGTTCTTGTCCGATTCAACCTTAGCTGACTGGCTTCGTAGCATATTGCATTTCAGCTGACCCGGCTTCTGTTTCCCCGTCAAACTAGCCGATCCGTTTCTGCTTCAACTTCGGCTAGGACTTACGGATTTGGTTACCAAATTTAGCTATTAACACAAACCTTGGGTGATAATTTGACTAGCTTTAGTCACTTACGTGAATTTTGCTAGAATTATATGCTTAGCCATGCTTAATTACCACTAGCTCACTGAAAGGGATAATCAACCTATCTAAACTTAGTTCAGATGAGCTGCAAGCTCGGAACACCTGGCCATGTTTTGTTGGTCGTAATATCCCAACTAAAATATGACTAAATGGTGGGCTGTGGGTGCATGGTTTTGGCTTGTCGCACCCATGGCAATTAAGGACCGGTTCATGGGAAACCCCTGGAAGACTTACTTTTCTTACCACAAGCAAGAATGGGCAGCTGCTGGATCTGTAGTATAGCTTTTCCCTAGCCAACTATCCCCGGCAAGGGTGAGCGTGATGGAGTCGCAGTCAGCCCCAGTATAAGGGTTGCTGGGCTGCCACCGAGGCACTCGGGGGCTGCCCATTTCCCTGGAACGGGAGTGGGGGCGAAACCTTGGTGGGGTTCGCTTGGTTAGGAGGAGTTATGCTATAGGTCTTGTCACGATTCCCCCACTTTGCAGTATCATGGTGATACTTCGGGGGCATGGCAACATGTGTGGAATCGTGTCTTGTGGGTAAAGTAGCATACCTCTGATCAGAGTAAAACTATTCCAATAGCCGTGCCCACGGTTATGGGCGATCGACCAGCTTCACCATGATTAGTCCCATCCTTAATAATTTGGGTTAATAATCTGGATTAGACCAGGTGGGAATTGGCTGGGCCTGTTCAACGTGGGGATAACGTTGTTCAGTGGAGGATTAATATTGACCTAACTACTCAACAGTTTTCCCAGTTTTCGAAATAAAGTGTTTTGCGACCGCCTTTCCGCAAAGTAGCCCCAAGCCTCTCCTTGCCTTCCCTCGCATTTCTGCATTCCTTGGTGTGGCTTGTTGAGTACGTTGGTTGTACTCAGCCTTACAAATTCTTTCCCTTCAGAAGTGTAGTGCTTCTGAGTTGAAGACGGTGTTAGAGTACCAAGGCTCAGACCCTAGTTGAGTTTGCCTGTGGAGTGGAGCTGAAGCCCCGCTAGGATCGTCTTTTTCCATTGTCCCTATTTTCTTTCAAGTGCGAGGACTAAGTGCCTCTTTTCCTGTAAGTATTTATACGCTTTATTTATACGTCAGGTTCGGTGTATTGATTTGTCATTTTGTGTACCCTGGTTGATGCCTGGACAGGGATTCAATACTCAAAATAGTCTTGAAATTCCGGTTTGAATTTCTGGGCGTGACAAGATGGTACCAGAGCCATCTCAACTGTAGGTTTGGCCAAATGGTCAAAAACCCTAAGGACTAGTTTTGTAAAAACCCTATTTGCGAAAATATCTCTTCTCTCCCTCTGGAGTCTTTGCAAAATGATTTGTGAAATTTCTCTCCTTTTCCATCCAACTCTCTAGTTGTTAAGCCTGGAGTGCCAACTAGAAGTTTTGGTCGATCCTCAAGCTTCAAGACCAAGCCAAGCAGCCTGAGTCAGCGCTTTTCGAGGATCAAGCGAAGTCTTCCCGGAGTTTGCCTAAACCCAATCCTTCCCGGAAGAGTAGTATCGATAGTTTTTTAGGTCGTGTGTTGTTTGCTGTGTGCAGGTGTATGGTTTACATCAGTGGTGGGGATGTGACCATACTAGGTTGTTTGCTTAATCAACATGAAAAATAAAAGTACACCCACATTAGAGCAGTAATCAAGCGGACTAAGGTTTCATCTTTAGTTTAACCTCTTCTTTCCCCTCTCCCTTCTTCTTCAGCAACAGATGGGTAAAGTCAGGGGTACTGTCAATGGATCAAGACCACAGCAGTCCCATGGATCAGCTCAGAGCAACCCTGCGAGCACTCCATTTCCTTCTCCCTGGAATCCAACCCTAGCCCAGGTAGTGGCCAATCAGACGCAGTTAGTGGCCATGATGATGCAACTGATGCAATGGCAGTATCAACAGCAGCAGCAGATGCAAGCCTTAGTGACTCCCGCCAGCATACCATTAGATTTTCAGGAGACGAGGGCACCAACCCCGCCATCAGGCCAAAGAGAAATGCCTGCCATCTGCCAGGATTATAAGGAGCAAGATCGTAATGCAAGGAACGGCTCGCGGGAAGTGTACACCAGGACACCGACTGTAAATGAGATGCAGTGTCTCAGAAGGAAGGAAGTATCCGGTTAGCTAAACAACCAAGATTTCGTACACCACCGTCCAACTCAAAGAAGAGAAAGGCACCAAAATGGAATACAAGATGTGCCAACAAGATGATCGTCACTGGTACAGAGTTTACTCCCGAAGATGCGGTGAAGATTCCTCAACGCCTGAGAAGAAATACTTTCCGGGGTACACGTCAGCTAACCCGTCATCTCAGGTTTTATGGTCCACCCAAACCAGAGGGTGATGATTCAGAAGTGGTATCCTCTGATGGGGATGGGGAAGCAATCTCTGAAGATGTCTGTGAAAAAGAAATGGAGCCCAAAGCGTGTACTCGCTGTGGAGAAGTGGGACACACTGTGAGCATGTGCAACCACACCTGCCTTTGTGGTGATGACACCCATGTACCAGAAGAATGCCCCATGAGTAAGGTCACATGTTTCTTATGCCCAAGAGCTGTCGATTGAATTCGGTTATAACCAAAGACGAGGAAGACCATGGGACAACCCGACAGTCTATCTGTCCACTTGTGGTTGGCACCATTAATGGAGATGATGCTCCTGGTCATCAACCAACTCCAGCCCCTATGAAGACCACCAGTACTAACAAAGGCATGGAAAACAAGGCTCGCAAGCCAGTGTACATTTCAGTTCCAGTTGTGAGTCTGCAAACCCAGAAGAGTGCACACCGTGATAAAACGGGTCGGATTTGTTTCAACTGTCACAATCCAGGACATTACTTCAACAAATGTCAACCGCCTTTCCGCAAAGTAGCCCCAAGCCTCTTCTTGCCTTCCCTCGCATTTCTGCATTCCTTGGTGTGGCTTGTTGAGTACGTTGGTTGTACTCAGCCTTGCAAATTCTTCCCCCTTCAGAAGTGTAGTGCTTCTAAGTTGAAGACGGTGTTAGAGGACCAACGCTCAGACCCCAGTTGAGTTTGCGTGTGGAGTGGAGCTGAAGCCCCGCTAGGATCGTCTTTTCCCGCTGTCACTGTTTTCTTTCGAGTGCGAGGACTAAGTGTCTCTTTTCCTGTAAGTATTTATACGTTTTATTTATATGTCAGGTTTGGTGTATTTATTTGTCATTTTGTATACCCTGGTTGATGCCTGGACAGGGATTAAATACAGAAAATAGCCTGGAAATTTGTGTTCGAATTTCTGGGCGTGACATGCCCCAGCTCTCCGCATGTGAAGCAGGTCAACTCAGAATTATTATTCTTCTTGAAGGCAGTACTCTTCATACCCTTGTGAATTTTATGGTTCTTCCCTTTGTTCTTGCCCTGTGACGTTGGACTGGCCTTCGTGTCCCTTCTCAGAACTATCCTTAGCCCGATCCTTCTCTTCTACATCTAGAGACGCTATTAGGTTTTCAACTGATATCTCCTGTCTCTTGTGTTTTAGAGCAGTGGCTAAACCTCTCTAAGACGGAGGAAGCTTTGCAATTATGCACCCAGCCACAAACTTGTCAGGCAAACGACACTTCAGGAGTTTGAGTTCCTGAACAATGCACTGTACTTCATGCGCCTGTTCCACCATAGATTGGTTGTTCACCATCCTATAGTCATGGAAGCTCTCCATGGTGTACAGTTCACTGCCTGCATCTGATGCACCAATACGTAGCAACCAGTGCATCCCACAGCTCTTTGGACTCTGTCATGTGTATGTACACATCGCATAGATGATCAGTGAGCATGCCAAGAATGCATCCTACGAAGAGATTGTTGGCATCCGAGAACTTTTTTTGATCATCAGCAAAAAGATCTCCTTTAGGTTTGCCAAGTCTCGCTTCCCACATATTCATAGCAGTAAGCCAGAGGCGGACCTTTGCTTGCCATCTCTTGAAGTGATCACCAGAAAATTTTTTTGGCCTCAGTGCATCAGCAAAACCAGCCATATAAAATTGAACAGACTGCCTAAAATAAAATTTTTTGATTGTTAAATAATTAGGCAATTGTTTAATTTAATTCTGAATTAAATAGATCAAAACTATCATAGGAACTAGCATAAACAGATCTAACATATTAGCAAATATTTAGAGGCTTACCATGATCACAACAACCCGACATGCATACCAAATATTTATAGGCTTAGGGATTACAGGAACTCGCCGTGGATGTAGTCGACGAAGACGTTCACATCGAGCCAATGCAGCAGAAAGACGTGCCAGATTGAGTTGAGCAGTCACACCGAGCGCTTCCCAAATACCTTATTCGCCTTCTCCCAGTGCAGGATCGCAAGGACGACAGCTTCGGAGACCTGCTCTCCCGGTCATAGGTGCATGCCAGCGGCGGGATAGGGCAGACTACAGCAGCGGCGTAACAATGAGAAACGTGGCAAAACTCAGATCAGATTGATTCCGGACGACTGCGCGCAGGCGAATATATAGCCACGAATGACTTGCGCGTAAAGGCAGCAACCACAGTGGATTCGGTTAGGATTCTGTTGTGTATTCGGTTTGGATTCTCCAACTGAATCCGACTCGTATCCGATTAGGACTCTCCAAAAATCCGCGTGAGAACAATTGCCAATTTGTCCAAAAAATTAAGGCACACGAACCACGGCCACGGCCCGGCCCGACGCAACGAGCAAGTGTGGTTTTCACTTCCTCTCCCTCATACATGGCTTTGGGAGGAAAAGAGAAGTCTCACTATATAAGTTGAACAACCTCACTCTGAACTAGCAAGGTGGTTGTTGATGGGTAGGTCGGCAGTCCTCCGAGGGGGTGCTCAAGGAGGTGAGTGAACGGTCAGGAATGTGCCTCCTCTCGGGACCTGGTGGTCGATTCGAGTCGGTAAGATGAGCCAAAGATCAATAGACTCAGGAGTTATACTGGTTCAGCCCTCCCGAAGGATAATAGGCCTATGTCCAGGGTGCGGTGTTCTTTGATGGGGTGGATGATGAACAAGGTTTACAAGCGTGAGTTCTTGGGGCTTAGAGAAATCTGGCTAAGAACAAGCAAAGAGCTAAGAATAAAGAGAGCTAGGATCCTTCCCCCCGACCCATCCTGCCCTCCCTTTTATAGCTCAAGGAGGGCAGTTACAAGAGACTTGGGGGCCAAGAAAGCTAAGACTAAAGATCTAAAAAGGCGAGTACAAACAACATATGAAAAAGGTACATGGAGACGTCCTCTATGCCCTGCGTGCTGTGGGTGCCTTGTGCCTTATCCTGCCTTGGGGCCCCTCCTCTGCAGATCCCACCTGCACTGTGCTGTTGGGTGACGTCATTCCTTGCCAGGTTGTCCCCTCCTCGTCGCCTTGGAAGCCATGTTTCGTCTCGAGGAGGCCGAAAGTCGGGTCGAGGAGTCGAGGTCAAGAAAGGAGTGCCGAGGTCAGACGGGGGGAGGTCGAGGCGGCCGATCCCTTCGGGAGGTCGGGCTCTCGACCTTATCCAAAAGACTTCGTAGTCTGACTCCAGCTTGACTTCAACTTTGGTCTGAGTGCTACCCCGGGGTGACACCCCCCACAACAACCCCGGAGCCTAAGGAGGAATGAGACATCCATTCTTAGGATCTGAAGTCTTCTCTGTCATCCTTATAGGGTTCCCAAAGGCGTCGTAGCAGGGCTCCAACAGGTTCCCAGAATCTTGTATTTCGAGCTTCAGCAGGTGCACCGCCCAAGTGCACCTGCCAGGTGTAGCCCCTGAGCCTAGGGTCAGATGGTACATCCGAGCCTAGGGTCCAGTCTATGAGATTGCTTTTGTCTCTTTTATTTTTCCCTTCTGATTTGACCATACCTTGGGGTCCTGTGATGTTTACTGTGTTCAACGAGTCCGTTGCCCGGAAGCTCATGGTAATTCCAACTTTGACCGGGGGATGGCCTAAAGGTCATCGCCCCGAGTCGGCTAAGCCATGGCCCGAAGGCCAATGGCAGTTGGCGAGGCGATGAGGATTACCGCCCGGAGGCCTATGGTAATCCTGACCCCGACCGGGGGCTGGCCCGGATGCGATCACTCGAGTCGGTTGAACCACGGCCCGGAGGCCAATGGTCGTCGATGAGGGGATCGAGACTACCGCCCGCAGTCTATGGTAGTTCCATCCCCGAATGAGGGATGGCCCGGAAGCCATCGCCCATGTCGGTAAGGTCACGGCCCGGAGACCAATGGTGGTTGGCGAGAGGATCGGAATTACTGCCCGGAGGCTTATGGTAGTTTCGTCCCTCGACCAGGTGGTGGCCCCTGAAGCCATTGCCCGAACCGACAAAGCCATGACTCGGAGGTCTATGCTGGTCAATGAAGTCAACATGAAGTCTCACGGAACTCATCGTCGGGTAGGCCCCAGAACATGGGACATGCTCCCCAACTGAGGTCTCCTGACAAACTACCAATCATGCTTTGTCAGGGCCATGGAAACCGATGCCACACAACGTCTAGTCGTGCCTCTGGTTCCCCACTTTCCCCAAAGTGACAGGCACAACTGACGACAAGTTGAAAGTGGTAGCGTACCCAGTGGCGACTTCCTTGGGATGCGTATCGGCGAGCCTGCGAACGCCGTTAACCGCTTCCGTCCGCTCGACGGTTTTGATTCGTTCGCTGGGGTGATGTGGCGCATCAAGGAGACAGATGGGCGAGGGTGCTTCGGATTCCCCGCGCACGTCATTAATGGCGTCACGTGCTTCTCTGAGGTCGGTGCTGCCAGACCCATTATTTCTCCTTTTTATACCGCACCACCGTTTCGCTTTCCTTCTTCATGGCTTTGCATCACCAAGGAATTCCCAAACACTTCCATCTTCAAGCTTTCGTCGCTCCGTTGTGCACCTTCGCTATTCCCACCTCTTGAGCATCATCTGCATTCGCAAGGGCAGTTGATCTTTTTGACCAAAACCCATGGCATCGAAGAAGACGTCGAAGAAAATGGCGAAGGCATCGTCGGCTGGGGGGGAACGAGGTCGAGTCTGGCTCAGCCTTTGTCCCTTCGCGCATCGGGAAAGAGATGATGGTGGAGCTGCAGCGGCTCAGCGTCCTCCCCGCCCAGGAGCTCTCGATGTGGCGACCAGCACGAGAGGAGCAATTCCCAACCCCGAACTCTAGTGAGTTGGTCTTTGCAGCCTTCCTCCTTCGCGGGTTCGGAGTACCAGTCCACCCCTTTCTTCGGGGCCTGCTCTATTACTACGACATTACCCTCTGCAACCTCAATCCTAACTCCATCCTTTAGATTTCTATATTCATCCATCTCGACTAGGCCTATCTTGGGAAGACCCGCATTTTAATCTTTTTTGCCACTATTTCTGCCTCTGGAGGACGGGTGGCAACACGGTCGGCGGGGTCGGAATTCAATTTTGGGAGAAGATGTCGTAGAGCTACATCCCCCTTAACCTGACGACGTCGAACAAAGGCTGTCACATCGAATGGTTCTACATCGGGAACCATGCGCCGCCGCTCGTCTCCGACACCGAGAGGGAGCCGTGCCTGACGGCTTCCTAGACGGCCACCTGCTCCTCCAACGACCAAGACCAGGTCGACGAACTTGTCGCCATGGTCGAGGACTTGAAAAGGAGAGGCCTAACCAGCGGCCGAGTGGTGCTGAGCTTCACCGTCTGCGGCCTCCAGCCCTGCAAGGGCAGGGTCCACCCGGCGTACGAGAACTCGGGTGGCCGAGATCCCACTCGGGAGAAGACGGTCCCCATCGAGATCGTGCACCAACGGCTATCGGTCTTCTTTCAGAGCTCGGCGGATGTCAGTGCAGGGGGGCCGTCCAACTTCAACCTCCATAACCCACGACTCACGGCATGCTCAACCTTTCCTTCCCTCATTTTGTTCTGCTTATGCCTTCCTCCTTTGCTCGGTTCCTCACCTGCCAGGGGTCGGTGCTGTCAAGGGAGGGAATCATATGTGTCCCTCGCCCCTATCCCCGAGGCGGCTGCAACTGATCCTTAAGGATCCGGATCCCCCTGTAGAGGTCAGAGGGGAAGAAGAAGAAGGGGAAGGAGTCGGAGCCCCACCGGCAAAAGCTGGGGTTGAGCGAGGCGACGCCAGGGAGCCTTAAGATCCCCGGCGTGAAGCGGAAGGTTGTGGTCTCCATCAAGGAGGAGTCGGAGGAGAAGGAGTCTGACTCGAGCTTGGTGCGAAGGCGGAAGTCTTCCTCACCCCCGAAGAAGGCGGTCAAGCGCCTCGGGATAGCGTACAAGGCCTTCTCCAGGTAAGTGGAATCTGGGTAATCCGTCCTGATTCCCCTTCTTTTTGTTTTTGTTTGCACATATTGACTCTCTGTCTCAATATGCCCCGCCAGGGGTGACGGGTCCAGTGCGGCCAAACCCGTGAGGGCGGCCAAGGCTGTCCAAACCGAGGCAGTGGAGTCCGACATGGCATCAACGGCCACGGTCTCGGAAGCCGCACCCCCAGCGGCCGATCAAGTGGGTGAGCATCCAGCGGCGGAGGCTGCCCAGGGGGTCGAGGCGGCTGTCGCCAACGCGGCTGAGACGACTCTCGAGACGGCCACGGAGGTCGAGCCTATTCGGGCGGCGGAGGAGGATGAGGTCTCAGCATGGATCAACTGGGACTTGTTCCTTGTTGATGATCGTTAAGTAACGATTTTGACCGTCACTACCGGCATTTATGAGTAGAATTAATAAAGTACCACATGTGCTTGGACTTTAGTTACTTGCTGGAACATTTATCACATAATTGAAGCAAAGTCGAGCTCACGTGGCGAAGAAACACAACTCCAACCTATTGGCGATCGCCATGTCAGATTCCCGCGGAACGGAGGGCCCACAAGTTGGGTGAAACCGACTTAGGATGGGACCAAACAACCGGGAACTGCCTTAAGGGCCCACATGTCAGAGGTGGAAGAAAGGCAGTGGCAAATGGCGGTGCTGGGGGTTCGACCAAACCTTGGTTCGGCCAAACCAACCCTAAGCCCGTTGCCACCGACCTTCGACTTGTCATTCAATGATTGGATGCCAAAATCAGTTAAGTGGGTATGGCGGTTAACAACCGCCATACAACCGTCATTGGAGGCCTATTTAAGGAGAAGCTCACTCACTTCAAAGACACACCACAAGAAGAAGATCCTACAAGTTCTATCTTAGTCATATAGGCTAGTGGAGTTAGGAAGTAGTTTAGAGTTCTTTTCGGTTTCGGAGTCACCTTTGGAATTCGGGTATGTCTTTAGTACTCTTCTTCCTTTGTACGACTTTGAGCTTAATAAAGATTATATCTTCTAGTCCATTTGAGCGTGGTACTTCTTATGCTTTAATAGATAAGAGTTTCATTATTAGTTTAATTCATAGTCTTGTTGTGTTTAGATGAGTAACTCTATTGCCACGGACATGGTCCAATGAGCAATTAGGATGTAGGTTTGTTTCTATCTTATCCCTGGGAGGTAGAAGTATTTATTGTAATGTAAGCATGGTGCTTAGATTATTTCATAGACATTGGTTATGACCACTTCCCATGGGTGAGAGGTAGGCGGCAGGTGGGGACAACCCTGTCCGTCCTTTGTATTCCTTCACGTTCGAATTTGGTGTAGGGCGAACGGTAAGAGATCGTTTCATGGTGGCAGGCCGGGCCACTGGGCAGCGGTACCCCCATAGTCCTGGGAGCATAGAACTGGGTTTAGGCATGACTAGAATAATTAATTAAACTATAAACTTTGACTAGAAGAACTATAGGAATTTGACTCTAAATACTATTCTCCACTTAGCACTAGTGTCGATGGGTGCCAAGGGGGTACCCATGGAGGTAGAAGAGAGTTGGGTGGAGAAGCTATCCTCCGATGGATCCGATGGTCGACTCGAATCCTAAGATGAGCCAAGAAACAAGACGCAAGAGTTTATACTGGTTCAGCCCTCCGAAGGATAATAGGCCTATGTCCAGTGTGTGGTGTTCTTTCTCTGAGGTGGATGATGAACAAGAGTTACAAGCGCGAGCAGAAATCTGAAAAGCCTCTTCCCTAGCTCCCCCTGCCCTCCCTTTTATAGTTCAAGGGGGACAGGAACAGATGAACTTGAGGGCCAAGAAAGCTAAGAATAAGAGAGACAAACAGTGGGGTACAAAGAATATCTGATAAAGTACATGCTGGTCTGCTAGGTCCTACACACCGTGGGTGTTTTGTGCTCCTGCTCGCCCTAGGTCCTTGTTCCTGTGTCGCCAGGTGGTGTCAGACGCTTCCGGGTTGTCTCCTCCCTCTTCCTCCTTGCCTGCCAAGTTTCCTCTCGAGGATGCTCGAGGTCAGGCGTCGAGTCGGAGTCGAGAGAAGGGGCCAAGGTCGGACTCGGGGGAAGGCCGGCATGCTCGACCCCCGGGAGGAGTCAGGTTCTCGGTCACATCTCGAGGACACTCGGTCTGACTTCTGTTGCGGTTCAATCCGGGTTTTTGAGGCACCCTAGGGTGACACCACCCACAGCAGCCCCCGAGCGTAAGGAGGGATGAAGCATCCTTCCTTAGGGTCAGAGTTCGTTCGGAGCAATACCTTCTTGTAATCCTTGGAGCTTCGAGTCAAGATTTTGGTAGATGCACCGCCCAGGTGCACCTGCCAGGTGTAGCCCCTGAGCCTAAGGGCGAATGGAACTTTCGTCCTTAGGGTCAAGTTTTGTTCCAAGGTGTCGATCCCTAGCAGTTCTTGTGAACCGATGATCTACTGGTGCACCGCCTAGGTGCACCTGGCAGGTGTAGCCCCCGAGCCTGGGGTCGGATGGTACATCCGAGCCTAGGGTCAAATCATCAAGGGCGTTTTACCAACCTCTCGATGATTTGAGCGACGCTCGAGGTCTACCAAGAAAGAGGGGTTAGCCGAGACGAACAGTGCCGCGCCCGGAGGTGTTTGGCGTCCCTTCTTTAACCAAGGGGAGGCCTCATGTAACACCCGAAAATCGGAGACTTAAAAATCAAAATTCAAAAATTCGGAGCTTACAAAAATTTTTAAATTATTGCATCTTGTCGTAAATTTTGCCTCTTATTTACGAGTTTTACTGCGTGTTATAAATAAAGAAATATTTAATTAAAAGACGGAAAAGTCGAAAAGGGTTTCTAAACCCTAAAAGGAAAAGAAATTGCAAAAATAAATAATAGAAATGAAATATATAAAAATATACAATTGAAAAAGCTATGGTAGACAAAAATATACTTTTGGAATCAAAATTTTATTTTTGGGAAATATAAAATAAGTATTTAATTATAAATAAAGAAAGAAAATATATAAACGTGTATATACAAATAATAATAAAGTCAAATAAAAGATTAAAAGTTTAAATTTTAATTAAATTTATATTGGGGCAAAAAAAAATTTATATTTCTAATTTTATGGGTCAAATGCAAAAGGAACAAAATAATAATAATAATAAAGAAAAATCGGACAAATAGAAAATGGCACTGTTCATTGCCGCCATGTGTTCGACCCGGCCCTCTCTCGCACGCGCGAACGACGCGCGCGCGCGCCGCCCGCGCCGCCCTCGTCGCGAGCGCACGTCGCGCGTGCCGCGCGGCCGCGCGCCGACACGCCGCGCCCATGCCGCCCTCGCGCCGCAAACCCGCGTCGCCCATGGCACGTGCCGACCGCGCCGCGCGCCGACCCATCCCCTCCGTGCACTGCGCGCGTCGCCGCCGCCGCACCGCCCCTTCCCCCCCCTTCCCCGCAGCGCGGTGCGCCTATAAATGGCCCCGCGCCCTCTCTCCCTCCCCACGCCCTTTCTCCCTCCTCTTTCCCTCATCCCGTGTGAGCCGAGCACCGCCACCGTGCCACCGCGCGCGCCATCGCTGCCCGAGGCGCCGCCGCATCGCGGCCCTTGCCGATCGAGCCGAAGCCCGCACTCGCCGCCCCTTGTAGCCACGCCGGTGAGCCCCCCTCCTTCCCTTTCTCCCCCCAGCGTTGCGTCGGCTCTGTCGAGCCAGAGAAGAAAGAGAGGGATGAAGCAGAGGGAGGAGGAGGCCGGGAGGAAGAACAAGTGGAGGGAAAGAAAGGGAAAAAAAGAGAAAATGGGAGAAAGGAAAGAAGAAAAAGAAAAAGAAAAGAGAAAAAGAAAAGAGAAAAAGAGAAGAAAAGAAAAAAAGAAAAGATAAAAAATAAAGAAAATAGGAAAAATATTTTTGGGAAAATATTTGGGAAATTTTGAGGTGAAATTATAGTTTTCCTGAAATAAAATTTTAGGGTTAATTAAAGACTAAATATTAAATAATATTAAGGGTTTAATTGTCACATAAATTAATTTAGAAATTAATTGTATTTTAGTTTGTTGATAAATATCAATTTTATCATATAAATTTCTTTCAAAGATTTAAACTTCAAATTATTTGAAATAGCGTCAAGCTTTAGAGTTAATTCTTTTTCAGATTTGATTATTTAACTCTAGGGTTTGTTGGCCTGATAAATTTGGGAATAAATTTGAATCAACCATTTCTTTTCCGTGTATTACATTTTTGAATCGTCAATCATAATATTTCTATAATTTAAAAGTGGATTAACTTAGAATAATATCACCTCGTAATAAATTAAATCGGTAAAATCGCAAAACTTCACACTATTATAACTCGCTCGTTTTAACTCGGAATTCATCGAAACTCGAACCTAAATTCATCTAAAATCATAGCATAGTTTTAGGAGCCGCTTTTGTGATTTATTTGGCTTTTGGTTATTTTTATTTGAATTCTAATCCAATTCAATCGGATGTTTCGCACATATATATATATATGTATATATATAGAGTCCGAGTGAATTGTTGATTGCACCGAAGATCCAGGTCAACAAGGTTGCGAGCAAGGCAAGTCATCACTACCATTGAACATGTTGAACCCATTTGCGAACTTATGTTTGTTTTAAACAAAAAATGCATGCTATATATACATATGAATTCTCCTGCTTGTTATATCCCATGCATTGACATTGATTACCTATACATATATTCTTTGTAACCTACGCCATGATGTGTCTGAAGAAAATGTTCGATATTGCTTAGCCATGCTAAATTAGACTCCTGCATATTAATATTTATCAATGCTATATGCTTGGGCAACTACCTTAGGGAAGGTGGTTGATGTACGGTATGTGGAGACATGAGCGCCACATTGCCACGACAATGATGAAATGATTCTTTGATGAAAAACTAAAACAAACAAATGTTTTAGACTGAGGCGGCTGGATGATTTGGGTGGTTTTCGAAAAAGTCAAGTGCCGACCCTGGTCAATTAAGGACCGAGCCATGAGATAGCCGGGAAATGAGCCAGTACAACCGTACTTTTTGAATGGGTATAGACCTAGCGGAGTAGATAGCCGAGCGGAGGCGATACTCCTGCATAATGGTTCTTATGTATGAGATGAGACTCAGAATGGATGATTGAAAATCGAAATTAATTACAACTTAAAAAATAAGGTTTTTCCTTACCCCTTGAGTGCCAAAACTCCTCACACTGCTATGAAAGGACGGCTAGAGTGCACAACCCGATTTTCGTTTGGGATTAAAAATCATTAAATAAATTAAATAAAAAGGCAAAAGAAAGTTATCAAGTGAAAGTATTAAGGAAATTAAAATTTCCTTTAAAAATCATGGCTAGAAATATTTTTGAAATATTCTCCATGCCCTAAAGTATTCTCTGAAATTTTTCGTGAAATTTTGGAGCTCCAGAAATAATTTTTAATGATACAAAGAACATTTCAGTAATTATTTAATAAATAAATTAATCACTAAATGGTCAGGATATATTTTTATTAAATACTTTGAGTATCCTTATATTTTCAAGAATTTTCTTGGAATTATTTGAGCACTGGAAGTATTTATAAAAATTCCCAAACTATGTATGTGATTAATTTAAAATAAAAACAAATTAAAATTCCTTCTACTGTTCTCAGGCCGGTTTCAGCCCAAATCCTTGAAGTCTGCTTTGTGTCCCTGCCAGCGCGCGCTCCCTCTCTTCTTTCTTCCGTGGGCCGGCCTTGAGGCTGAGGCCCGTCTCTCTCGCGCGTGCCCACCAAAGTCCATGCGGACTCCCTCCCTCTTAGAGCCGATGACAGGTGGGGCCGACCTGTCATCCCCGTCCTTCGCCCGCACCGCCATGGCGGCCGCAAGCCGCGCCTCGCCACCTCGATTCCCGCTGCCCTGCTCATCCCGCGCTCACCCTAACGCTGCACCAATCGCGCCGTCGCGTTTCCCCCTATTTTCCCCCAAAACCCGCCGCCATTAATCGCCGCATTCGCTCACCGTGTTAATATCGCCGGCCACCGCCTCTCCCCGTGAAATCCAGCGAGCACCGACCATGCCCGTGCCTCACCGACCTATAAAACGCCTCGCCGCTCTTCCTACTCACATTTCCCCAATTTGCCCGAGCCTGCCAAGCCCCCTCTCGCTGTACCCGCGACGCCCCTCCCTCCGCCGCTCAACGCCGCTTCTCCGGCAGCACGCCACCGCCGTTCCCGAGCCCGCCGCTGAGCGCCACGGTCGCCACCACCTCTCTCGCATCACCCCGTACCCGGCCACCGCTCCTCGCGCTCGATCGCCGCCGGAACGCCCGCCGCCGTGCTCCTGCAGCCACCACTGCCATTGCCACCTTACGGTCGCCATTTTCGGCTGCCGCGCCGCTCGTCGGCATGTGCCGCCTCCCTTCGGCTCCGCTGCGTCTCCCCGAGCATCGGCCGCCCCTCGGCCGTCACCAATCTTGGCCAGACCGCCGCCGCGCCATCGTCCCAAGCGCCAGCCGCCGCCGCCCGCCGTCGTTCGCCCGCCCGCCACTTTTCCCATCGGCCGGTGAGCCCTCCCCTCTTTCCGCCTCCTCCGCCGCCTTCCACCCCTCGCCGCTGCGCCGATTGCCACCGCCGGCGACCATCGGGCCGCGTGCGCCACCGCCGCGCCGTCGGCGGCCGTCGTCGGTCGTCGTCGCCCCTCCGCCGCCCGATCTGCCTCGTGGTAGATCGTGGCTGTCCATTCGGCCGCCCACGTAGCTGCAGAGTGGCCGCCGCGTGGCTGCCGCGTCGGCGCCTCGTGTGCGCCACGTGGCATGCCCGCCCATGGACCGCCGTGGGCTTGGTCCATGGTGGACCGCCCATGGACCGCGCGTCGCCGCCGACGTCGGCCCTTGGCCGCGACATCGCGCCGCTCGCGCGTCGGTCCTCGGTTGCTGATGTCAGCATGAGCCTTTTTCCGTTCAAAAATAATTAGAAATGGCGCAATTAATTTAATTAATTTCCAGAATTCATTTAAATGGTCCAAATCTTCTAAAATTCATATCTAATTCATACGAACTCCAAATTGGGCCATTCAAATTGCAAAATTTATCTAAAATTGAGCTCTACATGTTGGTTTACTTTTCATGTACTGTTATTTGGTTTTTATTAGAGTTTTTCCTTTGTTTTGCGTGCCAGCGTGTAGTTTTTGTCGTCTCGGAGTTCGCGCTCGCGAAGAGTTCGGAAGTTGGTTGGAAGAAGCTAGGCAAGTCACACTCCCCTTGATGCATATTGAACCTATTTTTACAAATGTTTTACTGTTTGCAAATAAAATTGCATTGTTTTGCTAATTACACTAAAATGATGGGATTACCTATCTGCTTGCTTGTGCCTTACCTCTTGATGTCCGTCCTTTGTTAACATTGGGTGATAATTTGACTAGCTTTAGTCACTTACGTGACTTTTGCTAGAATTATATGTTTAGCCATGCTTAATTACCACTATCTCACTAAATGGGATAATCACACTGTCTATAATTAGTTCAGATGAGCTGCTAGCTTGGAACACCTAGCCATATCTTTTTGGTCATAATTATCCCAAGTAAAATATGACTAAATGGTGGGCTGTGGGTGCATGTTTTTGGCTTGTCGCACCCATGGCAATTAAGGACCGGTTCATGGGAAACCCCTGGAAGACTTACAGTGCTTACCACAAGCAAGAATGGGCAACTGCTGGATCCGTAGTATAGCTTTTCCCTAGCAACGATCCGTGGCAAGGGCGAGTGTGATAGAGTTTTAGTCGGCCCTGGTATAAGGGTTGCTGGGCTGCCGGATTCACCGACGCACTCGAGGGGGCTACCCACGTCCTAGGGTCCGCGAGTGGGGGCGAAACCTTGGTGTGGTTCGCTTGGTTAGGAGGAGTTATGCTATAGGTCTTGTCATAATTTCCCCCCTTTGCAGTATCGTGGCGCTACTTCGGGGGCATGGCAACATGTGTGGAATCGTGTCTTGTGGGTAAAGTAGCGCACCTCTGATTAGAGTAAAAACTATTCGAATAGCCGTGCCCACAGTTATGGGCGATCGACCAGCTTCACCATGATTAGTCCCATCCTTAATAAATTGGCTTAATAATCTGGATTAGACCAGGTGAGAATTGGTTGGGCCTGTTCAACATGGGGATAACGTTATTCAGTGGAGGATTGATATTGACCTAACTACTCAACAATTTTTCCAGTTTTTGAAATTATGTGTTTTGCAACCGCCTTTCCGCAAAGTAGCCCCAAGCCCCTCCTTGCCTTCCCTCGGATTTCTGCATTCTTTGGTGTGGCTTGTTGAGTACGTTGGTTATACTCAGCCTTGCAAATTCTTCTCCCGTCAGAAGTGTAGTGCTTCTAAGTTGAAGATGGCATTAGAGGACCAAGGCTCAGACCCTAGTTGAGTTTGCCTGTGCAGTGGAGCTGAAGCCCCGCTAGGATCGTCTTTTCCCACTGTCATTGCTTTCTTTCGAGTGCGAGGACTAAGTGCCTCTTTTCCTGTAAGTATTTATACTCTTTATCTATATGTATGGATCTGTGTTTTGATTTGTCATTTTGTGTACCCTGGTTGATGCCTGGATAGGGATTAAATACACAAAATAGTCTGGAAAGGTTTGAATTTCTGGGCGTGACACAAAGTGAGGTTATCAAAAGGTTTTGCCGTTACCGTCTCATGTGTTGGGACGTAGGCTCATTTGTTGGGCTGTCACGGAGTACGGACAAAGTGTACATCCATTGCAGTGTGTGTAACTCAATCTATTCGAATAGCCATGCTCGCGGATATGGAGCAACATGACAAGACTTTCGCTTGGCTAGACTCTAAATTTTAAAATTATGGGATGGGCTTGCATGATGATTTTTATGTGCTGGTGGACCAACTTCTCGGAAAAGCGAGAAGGGGTAGACCACAGAAAATCATGATGATCCGGTGGCGGGAAGCTATCCTTGGGATCACAATGGATGGTGGACAGAACCGTCGCTGATTTAAGGAACTATGGAAAATAAAACTTGATCAGGCTTAGGTCTTAGGTTTGAGAAAAGAATTGTAAAACTGGCTTTATGCAAATGAACCACAACCATTCTTTGATTATCCCCTACCATATGCATCTTTGTTATGGTTGCTTGCTGAGTACGGTTGGTACTCACCCTTGCTATACGCACAAACATTCAGATGTAGGCAAGGAAGACCCTGAAGACCCGTACGCGTACTACCAGGAGGGTGCGGAGGATGATGGCGTCCAGTAGGTCTTAGCTCCGGTCGTTGCCTGTGGCAATGGCGTGCCGCTGCCTTGTCTCCACTGCCTTATCTACTTTCTGCTTTTGGTTGTATTCCGGATCGTTTGGTCCTATGTTCTAGACATTGCCTCTGGGCTCTATATTGTAATATTTTGTGTATGTCGATGGATGTATCGTGCACCTGATGATTCAGCAATGTATTCGTGGGTACTAAATTACTCGATCCAGTGAAATGGTACTATGAACACGATTGATTCCTATTACAAAAAGGGGGTCTACAGAGTTGGTATCAGAGCGTGCGACTGTAGGATAAGACGAATGGCGCCCTACCCCTTTATAGCTGGATAAAGGGAGAAATCCCCATCTAGGATTATTTTGAAAAATAAAAACATTATGTCTACAAAACAAAATGTGTTTTCCCTTAAACTCTTGTCCCCTTTCCCTCTACAAAACTTATTTTACTTTCACTTCTCTCTAACTCTGGTTGTTCTAAACATAGATGTCGGGACAAGGTCAGATCGGAGCACGGGAGCTTGAGGTTCCGTGAGAGGATGGATACGTTTCACAGCTTCGGCAACTGATGTGGTGCCTGAGATACCCAGAGTTACCCACTTACAGGAGCAGGAGGTTAGGTACCGAGGACCATCCCGAGTGGGAGGCTACTAGCGATCGAGCCCCGCGTTGGTAGCGAGCCGTAGTTCTGCTTCAGGACGCGCTACCGGTGTGACTCGGTGGAGGGCGCACTTCAGGACGCTGCCCGGGAGGCCTTCCTTCATCTTTACGCCATCCATAGGGCTGAGTTGACGAGGACCAAGTTCGCGCATCACCCGTATCGGGAGGAGGGCAACTCTGTCTGCACTGTGGAGGCTACCCCGTGCTGCTACAACCCCATGGTGACCCGTTTGTCCCGATGGGCTGAGGCCGCAGACGACTGCTATGAGGAGGCACTACTGGAGATCGACGAGCAGCAGATACGCCTGAGCGAGCTCGAGGAGGAGCACCTCGCCTGTGGCAGCAGGGTCGACTCGCTGAAGGCCCAGCTCCAGTCTACCAGCGCACAGTACGACCAGCTTTTGGACCGGTACGTCGCCCGTGGTGTGGCCATGGTCACCCTTGAGGAGCAGCTGAGGAAGAGCCAGAGGCAAGTCAGTTAGCTGGAGGAGCAGCTCCGTACAGTCTCGGTTACCACTACAGCTGCCTCTACTTCCACCGCACGGCCACCACCCCCTGCATCGACCCGCGACCACTACTACTTCCTCACTCTGTCATGCCTGGAGACTTTCCATGCATTACTGGAGGAGGTGGATATGCTGAGCACTGAGTCTGGACCCTACCTGGTGGATCCTGCCGCGACACAACCTGCTGCTGCACAGTCAGAGCCTAGACCGGTAGCCACAGCTGTTCCATCCGAGCCCGGTTCCGGAGTGGAGATCCCGATGCAGATTGACAACGACCCAGAGACTGAGTCAGATCCAGAGGAGGTCGAGAGAGAGCCCAGCATCACAGACCTGTCAGAGGACGAGGCCCCTACTTACCGCATCACCTTTGCGGGAGGACCCATCACTCACAGGACTGCCCTCAAGAGCACCCGACACAGGGGCAAGAAGCCCAAGACTAACTCCGAGGAGACCACTTCTGAGCCTTGGGGACTTCGGTTCGCTTCCGCTAGGGACCACCCACTTCCTGCACCCGGTTCCTGCGGCTGGCTGGACGACTAGACGAGAGGTCTGCACTGGCATTGGTCTTGCTTTGGATGGTTTTTGGACAGTGAGGACCACACCCCCCTTAGTAGTTGATGGCAGTAGTGCGATGTTAGCTTTTGCATTGTGTTGTGTGGGACTGCATTTGTGCAGTCTGTTGTATCTGCTATTGATGTATTAACTATGGACCTATGTAATGTTTTATGGTATGTTATGAATGAGTTTATTCCACCATGCTTGCCCCATAAAAAATCACCTTAACCAACCCAAAAATAAAACCAAATAGGATCGAGACCTTAGTAGGTCAAGTCTCTTACTTACCTACGCTCTACAGATGAGGGTTTACCGTCGACGAGCATCGACCGACAATGAGAACCCACCAGAGCCCAACCCCACCACTTTGGCAGAGGTCATGGCCATGCAAACCCAACTGTTGCAGGCCATCGCCAACAATCAAGGAGGTCGTGGAAGCTCAAGCCTTAGCGAGTTTATGAGAGCCAAGCCACCCACCTTCGCTACGGCAGAAGAACCTATTGATGCAGAAGGTTGGTTGCGCATCATAGAAAAGAAGTTGACTCTAGTGCATGTGTGCGAAGCCGACAAAGTGATCTTTGCCACAAACCAACTGGAAGGTCCTGCTAGTGACTGATGGGATACCTACAAGGAAACTCGAGTAGAGGATGCTGCGGAACAAACATGGGAGGAATTCACCGCCGCCTTTCATGAGAACTTCATACCTGTGGCGGTGATGCGCATGAAGAAGAATGAGTTCAGGAGATTGCATCAAGGAAACACCACCGTGCAAGAGTACCTGAACCGGTTCATCCAGCTTGCTCGCTATGCAACCAGCGACTTAGTGGATGAAGAAGAGAAGATCGACAAGTTCATCGAGGGGCTGAATGATGAGTTGCGAGGGCCTATGATTGGACAGGATCATGCCAGTTTCCAGAGATTGATCAACAATGTTGTGAGACTAGAGCATGACCAGAAGATGGTGGAGAACAACCGCAAGAGAAGACTTGCTATGACCCGCCCACTTTAGGGAGCGTCTCAGCATCCCAAGGGAGCCACCCCATCTGGATGGAAGCCAACCGTCGTGGCAACTAGTCGTCCTGCTGCACCTAGCAATGTCAACAGGTCGACTGTTACCCAGTTTCATACTCCAACACCTACCCTGGGTGCTCCGGGAAATAGGAATGTGAACTGCTTCAACTGCGGAGAATTTGGACACTACGCCAATAGCTGCCCCAAGCCACGCAGCACCCCCGTTCGTATTAGTGCCAATACAACGGCTATATGTGGAACTACTACCCCTGCTATTGGACACGGTTTGTTCCATATGCCGCAACCCAAGGAGTCTGCTACCGAATTCTGTCGCGGACAAATAAATCATGTGTGCACCGAGGAGGCACAAGAAGACTAGAGCGTGCTAATGGGTATGTTTTCTATCAACTCTGCCCCAGTTAAAGTCTTATTTGATTCCAGAGCATCACATTCATTCATATCATCACGAATAAGCAACAACACAACCTACCCCAGGTAGAACTTAAGAGACCCATGTTAGTGCATTCACCCGAGGGAGATATAGCCGTACCCCATGCTTGCATCAATGTGCCCATCCGGATTAGAGACATGGTATTCCTTTCAAACCTTATCGTACTACCACCACAAACTCTGGATATCATACTAGGAATGGATTGGTTGACTAAGAACAAGGGAGTCATAGACTGTGGCCATAGGAAAGTCACTGTATCCACCCCATGGGGATCACCGATGAACATAACCATGGATCGAGACCCGATGCTATGTGAACGGACTGTGGGAATATTTACCATGCTACCCATGAGCAGGATGCCAGTAGTGCAGGATTACCTGGACGTGTTTCCGAAGGAATTGCCCAGAATACCCCCTAACCATGTGTTAACAACCAAATTTGGTAACCAAATCCGTGAGTTCAGGGCTGAAACTGAAGTGGAATCGGATTGGAAGATGATCTGCGGAGAAACAAAGGCTGCATCGGCCACGATCAACTCGGCTGGAAGACCAGTCGGCTGAGGCCGAATCGGACAAGGATAGCCGATAACCGATTCCGATTCAGAGAGGGAGATGGAACCATTTCTGATAAAGAAGCTTGAAGATAGAAGGAAGATTCGGTTCCTAAATGTTCGTTAAGATATTTCCATCTATAGATAGGGTCCTGTAACGGCAAATGTCTCTGTAAAATAGGGATTTGTTTAGATTTCCTCTTGTGATACGACATTGGAGCTGTATCCAAAGATGTTGTCGTATTTTAAATAGTAGATTAGATAGAAACTGTGTTCTACACGGACTTTGTTGTACTTGGGTATAAATAGGACCCGAATCTCTTGTAAAATAACAACACACATCAATACAACCTCGGCGCATCGCCAAACCTTTTCTTTTAGATGAGTTCTTGATCCGGTTTTGAGCCGCATTGGTTCGACCTCCGCATATGGTAAATTCTCGTCGTTAGTGGTTTATTCCGTTGGATCTAGTGCTTACATCGTCATGATACTCTAGGTTTAATGTTGTAGACCGTGCAAGTTATCATATACGATATATAATCTAGAACAATGCCTAGATCTATCTCGCTGTCGGCTCGTTTCTCTCGGCAGACAGCAGCCGATTGAGCTAGATCCAGATGTTGGACTGGGTTATATGTTTTATCTACCGTCTTGAGGGGTTTGCATCGGTCTATATAGGTCTAATATTATCTTTTTGTACTTAATGTTGCATCATCTATGATCTATTAAGTCACTTTTAGAAGTATTTAGAACTATTCGATTAGATGTCTACTTTAGAGACAGAGCTAGGGTTTCAGCCAGCCTTACCTGTTTTAATAATCTTTTAGCATTATTCACTATTAGATATATTAAAGCTGCCTCTTATATTAAAATCTCAATCTGGTTAAATGCCTTAAACCAATATCAATTTGTTGGCATAAGCATACTGCCGATTGATCTAGGTTTAACGTGTTTAAGTTAGATCGTTATCTTTTTACAAGATGTATCGGAGTATTAGCCGATTCACGCTAGACCTGCAGCATCGGCTAGGTTATAAACACATATAATTATTATCTTGATGTATATTTAGATTAAGTGATTCATACTGTCTTGCCACAGCCGATCTATCCCAGTCACTTAAGTTAAATATGCTTTGGGAAGGCAATTATATGAAAGTTGGTTTCCTGAGTCGATCCCGTAGGATCTAACTTTAACCTTAACGCATGTATCTGTTTATTATTTCTTATTGGTTAGCAGATCAAACCAATTGGCACGCCTAGCTCATCACAGGTAGCCAAGGACGGACCTGCACTGGAGTTAAGCAGATCTCTCTGGCCAGCGCGTGAGAGAATTTTCTCATCAACACGCTTCTTGGCATGCCCGGTGGGACCATCGACTTGGTTAGAGCGCTTCGACAAAGCCGACGTGATGGTTAATGTCAAGAGCCCTGAAATCAGCGAGGAAAACACAATTCCTGTCAAGATGGAACAATTGTCGACCGAGCAATTGGCCGACTATAAGAAGATGGTGGAGGAACTACAGGCTAACTATATGCAATCTTTTACCCAGACCAGGTCTAGAGCCGTCCACCAGAAGTACAAATTCAGCATAGACGACTTCAAGGCGGCCTCCTCAGACGACGCAAAAGGGAAACACAAGATGGAGGAGCCGAAGCAAGAACAAGATGATTCGGAACTGCACACTTTGCAAGACCGGATCGATTCGGCTGTGCACCATGCACTCGTCAATCAAAGTGGCATCTTGGTCAACACCCTGAATAACATGATTGCCACTGTGGTCGATAAGATTGCCGATCAGCTACAGCGGGGGCCAACCTACTTCACAGACGGCCAGTTCCCCAATTACAGGGTCTTGGTGACCCAAAATCGGCCGATCCTGCCTCTGATACAACCAGGGCCACCAGGAAGAGTCCTCAATAAGCCGACTGCAGCCGCATCGGCTTCAAGACCATTGCCCATTGTTCTGAACCGGCAACAACCTCCTTCCCAGGAGCAGCTAGTCGGTATGTTCAACTTCAATCGGCAGCAAGAGCCGGTTGCCAATCTCATCCAAGTGGCACAGTACAATGCTGGTGGCCGACAGCTCTTCCTAGATCTGCAGACACCTTCGGCGAATCGGCCGCCTCCCGCTGGCAACCCACTTCAGTATCAGTACCAAGGAGGCCATCAAGACCGGCATTATCGGCCTCAGACGCCACTTCAGTATCGGCAAGCACCCACGCAGTATGATTAGTACGAGCCAATACAACAGGTTCAAGACAACAAGACTTGGGCCGATTTGATTGCCGACGTTATGCACGATCAATTCGGCCTTAAGCCAAAAGATTCTGGGAACATGTATCGGTATCCGTACCCATAGCACTTTGAGAGGGTACCGTTGCCCAACTGGTACAAGGTCCCAAATTTCTCCAAATTCTTGGGGCAGGACAGTACTTCAACATACGAGCACGTCAGCTGATTCCTGGCGCAGTGCAGGGAGGCATCGACTACAGACGCCCTGAGAGTTCATTTATTCCCACTCTCGCCATCGGGATCGGCATTCACTTGGTTTTCTTCATTGCCCTATAACTCTATCCAGAGTTGGGCCGATCTCGAGAAGCAATTTCACAGTTATTTCTACACCGGCAATCACGAGATGAAATTGTTGGACCTGACAAGCATTAGGTAGAAGCATGAAGAATCGGTTCAGGACTATATTCAGAGGTTTAGGAAGATGAGGAACCGATGCTACAACCTGGTGCTGTCCGATTCCCAGTTAGCCGATTTGGCTTTTCATGGGCCAATCTGTGAAAGGTTTTTGGCTCAAGACTTCGATAGCTTGGCCCCTCTGGCGCAGAGGGTGACGGCCCACGAGCAAAGATTTCAGGAAGCAAGGAAGGCCATCAAAAAGGTTGCCCACATCATCGTCGAAACCGACTCAGAAACAAGCGACGATGACGCAGAAGTTGCTGCAGCCGAATGGACGAAAAATAAAAAGGCCATAGTTTGCCAATGGCTGTAGAAAACGGCTAGGGGAGAAGTACGATTTTGACATCACCAAGGCCAATAGGATCTTCGATTTATTGCTAATGGAGAAGCAAATCTAACTGCCCGACAATCATGTGATCCCATCGGCTGAAGAACTTAAGAAGAATAAGTACTGTAAGTGGCACAACTCCACCTCCCATAGCACTAACGATTGTAAAGTTTTCAGGCAGCAAATCTAGTCGACAATCGAGGCCGAGAAGCTCAAGGTTGCTGATTCACCTCGGCCGATGAAAGTAGATGGAAACCCCTTCCCGGTCAACATGGTTCAAGCTGGCCCCAGGCGAGCTTATCGATAGAGCAGAATGGCATACATCTTAGCCGAAACTCTCAAAGGGGTTAAGGCAGAGAAGAGGATGACTGGAGACCAATCTGCACCAATTAACATGGTGCGTCCCGCTGGCCGATAGGTTGATCGACAGCCGATCCGCATGGACAACCGACGCCACTTCCAGCAGCGGTTTTGGCAGGAAGAAGAAGCCTGGCGCAACAGGCCTTATGTGAGGGAGCCCAAGGTTATAGGCTTCCATTACATTAGGCATCACAGCGACTGCGATCCACACTGGCAGTGCGAGTTTTTTCGATTCTATTGGGAGTCAGGGATGAAGCTGTCGACGATAGACAACTGCCTGGCCTGCAGTGAATATCGTGAGGATGAGTACAAGGACCCACCAATGCATAGCCCTGCTCAATTCATCCCTAGGGCCGTGCAACTAAACCAACGGCGATACTTAGTGCACGATCGGCTCGGGCCGATTCACCAGGACTTCTTCGAAGATGAAGAAGATAATGATGAGGAATATGACGAAGAAGCAGCCGATGACGAGCAATCGACTAATCTGCAATGGTACCCCTCGAACCTTTTCACTAACACAAAAGAGAAACCTTCAACGGCTTAAGAGCGAGGGGCGAGAAGAAGAAGTACGACGAATGATTCGGCAGCAATAGTGTCGACAAGGCACGAAATAATGGCGCGTCAAGAGACAGGCGCCGACTGCTGACAAGAGGCCGTCTGACGAAAACCCAGCCGACCAAGCCAGAAGGACGGCTAAAGGAAAAGGGAAAGCTTATGCACCGGTCAATATGGTTTTCATATTGCCAGCCGAATTTGGCGCTACTGAGGCCGATGCAGATAATGTTGAAGACACCGTGTCAAAGCTGACCCTGTTCCCAGATCAAGCTATCTTCGAGAAACTAGAGGGGACTGAGAGTTGGCACCTTAAACCACTCTACGTGAAGGGATTCATTAATGGAAAGCCGATGTCCAAAATGCTGGTCGATGGGGGGGCTGTAGTCAATCTCATGCCCTATGCCACTTTTCGTAAGCTGGGCAATGGAGCCGAAGAACTAATCAAGATGAACATGGTACTTAAAGACTTTGGCGGCAATCCATCGGAGGCCAAGGGTGTGCTTAACGTCGAGCTGACCGTCGGCAGCAATACCGTGCCCACAACATTCTTTGTCATCAACGGGAAGGGATCTTACAGCCTGCTACTTGGGATGGACTGGATTCATGCAAACTGCTACGTCCCTTCCACAATGCATCAAAGTCTGATCCAATGGCAAGGCGACAAGATTGAAATCGTGCCAGCCGACAGGTCAGTGAGCGTTGCAAACGCCGATTTGCCGCTTTGGGAAATTGACGGCATTGATTGTCTGTTCGGCAAAGTCTAGCAAGCCGATTTTCTAAAAGTGTTCGATTCTGCCATACAGCCTATTGGAGACGAGGAGCCCCAATGATTACTTTGAGGGCAACGTGGAGGGCTCGAGCATCTACGGCAAGGACACCGCAGACGACGACGATGGCAAGCTTGGGCAAGGATTTATGTCGGCCGACGAGCTACAAGAAATAGATATCGGCTCTGGAGATAGGCCTAGGCCGACATATAATAGTAAAAAATTTGTCTTCTCATTTTAGATCCCAGCTTATTGATTTATTAAAGGAATATAAAGATTGTTTTGCTTGGGAGTACTTTGAGATGCCTGATCATAGCCCATCAATTGTTGTGCATCGGCTGCCTATCGAGCCGAGTTATCGGTCGTACAAATAATCTCCTAAGAGGTTCAAGGCCGATATGTATGATGCGATGAAAGCCGAAATCACTCGGCTATATGACGCTGGATTCATTCGGCCATGCCGATGTGTCGAGTGGGTCTCGAACATTGTTCCAGTAATAAAAATGAATGGTAAACTTAGGGTGTGTATCGATTTCAGGGACTTAAACAAGGCTACCCCTAAGGACAAGTACCCAATGCCCATAGCCGACTTATTTGTGGATGCTGCTTCTGGCTACAAGATCATAAGTTTTATGGATGGCAATGCAGGTTACAATCAATTTTTTATGGCCGAACCACAAAACTGTTTTCAGATGCCCAGGAGCAATCGGCTTATATGAATGGGTTGTCATGACATTTGGGTTCAAAAATGCTGGAGCAACTTATCAAAGGGCCATGAATTACATTTTCCATGATATGATCGGCTCCCTGGTAGAGATTTATATTGATGATGTTGTTATCAAGTCCAGGGAAGCAGAAAATCACATAGCCGATCTTAGACATGTTTTGGAATGAACAAGGAAGTATGGCCTCAAGATAAATCCATTGAAGTGGTCGTTCGGCTTGTCGACCAGACAATTTTTAGGGTTTCTTGTTCATGAGAGAGGGATCGAGGTTACACCAAGGAGCATCAATGCTATCAAGACGATACAACCTCCGAAGGACAAGAAGCAACTGCAATCTCTGATAGGCAAAATCAACTTTATCAGGCGATTCATAGCCAATCTTTCAGAAAAGATGGAGCCGTTCACACCATTGCTTCGGCTTAAGGCCGATCAAACATTCACTGGGGGGCAGAGTAGCAGAAAGCATTGGACAATATCAAGAATTATTTAAGCTCACCTCCAGTTCTGATTTCTCCACAAAAAGGGATACCATTCAAGTTATATCTATCAGCCGACGACAACTCGATCGGCTCAGTCTTGATCCCAGAGGTCGAAGGGAAGGAAAAGACCATCTTTTATCTCAGCCGATGGCTATTGGAGGCAGAAACAAGGTATTCACTAATGGAGAAATTGTGCCTTTGCCTGTATTTTTCATGTACCAAGTTAAGGCATTATTTGTTATCCAATGAGTGCACTATAATATGCAAAGCCGATGTAGTTAAGTATATGCTATCGGCTCCAGTGTTAAAAGGACGAGTTGGAAAATGGATTTTTGCCTTAACAGAATTTGATGTAAGATACCAGGCACCCAGGGCAGTTGAAGGACAAGCTATAGCCGATTTTATAGTGGAACACAGAAATGATTCAATCGGCTCAGTGGAAATTATGCCTGGGACTTTAACATTTGATGGTTCGGTTTGCACGAGTGGATGCGGTATCGTCTTGGTAATTATATCCCCAAGGGGGGCAAGTTTTGAATTTGCATTCTCAATCAACCCCCACACACAAACAACCAAGCCGAATATGAAGCAGTGCTCAAAGGATTGCATCTTCTCAAGGAAGTCGAAGCCGACATCGTCGAGATCATGGGGGATTCGCTGTTGGTCATCAGCTAGTTGTAAAGAGAATATGAGTGCAAAAATGACATGCTGATGGTCTACTATCAACGATGCCAAGAATTGATGGACAACTTTCGGCTAGTTACATTGAAGCATATCCCCAGGGAGCAGAATGCGAAAGCCAATGATTTAGCTCAAGGGGCATCGGGCTACAAGACGATGACAAGAGATATTGAGATAGAAATTGCCACCATAACAGTCGACGACTGGAGGTTTGAAATCTACAATTATTTACAAAACCCTTCTCAGTCGGTGTCAAGGAAATTGCGCTACAAGGCTTTGAGATATGTCTTGCTTAATGAGGATTTATACTATCGGACGATTGATGGAGTGCTACTCAAGTGCCTCAGTGCCGATCAAGCCAAGGCAGCTATCGGAGAGGTCCACGAAAGAATTTGCGGCACGCATCAATCGACCCACAAGATGAAATGGCTACTTCGAAGAGCAGGGTATTTTTTGCTGACAACACTAGAGGATTGTTTCAAGTACTACAAGGGCTGCCAAGATTGTCAGAAATTTGGAGCTATACAAAGGGCACCAGCATCGGCTATAAACCCGATTATCAAGCCTTGGCCGTTCAGGGGTTGGGGCATCGACATGATCGGCCAGATCAACCCACCCTCGAGCAAGGGACACAAATTCATACTGGTGGCAACATATTATTTCACAAAGTGGGTGGAAACAATTCCTTTAAAGAAGGTCGATTCAAAGGACGTAATCGAGTTTGTTAAAGAACACATCGTGTACCGATTTGGCGTCCCTCAAATAATAACAATAGATCAGGGATCTATCTTTGTATCGGATGAGTTTGTTCAGTTTGCCGACGGCATGGGAATCAAGTTACTCAATTCTTCGTCGTATTATGCTCAGTCCAACGGGCAAGCAGAGGCTTCAAACAAAAGCTTGATTAAGCTGATAAAGAGGATGATTTTTGAATATCCCAATTACTTGAAGCTTGAAGATTTTTGCATAGTCGATTAGCCGAATCACTTTGGGCCTATCGAATGGCTTGCCACGGTCTATCCAAGTTCCTCCATACAAACTAGTATATGGGCACGAAGCAGTCTTACCATGGGAAAACATCATCGGCTCTAGAAGAATTCAGTTACAAGATCAGCTTACAGCCAATGATTACTAGAACCTCATGGTAGATGAATCAGAAGATTTAGTGTTGTCAAGGTGAGGGCCTTGGAAAAAGTAACAAATGATAAGGAACGAGTAGGCTACCATTATAACAAGAAGGTTGTCCCTAAGTCGTTTGAAGAGAGCGAACTATTGGAAATTGATATTGCTGATAGGATCAAGAGACCATAAGTTCGGCAAATGGTCACCAAATTGGGAAGGGTCGTTCAAGATTCACAAATGCGTCTCTAAAGGAGCTTATATGCTAGAGGGTTTGGATGGAGAAGTGTTTGGGAGCGCTCGAACGGCAAATATTTAAAGAAATATTACCCAAGTGTATGGATCAACTCATGATTCGGCAATGGTTGTGCCGATTCGTGTTAGCCGATGCGTTATAACACACGCATCGCCTTTAGGGCGTTTTTACGCCAAGTTTTTTCCCCTAATTTTTATATGTCGGCTCAGCCTAGCCGACAGCAACAGGATATTTGATTTGATAATTTTGTTAACGCTGGGAACACCATGAACAAAATTAGGGGGCATATACGACACAACACGAATATCAAGAAGGCAGAGGAGACAGAATGAATTTTTCAAAATTTTTGATGCCTTCAAGAAAGTTGGGGGTGATCGGCAAGCATGAATTAATTGGCGATCAAGTAAGGCAAGCCGATTACAGAAGTTAGTTTGAATCATTTACAAGAGACGGCGAAAGCCGGTTACAAAAATAATTGGATTACAAGATGTGCGAGTTCGTGCCCCATACAACTATTATGGCCGACTCAGTGCCCAAGGAATTCAGCAATAGCCGATATCGCCTTACGACGGATCTCGTCTATTTCTTCAATGGTCTTCGCATCGGCTGCGTCGTTCCCTGGGATCAGCTTCATCGCCCTAGCCATCGGACAGATTTCACATGACCGTCTTGATCTTCGCTCGCTGGTCCTCGATCTCCTTCGGTAGGCCGGCCATGCGTTGTTCCTTGGCCACGATATCGGCTTCAATGTTGGCGAGTTCGGCTATCAGCTCCTCCCGACGCTTGCGAAGCCGATCAAGTTCAGCAATCGGCTCGGTCTTCAAAGCGTCAAACTTAGCCTTCTCGACAGTAATCTCTCGTTGACTAGCCTTGATGGTGGCCTCCAATGCTTGGTTTTCGCGGCGATCGGCTATTCTCTGTTTAGCTCGTTCGAGTTTGTGCCGATGCGCCTCCATAAACATGGCCGGTGCAATAATATCAGCCAGCTGGTCTAACAGTCGATCTTGGATGTCCTCAAACCAACTACGGATAGAACCACAATCAGTGACTAAGAAATCAAGGGAACACTCTAGCTATTTGGCTATGTCTGACAAAGTTGCCCGTAGCTCCTCGTCCGACACCACCATGGCCTTATCGGCGCCCTCATCAGGATCAAGGAATTCTGATAGATCAAAATCCAGAAGATCGGCTACGGACTGCAAGTTAGAAGGTGGTTAGGAGAGCCAACAAAATTAATGAGTCAATTTATAGAACTGAATAGGACTTACTCGGATAGTTGGGACTGAGGTGGCCACGTCCTCGGCATCATCATCGCCTGCAGCTGTTGGAGTGTACTCGCTTGAGAGTTGGGGGGCAGGTGTCGGAACTCGTGAGGGCTGAGAAAGAGTTAGCTTAAGAATTGGCTGATTAAACAAGGAAACTACAATAGCTAAATACTTACCGGAGAAGGGGCCCTTCTTGGCCTAGTGACCACTTTCTTCCTCTGCTGATGCAACAAGGATAGTGAGAACATGTGAATGAGCTTATTCAAAGATTGAGCAGAGAGAATGGCTTACTGGCGTCAGACGAGCAGCCCGTCTTGGAGGACTTGGAGTTTTTTGAGCCGATTGCTCACCAGCCGAGGGTGTCTAAGCATATTTCTCCGACGAGCTGGTGTGGGCTGCGGCTTCGTGAACGGCCTTGTCCATCTCTTCGAATTTGACTTCATCTTCCAGGAAGGCATCCAAATATGGATCGATTGGGGAGAGGTCATCGGCTGGAGCTCGTTTGGGTTTCTTTGAGACCTTCTTCTTTCGTTCGGCAGCAGTGGTGGCAGCAGCCGATGATCTTGCCCTCTTCGACCGTTGAAGTGGTTCACGAGTCTAGCCGTGAAGGAGCGTGCCAACTTTTGGTGCATTATAGCCGATGACGGACGGTGCCAACCCGCAGCCGTTGGGGAGAACGCCACGAGCGTAGAGGATGGTTGTTCCTGTGTTCCTCGTATGCAGAGGGGAGTCGTCAATTGTCTGCAAAAGAATGAAGTACGGTCAGTCGAGAACACAATTGATAGCCGGTTGAGAAAAGTTTTAAAAGACTAAGTACTTACTAAAGGGACCAAGTTGGGGTCGACGATCGTCAAGTACATCGAAGCCGATTGATGGAACATGTGTTGTTTCCATTCATTCCACCATCGGCAGAAGATAGTTGTCCTGGTCACTGCCAAATCGATGTTGTTGATACTACCCAAGGGGGGACCAGGGATGCATAACAGCCGATGCATGATATTGCCTTCAATTCTTCCTCTGGTCTGGATCTTGTCGGCATAGTAAAGACCAATCGGCAGTTGACCTAGTCCGAACTGCCTTGCGGCTACCATTGGGTGATAAAACTCATAAGTCTTGATAACATTACGTCCTTGATGGATGTCTATAGGGAGGATACAGGGAGTAATGACTGTTACATAGATTTCCCTTGGTTTTGAATACTTTTCGGAATTGAGCTCGTCTAGACAAAGATCGTCTGGTTGTTCAAATCTATCAAAATTTTTGTAGGCAAACCAGATCTTCAAGGTGTTCGGAAAGCCATTGTATAGATGTTCAAACCAATTCTTGAATTGCTCGGCTGTTAATTTGGATCCGGGGTAAGTGGCAGCTGCCTCCCCATATAACGTGCATCACGGAGTCATTCTTTCTTCATCGTCTCCGACTCGTGGCTCAGGCAAAGGGAAATCGGGTTCAAGTGGAGATGGCCTTTCGGCAACCTGATAGAGATGAAGGTTGAGCCAGAGCTATAGTAGCCACCAGGGCCCTCCTGTGCTGACGGCTTGTTTTGAAGCTAGCTTAGCCGACGTGTTGCTCAACATTTGGTATACATAGCCGAGCAAGTACTTTCCCAGAGGGATCTTCTTTTTGCTTACTAGGGCTTCGGCTATATGTTGCCAATTGCTGGTTGGCCCACAGCTCGATCCACAGAAGACAAATTTTTCTAGCCACATTAAGAGAAAGTCTACGGTCCTGTTCGGAGATCGGCCCATCCTTCATGTTCATTGCTATAAAGCCACTCCAGCCCCCTATGCTTTTGGTTTTGAAGTTGTGCTGGCATTTTACTTGAAGGCTGTTGGGGTCGGCTATGGATGTTATGTCTAGTCCAATGATCATTGCTACATTCAGCAGTGTTGGGGTCATTGGTCCTTGCCTGAACAGGAAGGCATTGAGAGTATCGGACCAAAAATAGCTTGCAGCCGATAGGAGGGGTTCATCCTTAGGCATGTCGACTATTGTTAATTCCAGGCATTGGTTTATGCCAAGCTCCATCCAGTGGGTTTGCATACTAGTTGACATCCTAAGGTACCATGCTGGCCAAGCCTTATCCGTTGAAGGCCAAGATTTGAAGGCACTGGTCCAGTATGCCTGGTCTGGGGTTGAGAACCTATAGGGGATCCGATTGGTTTTAGCATTTATAAATTCACTTGGGTCTGGGTTGCCGATTTGACGTGATGGGTAAGGTCTAGAATGGCGATTTGACGTGAAAGGTGCTACAAGATCGCATGAAAGAACGAAGGAATCACAACAAGCGAAAAAGATTGCATTACAAAAAAGAGAACTGTGGCCAACGAGACTTACCTCGGGGTACACCTTTTGAGGCGCGTCGGAAGGGGTGCTTGAGGACACCATTGATGAGTGGGATTGTTGTCACAGAAGGGTTTGTTGGTGAGATCGCGCTTCGGGTTCCGACGAGGTCGCCGAGGAGACGAAGAGTTTTCTTGGGCTAGGGCTTAAGAGATGAAAGTAACAGCGTGGCTTGTTTCGGCGCAAGGCAGGTGCTATTTAAAGAGATTTCTTGACAACCGAGACAGAGTCGGACGGGAGTTGCGCGGGAATTCGAAAAGCGGCAAATCCGCGATATTATCTTATCATGGACTTGGGGGCATGTGTTAACAACCAAATTTGGTAACCAAATCCCCGAGTTCAACGCTGAAACTGAAGTGGAATCGGATTGGAAGATGATCTGCGGAGAAACAGAGGCTGCATCGGCCACGATCAAATCGGTTAGAAGACTAGTCGGCTGAGGCCGAGTCGGATAGGGATAGCCGATAGCCGATTCCGATTCAGAGAGGGAGATGGAACTGTTTCTGATAAAGAAGCTTGAAGATAAAAGGAAGATTCGGTTCCTAAATGTTCGTTAAGATATTGCCATCTATGGATAGAGTCCTGTAACGGCAATTGTATCTGTAAAATAGGGATTTGTTTATATTTCCTCTTGTGGTACAACATTAGGGCTGTATCCCAAGATGTTGTCGTATTTTAAATAGTAGATTAGATAGAAACCGTGTTCTACATGGACTTTGTTGTACTTGGGTATAAATAGGACCCGAGATCTCTTGTAAAATAACAACACACATCAATACAATCTCGGCGCATCGCCAAACCTTTTCTTTTAGATGAGTTCTTGATCCAGCTTCGGGTTACATTGATTCGACCTCTGAATAAGGTAAATTATTGTCATTAGTGGTTTATTCTGTTGGATCTAGTGCTTATATCGTCATGATACTCTAGGTTTAATGTTGTAGACCATGCAAGTTATCATATACGGTATATAATCTAGAACAATGCCTAGATCTATCTCGTCGTCGGCTCGTTTCTCTCAGAAGACAGCAGCCGATAGAGCTAGATCCAGATGTTGGACTGGGTTATATGATGTTTCTACCATCTTGAGGGGTTTGCATCGGTCTATATAGATCTAATATTATCTTTTTGTACTTAATGCTGCATCATCTATGATCTATTAAGTCGCTTTTAGAAGTATTTAGAACTATTCGATTAGATGTCTACTGATTCTTTTCTTTCTACTCGGATCAATGCAAGAATGATGCTTTCTTTTTTCTAATCGAAAAGAAATGATGCTTTTTGGATTTGTGTTGCTTAGACACTTGTTTCTTGCCATGCAGACGAGCTTGGTGTCATCTTTGAAGATGATGTGCTGAAATATTGGGATGAGATGGAGCAATCGGAGAACAAGGTAGAACAAAGTGAGAAGGGATTGCCACTGCTCTATTACAGTGATGAGAACGGAGCAGCCTCCAAGAGCATGAGAGACGATGTTAGATCAGAGGAGAAGGCATCGACGTTCCAGCTCGTGTCGCAGTACTTCTACATGCCAATCACGCAGGCCGCACGAGGCTTTAGGGTTTAGGGTTTAGGGTTTAGGTTAAGGGTTAATGGTAAAAGGGTTTAGGTTTAGGGTTTAGGGTTTATGGTTTAAAATAGTTTTAAATACGACAAATGTTAATTGTATGTTATTAATTCAATTTAAAATATTTTTCAAATAAGCCATATGTTAATTATATATTATTATTTAAATTTTAAATAGTTTGGAATATGACAAATGTTAATTATATGTTATTATTTCAATTTATAATATTTTTTCTTAATTATATGAACATATGTTAATTATATATGAATATATGAACATATATGTTAATTATAATTATATATGAATATAACACAATATAATTGGGCACTGTAATAATTAGTCCCGGTTTTTAAAACCAACCGGGACTAGAGATGAATTTCAGTGGGCGGGAAAACATCTCTAGTCCCGGTTGGTGGCTTCAACTGGGACTACAGATGCCCACCTACCTGGGCCACGTGGCTGCCCCGTCATCTCTAGTCCCGGTTGTGTTAACACTGAAATTTGGTAATTGAGTTCCTAAGTCTGCGAAGGCGAAGCAGTCGGATCGGCTGCAGACAGGGATTGCATCGGCTAAAGGTGTGATCGGCTGCGAGGCCAATCGGCTGAGGATGGATCGAATAGGGGCAATCGATAGCCGATTCTAGAAGATTTCTAATACAGAAGTTTGAGGATAAATATAAGATTTTGTTGCTAATTGCGTGTTAAATGATATTGCCACTTATGGATAGAGTCCTGTAACGGCAATTGTACCTGTAATCTAGGAGTTTGTTTAAGCTGTTAGTCGTAACACGGCATGGGTCTTGTTAGGGATAATGTTGTGTTTTAAATGATAGTTTAGATAGAGTCCGGGGTTTGTACAGATAATTGTATCTTCGGTATAAATAGGAGCCGAGACCTCCTGTAAATAGACACATTCAATCAATCAAACTTTCGGCGCATCGCCAACCTGTTCTTCAGACGAACACTTTGTTTGGCTACGGGCTGCATCGTTTCGATCTCCAGATCCAGGTAAATGTTTGTCGTTAGTGGTATGATTTACTGTTTCTAGTGCTTCCATCGCAATGACACATTAGAATCAGGAATTTATACCGCGTTGTTTATCATATAGCGCATATAAGTTAGATCAATGTTTAGATATATCCTGCCATTGGCTGGTTCTATCAAGAACTCGCAGCCAATAGGGCTAGATCTAAAGGTTGGCTGATTTATATGCGGTATCTACCGTCTCGAGAGATATAAATTCGCTACAACAGATCGGGTTGTTCGTTTTGTACTTAATGCTGTATCATGTTTGAACCATTAAGTCGTTCTTAGAGCTGCTAGTGATCTGTTCGGATGGATTTATGTTGTTTAGAGACAGTGCCGGGGTTTCAGCCGGCCTTATCTGCCCTGATATATTTCTTTTTGTATTAGGGCTGCCTCTTATGTTAAGATCGCAATCCTGTTGGACGCTGCTAGCCGAAATCGGCCAGTCCTTGACAGCCGATGGCCGATTTCCAGTCTACGCATTTTAGGAGTGATATCTTTCTATAAGATTCATCGGAGTAATAGCCGATTTCTTGTTAGCTTTCTAGTATCGGCTAGATTATCGATCCATATATTTATTATTCTTTACCGTACTTAGGTTAAGTGGCTGATGCTGTCTCGGTGTGGTCGATCCATTCCGTCGCTTGGCTTAAATATAGTTTAGAATAGCATATATATGTTCATGGATTCCCTCACCGATCCTGTGGGATCTAACCTAACACTTAACGCATATTCTCTTGTTTTTCTTGTTGATTGACAAATCAAATCAACTGGCATGCCCTGCATAGCGTAGGCAGCTGAGAAGAACCTGCACTGGAGTCAAGCAGATCTCCCAGGTCAGCGCGTGAGAGAGATTTCTCGTCAACAAGTTGGTGGCTTCAACCGGGACAAAAGGTATGATCTTTAGTCCCAGTTGAAGCCACCAACCGGACTATATCATCTCTAGTCCTGGTTGATGGCTTCAACCAGGACAAGAGATGTCGTACCTATATATAGCAAGGGCCTTACTGGGATCCAAACACTTAGCCGTTTTCGCACAACTGCATCGTCTTCTTCGTCGTCGCCGTCGCCGAGCACAAGGACGCCGCCGCAGCACGCCGTCTCCGCCGTCTTCGTCGCCGTTGTCGTCGCCGGAGGACCGCCGCACTGCCGTCTTCACCGCCGTCGCCGCCGCTGCTGCAGGTTAGCCGCCGCCGCCCCCTTTTTTCTCCGTGATGCGCGCTAGGGTTTAGGCCACCGTCGATGCCATCGCCATCGCCGCCATTGTCGTGGCCGCCGCCGCCACCGCCATCGCCGTCGCCGCCACCCCCTCCCCACGCCGCCCGCTCCCCTTGCCGCCCCATCCCTGATCCCCACGCCGTCCGGTCGCACCCTAAACCCTTAAACCTCTTGCCTCCCCCTCCACACCACCGACCACCTGCATCCTCGCCGCCGCCGTCGCCTCCCCTCCATGCCGCCGCCGTCGCCGCCGCCACTGCCGTGCTATGTTTAAATTTGCAAATTATATGAATGTGAATGAATGAGGAGGATTTGAGTATGATTTCAATGTGTATGTGTAAATTTGTGAATATGATTTCGATGTGTAAATTTGCAAATTATATGTAAATGGACTGTTTATTTAAATTTTAATGCATGAATATTGTGAATTTAGAATTTTGAATGTGTATTTAAAATTAAATGCATGAATAGATTTAAATTTGAATGTGTATGTGACTTGTGAAGTTTTTATTTTTGAACGACGAGAACGATAAAATCAACAAACGGATGTGAACGGACGGACGAACGAACGAACGAACGAGTGTTCGTTCGTTCGTGGACAAACGGACGAACGAGTGTTCGTTCGTTCGTGGACGAACGGACGGACGGACGGACGTACGGATAGGGACGAACGGACGGACGAACGAACACTCATTCGTTCGGTCGTTCGTTCGTTCGTTCGGTCGTTCATTCGTGGACAAACAGACGGACGGACGGACGAACGAACACTCGTTCGTTCGTTCGTTCGGTCGTTCGTTCGGTCGGTCGTTCGGTCGGTCGTTCGTTCGTTCATTCGTTCGGTCGGTCGATCGGTCGTTCGTTCGGTCGTTACAACGTACATAGGCATGCAACATTCTCTCTCTCCTCTCCTCTCCACCTTATCTCCCTCACATCATTCTCCTCTCTTTCTCTCCTCTCCTCTAGACGAACGTTAGAACAAACGGACGATAGTTTAGGATTTGGGTTTGGGTTAGGGTTAAGGGTCCGAACGAACGGACATGAACGAATGATAGTTTAGGGTTAAGGTTGGGGTTAAGGATCCGAACGAACGGAGACGTGAAGGATAGATTGAACGAATGGTCGTTCGTTCGGTCGTTCGGTCGTTCGTTCGTTCGGTCGTTCGGTGTGGATGTAATCCAGGAAGTGACTTCTGAAAAAATATCACCACTGTGGATGTGCACAATTGGATCTAGTGTCTGTCGGATTTCATCATTTTTTTTCATCTTCTTCTTTTTTGTCTATGTTTTTTTCATATACATACATGATATTCCTGAATTATTGATACATGTATTAACCGAATAATTTTTTTTAGAATTCTTTGATTAAGTCCTCAACCCACAACAATCAAATGGCGGATCATGACGAGGAACAATTTCTCCTTGATGAGATCGCACGAGAAACAGAGTTTTACAATGAGGAGGAACACGAAGATACAGATCAGTACCTCAACAAGGAGGGGAACGAGGGGGGAGACGAGCAGAGGAACGAGGAGGGGAATGAGGGCTCCGCCTCCGCCTCCGACTCCGCTGGACAGAAGAGGCCACGCGGCCTCAGCAAGAAAATAGAGGGTCGACATGTCATAATGGAGGTGGCACCTGACGGTCGACCAATTGCCCCAGAGGACGCCGCAAGGAAGTTTGTGGTGCATAGCGGATGGGTGGTGAGGGATCACGTGCCCGTAAGCATTGCCAACTGGAGGTGGTCTACCAAAGGAGGAGAGAAGCAGAGCTATCTCCCGGACTTTGAGAAAGAGATGCTGTGGACAACAATGCTGCAGACGTTCACTATCCCAGACTCAGATCAGGCAAGGGTCAAGGAATGGACATTGAAGAAAATGGCATAGCTCTTCAGGAACTACAAGAAACAGTTACACAAGAAATATATCCTGAAGGGCTAGACACCAGACTTTGACAAGTTCCCAAAGCTCAGAGATCATTGGGATGCTTTTGTTGAGCACAAGACTAGTGAAGAAGCGCAATCTATCAAAGAAAAGAACAAAGCCAATGCAGCCAAAAAAAATACCATCATAGGCTCAGGCGGCTATAAAAAAGCAATGGAGAAATGGGAAAAAATGGAAGCCGACCTAGAAGCACGGGATATCGTTCCAGGCACAGCAAACTGGCCGGAACGATCAAAGAACTGGTTCTATGCTCACGGCGGCTCACTTAATCCCGTCGATGGCACAATGATCTTTGGTGATGAAATTCAAGAAGCCAGACGGAGGTTAGAGAGGCAGTGCAGGCCAGTTCCTCAGGCGCGTTCAGGCCCGATAGAGAGAAAGACGAGCTAATGCTCGTCCTCCAAAACCCAGAGCACCCGGGGCGTACACGAGGAAAAGGCGTCGTCCCCTAGAAATACGGGTTCCAAGCTGACATCAACACATACAGGAGTCGAATGAGGTCAAAGTGAGATAATGATGCTAGATTCACTGAGATGGAAATGAAGCTCTCGCAGATCGATCAGATTGTCGACGAAAGGATGGCCCTAAGGTTGGCTGAGGAGCGGAGCCAGTGGGTTAGCCAATAGCCGGATCCAGCAACAACCGCACAACTCAAACAGCAGCGCAGCAGTTGCGCGTCTACTGGAAATGAAGGCGAGCTGGCCCCACAAGTTTTTCAACCGGGTCCACCATGCCCCGTGGATGACATCACACAACGGACCCCGTGTGAGCTACACATCCTGCTGAAAAACATAACAATAAAGGTATGTTCGTACTTTTATGTTGTACGTATATTTTCTTGAATAACTTGTCAATCAACGTTCATTACTAACTAATAAGCAATCTTATCGAATAGGTCACGTCAGGCATGGCTATTCCAGTAGCCCAAGACGGCACCTACCACTCCCGGCCGGTTCCACCTTCGTACTCGAAGGTTGAAATGGAATAGGTGGAAGGCGGCTATGAAGATCTGGAGCTGGATATCCCCGGAGGAGACGGGGAGACGACGCTAGGAGAAACGGCTCATGGAATATTTCTCTGGAGGAAGATCTTCATAAAATTCCCCGGACAAACAGCGTCTCCTATCATTCCACCGCCCTCGCCTCCATGTGGGTCGTTTCCTCCGCCTCCTTCGCCACCTCCGCCGCCTCCGCCTCCTGCGTCACCTCCACGAGCATCGAATCCTAAACGGTCGTCTCCAAATCCACCACCTTCCAACCCTCCTTCGTCGCCACAACGAGCACCGACTCCTAAACGGTCATCATCCAAGAGCACGCTGTCAATATCAAGCGGTCGTCCAAGAAAGACTCAGAGAATTGAGAAGACGCCGCCACCCGCACCAAAGCGGTCGGCTGCTGGCAAGGCGAAGAAAGCAGGCAAAGATGTACCCCAGCTTGGCATGCAGCCACAGAAGCCTCTGGAGTTTAGCACGATTGCAAATATTAGACCTGATTTAAGACAATTCATGCAAGAAGCTGGAATTAATAGGGATAAATTACACGGGCGTGCACCCCAGGAGAAGGCTCCGCTTAAATACAAGTTCAACCTTGGAAAGCCTCTCGTCAAGCAGGATCTCGTGAAAAGGCTTCCAACTCAGATGTACCACTTCCATCAGTGGTACATGCAATGATCCAGCAAGGGTGAAGACATGATAGCATGCAAATATTCAATTGACTACTTTGATGGAGATGACTACCTCTATCTCCGATTCGAAGATATATTCGACCTATACCAACTTGATGCCCTCGACGTCTCACTTCTAACCGCGCGGGTTTTGTAAGTATCGCCCTGTTATTTCGTTTCTTACCTCCTTGAATTAGCTGACTAAAATTCTTTTTAACCGTTGTAGAATGGCGATCCAATACTGCAACAAGCACGAATGCACCAAGCATGGATTCATGGATCCACGCAAAATCAATGGCCCATTGTTTGATCAGTTTCCTAATGACACCGTGGACAACATATACAACACGCTTGTGAAGCAACACTTCCGGTCCTTCATCCTTCTGTCCTACAATAATGCGTAAGTTTTTTCTTTCTTTCCGAACTAATTTCAATCCCGTGCATACATAAAGTTTCATATGTGTCATCTAAACCAATTTGCAGATTCCACTGGATTCTGTTAGTACTTGACATAGGTCAGTCGAAGATCCATGTCTTTGACTCAATGGATAAACCAGAGTCCACGTACTCTGACATATTTGAACTGTTTAACAGGTAATGCCATCTTACTTTCTATTGCATATATGTGGTTCTCGAATAATTACGTGCTAACTTTCAACTGCACGTAGGGCATGCGAACGATTTCGGGTCAATGTTCGCGGAAATTGGAAAGATAAGCTCTCTGTGCGGATGAAGTTTCCAGTGAGTAACATGCCTGCTCCTAATTTGAGTTGAATCATTATTATGTTGTAAAATATGAAATGCATATTAAATCGTCGTCGTTTCTCTTTTAGTGTGCAAAACAGTGCAGGGCACCAACCTATGTGGATATTACGTCGCGACTACATTCACCTCTTTGTGACCGAAGTCAAAACTGTCGATGACCTAGATGTACGTATAACAGCAATTCATACATTACGTCTCGATTTCTTATTCACTTCATATATTTATTTCTCGTTTATTCTAATTAATGACAACTTATGCGAGTAAGAGACGACCTACCCCACGAGACTTTCATACAAGCCGCTCAGGAAGATTTGATGGGATTTATTAACGAGCAGGTCATTGATCCCGCGGGGGAGTTATTCATTAGTTTTAGTAGCTAAACCACTCCATCCACAGCAAAGTAGATTAGAGACAATTTTTTATAAGCTAGCTAGGAAACATGTATGAATATTGTACATATTTTGGTAATATATGTATATTTCCTTTCTTAAGTTCATTTAAATGTGTGTAAATTATATATTTATACATATACATGCATGTTGCATATATATGTATATGTGTAATATAATATATGTGTGTAATATATATATATATAGCAGTACTGCTGGAGAAAGACCAAATTTAAAAAAATAAAAAAATCTTTAGTCCCAGTTGGAGCCACCAACCGGGACTAAAGATGGCAGATCCGGCCATGTGGCTCCACCATCTTTAGTCCCAGTTGGTGGCTTCAACCGGGACTAAAGATGCATCTCTAGTCCCGGTTATTTAACTGGGACTAGAGGTCGCCCATCTCTCGTCCTGGATTCGTAGTCCCGGTTTGACAACCGGGACTACTGAGGGTTACGAATCGGGACTAGTGTGGCTTTCTCCAGTAGTGAAAGTTGAAGCCGACGCCATCAAAATAATGGGAGATTCACTGTTGGTCATCAACCAGTTATCAGGAGAATATGAGAGCAAGAACGACGCACTGATGGTTTACTATCAAAAGTGCCGAGAATTAATGAACGGTTTTTAGCTAGTGACATTGAAGCACATCCCCAGGGAACAAAACGTAGAAGCCAATGATCTAGCTCAGGGGGCATCAGGCTACATGCCGATTACAAAGGATATTGAAATGGAGATCGCCACAATATCAGCCGACGACTGGAGATTTGACATCTACAACTACCTACAAAATCCCTCCCAGTCGGTCTCAAGGAAATTGCGCTACAAGGCTTTGAGATATGTTTTGCTTGATGAAGAATTGTACTATCGGACGATCGACGGTGTGCTACTCAAATGTCTCAGTGCTGATCAAGCCAAGGTTGCTATCGGGGAAGTGCATGAAGGGATTTGTGGCACACATCAATCGGCTCACAAGATGAAGTGGTTACTTCGGAGAGCAGGGTACTTTTGGCCGACTATGCTACAAGATTGTTTCAAGTATTACAAGGGATGCCAAGACTGTCAATATTTTGGAGCCATCCAAAGGCGCCAACATCGGCTATGAACCCAATTATCAAGCCTTGGCTGTTCAGAGGTTGAGGAATCGACATGATCGACCAGATCAATCCACCCTCAATCAAAGGACATAAATTCATATTGGTGGCAACCGATTAGTTTACCAAGTGGGTAGAAGCAATTCTCTTAAAGAAGGTTAACTCTGGGGACACAATCGAGTTTGTTAAGGAACACATCATATACAGATTCGGCGTCCTTCAAACTATAACTACGGATCAGGGATCTATCTTTGTCTCTGACGAGTTTGTTCAGTTTGCCGATGGCATGGGGAGCAAGTTGTTAAATTCTTCGCCATACTATGCCTAGGCCAACGGGCAAGAAGAAGCTTCTAATAAAAGCTTGATCAAGCTGATAAAGAGAAAGATCACTGAGTACCCGAAGCAATGGCACAGCCGATTAGCTGAATCACTGTGGGCTTATCGGATGGCTTGCCACGGATCAATCTAGGTGCCTCCATATAACTTGGTCTACGGACATGAAGCAGTCCTGCCATGGGAAAATATCATCGGCTCAAGACGAATTCAACTACAGGACCAGCTAACAGCCGATGATTATTATAATCTGATGTTAGATGAATCAGAAGACATAGTCCTATCAAGGATGCGCGCTTTGGAAAAAGTGACCAAAGACAAGGAGCGAGTAGGCCGTCATTATAACAAGAAAGTTGTACCTAAGTCTTTTGAAGAGGGCGAGCTTGTTTGGAAATTAATATTATCGATTGGATCAAGGGATAACAAATTTGGCAAGTGGTCACCTAAGTGGGAAGGGTCTTTCAAGATCCACAAATGCGTCTCTAAGGGAGCCTACATGTTAGAAGGATTGGATGGAGAAGTATTTGGAAGGGCTCTCAATAGCAAGTATCTGAAAAAGTATTATCCCAGCGTCTGGATCAACTCGTGAATCGGCTAAGGTTGCCGATCCATGTTAGCCGATGTGTTCTGCCAATACATACATCGCCTTTAGAACGTTTTTACTCTAAGTTTTTCCCTTCTATTTTTTCTATATGGGCTCAACCTAGCCGACAGCTACAAGCCATTTGGTTTACTAATTTTATCAATGCTAAGAATGTCATTGACAAAATTAGGAGAGCATATTATATAACACAAGTTCGGAAATCACGGACGAGAAACTTCAAATTTTTGAGGATTTTTCAAAATTTTCAAGGCATTCGGAACTTGGACATAATTGAATCGGCAAAAGGGAATCGGCAAAGGGAATGTGATTAAGAGCTAGCAAGCCGATTGCAAAAGTGGTTTACACAAAGTTAATATAATACAGGTTTCGAGAGATAAGTCCTATTACATTTCAATGAACTCGTCTATAGCCGAAATCGCCGTGTTCTTGATAGCATTTACTCTGTCGACTGCAGCCAAGTCTTCCTCTTCGGATCCAGGGACCACCTTAGCCGTCTTGTGCAGCTCTTTTAGGTGCTTGATCATGGCCGTCAATCTGCTCCTTTGATCTTCAGTGGCCTTGGGCAGATCGGCTAGCAGTTGCTTTTCTGTGGCAATCTTCGCCCTCATTTGCTCTAGCTGCAGCAGCAGGCCGGCTTCGTCGAGCTCAAGTTCAGCAATCTGGGCCTGTGAAGTCGATGGATCGGCAGTCAGTTCATTCAGCTTGACTTTTTTGGCTTCCACGTCCTTGACCGTCTCCTCAATCCTAGCTGCCACATCGGCCTGGGCTACCCTTTCTATCATCCTTTCCATCGCACGCCCCAGCTTAGGCCGATGTTGGTCGACGTAAACAGCCTCTGAGATCTTGTTGGCCAGGTCTTTAGGGAGTTGGCTCTCGATCTCAAAGAACCGCGACCTGGCTGATCCACACTCCATGACCAGTCGATCTACATCGATGTCCAGCCGATTACGGATGTCTTAAAGTTTGTTCTTGAGCTCATCGGCTATAGTTTTGTCTGGACTAGTTGCTTCGGCCTCTTCATCGCTGAGGAACTCCTTGATGTCAAATGACAACAAATCGACTAGAGCCTGCAGGGAAAGATGGAGAGGTCAGAGGAGGAATAAAAGCAACTGATTATTTAAGGACGAAAAAAGGAACAAGTCTTACTCGGCCATAGGAGCCGGGGTGACTACTTCTTCGGCACTGGGCTAGGCAGAGGAGGAATAAAAGCAGCCGATTATTCAAGGACTAAAAAAAAGGAACAAGGCTTACTCTGGCCGTAGGAGCTAGGGTGACTACTTCTTCGGCAGCTGGGCTAGGTGGAGCAGCGGCCTCCTCGTCATGATTGCTGGTCGAAGCGGCCACCTCCTCAGTATGCTGGCTGGTTGGCCCAGCAACATCTTCAGCGTCGTGGCTACCCATAGCTGACTGAGTGCGCTTGCTCGAGACATGGGGGGCAGCCGATGGAGATCGAGGAGGCTGCACAGAAGACAAGTGTCAGTTGCGATCGGGTAAGAAAAATGAACAAAGGAAAGACAGGGTCAGAGGTCTACTGGTAAAGTAGGACGGGGAGTGCGACCGGCTAGCCTTTTGAACTACAGGGGAAAATTTGGTTAAGAATTAAGGTGATCAAGGTTTGTGAGCCAAATTTGACAAGAAAAGAACTTACCGGCCATTTCTTGGCGGAGGGCTTGGAGGAGACGAGTTGTCGGCCAGCGGGCTTATTGAATTGTGGCTCGAATCACTTGATTCGGCCGCCTCCTTGACGGCTTGAGACATTTCCTCATCCATGACCTCTTCGTTGAGGAGCTCATCGACGCTTGGGTCGATGGATGGGAGGCTATCAGCCAGTGCAGTCAGCTTCTTCTTCTTCTTCTGCTTCTTGGCGGGAGCAGCCGACGGCTTCGTAGCAGGGCAGCCCTTTTCTTCCGTGCCAGCGGCTCACGCGTTTGCCCATATAATAGGGTCTTCAGCTTAGGTGCTTCCCAGTCGATCGCCGATGGAGCTAGTCCACAGCCGCCAGGTAGAACACCTAGATGGTATTCAATAGCAACCCCAGAGTTGCTCACCTTCGGCGGATCTGTTTTTGTCATCTGTGAAGAGGAAAAAGACTCAAGTGTCAGTGAGCCAAAACAGCCGATCACTCGAAGAAGGAAAAAAGTTCAAAGTTCAAGAACTTACCGAGGGGATCTCGTCCGGTAGCAAGGAGGTGATGTAGTAGGAAGATCGTTGAGGGAACAGATGTTTCTTGATTTCCACCCACCATCTGTCATATGCTGCTCTTTTCTTGTAGGACAGCCCCAAGGTGCCAATACTGCCGAGAGGTGGGCCTTCTATCTCCATTAGCTTGTTCATGATTAGCTTCTCGGCCACCACCCCTCGGGTTTCAATCTTATCGGCATAATAACAGCTGATGGGCAGTTGCCTAAGTCCAAACTGCCTAGCAGCCGAGATTGGATAGTAAAACTCATATGTCTTCACCACATTTCGGCCTTGGTGAATTCCGGTTGGCAGGATACACGGTGTGAGTGCTGCGATAAAGATCTCCCGGCACTTATGGTAATCGGCCGAATTGACTTCTTCAAAGTTCAACTAAATCGGCATCTTGAAGAGTGCTCTGTCCCTATAGAAGTACCAGCACCGGTTGTCCTTGGCAAATCCATCATATAAGGACATAAACCATTTTGCCAGCAGGTCACTCGGTTGTTTGGATCCAATATGTGTGGACGCTGCTTCGCCATAGCACATACATCTTCTGGTCGTCATTTCATCCCCTTGCTCATCTTCGATCGGCTCCAGCAGGGGGAAGCGTGCCTTAGTCAATTGTGGCCGATCGGCTATCTTCTGTGTCATCAGCACTAGCCACAGTTGGAGAAACCACCAGGGACCCCCAGTGTTGATGTTGGCGTTGGAAGCAATTTTTGAGACAGCCTGGTTCAGGGTTTGATACAAGTAGCCGAGCAAAAACTTGCCTAATGGGATCTTCTTCTTGTCCACTAAGGCTTCGGCTATCACTTGCCAATTTGCCATCGGCCCACAACTAGATCTGAAAAAGAAGAATTTTTCATCATCAAGAACGCAGCATGCTCTTTGGCACTGATCAGCCCTTCCTTCATATTCGTGGCCACGAAACCATTCCAACCCCCTATGGCCTTAGTTTTGAATGAAAATTGGCCTTTTCCTGCCAATTTGTTGGGGTTAGCCGATGACAGGACATCTAATCCGGTTATCATAACTACATTGGCTAGGGTAATTGTCGAAACTCGGTTTCGACAATAGAAATTTGGGGGTGCAGTCAAGATCGCCAAGCTCGATGGGTTAGATGAAAAGCAAGGTTTAGACAGGTTCAGGCCCTCTCGTGAGGTAATACCCTACTCCTATTTCGGGGATTCGATCCACTGAGTGTTTATTGATCTCAAGATCTATTGCTCTTGCTCCTAAAGCTAATAGCTCATGAATCAGATCTAAAGCCGATATCCCTTAAGGGACGCCCCTTACCCCCCTTATATAGTCTTTGGAGGCGGGCTTACATGTCGGAAACCCTATCTTACTCTAAGTCGGTTTCCTCAATCTTACCAAACCGTGACTATGAGCCGTTGCCTTATCTGATCGGCAACGTAACACCCAAGTCATAGTTGGTTTACATAATTGGCAGGCGCAACCTATCCCTATTTTCAGTCGGATAAGCTTGCCATGTGGATATCCGATTGTCATAATCTCCACAGTAGCCCCCGAGTCCTTCGCAGTCGACGAGATAACTTTGCCTTGAACCAATATAGCTCACAGCCAAACAACTCTTTGGCCGAGTGCTTTTGGCGCTGAGTAGTTCCGTCATCTCTGCCTGAACCCCCCGAGCGGCTCCAAAGACTGTGAAGGGCTGGAAAATATCCCTAAAAAATTCTTCAAAAATAAATATCTAGGTGCATCTCCTGATGTACCTAATTAGGTGTAGCCCCGACCATGTGGTTAGTCAAAAACAGACTAAGCATATAGTCAAGAACTATAAAAAATATTTTTGTATAGATGCTTAGTCTTAAGCTAAAGCAATCATAAAAAATCTTATCACTCGGCAAGCTCATGGTTATCCGAGTGAATTTGCCCGAGTCACCTCAGAACAAATAACTCAATCAACCCTCGTGGGTGAAAAGCACTCGGTAAGCTCACGCTTATCCGAGTGGATCTGCCCGAGTCATCTCGAAACAAATATTTTAATCATTCCTCATGGGTAAACAAGTTTTTCAGTCATCTGAAAAAATATGACCAAAATATTAAATATTTCTTGCCATAATATTGGTCTCAATCTGTAAAAGATCTTCACCAAGGTGGAAAAACAGCATTGATATAATCATTTAATCAAGATGCTTAAAAACCAAACAGTCCCTGTCATCAAGGCAGCCATGAAAAGCTTAATTGTTTGTCACCTTTCAAATTGCATCGTGCCATCCTCTCATGAAGTTGCGTAAACCATGGTATGAAAGGGTTTTAAAGGTACTGGGCAATTAGACATGTGCATATTGCCAAGACAAATCTTCTTAAGTCCATCCACTTAAGTCCCTAAGGACACGCGTCAGGCCACGCCTTAGCTGGGTCGCAAGTTTCTCATGGGCTCGGCCCAACTGCGAGATAACTTAACGAAACCCTCAAATCTCCTACAAAGCCTCGAGGTCATCCCCGCCACTTCGTCTTTCCAAAAAATTTCCCCACTTGCAACACTGTTCACCAGCTTGCAGCGGAAAACACTAGGCTCATGCGCGCACCCAATCCACCGATCTAGGAGCTTGCTCTTCGTCACCAGCTAGCCTCCGCATCCATCTCCAAAGATCCCCATCCCAAATCCCCATCTTTCGAGCCAGATCCATTTCCCCCAAAACCACATCCATGGCAGGAGAGAAAAAGATCCCCTTCTAGCAATGGGCAACCTCGGATGTCAAGGAGTCGACTCTCAAGGAGATGGCGAAGCACGGAGTTCTCCCTCCCAAAGAGATCGTCGGCTGGCGCCCGGCGGCCGGTGAGGAGTTCTCTACTCCGAACACCGGTGAGCTCATCGTCTTTACCTCTTTCTTCTATTGTGGTTTCGGCCTCCCCACCTCTGAGTTCTTTAGGGGTCTTCTTGATTACTATGGCCTTCAACTCTATCATTTGAACCCCAATTCCATGCTCCACATAGCTCTTTTCATTCATGTCTGTGAAGCCTTCCTTGGCATCCTTCCCCACTTCCAACTCTTCCGGCGCATGTTCTATCTTAAGCCGCATCCGAACAAGGATGAGCCCTGCGTCGTTGGTGGGGCCGGCTTCCAGCTCCACGGATCCCTCCGCCGAGACTATTTCTCTCTTCCCTTGAAATCCTCTAACAAGGGCTGGCAACATTGCAAACCTCGAACCCAGTCTGCCCGACTTTGTTGGCCTTCCTCCTGTGCCTAGATCCAACTGGAGCACCGTGCCTGTGGCCCAAGACTGGGACGAAGCCAACAAGCTTCTGGCGAAGATTCTGGAGATGAAGGAGAAGGGCCTTCGGGGTGAGCAGATCACTCAGCATTTCATCAGGAACCGACTGGCGCCGATCAAGGAGAGATCCAAGCCTGCCTTCGAGTATGAGGGCGAGAGGGACCCCAATCGGGAAGACCGCTACTCCCTCAACTTCGAAACCTTGAAGACCTGCATGTATAAGATATTTTTGACTGGGATCGCAGTCGAGCGCAGCCTCATGCTGCCGGTCCTCCCATACAGCCTATATCGCCCTCCTCCTCCGGTAGGTTGACTCAGCTTCTTTATTATCTTTCAATCTCGATGTCGCACTTCTTGGTGTTCAAAGAATCTCTCTTGTAGGAAAACGCCTCCATTATCTTGAAGCCGTATAAAATACATCATGAGGATGCGCCAGCCAGGCCTACCAAAAAACCAGCCGACGGTGTGAAGATCCAAAGCGATCCAAGGGGGAATAGGGCTGCCCCGAGTGAGGACATCAGCAAGCGGGCGAGTAAGAGGAGGCTGGTGATTGACGACTCGGACGACGATGTCCCAGCCCCTCAAGCTGAAGCGACCCCTCCAAGGCCGTCACCGAAAACGGCGCCCAAAATCCGCCGCTCGACTAGGTACGTCTCATGACTGAAATTGCGCTCTTATTGAAAATCTCTCTGCCTTCATCCCAATTGCTCCTGTCTTTCTTTTTGCAGGAGGCCTCAAAATATAGACCCCACTGGGCAGGGTGAGGGGCCAACACCAACTGCAGCAGCTGAGACATCAAAGCTTGCAGAGCCGAAACCCCGGAGCCATCTCCCGAGAGAGAGCGCTCCGAGTGAGCGGCCCACTCCTCCCAGTGAGGATGTCCCAAGAGAAAAGCCCCCGACTGCCAGCCGGGAAGCTCCGACTGAAAACCAGTTGGCCGCGGAAGAGATCTCGGTTGCTACTCAAAAGCTCCGACTAAGGATCAGTCAGGCAAGAGCCAAGGAGAGAAAAGCAGGCGGGAAGTGCCGCTTAAGGATTCGGCCACCGAAGCTGGTAAGCCTTGAATCAATCTTTCGCTTTTTAATCTCCTATCTACTTTTCCTGTGTCTTCATCTGCTCTTTTTGAATCGATTAGCCAAAGTGGAGGAGATCCCCAGGTTGCAGTCCTCTGAGACCTGGGTCCCTCCAATCAAGATTGAGTGGCGCGACTCTGAAGGCCAGAGACAAGGCATCATCTTGAACAAGCAAAAGGAGAACGAAGAACGAGATATGCTTGTAGGCAACCTGAATGAAGCGACTCGGCTACTAAACAAAAGTTCTGCTCCTTTTCTGTTGTAACTTTGTAATTGCCTTTTAGTCAACCAACCTTCAAAAATTGTGTGTAGAGGGTGTATTGCCGGTCGATGGCCAAATCTAATGCACTTGATAAGTTGGTCCTGCACTTGAACTCCCTGGAAAACATCTAGCAGGAGTTAAAGACCACTAGAGAAGAAGCTGCATCAAGGGAAGCGGCTCTGAGGACAGGGATTGCCGCACTCCGGGAGGAGAACCTCGACCTTCGGGGTTCAGTCGGGAGTAAGCTCAATCTCCTTAGTCTTTTGCGCCTTTAATTGTAGTCTGTTTTGATCTTGGCGTTGACAACTCTTCTTGCTGTAGAGAACTCGTCGGAAGTCCACACGCTCCAAACCCAGCTGGACGAGGCCAATGCCAGCAAGGCCAAGCTGGAGGCCGAGTTTGAAGGTAAGCTCTTTCAAAACAGCACTCTTTATTTTGCTTCGTCTTTGAATGTTTGTGAGATCGTATGTCTTTTGACAGCTTACAAGGTCAAGACCCGGGCCCAATATGACGTTTTCATTGAGAGGGTCAAAAAAGCCGAAAGCGTCAGGGACGATGTTGCTAACGCGGCGACACTGATCCTGTTGTCGCTGTTCCATCACGGACTCGGGACCAGCTCGTTGGACCCAGTCGAGATCTTCGACAAGCTCCGGAGGGCCCCTGATCAGTACCTGGCCAATATTTCTGAAGCAGCTACCATGGGAGCAGGCCTCGCCCTTGCACATACCAAGTCGCTCTACCCCCAGGTAGATGTCGATTCAATCGGGGAAGGCTTTTCGCCGACAGTACTTTGGACGAGCAGGCCCTGAAATTGATTAGTGAGGCGCAGGAGTCGGCCAAGAAAGTAGTCGTCGATGTAGTGAACAATTTTCAATCTTGATTGCTCTGTGAATATTGTATGTTTGTGACTTTCTGATGCGACTTGTAAATATTTAGCTTATTTATGCTAATGCCCTAATTCGAGTTTTTATGTAAATTTTCTTAAGTAATTTTTGTCCGATTGTCACCAAGCCTAAGCTTGATTAGGTCATCGAAAAATTCTCAGTCCTTATGCATTGAACTCGAATCAAGGAATATTAAACAATGATAAACCAAATATGCGCAGGTTGCCGAGGAAAACCATGCTTTATTGACATATATACTAGCCCCCGACTGCTAACTCAAGAAGTCATCTTGCTTGAGGTTGGAACTCAAGAATAACATGGAACTTAAGGTAATTTAAGCACAGTATCGTCGAAGATGTTCGATGTTCTAGGAGTTTTCCACCATGGATCCGTCTTCACGCTTTAGTCGGTATGCAACTGGCCGAGTCACCTCAGCAATTATATACGGTCCTTCCCATAATGGGGATAATTTGTGTCGGTCCTTTGTGGTTTGAATCTTGCGTAGAACCAGATCGCCGACAATAAAAGCTCGTGCCCGAACATTGCAACTGTGGTATCGTCGAAGACCTTGAAGATATCTTGCTGACTGGATCAGAGCTGCCTCTCGGGCTTCTTCCAGTCGGGTTAGATCATCCACTCAGTCCTGATCGTAGCGCTCATCGTTGAAGCTGCGGACTCGTAGGGATTCATACTCCATTTCGTTCGGCAGCATGGCTTCTACCCCGTAAACCAGAAAGAAAGAAGTTTGGCCTGTTGCCTGACTGGGCATAGTCCGTAGAGACCATAGAACCGAGGGAAGCTCTTGAACCCATTTGCCGGCGTAAGGGTTTAGCCGGTCAAACACTCGGGCCTTGATGCCTTGAACAACCATGCCATTGGCGCGCTCAACCTGTTCATTGCTTTTGGGGTGCGCGACTGATGCATAGCAGATTTTGATGCCGAAATCTTCACAGAATTCCTTAAAAATGCCTCCAGTGAATTGAGTCCCATTGTCGGTTATTATTCTGTTTGGGATGCCGAACCGGTGCACAATGTTGAGGATGAAGTCTCGTGCCTTGTCAGCGGTGATTGTAGCAACCGGCTTAGCCTCGATCCACTTGAAAAACTTGTCGATTGTGACGAATAAATGTGTAATCCTCCCGGGGCCTTTTTGAAAGGACCGACCATGTCTAAGCCCCATACCGCAAATGGCCAGGATAATGGAATCGTTTGTAGTTCTTGGGCTGGGGCATGACTCTGTCGGGCGAAGAACTGGCAACCTTCACAGGTTCGGACCACTTTGTCAGCGTCGGAGACCGTCGTAAGCCAGAAGAAACCTTGTCTGTAGGCTTTGCCCACCAAGGTGCGTGCTGCCGCGTTGCTTCCGCATATGCCCAAGTGGATATCCTGGAGTAATTGCCATCTTTCCTCGGACGTGATACATCTCATCAGGACTCCAGAAGGGCTCCTCTTGTATAAATCAGGTTCTACCATGTGTTAACACTGAAATTTGGTAATTGAGTTCTTAAGTTCGTAAAGGCAGAGCGAAATCGGATCGGCTGAAGAAAGGAATCGTATCAGTTAAAAAGGGATCGGCTGCAGGGTTAGTCGGCTGAGGATGGGTTGAATGGGAGCAGACGACAGCCGATTCTAAAGCCCGGAAGAGATGAAGCCGTGTCCAGTATGGAAACTTGGGGATAAATGAGAGATTCGGCTGTTAGTTATGCGTTAAAAGATATTGTCACTCATGGATAGAGTCCTATAACGGCAATTGTATCTGTAATCTAGAGATTTGTTAGATTGTTAGTTGTAACACGGTATAGGTTCCGCTAGGGATAATATGGTGTTTTAAACAGTGGTCTAGATAGAGTCTAGGGCTGTTACAAGTATTTGTATTTCGGGTATAAATAGGACCGGAGGCCCTCTGTAAAAGAACGATTCAATCAATCTAATCTTCGGCGCATCACCACCCTTTTCTTTTAGACGAACACTTTGTTTGGCTTTGGGCTGCATCGTCTCGATCCCCAAACTCAGGTAAATGTTTATCATTAGTGGTAAGATTATCTATTTCTAATGCTTCCATCGCAATGATACATTAGAATTAGTGATTTTACTGCGTTATATATCATATAACGCATATGAATTAGGTCAATGTTTAGATCTATCTTGTAGTTGGCTCATATCGTCAAGAATGTGTGGTCAACAGGGCTAGGTCTAAGGGTTGGTTGGTTCATATGTGGTATCCACCATCTCAAGGAGTGTATGTCGGTAGTAACAGATTGGATGTTTCTTTTGATACTTAATGTTGCATCATGTTTGAACTATTGAGTCATCTTTAGAACTATCTGTGATCTGCTCTTCTGGGATTTACATTATCTAGAGATAGCGTCGGGGTTTCAGCCGGCCTTATTTGCCCTAATATGTTTCTTTTGACATGATTGTTACTAGATTTGTATCAGGACTGCCTCTTATGTCAAGATCGTGTTCCTGGCGGATGTTGCTTATACGTTTGATCCAGGAATATTATCTTCACATAAGATTCATCGGAGTACCAGCCGATTCGCTGTTAGCTTTCCAGTATCGGCTAGGTTATTGATCTGTATATTTATTATTCTTCGCTATGTTTGGATCGGGCGACTGATGCTGTCTCGGCGTATCCGACCCATTCCAGTCACTTGGCCCAAATATGGTCTAGAATAGCATATATACATCCATGGATTTCCTTAGCCGATCCCGTGGGGATCTAACCTAACGCTTAACATACACTATCTTGTTTTTCTTGTTGATTAGCAGATCAAATCAACTGGCACGCCCTACACGCTGTAGGCAGCCGAGAAGGACCTGCACTGGAGTCAAGCAGATCTCCCAGGCCAGCGCATGAGAGAGATTTCTCGTCAACACGCTTCTTGGCACGCCTGGTGGGACTGTCTTTGTCGGCCCGACTCGGACGAATAGACTCTGTCGGCAAGATGGTCGATTCCAAGATCCCTGGCATCACGCAGGACATTGTCGTACCTGTAAAGATGGAACAACTATCGGCTGAACAGCAAGCCGAATACAAGAAGATTGTGGAGAAACTCCAGAATAATTACCTTCAATCCTTCACCCAAACAAGGTTTGGAACTGTGCACCAAAAGTACAAGTTCAGCCTGAATGATGCCAAGGCATCCTCATCAAGCGATGCAAAAGGCAAGAAGAAGGTGGAAGAGCCGACCCAAGTGCAAGATGATTCAGCCGTATACTCTTTACAAGATCGGATCGACTCGGCTGTTCATCACGCGCTGGTCAACCAAAGCAGCATCCTAGTCAATACCCTCAATAATATGATCTCTCACGTGGTTGATGCCAAGGTAGCCGAGCAGCTGCAACGGGGCCCCACGTATTTCGCAGATGGCCAATTTCCTGGTTACAGGACACTAGTCACCCAGGACCGGCCGCTTCCACTTATAGCGCAACCAAACCCGCCAGGAGGAATCGGCCACCTGAGTCCAGGCGAGACGGCTATAAGACCAGCGGTCACTATTCTAAATCGACAACAACCGTTGTCTCAAGGTCAACTCGACAACGTATTCAATAATAATCGGCAGCCGAGCCGATTGATCTGGCAGCGGCAGAATGCCGGGGCCGACGCTTGTTCCTGCACCCACCAACGCCACAACAGAGCCTCGGCGCCACCCGCCGATCATCGCTACCGCACCAAGGGGGCCGTCGGGATCACCACTACGACCTCGACACCGCCACGCTGTATCGGCAAGCACCCATGCCGTATGACCCATACGAGCCGATACAAGAAGATAACCGAGCCCGGGCCGAGCTAATTGCAGACGTCATGCGGGATCAGTTCGGCCTCAAACCAAAAGATTCAGGGAATATGTATCGGTACCCTATCCGAACATTTCGAAAGGGTCCCGCTGCCCAACCGATGCAAGATCCCGACTTCTCGAAATTCTCGGACAAGACAACGTTTCTACCTATGAACACGTCAGCCGATTCTTGGCATAATGCGGTGAAGCATCGGCTACGGACCCCTTGAGAGTTCGATTATTCCCCCTTTCTCTTTCAGGATTAGCCTTCACTTGGTTCTCCTCGCTGCCTTACAACTCAATCTAGAGTTGGGCCGATCTTGAGAAACAGTTCCACAGCTATTTTTATTCCGGCAACCATGAAATGAAGTTGTCGAACCTCACCAGCGTCAGGAAGAAACACAATGAATCGGTCCAAGACTACATTCAACGCTTCAGAGAGATGAGAAACAGATGTTATAGCCTGGTGCTATCAGACGCTCAGTTGGCCGATTTAGCCTTCCATGGTTTGATCGTGCCGATCAGGGAACGATTCTCTGCGCAGGACTTCGATAGTCTAGCCCACCTGGCGCAGAAGGTGACGGCCCACGAACAGCGTTTCCAAGAAACCAGGAAGGCCGTCAAGAGCATAACCCAGGTCATTGTCGATTCAGATTACAGGTCCGACGATGACAAAACAGAAGTGGCGGCAGCCGAATGGGCCAAGAACAAGAAGGCCATCGTCTGCCAATGGCTGCTGAAGACGACTAAGGAAGAAAAATACGATTTTGATATCACTAAAGCCGAAAAGATCTTTGATTTACTGCTCAAGGAAAAACAGATTCAATTACCCGAAAATCATGTGATCTCGTCGGCCAAAGAGTTGAAAAAGAAGAAGTACTGCAAGTGACACAACTCCACGTCTCACGCCACAAACGATTGCAAAGTCTTCAGACAGTAAATCCAGTCGGCCATCGAGGCCGGGAAGTTAAAGTTCGCCGACTCAAATCGGTCCATGAAAGTAGACGGCAATCCATTCCCGGTCAACACAGTCCATGCCGGCCCCGGGCGAGCTGATCGACAGGACAGAATGGCGCATGGCTTAGCCAATACGTTGATCGAGGCCAAAGCAGAAGATGACCAGACTGGATGCCACACCGTGCAAATTAATATGGTGCGCCCAGTCATCAGATCGACTGGCCGACAGCCGATCCATGAACGAAGCCGACACCATCATCAATACCGATCTCGGCATGAAGAAATTTACGACGAAGCACCTCGCCGGCACGAGCCAAGTACTCAGAGCCGACGATGCATAGTAAGCCGTGACGATGTCGATCCACATTGGCATTGCGATTTTTTCAGGTATTGCTGGGAATCCAACATGAGGTTACCAACATTGGAAGATTGCCCAGCATGTAACGATCACCGCAACAATGACAAACGCGGGAGCTTGTCGTCTGCAAGCCCAGGTCGGCTCATCCCCAGAGCCGTCCAGCTAAACCGAAGACGACGACCTGTCCACGGTCGGCTCGGTCCGATCCATCAGGACTTCTTTATCGACGAAAACCAGGATGGAGACAACCGCGATAACGAAGAGGCCGACGATGAAGAATCGGCCAACCCCTAATGGTGCCCGTCCGATCTATTTACGAAGACCCAGAAGAGGAGAGTTCAACAGCTCAAACGTGAAGGAAGAGAAGACGAGGTGCAACAAATGATCTACGAGCAACGCCGTCGGCTGGGCAAAATCAAGAGACGGTGGGTACCCAAGCAGGAGAACGCTGTGGCCAACGAAGAGCAAGCCAAAGAAAGCCCAGCCGATCAAGCCAGAAGGGCAGCCAAAGGAAAGGGTAAAGCTTCCGCATCGGTTAACATGGTCTTCGTGTTGCCGGTCGAGTTCGGCGCCCCCGAAGCCGACACGGATGCTATCGAAGATGACCCGACAAAACTAGCAATCTCGCTGGACCAGGCCATCTTCGACAAGCCTGAAGGAACCGAAAATCGGCACCTGAAACCGTTATACGTTAAAGGATTCGTTAACGGCAAGCCGATCTCCAAAATGCTGGTCGATGGGGGAGCGGCAGTCAACCTCATGCCTTATGCAACTTTTAGAAAACTCGGAAAAGGGGCCGAAGACCTGATAAAAACCAACATGGTACTCAAGGACTTTGGTGGCAACCCATCGGAGACCAAAGGCATTCTCAACGTCGAATTGACTATCGGCAACAAAACTGTGCCCACAACGTTCTTTGTCATCGACGGGAAGGGGTCTTACAGCCTGCTGCTTGGAAGGGACTGGATCCACGCTAACTGCTGCATCCCTTCTACAATGCACCAGAGCCTGATCCAGTGGGATGCCGACAAGATCGAGATCGTGCCAGCCGACAGGTCAGTTAGTGTCGTCAGCGCCGATTTGCCACTTTGGGAAATCGAAGGCATCGATTGTTTATCTGGGAAAATCTGGCAAGCCGATTTTCTAAATGTGTCCAATTCAACAATACAGCCCATCGGAAGCGACGAGCCGCAGCTGCTGCTTTGAACAAGACATGGTGGAGGGCTCAAGCGTTCTCGGCGTAGCCACCACGGACGAAGACGATGGCAAGTTAGGACAAGGCTTCACGTCGGCCGACGAGTTAGAAGAAATCGACATCAGCTCTGGTGATAAGCTGAGGCCGACATACATTAGCAAAAATTTATCTCCTCATTGTAGATCCCAACTTATTGAATTACTAAAAGAATATAAAGATTGTTTCGCTTGGGAATACTTGGAGATGCCCGGTCTTAGCCGATCGATAGTAGTCCATCAGCTGCCGATCAAGGCAGGATATCGGCCGTTCAAACAGCCTCCCAGGAGGTTCAAGGCCGATATGTACGACGTAATTAAAGCCAAAATCACTCGGCTATACGCCGCAGGATTCATTCGGCCTTGCCGATACGCCGAATGGGTCTCGAATATCGTCCCGGTATTGAAGAAGAACGGCAAACTTCGGGTATGCATCGATTTCAGGGACCTAAACAAGGCGACCCCAAAAGACGAATATCCAATGCCGTAGCCGATCTGCTTGTCGACGCTGCCTCGAGCCACAAAATCATCGGTTTCATGGACGGCAACGCGGATATAACCAGATATTCATGGCCGAGGAGGATATCCACAAGACAGCTTTTCGATGCCCTGGTGCAATCGGCCTCTATGAGTGGGTGGTGATGACAATCGGCTTAAAGAACGCTGGGGCAACATATCAAAGTGCAATGAATTACATCTTTCATGATATGATCGGCGCACTAGTAGAGATATACATTGACGATGTCGTCATCAAGTCAAGAGAGATAGAAGGCCACATTGCCGATCTGAGACAAGTGCTGGAGCGGATGAGGAAATATGGTTTGAAGATGAATCTGCTTAAATGTGCGTTCGGCATGTCAGCCGGGCAATTCTTGGGGTTCCTCGTCCATGGAAGAGGGATTGAAGTCACACCAAGGAGCATTAATGCTATTAAGACAATTCAACCCTCAAAGGATAAAAAACAGCTTCAGTCATTAGTCAGAAAGATAAACTTCATCAGACGGTTCATAGCTAACCTCTCAGAAAAAATGGAGTCGTTCACACCATTGCTTCGGCTTAAGGCCGATCAGACCTTCACATGGGGGGTGGAGCAACAGAAAGCGTTAGACAACATAAAAGATTATCTAAGCTCTCCTCCAGTTCTGATGCCCCCACAAAAGGGAGTGTCATTCAAGCTGTACCTATCATCCGACGACAAGTCAATCGGCTCTGTCCTAATCCAAGAAGTCGATGGCAAAGAGAGAGCCATTTTCTATCTCAGCTGGCGGCTGCTAGATGCAGAGACCAGGTATTCACTTGTCGAGAAGTTATGCCTATGCCTCTATTTCTTATGTACAAAGTTAAGGCACTATCTGCTGTCCAATGAGTGCACGATAACTTGCAAAGCCGATGTAGTCAAGTACATGCTGTCGGCTCCAGTGCTCAAAGGAAGGATCGGAAAGTGGATCTTCACGCTAACAGAGTTCGATCTAAGGTATCAGACTCCAAGGGCAGTAAAAGGAAAAGCCATAGCCGATTTCATTGTGGCACATAGAAACGATTCGATCGACTCCGTGGAAATTATGCCTTGGACTTTGACTTTCGATGGCTCGGTATGCACCAACGGCTGCGGCATCGGCTTAGTCCTTATCTTGCCCAGGGGGCAAGCTTCGAGTTCGCTTTCGCCATTGACCCCCACGCTACGAATAACCAAGCCGAGTATGAAGCCGTTCTCAAAGGGCTAACTCTGCTCAAGGAGGTGGAAGCTGACGCAGTCGAGATAATGGGAGATTCGTTGTTCGTCATCAGCCAATTATCAGGAGAATATGAGTGCAAAAATGATGCACTGGTGATCTATCATCGACAATGCCGGGAGTTGATGGATGGTTTTCGGTTAGTCACTTTGAAGCATATCCCCAGGGAGTAGAATACGGAGGCCAATGATTTGGCTCAAGGGGAATCAGGCTACTGGCCGATGCTGAGAGACGTAGACGTAGGTGTGGCCACCATCACAACCGATGATTGGAGATTTGACGTCTACAATTATCTCAAAGACCCCTCTCTGTCGGCCACAAGGAAACTACGATACAAGGCGCTACGGTACATATTGCTCGGTGAAGACCTATACTATCGGATGATTGACGGTGTACTACTCAAGTGTTTGGGGGCCGATCAAGTCACAGTGTCCATCGGGGAAGTACACGAAGGAATCTGTGGCACACATCAATCGGCCCACAAAATGAAGTGGCTACTTCGCCAAGCCGGGTACTTCTGGCCGACAATGCTAGAGGATTGTTTCAAATACTATAAAGGGTGCCAAGACTGCCAAAAGTTCGGCACGATACAACGAGCATCGGCGTCGGCCATGAACCCAATCATCAAGCCGTGCCCTTCAGGGGATGGGGCATTGATATGATCGGCCAGATCAATCCACCTTCAAGCAAGGGGCACAAATTTATCCTAGTGGCCACGGACTATTTCACAAAATGGGTGGAAGTGATCCCCCTCAGAAAAGTGGATTCTAAGGACGCAATCGAGTTCGTCAAAGAACACATCATCTATCGATTTGGTGTTTCGCAAACAATAACGACCGAGCAGGGGTCTATCTTTGTTTAAGACGAGTTTGTCCAGTTTGCCGACGGCATGGGGATCAAGCTACTTAACTCTTCGCCGTATTACGTGCAAGCCAACGGGCAGGCCGAAGCATCAAACAAAAGCTTGATCAAGCTGATTAAAAGAAAGATCTCTGAGCATCCTAAGCAATGGCACACCCGATTGGTCGAATCATTGTGGGTGTATCGGATGGCATGCCACGGGTCAATCCAAGTCCCCCGTACAAACTGGTCTATGGACACGAAGCAGTGCTTCCATGGGAAGCGTCGTCGGCTCAAGGCGCATTCAGCTACAAGACCAACTCACAGCTGACGATTATTATCATCTCATGATAGATGAGTCGGAGGATCTCGCTTTATCCAGAATGAAAGCTTTAGAAAAAGTAACAAAAGATAAAGAACGAGTAGCCAGACATTACAATAAAAAGGTTGTACCTAAATCTTTTGAGGAAGGCGAACTCGTTTGGAAACTTATACTGTCGATCGGGTCTAGAGACAACAAATTCGACAAATGGTCACCAAATTGGGAGGGGCCTTTCAAGATCCACAAATGCGTCTCTAAAGGAGCTTACATTCTAAAAGGGTTGGATGGAGAGATATTCGGAAGGGCCCTCAATGGAAAATATCTAAAGAAATATTACCCGAGCGTGTGGATCTATTCGTGAATCTGCTATTGTCACAGCAGGCCGACCCACGATAGCCAATGCCTTACAAGGTATCGCCTTCAGGCATTCGCATACACCACCTCATGCGCTCCACGATCGGCTCATGATTCCCCGACAGAGAAGATCAGAATGAATGAATGAATCGAACTCACAAATTTTGTCGACATCAAAGCTATCAACAGAACTTGGGGGCATACACATGCGCAAGACAATCGAAAAAAGCGGGCCGATTGCAACACAAAAATCAGGCTAGAGAAGTTGAAAAACCCCAATTCCGACACAAAAGTCAGGCGAAATCAGGAACATTAAAACGAACTTTATTCAAAATCGGCGAAGCCGTCTTTGATTACATGTTCGCTAGGTAGTCCCTAATGGCCGCCAGGGCTCGTTCAATGGGCTCCGCAGTCTCCATCTCTAGAGCATCCAGGATCAGGTACTCCAGCCGAGTGACCCTTATGTCGGTGGTCGCGGTCAGTAGCTCGTTGGCAAGTTGGACTTGCCTACCTTCCAGCCGGTCGAGGCGCGCGAGCGTCGAAGACGCCATGGGGGCAGCAGCTGGGATGCCACCAAGATGAACAGGAGGCCTGGCCGCCAGGTGACGAGCCTCCAACTCCCTGAAACGTTTCAGGTTCGCCCTCACTCGTCGGTCTTGGCTGACCGACAGTTCGTACGGTGTCTCCATGATCTCCGGGATCACCCGAAGCGGATGAGGCGGCTGCGAGGAAATCCGTTCCGAGTATTCGAAGGGAGGAAATGGCGAGAATAGATGAGTTGGGGAATCACCTGGTTCACTGACGAGCTTGAAGAAGCCATGGGAAGCTTTGCCGAAGACTTGGAAAACTGGGCGTTGTACTACTGGGGGTTGTCTCCTTCGGCCGTGAGTCATTCGGGAAGGGCCGGAGGAGCCCATTTATAGAAAGAAAAGATACGGTTTTTAGATGTGAAAGGTCGCTGCCGACCTGAGAGTCGAAGCGAGAGTCGAAGAGATCATCATTAAAAGCGTTGGGAATCGTTGAATGGCCGGCGACTGTGTAAGTCTGGATACCTATCGACCAGGACTCACGGGTTCTTGAATTACAGATTCAGGTGAGTCGGCCTATGAAGACAGATCGGCAACGTAATCGGGTATTACCGGCCGATAACTAGCGAGACAGGCGTCCGAAGGATAAACGCTAAAGGTCGAGGCGTCATCTCAGGGTCGATTTCGAACCGAACAAGTCGAGACGCCGCACACAGCCAAGGGGCAACCTTACCTACGAACACAGCCGATTGTATCTACAAGCGCAAATAATACAGACTATCTGATTACATCACAGGAACACAAGTACGGCACAGAAACGCGAGCTGACCTCATAAGGTCGGACAGTTTACAGTCTCATTTCTTCAGGAAATCGGCTACGGCCGACAGCGCCGTCCATCTAATCTGGTCAATTTTGCCAATTGCCCTAAGGTCGTCGGCGTTGGACCTGGCCACCGATCGGGCGCTCCGCACCAAGTCGTGCAAATGTACCACGGCCGCCCTGATGCCTTGGCGCTCGGCTTCAACCCTGGCTAGCAGATCAGCTATGTACTCCTCGTAGATGTCGATTTCGTTCATGACTTGAACGAGATCGGCCACCAATTGATCCCGACGGGCGCGGAGTTGCTCAAGCTTGGCCGCTGGTTCTGTCTTCAGGCGGTCAAAGGCGACCTTCCAGTTCTCAATGGCTTCTTTTGTCGATTGGATGGCAGCCGATCGCGCTTGACCCTCACGGCGATCAATGATTCGCTGCTGTCACACCCAAGTTTTGCCCTAAATTGTTTAAATAATCTACCCTGAAAATAATCAGAATTTTTGGAATTAATCTGGAGCCAACGAGTAATTTTAAAAAGCAATCAATAAATGGAAACGACATGATAGGATTTTTCTTTAATTCTGCATGTCAAAATGCGCTAACAGGATTTTTACTGGAATTTTTAGAGCACTCTAAGTATTTTTAATCAATTAAATAAGAAATCAGCAATTTAATTAAGCCCCCAAAATCATTTTTCTCCTTTTTCTTTTTTTTCCGTACCGCCGTATGGTTTTTCCCGCCCTCTTTCTCGCTTGGGCCGTCGGCACGGCTTTTTCCCCGGCCCGAGCCGCTCCCGCGCGCGCGCCGTTCCCCTTCGGTCGTGGGCCAAAGCCCACGATGCCAGCCGCGCCACGCAAGTCCGCAACCCGTCCTTCGCCCAAGGGCCACCGACAGGTGGGTCCCGCCTGTCGGGTCTCCGTCCCCGCGCCCGGTCGGCCCAGCCGCCGCCCCGCCATGTGCGCCACCGCTCCACTTCGCTCCCGCGTAAGCCCGTGCCACGTCGGACCCATGCCGGGCCCGATCTCGCGCCGCCGCATGCATCCCCGCACCTATCGCGTTCTAAGGAAACCCTATCCGCCCGGTTTTTGCTGCCACCGTTTCTCTCTCTCTCTCTCTCTGAGTCTGTAACCAATGGCGACGAATCCGCGTCTATCCCGTGCCCTTTCCGATCTCTTTGCGCCCCTATAAAGTTCCCTCGCCGCCGCCGCGTGTTTCCCCTTTGTCTCTCTCGTCCGTTAGCCCTAAAACCGCCGCCGCCATCGTCGTCTTCTCCAACTCCGGTGAGTGCGCCGCCGCTTCCTTTCTCTCCGGTTTTCCCGTGCGCGTCTCTTGAACCGTTGCCCCGAATCGCATCGCCCTCCGCCGTCGTTTCCCGTGCCTCGCATCGCCCTCTGTCGCAGTTTCCCATGCCGCCGGAGATCGGCCAGCCGCCGCGCGGCCATGGCCGGCGGGCGAGCTCAAGTCGCCGCCGCCGAACCCTAACCCTAGCACCGCCCGCCCTAAGCCGTCCGATCGGTCGGATCGGGTGGATCCGCACCGTCCGATCTCGCCCAAAGCTGTCGCCGTTCGATCCAATCGCCGCGCTCTGGATGGCCGCCGCATGTCCGCCCCATCGGCCGTCGCCCAAACCCTAACCCTACCCGCGATCCGCACCGTCCGATCCTTCGGATCGGGCGGATCTGGACCGTTCGCTCCTGCGCAAGCTATCGCCGTCCGATTGCCGCCGCTCCTCGCGGATGCGTGTCGCGTGTCCCCGCGCTCGCCGCCACTCGCCGTGGACTCGGTCCACCGTGGACCGAGCGCCCGCGCCGCTTGCATCAGCCGCTTGCGCCAGCTGACGTCAGCCCTACCGCCTGCGCTACTTGCATCACCCGGGGGCTTAATTACGCAATAAATGTTTTAATCTTTTTTGTTTAGTGTAAAAATCGCAATTAAACTTCTAAAATCCATATCTGTTGAATCCGAGCTCCGTTTTAGTCCATTCAAATTTCATTAAACCCAGAAAAATGTCAAGAATCCATTATAAATACTTTTCAGTGCTGTTTTAGTAGACCTTTTAGGGTGTTTGTTGAGTGCTTTGTTTGTCGTGTAGATCCTGAGTTTTCCGGCGAGTCCGTTCTCTTCGAAGTAGTCGCCGAGGTTCCTCAGTCTCCAAAACAAGGCAAGTCATACCTTACATTGACCATATTGTACCTATTTTATGTAAATATCTCTTTTCTCTCAAATATTGCATATGTTTTAGAATGTCATTTCATGGGATGATTATACCTATTGTACTCAACTATAGGATTGTTTACCTTATACCATTGATAACTTGGGGTTCAATGTGACTAGATGATAGCTTAAGGTTTGCTTAGTTATGCTTAGCTCAACTAGCTCACTTAAGGGGATCACACTAATCAAGTACATTACTAGAGGTTAACACTCAGATGAGGTTAAGTTGTGACTCTATTTCTAATAATATTGAATTATGAAAAGGGTGGGTCGTGAACACATGGTTGGACTTTGGTTAGTGTTCTCATGACAATTAAGGACCGGTTCTCGGGAAACCCTGGAAGAAGTACCGTGCATACCACAAGCCAACATGGGTAATGGCTGGGTCTGTAGCGTAGCTGTCTCTAGCCGACGTATCCCAGAGAGGGTGGGCGTGATGGAGTTGGGTCGGCCCCGGTTTTAAGGGTTGATCAACTTTCGGATTCACCGCAGCACTAGAGGGGGCTGCCCATTGCCCGATGGGAGTGGGGGCGAAACCTTGGTGTGGTACGATTGGTTAGAGGGGGTTATGTGAAGGGTGCTGTCATAGTTCCTTTCCGGGGTACCGTGGTGGTGCACCGGCGCACGGTAACGTGTCGTGGGATTGTGTCTTGTGGGTACAGTTGTGCACCTTTGATCAGAGTAAAACTATTCGAATAGCCATGCCCACGGTTACGGGCGATCGACCAGATTCACCTTGATTAGTTTCACTTATTTACTTGGATGAAATGGTGAAATGTGACTAGTGCAGGTGGATGGATGGGCCTGTTGCAACGTGGTTTTAACGTTGGACAGTGGTTACTTAATACTGCTTAATCATTACTACTGTTTTACTGTCTTCAAATATTATTATTATTATTATTTCTGCAAGTGTTGTTTATGCAAATTGAGCCTATTATTCTTTTCCTTGATATTTATCTTGCATAATGTCCCCTTTTCCGGTGTGACTTGTTGAGTACGGTGGTTGTACTCAGCCTTGCTTCTTTTTCCCCCTTCAGTGCCAGAGGTTGAGATCGAGGTCTCCGAGGAGGTGTAGGCTTGTTCGACGTCGAGGGTTAGCCGTGGTGTTGGTGGTTCGCTTCGCTCGAGTCAAGTTTAGCTTAAGTCGCTTTTATTTTCCTTTCCGCTGCATTTGTGTAACTCTTTTATATTGTTTCTAAGACGAGGTTTCTGTACTATCAATAACGTCGATTTGTGTACCTCGGCTGATGCCTGGACGAGGGTGTAATGCACAAATTAGCTGCGAAATTCTGGTGTGAATTTTCGGGCGTGACAAGTTGGTATCGAGCCTTCCTTTGACCGTAGGACGAGCCAACCGGAAACCTTAAGAGCCCTCTAATTCTTTTCATTTGCATATGGTTAAAAAAGGGGTGTTTTGAAAAGTGGAGTCAGTCTAGGGATTAGGAATTGCGAAAATGGGGTGTTGGTCGTGGGTTTTTGAGCATGTTTTGATTTTCCCACTCCTTTGTTTCTATAGATGGCAGGTTCCCCAGCGACGCACTGCGAAAAAGGGATGACGGGCTTTGTTGCAGAGTTGGCGCGTATGGCTCTTGCAGTCGGATATCCTGAAGCACCGGAGTATACAACAGTTGCGCCTCTCAGTGGCGAGTTGCCCTACCGTGTTCGGTTGGATGTTCACGGGTTTGTGGGAACGTGTCTGCCCAACATGGAGGTCACAGCTTCCGGAGGCACGTCGGATCATGCTTGTCAAGAAGCCGCCTACCTGATGTTGGCCAGGATAAGGGAGCTGCATGATGCTGACCTTCGCACCTCCTCCTACCGCTACCATCCCCGTCGAGGTAGTTCCTCCGAGGTCGGTGCATTCAAGTCTACAACGAGAGGAGAACGACTCTACCTTCGGCCACATGTGCACCGTGATCAAAGGCTGGACAAGATGCACTCGACCTACACAAGGCAACCAAAGAGCTGAACGACAAGAAGATGCTAAGGATTGTGCGTCCAGGACGAAGTGGTTCGTCTTAAGAAGGAGGTAGCTGAGTTGAAGGGACTCCCGGCAACAGTTGGTGTCAGGATTCGTACGACGCCTCGGAAGACCACCACCGTGCTTGTCCGTATCCAGCTAGCACCTCGGATTCCACCGCCTCCTCCAGCTTCTCCACCACTCCAGGCTCCACCCGCTCCGGTTCCTGGCGCATGTTCTAGTTCCTCCGCTCGGGTTACGCTCTCACCTTTGCTCCGGCTTCGGCGTATCAAGGCGGAGGTGGCGTGGTTGGATCTCCATCTCCAGTGACTCAAACTCAGAGAATTCAACTGAAGACATGGACTCAGAAGAGATTCGAGATTCCTCGGAGGAAAGAGGCAGGATTGGTTGGGCTACAGCAACTGATTCAGAAGAGTCGAAGTCCGAGGTGACGCCGAGAGGACTCTAGGAGCCGTTCGAAGAATGGGGATCTTCCGAAGGAAGCGTTTGACTCCTCGCCTCGCGGATCGTTCTAGTTTCCCTCCTTAGTTTTATCATTTAGCTTAGTTTGTCTTCTTGGTAGTTGCCGTGTGTTAGGCTGTGTGTGTTGGATAGCCGGCATCGATATCAAGTGTGATATGGCTGACCAATTAAGGATGTTTGGTGCTTTTCCTTGTTTTTAGTCAACGATCAGAACAATGCATTTGAATTCCAATAATAAAGATTAGTTCTAAGTCCGTCTGTTTTTCTTCTTTTCTCTCTTCGGTTCGGTCGCCTTCTCCAGATGGTGAACACCAGGACCAGCGGAGCGAACAGCAACAATGGGCAGTCAGGTGCCAACAACAACGAGGCTCACGATGCCAATGGCAATGCTCCTCCACCGCCACCCGAGAACCCCACCATTGCTCAAGTGCTTGCTTCACAGACACAGATGATGGCTGCAATGTTGCAGCAGATGCAACAACAACACCAACAGATGCAACAGCAGATGTTGCAACAAATGCAGCAGCAACAGCAGCAGCAGAACAATCAGTTTGCCGCCCTACCACCCCAGTCAAAGTTGCCAGAGTTCCTTCGTGTCCGACCGCCGACCTTCTCCAGCACCACTAATCCCATGGAGGCTAATATTGGCTTCACGCCATAGAGAAGAAGTTAGATCTTCTGCAGTGTACGGACCAGGAGAAAGTCTCGTTTGCCACTCATCAGTTGCAGGGTCCTGCTTCAGCTTGGTGGGACAACTACTTGGTTACTCGCCCAGGAGCAGATTACATGGGAAGAGTTCCGTCGCAGTTTCAGGACCGCACACATTCCTGCGGGAATAGTTGCACAGAAAAAGCGTGAGTTCCGTTCTCTTGAGCAGGGTAACAGATCAGTTACTTAGTATCTACATGAGTTCAATCGTCTTGCACGATATGCCCCAGAAGATGTGCGCACCGATGCAGAAAGGCAAGAAAAGTTTTTGGTTGGTTTGGATGATGAACTCACAGACAAGCTAATCTCAGGAGAGTATGCAAACTTTGAAAAGCTGGTTGACAAGGCCATTCGACAGGAAGATCAGCGCAACAAGATGATCAAGAAGAGAAAAGCAATCCAGTCCCGACCTCCTCAACAGCAGGGAAATCAGCAGAGGCCGCGTTTCATGCCTGGACGAGGGTGTAATGCACAAATTAGCTGTGGAAATTCTGGTGTGAATTTCCGGGCGTGACAAGTTGGTATCGAGCCTGGAAGTCGAGTGGACCTACCACCATGATTGTTCGTCGGCATCGACCTTATCACCTGTGGAATTTCCAAACCGGCGTAGTGGCGTGGTCAACAACAGCGCGCTCCAGCCCCGCGTCCTCCAACGGCGCCACCCCAGCAACAGTCACAGCCACCACCTCCAAGGAAGGACTCTGGAAGAAAGCCAGGAGTCTGTTTCAACTGTGGTGACCCCGGGCATTTTGCAGACAAGTGTCCAAAGCCAAGACGCGCTGGGCCAAGGTTCATCCAGGCCCGGGTCAATCATGCGTCCGCCGAGGAAGCACAGACCGCTCCTGAAGTTATATTGGGTATGTTTCCTGTAAACTTTACTCCTGCCACAGTATTATTTGATTCTGGCGCTACACATTCTTTTATCTCAAATCAGTTTGTTGGGGCACATGGGTTGTCAGTAGTGGGACTTAAGATACCTATGCGGGTTCAAACCCCTGGAAACCACTTGGATACTACTTAGTACTGTCCCTCAGTGACCATAGAAATCCAAGGATCTATGTTTCTAGCCAACCTCATCCTCCTTCAGTCCAAAGGCATAGATGTCATTCTTGGGATGGATTGGTTGTCCAGACATAAGGGAATAATTGACTGCGCTAGTCGCACCATTACTTTAATCAATACGAAAGGAGAAGGAATTGTTTTTCGTTCTCCCATGCAAGCCAAGACCGTAGCAAGTTTGAATCATGTTTCCGCCGGTGGATCATCCGAAGTGGCGGCAAAGACCCCTATGAAGTTAGAGGATATCCCCATCGTCAGAGAATACCCTGAAGTTTTCCCTGAAGACTTAACTCAGATGCCACCAGAAAGAGAAATTGAATTTCGGATCGATTTAGTACCCGGGACCATCCCAATACACAAGAGGCCGTATAGAATGGGAGCCAACGAGTTGGCCGAAGTAAAGAAGCAAGTGGATGAACTGTTGCAAAAAGGGTATATCTGCCCGAGCACGTCGCCTTGGGGTGCTCCGGTGATATTCGTGGAGAAGAAAGACAAGACCAAGAGAATGTGTGTCGATTATCGCGCACTCAATGAGGTCACTATCAAGAACAAGTATCCTCTACCACAGATTGATGATTTATTCGACCAACTCAAGGGGGCCAAAGTGTTTTCCAAGAAAGACCTGCGATCAGGCTATCACCAGTTGAGAATTCGGGAAGAGGACATTCCCAAGACCGCTTTCACCACCAGGTACGGTCTGTATGAGTGTACGGTCATGTCTTTTGGATTGACAAACGCACCGGCCTTCTTTATGAATCTGATGAACAAGGTGTTTATGGAGTTCTTGGACAAATTTGTGGTGGTGTTCATTGACGACATTTTAGTCTACTCCAAAACGGAGGAAGAACATGAGCAACATCTTCGGATAGTGCTCGAGAAGTTGAGGGATCATCAACTCTACGCCAAGTTTAGCAAGTGTGCTTTCGGTTAAAGGAAGTACGGTTCTCGGCCACATTGTGAATGCCCAAGGAGTAGCCGTGGATCCGGCGAATGTGGAATCGGTTACCAAGTGGACCCCGCCAAAAACGGTCACGCAGATCCGAAGTTTCCTTGGACTTGCGGGTTACTACCGCCGCTTCATTGAGAACTTCTCCAAAATCGCCAAGCCAATGACTCAACTGTTGAAGAAAGATGAGAAATTTAAGTGGTCGGCAGAATGTAACAAGAGCTTTGAAGAGCTTAAGAGGAAGTTGGTGTTCGCACCCGCATTGATACCGCCCGATCCAAGAAAGGACTTCCAAGTTTATTGTGATGCATCTCGCCAAGGGTTGGGATGTGTGTTGATGCAGGAAGGCAAAGTGGTCGCATATGCTTCTCGTCAGTTGAGTCCGCATGAAAACAACTATCCAACTCATGATCTGGAATTATCCGCAGTGGTTCATGCCCTGAAGATCTGGCGACACTACCTAATTGGTAATCGTTGTGAAGTGTATACGGATCATAAAAGTCTCAAGTATATTTTCACCCAACCGGATTTGAACCTCCGACGGCGAAGATGGTTGGAACTGATCAAAGATTATGATTTGGGGATACATTACCATCCTGGCAAAGCTAATGTGGTTGCAGATGCACTAAGCCGAAAGAGTTACTGCACCACCCTCAATGTCGAAAGAATGTGCGACCAGTTGCAGCAAGAATTTGAGTATCTAAATCTACGAGTGGTGGATTTTGGTTTTGTGGCTGCTCTGGAAGCCCAACCCACTCTTATTGATCAAATTCGGGCTGCTCAGGCATCAGATCCCGAGATGACCGAACTCAAGAAGAACGTGAGGGTCGGAAAAGCTCGTGGCTTTACAGAAGACGAGCACGGCACAATCTAGATGGGAAAGAGGTTGTGTGTGCCAGAAGACAAGGATTTGAAAAAAATGATCCTTACGGAAGCTCACCAAACTCAATACTCAATTCACCCAGGCAGTACAAAGATGTATCAAGATCTTAAAGAAAAGTTTTGGTGGGTCAGTATGAGGAGGGAGATAGCTGAGTTTGTTGCACTTTGTGATGTTCGTCAGCGGGTTAAGGCAGAACATCAACGGCCCGCCGGACTGTTGCAACCCCACCAGATTCCAGAGTGGAAATGGAAAGAAATTGGAATGGATTTCATCGCGGGTTTACCCTGCACATCGTCAGGATATGACTCAATTTGGATCGTTGTGGACCGACTCACCAAGGTGGCCCATTTCATACCAGTGCATACTACCTACTCGGGGAAGAAGCTAGCAGAGCTTTATCTCACAAGGATCATGTGTTTGTATGGCGTGCCTAAAAAGATCGTGTCTGATAGGGGAAGTCAGTTTACTTCCAAGTTCTGGAAGAAGTTGCAAGAAGAGCTCGGTACCCGTTTGAATTTTAGTACGGCCTATCATCCGCAAACAGATGGTCAAACTGAGAGAGTGAATCAAATTTTGGAAGACATGTTGAGAGCATGTGCGCTTGATTTTGGAATAGCGTGGGACAAAAGCTTGCCCTATGCAGAATTTTCCTATAACAACAGTTATCAAGCCAGCATTCAAATGGCACCGTATTAAGCATTGTATGGACGGAAGTGCCGCACACCCCTTTTCTGGGATCAGACTGGTGAATGCCAGTTGTTTGGCACAAAAGTAATAAGTGAAGCAGAGGCAAAAGTCCGAACGATTCGGGAAAGGTTGAAGATTGCACAATCCCGACAGAAAAGCTACGCAGACAATCGTCGAAGAGACCTCGCTTTTGAAGCAGGGGATTTTGTGTATCTTCGCGTTACACCACTCCGAGGGGTACACCGTTTCCAAACCAAAGGCAAGTTGGCACCACGTTTTGTGGGACCATACAGAATTTGGGAACGTCGAGGAGAAGTAGCCTATCAGCTTGAGCTTCCCTCCAACATGGCTGGTATTCAAGACGTGTTTCATGTGTCCCAGTTAAAGAAGTGTTTAAGAGTATCATAAGAGCAGGCGAGTCCAGACCAGATTGAAATTCAAGAGGACTTGACCGGCTCGTATTCTCGAGATCAGCGAGAGAAGGACTCGGAACAAGGTTATCAGGTTTTGCAAAGTTCAGTGGACTCATCACTCAAAGGAAAAAGCTACTTGGGAAAGAGAAGATGAGCTAAAGGCCACTCACCCGCACCTTTTCGCCAGTACCTCCGAATCTCGGGGTCGAGATTCCGTTTAAGAGGGGTAGGTTTGTCACACCCCGAGTTTTGCCCTAAATTGTTTAAATAATCTACCCGAAAATAATCGAATTTTTGGAATTAATCGAGCCAACCAGAATTTTAAAATGCAATCAATAAATGGAAACGACATGGTAGGATTTTTTTTGAATTCTGCATGTCAAAATGCGCTAACAGGATTTTTACTGGAATTTTTAGAGCACTCTAAGTATTTTTAATCAATTAAATAAGAAATCAGCAATTTAATTAAGCCCCCAAAATCCTTTTTCTCCTTTTTCTTTTTTTTTCCATACCACCGTACGGTTTTTCCCGCCCTCTTTCCGGCTTGGGCCGTCGGCGGCTTTTCCCGGCCGAGCCGCTCCGCGCGCGCCGTTCCCCTTCGGTCGTGGGCGAAGCCCACGGCGCCCGGCGCGCCGTGCAAGTCCGCAACCCGTCCTTCGCCCCCGGGCCACCGACAGGTGGGTCCCGCCTGTCGGGTCTCCGTCCCCGCGCCCGGTCAGCCCAGTCGCCGCCCCACCATGTGCGTCGTCGCTCTGCTCCGCTCCCGCGTAAGCCCGTGCCACGTCGGACCCATGCCGGGCCCGATCTCGTGCCGCCGCATCCATCCCCGCACCTATCGCATTCTAAGGAAACCATATCCGCCCGGTTTTCGCTGCCGTCGTTTCTCTCTCTCTCTCCGAGTCCGTAACCAACGGCGACGAATCCGCGTCTATCCCGTGACCTTTTCGATCTCTTTGTGCCCCTATAAAGTTCCCTCGCCGCCGTCGCGTCTTTCCCCTTTGTCTCTCTCGTGCGTTAGCCCTAAAAACTGCCGCCACCATCGTCGTCTTCTCCAACTCCGGTGAGTGCGCCGCCGCTTCCTTTCTCTCCGGTTTTCCCGTGCCGTCTCTCGAACCATTGCCCCAAATCGCATCGTCCTCCGCCGTCGTTTCCCGGGCCTCGCATCGTCCTCTGTCGCCGTTTCCCATGCCGCCAGAGATCGGCCGGCCGCCGCGCGGCCATGGCCGGCGGGCGAGCTCAAGTTGCCACCGCCGAACCCTAACCCTAGCGCCGCCCGCCCTGAGCCGTCCGATCGGTCGGATCGGGTGGATCCGCACCTCCGATCTCGCCCAAAGCTATCGCCGTCCGATCCAATCGCCGCGCTCTGGATGGCCGCCGCGTGTCCGCCCCATCGGCCGCCGCCCAAACCCTAACCCTACCCGCGATCCGCACCGTCCGATCCTTCGGATCGGGCAGATCTGGACCGTTCGCTCCCGCGCAAGCTGTCGCCGTCCGATCGCCGCCGCTCCTCGTGGATGCGTGTCGCGTGTCCACGCGCTCGCCGCCGCTCGCCGTGGACTCGGTCCACCGTGGAACGAGCACCCGCGCCGCTTGCGTCAGCTGACGTCAGCCCTACCGCCTGCACTGCTTGTGTCACCCGGGGACTTAATTACGCAATAAATGTTTTAATCTTTTCTGTTTAGTGTAAAAATCACAATTAACTTCTAAAATCCATATCTTTTGAATCCGAGCTCCGTTTTAGTCCATTCAAATTTCATTAAATCTAGAAAAATGTCAAGAATCCATTAAAAATACTTTTCAGTGTTATTTTAGTAGACCTTTTAGGGTGTTTGTTGAGTGCTTTGTTTGTCGTGTAGATCCTGAGTTTTTCGGCGAGTCCGTTCTCTTCGAAGTAGTCGCCGAGGTTCCTCAGTCTCCAGAACAAGGCAAGTCATACCTTACATTGACCATATTGTACCTATTTTATGTAAATATCTCTTTTCTCTCAAATATTGCATATGTTTTAGAATGTCATTTCATGGGATGATTATACCTATTGTACTCAATCATAGGATTGTTTACCTTATACCATTTATAACTTGGGGTTCAATGTGACTAGATGATAGCTTAAGGTTTGCTTAGTTATACTTAGCTCAACTAGCTCACTTAAGGGGATCACACTAATCAAGTACATTACTAGAGGTTAACACTCGGATGAGGTTAAGTTGTGACTCTATTTCTAATAATATTGAATTATGAAAAGGGTGGGTCGTGAGCACATGGTTGGACTTTGGTTAGTGTGCTCATGACAATTAAGGACCAGTTCTCGGGAAACCCTGGAAGAAGTACCATGCATACCACAAGCCAGCATGGGTAATGGCTGGGTCTGTAGCGTAGCTGTCTCTAGCCGACGTATCCCAGAGAGGGTGGGCGTGATGGAGTTGGGTCGGCCCCGGTTTTAAGGGTTGATCAACTTTCGGATTCACCGCGGCACTAGAGGGGGCTGCCCATTGCCCGATGGGAGTGGGGGCGAAACCTTGGTATGGTACGATTGGTTAGAGGGGGTTATGTGAAGGGTCCTGTCATAGTTCCTTTCCGGGGTACCGTGGTGGTGCACCGGCGCACGGTAACGTGTCGTGGGATTGTGTCTTGTGGGTACAGTTGTACACCTCTGATCAGAGTAAAACTATTCGAATAGCCGTGCCCACAATTACGGGCGATCGACCAGATTCACCTTGATTAGTTTCACTTATTTACTTGGATGAAATGGTGAAATGTGACTAGTGCGAGTGGATGGATGGGCCTGTTGCAACGTGGTTTTAACGTTGGACAAGGTTACTTAATACCGCTTAATCATTACTACTGTTTTACTTGTCTTCAAATATTATTATTATTATTATTTCTGCATATGTTGTTTATGCAAATTGAGCCTATTATTCTTTTCCTTGATATTTATCTTGCATCATGTCCCCTTTTCCGGTGTGACTTGTTGAGTACGGTGGTTGTACTCAGCCTTGCTTCTTTTTCCTCCTTCAGTGCCAGAGGTTGAGATCGAGGTCTCCGAGGAGGTGTAGGCTTGTTCGACGTCGAGGGTTAGCTGTGGTGTTGGCGTTTCGCTTCGCTCGAGTCAAGTTTAGCTTAAGTCAGTTTTATTTTCCTTTCCGCTGCATTTGTGTAACTCTTTTATATTGTTTCTAAGACGAGGTTTCTGTACTATCAATAACGTCGATTTGTGTACCTCGACTGATGCCTGGACGAGGGTGTAATGCACAAATTAGCTGCGGAAATTCTGGTGTGAATTTCCGGGCATGACAGCTGCCGGGCTCGTTCATATTTGAACTGATAGGCTTCCATGAAGGTCGCCGGCACGATGGCTTCGGCTACGGCGTCCGGTAGCTGGTCTTGGATGTCTCTGAATCGCGCGCGCATTGAGCCGCTATCGACCACCAGCGCGTCCAATGAAGCTTCCAGCCGATTGCCGATATCGGCTAGAGTGGTCCTCAGGCCCTCAGCTGACGCTACGAGCGTTTCCTCGCCGGTATCACCGGGCTCCTCGAACTCCGACAAATCAAAGTTGAGAAGGTCGGCCACGTTCTACAGTGGAAAGAGAAAGGATCAGGGGCATGACAACCGATAGTTGAGATCAGTTAGCTTACTGTCGGCGCCGTTGTCAGGGCTGTTGGCTCGGCTGGATCATCGCCCATGCCCGTCCGACCCTCTTTGCCGGCGTTATCGTCGCTACCCCCAATAGGCGCAGTACATTCGCCCAACGCCTGGGGGGGAGCCGATGGAGATCGCGGGAGCTACAGAAGAAAGGATTAGTGGATGAGTCGATTGATTACCACAGATGTGGAGATTATGGAAATCGGGTATCTACATGGCAAGCTTATCCGACTGGAGGTAGGGATAGATTGCGCCTGCCATATCTGTAAACCAAACATGACTTGGGTGTTACGATTGCCGATAGAGATAAGGCAATCGGCCTATAGTCATGGTTTGGTAAGATTGAGGAAACCGACTTAGAGTAAGATAGGGTTTCCGATCTGTAAGCCCTCCTCCCAAGACTATATAAGAGGGGTAAGGGGCGTCCCTTGAGGGATATTCCGATAGGAGATCATATGCTTTATGAGCCTTTAGCTTTCAGCCTTATATCACGAGATCAATAAAGACACTCGGCGGATCGAATCCACCGAAACAGGAATAGGGTATTACCTCACGAGAGGGTCTGAACCTTTCTAAATCTCCTTTTCCTTCTAACCCATTGTGCTTGGCGATCTTGACTGCGACCCCAGAAATTATATTGACAAAACCAAGTTTCGACAACAGACAAAGGGATGGGGGACGATTACCGGCGGTGCGGGACGAGGAGTGTGACCAGCCAATTTTTTGAACTGCGAAGAATAGACGAATCAGGTGCAAGCGATCATCGTGAAACTAGGCCCAACGAAGTAAAAGCTTACCGGAGGACATCTTGTCGGCGGGCTTGGGGCTGGCGGAACGTCAGTTGGGACGTTTACCGACTCTGGACTCGAAGTCCTGGTTTCGGCCGTCACCTGGGCGACCGTTGGTGCCTCCTCATTGACAGCAGCATCGAGGAATTGCTCGATGGCCGGATCCAGCGGGGGGAGGCTGTCGGCCGATGCGGCCGATTTTATCTTTTTCACCCTCTTGGGGGCAGGCGCGGCTGACAAACACGGTGGCGGTGCCGTTTTTCTTTTCGGCGCGATCGGATGACGCACCTGCCCTCGCAACAATGATGATAGTTTTGACGGGTTACGCGGAGGCTACGCTAGTCGAAAACAAAAACTTTTACCGCGCAAACTAGGAACACTTGCAAGTAAGGGCTGATAGATCGTTACCGATTGGAGTAGAGTGCAGCGGAATAGCCAATCAGGGCAATCCGATCTGGAACTGTGTAGCCGATTCCCGCAAGCCGACAGCCGATTCGCCAATCAGCCGATTCGCGGAGTCGTCCGGTCACGTTCTTGCGCCTTGCTTCGATGCGTCCGACCGCAGCCGATCCGAAGCCGATCAACAGCGCACAAAGTAGCAGCGCCTCTACCGGTATCCACACGTCCGGGGACAAAACGCCGAACACCCGTGTGCTAGCACGCGATGCAAGGCTAGGGTTTGGCTCGAAAGTGGGGAGGGTTTCCGTGGAGATTGATCTCGGCGACTTCTGTTGCGGATTCGGTTCAATGCAATACAATTGACGTGTCGCAGCTCTCCACCCCTCCCTCCTTTATATAGAGTTGGCCGACTGGGACTCGTGGCCGATCAGGACTCTATTTCAAATCGGATCCTATCCGAATCTCATAGAGTCGGCTGCCCATACGTCGTATGCCCACAGGACTCTATCCGATCGGATCCCTATCCGATCGAGCCGTATTCGAGTCCAACTCGAATATCTGTTCTTATCCCCTTAAGCGTGCGACCCTGTAGGTTCAGGTATACTCGGTTTCGGCTATAGTCTAACTTAGCCGACCGTCGGCTCGAGTCCAACTCAGCCGACCTGTCAATAGCGGCGCCTAGCAGCACATATTGACACCATAGTATACAAGAATATAATATCGGCTCTGAACCTGTAATGTGTACACAAATCCCTTTGCCTCACGATACCAATTAAGCTATAGGCAAGATGTGTGCCATCCCTTCAATAGCTTAACCATTCACTCGAACCGTATTGGATTATCTGTCTGTTGATTGACTCCTCGATCAACTTAGCATGGCCATGCATTTCCATAATCCATTACCTCGAGGGCCCAGAGATATCTCTCCAAAGGAGGGGCAAATTCCATCTTGATCACTCACATCCCACTCCATGTTTCATAGCAAACCCGAAAACTACCTTTATAACTACCCAGTTACGGAATAGCGTTTGGTAGTCCCAAAGTAGGCTACTACACATGTTGGAATCCATGGTGATCTCAGGTCTAAGGACTTTGTACCAACACTACCTGAGACCAACTAATGGCACATTAATTCCTGTAGTGTCTCATGATGGGTCTATCCAACAATGTGTTCTCCAACACATGTGTCCATGTTTATTGATTTGGTATCTCCATACCCATGATCTATGAGACATGATCATCAATCAATAAACATGCCGATCTTAGAATCATATTTGTTCCAACAATATGACATATGATCAGGGATCGTTTAGAAATAGATTCATGCATAAAGAGTCTCATAAATAAGTCACGTACTTACTGATCAATACAAGACGTCTATTTCATGGAACTGAATAACACTTTATTCATAAATACATAAACATTGACGTGATATCCAACATCTTCATGTTGCCTCTAGGGCATATCACTAACAAGTTTGGGCGCCCCCCAGCCGATGGCCGACGGAGCAAGGCCCCCTACATCCAGAACGCCTGGGTTATATTCGATCGGGCGTCCGGAGTCACTTACCGTCGGCCACTCTGTTTCCGTCTCCTGCAAAGTCGAAACATGAATGTTAAATCGGCTAATACGGCCGATGAGTGAATCATAAGAAAAAAATCGTTGGCTTGAAGCAGGAATATACCGAGGGGATCTCATCAGGCAGAAGCAGGTTGATGTAGCAAGACAGCCGTTGGTGAAAATGTGGCGTTTGAGCTCAGACCACCATCGGTCGTAAGCGATGCTTCTCCTCGTCGACAGTGTGATTGCGTTGGCGTCGCCGGGGAGGACCGGCTATGTTCAGCAACCAATTCATTATCAAGTCTTGGACGACCGCCCCCTGGTTTCAATCTTATCGGCATAAAAAAAAGCCGATGGGCAGTTGCCCAAGACCGAACTGCCTCGCCGCCGATACCGGGTAATAGAATTCATAGCTCCGGGCCACTGATCGGCCTTGGTGGACCCCGGTCGGCAAGATGCAGGGAGACGAGAGGCGATGAACAATTCTCTACACCTTGGGTTATCGGTTGAGTTGAGGTCATCCCGGTTGAAATCAATCGCAGCTCAAACGATCCCCGGTCGGATAAAAATACCAAGTGCGGTTGTCGCGGGACAGCCCATCGTAAAAAGCTGCAAACCATTCGGCCAACAGCTCGGCCGATTGCTTTGAGCCTTCATGGGCGGCGGCTGCTTCTCCGTAGTTCACGCATCGCCTGGTGTCAATTTGGTTACCTTCTTCGTCTTCAATCGGCTCTAGCCGTGGAAATCCAGCGTCTGTTAGACGGGGCCGACCAGCTAAATTCTGGGTAGCTAACACCAGCCAGATTTGGAGGAACCACCGGGGGCCACCAGTGTTGACTGGGGCGTTGGCAGCTATTTTCATGGCAGCTTGATGTAGCATTTGATATGTGTAGCCAAGGAGGTATTTTCCCAGTGCAAATTCCTTCCCGTCGGCTAGAATTTCGGCCATGATTTGCCAATTAGCGGTCGGCCCACCGCTCGATCCGCAGAATACAAACTTTTTCAGCCACATCATCAGGAAGGCGGTGTATTCCCGGGGGCCGACTGTCCCGTCTTTCATGTTTTGGGCGATGAAGCTGCTCCATCTGCCGATAGCTTTGGTTTTGAACTGATGTTGGCCTTTTCGGTTCAAAACACAGGGGTTAGCCAATGATTCGATGTCCAGCCTAGTTGTCATATATACATCGGCTAGTGTAATGGTCATCGGCCCTTGCCGAAAGATGAAGGCGTTAAAACTATCGTTCCAGAAGTAGGTCACAGCCGATAGAAGCGGCTCGTCTTTCTCCATGCCAGCGATGGACAATTCCAAGCATTGGGCAAGTTTTCTCTCTTACCATTGGGTGTACTTGGCCGACTGTATCCTTTTATACCATTCAGTCCAGGCTGCATCAGTGGATGGCCAAGCTTTGAGTGTTCCGTTCCAATGGGAGAGAGATGGTTTGGCGGTGTTAAAAGGGATGCGGTATGTTTCGGCTATGATTACATCAGTTGAGTCTGCGTTGCCGATAGGTCCGAGGAAATACTTCTCCGCTTGTGTCGAGTTGGGGATAAGTACTTGGTGAGACAGATGCTACAGTCCGAAGAAGGTGAGAGGAGTACTAGTTAGGAATGATTGTGTTTTACGATTCAGTAACAGGAAAAGTACTAATTGGTAAGAATGTGGAATAAAATGCTACAAAAAAAATCACCAAACATATCATTGATACGAGGATATTTGGAGAAGCAGGTTGAGAATGAAATTGTAGATCAGAAGAGAGTACCTGGGGAAACTCGGTTGTGGCGGCGGCTGGAGCAGTTGCGGTGGTGGCAGCAGATGGCACCGTGGTTGCGGCCGGCGCGACGATAACAAGCTGGGGGCCCTCCGCCGGCAACAGATTCGGGGCGAGCTGGCCCCGACGCGGAGGTGGAGGCGGCGGTGGGCAGCGGGGAGCAATCCCTGGGGTCCCCACCGCGGCAACAGCCGCCGCCCCTTCGCCAGCCGTCACCCGCGCCACACCACTCGACACCGTCGCTCCGCCGGCCAACACCAACACTGTCGGCGCCAATCCATCGCGATCCGCCAACGCCGCGAGCAGCCTCACCAGAGGGCGAGGCAACGCCGGCGGGTGAAGCTGCGACGGACGGCTCCGTCCATGAGGCACCTTCGTCTCCTCGTCCTGTGCAGGTGGTAGACCATGGCTCGAGCTCCGACTCCGAACCTGGGGGCGCTCGGTCAGGGTTTATGGTCGCCTTGGACACTGAGCCCCTCGTGTGATCGCAGGAGCGGCCGAGGATGATAGTGTCCCGGGCGCTGGAGGAGACCAACGCGGTCTCCCTGGAAGGGCTTCAGGCTCAGGTTCAGGCCTTGGCTGCCAGGGAGCTCGCGGTGGCGCGGCGGGAGACTGAGGTCGCCGAAGGCCGCCGTGAGTTGCCGACCACGGCGAGGGTGGAGGGCCTCATCCCGAAGTGGGAGCTGGCGGACATCGAGCGTCATCGGGGTGAACTCAATCAGGTGTTCGAGGACACCGTCATTGAGCGGCACAACACGACTTCCGTGAGCGGCAGCCGCCGCCGCAGGGGAGAGGGTCCGCACCACCGCCGGGAGTTCATCCGTGATCTCAACGGCGTGCCCGGGAACTCAACCGGCGTGAGCGCGTCCTGCGTGATGTCGAGGCTACCGTCGCCAGCACCGACATCAAGCTCTAGGCCAGCGAGGATGGCCTGGCAGAGGGCGAGAAGGCCTTGGAGGTGGCGTGTCAGGCGGTCGGGGACCGGGAGGCTGCCGTGGCCAAGGCCGAGGAGGACTCCGTCGCGCGGGAGGAGAACGTGGTGGCTCAGGAGAAGGCCATCGTCGAGCGCGAGGCTGCCGTGGAGGGCGCGAGGTGGCCGTGCTGGGCACGGCCCGGGAGGAGGTCTCCGTGGCCCGATCCGAAGCCGATCAACAGCGCGCAACGTAGCAGCCTCTACGGTATCCACACGTCCGGGGACGTAACGCCGTACACCCGTGTGCTAGCACGCGATGCAAGGCTAGGGTTTGGCTCGAAAGTGGGGAGGGTTTCCGTGGAGATTGATCTCGGCGACTTCGTTGCACGCGATGCAATTGATGTGTCACAACTCTCCATCCCTCCCTCCTTTATATAGAGTTGGCCGACTAGGACTAGTGGCCGATCGTGACTCTATTTTTGAACCGGATCTCATCCGTATCTCATAGAGTTGGCCGCCCATACGTCGTAAGCCTATAGGACTCTATCCGATCGGATCCCTATCCGATCAAGCCGTATCCGAGTCCAACTCGAATATCTATTCTATCCCCTTAAGCGTGCGACCCTGTAGGTTCAGGTATACTCGGCTTCGGCTATAGTCTAACTTAGCCGATCGTTGGCTCGAGTCTAACTCAGCCGACTAATCCACCGCGGCGCCTAGCAAAGACATATTGACACCATAATATACAAGAATAATATCGGCTCAACCCGTAATGTGTTCACAAATCCCTTTGCCTCACGATACCGCTTAAGCTATAGGCAAGACGTGTGCCATCCCTTCAATAGCTTAACCATTCACTCGAACCGTATTGGATTATCCGTCCGTTGATTGACTCCTCAATCAACTTAGCATGGCCATGCATTTTCATAATCCATTACCTCGAGGGGCCGAGATATCTCTCCAAAGGAGGGGCAAATTCCATCTTGATCACTCACATCCCACTCCATGTTTCATAGCAAACCCAAAACTACCTTTATAACTACCCAGCTATGGAATAGCGTTTGGTAGTCCCAAAGTAGGCTACTACACATGTTGGAATCCATGGTGATCTCGTGTCTAAGGACTTTGTACCAACACTACCCGAGACCAACTAATGGCACATTAATTCCCGTAGTGTCTCATGGTGGGTCTATCCAACAATGTGTTCTCCAACACATATGTCCATGTTTATTGATTTGGTATCTCCATACCCATGATCTATGAGACATGATCATCAATCAATAAACATGCCGATCTTAGAATCATATTTGTTCCAACAATATGACATATGATCGTGGGATCGTTTAGAAATAGATTCATACATATAGAGTCTCATAAATAAGTCACGTACTTATTGATCAATACAAGATGTCTATTTCATGGAACTGAATAACACTTTATTCATTTATACATAAACATTGACGTGATATCCAACATCTCCATGTTGCCTCTAGGGCATATCACTAACAATCTCCCACTTGCACTAGAGTCAATCATGTAAGTATCTAATACCCATTGCTCTTGTGTGCGCCTCATGCTTCGCCGAGGGAGAGGTTTTGTCGGCGGATCGGCTATGTTGAGATCCGTGTGCACTTTGCATATCTTGACATCACCTCTCGTCCACTATCTCGCGGATGAGATGATATCGCCGAAGTATGTGTTTGGACTTCGATGTGACCTCGGCTCCTTGGCTTGCGCAATGGCTCCACTATTATCACAATAGAGAGACATTGGACCAACGTACTAGTCATCACACCAAGCTCGAAACGAATTTCTTGATCCAAACGCCTCCTTTGCACTTCCGAAAGAATGTACTCGGCCTCCGTTGTAGAATCAGCAACAAGATCCCGCTTGGAACTCATCCACCGACGCGCCTCCGTTCTGTGCAGTAACACGAACCCGCATTGCGATCTATAATCATCCTTGTCCGTTTGGAAGCTAGCATCGGTGTAACCACTTACAACGAGCTCTTCTTCACCTCCATAGACTAGGAACATATCCTTAGTTCTTCTCAAGTACTTAAGGATATTCTTTACGCAAATCAGCTGACCTTCACCCGGATCTCGACTGCATCCGCTCGTAGCACTCAAAGCGTACGAGACATCCGGGCGTGTACAAAGCATGGCATACATGATGGATCCAATTGCCGAAGCATATGGAACCATACCCATCTTATTCCGCTCATCATGTGTCCGAGGACACCGATTCTTGCTAAGATTAATGCCATGTGACATGGGCAAGAAACCTTTCTTGGAATCATGCATGTTGAACCTTTTCAACACCTTGTCAATGTATGTACTTTGGCTTAATCCAATTAGCCTCTTGGATCTATCTCTATAGATCCGAATGCTCAATATATATGTTGCTTCTCCTAAGTCTTTCATGGAAAACTATTTTTCAATGAAGACTTGACGGATTCTAGCATAGGATATCATTTCCAATCGCAATATGTCATCTACATATAAGATTAGAAATACAATTGCGCTCCCACCGACCTTTTGTAAACACAGCCTCTTCTTCATTTTTGATGAAACCAAACCCTTTGATTACTTCATCAAAACGAATATTCCAACTCCGAGATGCTTGCTTCAATCCATAAATGGACTTCTCGTAGCTTGCATATCTTTCCAGCGATCGATCGACAAAACCCCGAGGTTGCATCATGTATACATCCTCGCTTAGGTTTCCATTCAGGAAAGCCGTTTTGACATCCATCCGCCATATCTCATAATCGAAATATGCAGCAATCGCTAGGATAATCCGAATAGATTTAAGCATTGCGACGGGCGAGAAGGTTTCATCATAATCAACTCCTTGAATCTGTTTAAAACCTTTCGCCACCAATCGCGCCTTATAGATGTGAACATTTCCATCCATATCGGCCTTTTTCTTAAAAACCCATTTACACTCAATGGTTTTGACACCATCACTGGATCAACCAAGTTCCAAACTTGATTGTCGTACATGGATTCTATTTCGGATTTCATGGCTCCAAGCCACTTGTTGGAATCGGGTCCCACCATCGCTTCCTCATAGGTCTTAGGCTCATCGTTGTCTAACAACAATATATCACGTTGTTCCGCACCTGTGTACCGTCAGGTGCACGACGTGATCTTTCGCACCTCCGTGGCCGGTGTGTCTACAATCGGTGACGCAACACTTTGCTCCTCCTCGTTGTGGTTCCGTGGTCGCTGAAACGTTTCTCGGTGTTTCTTGAACTTCTTCAAGATGCACCCCGCTCCCACTAACCCTTCTTGAAAGAAACTCTTTCTCCAAGAAGACACGTGTCCTGGCGACAAACACTTTGCCTTGTTCCCGATTATAAAAGTAATATCCCTTAGTTTCCTTAGGATATCCCACAAAGAAGCACTTGTCGATTTGGGTGTGAGCTTGTCGATCAGAACGTTTTACATAAGCTTCGCATCCCCAAATTTTGAGAAAAGACAAACTAGGGGGTTGCCCCGTCCATATCTCATATGGTGTCTTTTCAACCGACTTAGATGGAACTCTATTTAGTGTGAGCGCAAATGTTTCAAGAGCATATCCCTGCAAAGATAACGGAAGATCACTTTGGCTCATCATCGACCGCACCATGTCCAACAAGGTGCGATTTCTCCGTTCGGACACTCCGTTCCATTGTGGAGTTCCCGGCGGAGTTAACGTGGAACAATTCCACAATCTTTCGATGATTACCAAACTCTTGGCTCAAGTATTCCCTCCACGATCCGATCGTAGAAACTTGATTGTTTTCCCTAAATGATTCTCATTTCATTCCTGGAATTCTTTGAACTTTTCAAAGGATTCGGACTTATGCCTCATTAAGTAGATATAACCATATCTACTAAAGTCATCGGTAAAGGTAATGAAGTACGATAACCACCTCTCGCCCGTTGAGCTCATTGGTCCACATACATCGCATGTACGAGTGCCAACAAGTCACTTGCTCTTTCACTCGTGTCCCGTGAAAGGTGCCTTTGTCATCTTACCAAGTAAACAAGACTCACATGTCTCAAATGATTCAAAATCAAAAGAGTGAAGCAATCCATCCTTATGGAGCTTCTCCATGCGTTTCTTATTTATATGGCCTAAGCGACAATGCCGATAAACGTGGGGTTTATATCATTAGAGAGTTGCCTTCTCGTATTAATGTTATAGATGGGAGACGCTTCAAGATTCAAAACGTATAATCCATTCACCAATGGAGCATGAAAATAGAACATATCTCTCGAGATATATTGAACAACCATTGTTCATTGATCTAAAATCATATCCTTCCGCTTGCAAACATGAAGCGGAAATAACGTTTTGACATAGTGTTGGAACACAATAACAATTATTTAATTCCAAAACTAATCCTGAAGGCGTATGAAGTGGTATCCGTGCCGACAAAGAATCGTAGCAACGCTTGCTCCATTGCCGACGCGCAGTTCACCTCGCCCCTTCTCAATCCTCTACTTCTTCTCATTCCCTACAACGACTTGCAAATATGAGCTACCGATCCGGTATCAAATACCCAAGAGTCGGTAGGGTGAAGTAGCGAGATTAATGTCTATAACATTAATACCGGCGTAAGTCGTACTTTGCTTCTTCTTGAGATCCTCCATGTACTTCTTGCGCCTTTTCCAAAGGGCTCCTGCCTCCTTGCAAAGAGAAGCAAACGGCATCCGATGCCGCCGACCCCTTCTTGCCCTTCTTTGCATTGGAGGCACTCGCGATCTCATCGGGAGTTAACTTCCTCTTGGTGCAAAGTTTCTTGACAGTGGTTTGCGCTTGCCTTCTCGCATCATCATCACATGATGACCGTTTTCTCGGATACTCTCCTCACTGTCTTTAGCATCCCATGCAATTCAGCCAAGGTTCTATCCATATTGTTCATGTGATAGTTTAATATGAATGGCTCGAAGCGAGCGAAGAATCACATCGATGTAGGCTCTTGGCTAAAGGGGAAAACCTAGTTTTCCAGGACTCTCCAATGTAGCCAATCATCTTTATCACATGCGGGCGACGGGATTCCCTCAGCAAGCTGCCACGCAAACAAGGACTTTGAGGTGTTGAACCTCTCGGCTAGAAACTTAGTTCTCAAGCATGCCTGTGATCCACATTGAATAATAGTGTGAGCTTCTCATATTGCTTACGAGCTCGGGGGACATTGTAGCAAGCATGGGAGCGGCTTATATCTGGGAGCATCATTAGTGGCTTCCATAAGCCCTCCGTGGTTGCGGTGGCATTATTTGGCAAATCCTCGGGATAGGGTACTTCAAGAACGTACTCCACGCTCTTGCTTGAGAACAATTCTCGTTGCGTACCAATCCATAAAGTTTGCCATTTAAATCCTTTTCGAGAATAGATCGCAAATTAAAGGTGGGTGTAGTAGCCGCCATTTATTCTACAAAAAGCAGTTTAGCACAATGATGCTATGTCTATGGCCCAATTTCATTGACTCCCTTACGTATTTTCCACCTCCCTCGAGGACGTTGGGTCAAGATCCACGTTAATTAATTTTCTCGTGCTTTGGCATCGCTTGAAAATTGGTAACATCGGTAAGCAACTCCTTGCTAATCACATCTCTATGTGACTCTTGTTGTTGGTGTGGCACCATGCCCGGCGCCAACCTATGCCCCAAGGCCCAAAACTGTTTTGATAGCCTCCAAATGCTCTGCATGTATTGTCGCCCCCCTCGTGTTATGGAGGGCACTGCTTTGGCGGACCCACCATTGCGAGCATAACGGTGACGGGTGCAACATTTGGAAGGGCCTCATTACTCTTAATTTTGCCGATGCTATCCTCAAACAAACATATCCATTGCGAAGTAGCATTAGTATGGCCCCCTTCCATGGTGATCTCCATCTCCCGGTGTCGAGGACATCTTCATCACCATCTTCCAAGTGTCGATGCTTGATTTCTTCAAACTAAGCTACACTTGCTCTAATTGAAGATTACATCGACTCGGTCGTGAGAATATTACAAGCATTGCACGTATGAAAGTCGGGATTGCACATTGGTATTACATGCATCACTGCATCTCACACACTAGGGCCACCTCTCAGCATTCTCTGCAAAAACGTTAGGCGTAGACGTTTTCTACCTATCGAACGGCGAGACACTCGGCCGCCTCTCGGGCTTGGCGGCCCGGGGCACCACACGTTCTTCCCTATGATCGCTTAAAACCGTCGGCAAATCGGTCGTTCGGAGATGGTTTGCGTACATGCACAACAAGTCGGACTACGAGGCTTCGGATCACACTCCGCCGATACTATCGGAATATCTCGCACTCACCGAGTTTATGGTTGCTTCGACGTAATCACATTACGCCGTTCCGAGCACTATCGGAACGCAATTACCATTACTCTCCTGATCCCGTCCGATTGATCCCGTGCGCAAAACTTGTTCCGGATCCTCTCCGAACTAAGCAAGATTGCTCGATACTTCTACGCGGAGGCTACGAGCGGCAAAAACTTTTCCGCGCAAACCGGAACACTTGTAAGGGCCGATAGCCGTTACCGTTGGAGGAGTGCGGCGGTAACGGGCCCGACCGGCAGTGTAGCCCCGGAGAGCCGACCACGGCCGACGAGTCGGGGGTTCTGCCTGCCTCGCCGGCGTTCACCACCCGACGAGGGCCGATCCGTCCGGCGCGCAACGGCGCCTCTCCGGTTCACGTCCGGGGACGAACGCCGACCGTGTGCAGCACGCGATGCGGCTAGGGTTTGGCTCGAGTGGGGAGGGTTTCCGTGGAGGCTGCTCGGCGACTTCGTCGAGAGGCAAGACGTGTGTGAACCACCGGTCCCGACTTGATATAGAGTTGGCCGGGGCTAGGCCGTCAGGACTATTTCGTCGGTCTCACCGTTGAGTTGGCCGCCCATGTCGTAACAAGGACTTGCCGTCGGCCTATCCGAGAGCCGGAGTCAACTCGATGGACACCTTGCGTGCGACAGGTTCGGTACTCGGTCGGCTCACTTAGCGACGTCGGCTCGAGTACAGCCGACCCCGCCCGCCCCCGGCGGCGGGCATAGGTCGTAGGCCGCCGCCACGCCATCGGAGGGTGAGGGGGACAAAGGTCCTCCCTCCTCCGAGCGGATATGTCGAAAGTTGGGAATGCGCTCGCCCGTATCGATCTCCTCGACCACCTTGTTGGCCAAGTCACACTCGCGAGTAGCGAGGAAGCTAGACGCGGTCCGTAGGACGTGGCCGTGGACCATGGCAAGGACGGAGACGGGCGGTTCTGCCGGGAGGCGAAGGAATACGCGAGTTTAAACCCTAATGCAGCGTGCTCCCCCTACCTGGCGCGCCAGCTGTCGATGTGTGTGGTCGACACGCGGGGACCCGGGGGACCCCCTTTTTGGTTCGACATAGGGGAGCGGTGAATCAGGGTTTGAGCTCGAGGTGAGTTAGAGGGAAAGTAGGAAGGTGGAGAAAAGTCGCAATCGCAAAAGACACAGAAGAGCTTATACAGGTTCGGGCCGTCGGGGAGACGTAATACCCTACTCCTGTTTTTGTACTATGTGGAGAATGAATTACAAGGGTTGGTGTGGTTGTTCTTCCTTGGGGAAGCTGGAGCTGATGACTGAGGCGAAATGCTTAAAGCCAAAGGTCGAAGAAGCTGAACGAAAGACCAACCCCCCTATCATGGACTAGGGCCTCCTTTTATAGTGCAAGGAGACACCACAGTAGTCCTAGCTTTCTCTACTTCGCTCCACGTGATGGAGCGGCTCTTGTCCTGTCTTGTCAGGGGTCTACCCCTATTCTTGCTCATGGCAAGCTGCTGATGAGAGGGAGTTGGAGAAGAAAAGCGGGTGTCGTGGCTGCCATGCTGCTGACGAGGGGAGGGGTCAACTTACCTACTCCAATGGGGCCTACCAGTCGGTGGCTCTCCGCCTGGAGAGGGGTCGACGTGACACCCCCAGCACCCATATTCTCTCTCCCACGCGGCCGCCTAGCGCATTTAATGCGACTGGATGGGGCGTGGAGGGAGGCGTGCGTGGACTGACCGCGCGGCCATACTGCGGTCGCCGTCAAATACTTTCTCCCCTCTCTCCCTCGTGACGGGCAAAAAGGGTGATGATGAGCGGCTGATAGACGTGCCTCACATCGCAATAAATGCGACGGCGCGGGCGTCTGGCCTCTCTCTAGTCATTAAATGTGGTGGTTGGCAGTTGGCAGTTGATCTCGTTCCTCTCTCGGAGAAGTGCGGGTTGATGGACGGGGGTCCGGGTGATCCCGAACCCTACCATCTGGGAAGCGGCGGCCTCCGGGCAGCCCCCGAGCCCAGTCCCCTTTGGGATGGCCATGTGGCCGCCCGTGGCCCGGACTCGCATGAGCCATTTAGGACATATCTTTGGGGTGCCCTGGTAAGCGAAGGTGTCATCCTTCTTCAGATATCGTATTCTCATTATACCCCCGGGCCCATATCACCGAAAGAATGCCTTCATGCTATCTTTCTTTCTTTGTCTTAAGGGATGCCTATGCCGAAACCATTTCACCATATATTCTTCAAATAATTGATGTAGGCTCTTTGTAGCTTCAAATGGCCTCCCACGGTTAATCATGACAAAGCCGTCACTCGCCCTTCACCACCGGATTCGGGCCTACAACACCAAGCCCCTTGCTTGTCCTTCACCACCGCATGGTCCATCGCGGCCGAGCATCGCTTGCCTTTTACCATCTTTCCATAGTAGCTACTTCGTACCCCCACATCTTCAATATCTTCACTTTGTCATCCTTGATATCTACATGTCATGATATTTGTTTGAGCATCAACACCTTTTTAATGCTTGGGACCTATTTTTCTCATTGAACGCAATGCAATTGTTAGTTCCAATGATTCGACTGTCAACCTCCACTTGTTGACCAACCAATTGCATGTATAAAATATATGAATAAATGATGAGTATTAATCAACACCACAAGTATTATATACTTAAATGTAAAGATCCCAATTAAATGAAAGTTAATAACTTGGATCAAAAACATGCATAACTAACATATCGGATTTGCTCCCCCTAAATGTATGCATACGAAATATTTGTGTGAAGGAAGAGTATGCATAAATAGAGATGAAACATTGGAGTTTATCCTATACAAGAATAGAAGGCATTTATCAAATATAGACATTAAAATTAATGCATATTTTCATCATCTCCATGTTCTCAATGTAAAGAGACTCAACAAGAGATAAGTCTCAAACAAAACATTACACTAACATGCATATGTCAATCACATGAAACTATTATATCTAAACATATAAACATGTGCATGGAGAGAAGTAATCATACATATAACTTGATCTCCAGGTACTTCATCCTTGTTGTGATTTAGGTCCACCATCAACGAACGTTTCTATCTCAACTCATATCAAGTCCGGGAACCACCTCTCTCAATTTTTACTTTCATATCTCACATGAGACACTAGACAAAGAAATGCTTATAAAAATGTTAGTATTGTATAATTAGATTTATCATTAATCACCAAAACCAAATTAATGACACTTGAACTTTCAAAAATCAATATCAACAGTGTGATGCACAAAACTGATATCACAATATATAACACAAAATGGATCAATACTCCCACAAAAAACCGATGAAATTAAAATATTACTTCCACGGACTTCGTGATTCCAACAAATACCCATGGGCCATGGGTAATCATGCTGGCAATTTTGCCTCCCATGTTGATGACATCAACGCACTATGGTAGAAACATTAACAAAAACAATGCAATGTGATAAAATATTTGAATTTCTTTTTATCTGCCAGCCAACTATCTTTTCCTTATTCGGTCCTTAGCATTCCAAGAAAATATGCACATATATGTCTGTTTTTTTATTTTATTTGCTTTCTCTTTCTTTCTGTCACCATCGACACATTGACCACCCGAAGCAATCACATGAACACCTTAATTAATACAGATCACAGCACATTACCACCACAAGCAACCGAGTAATCTACATGGATGCAACCCCCAACTTGAATTGTGCGTAAAGAGCCTAAAGGTAGTGCTGAGAGCCGAGAGCCCAGCTACCTTACCGTGGTTGCAGTCCCAGACACGGACGGGGCAGTCGGCACTGCCAGAGCAAAGCTTGTCGGATCCCAACCACGGAGAGATTCCACTGATAGTGTGCAGCATTGAACGATCCCTTTTCAGATTATTAGGTTATGGAAACAAAGCTCACAGAAAATAATTGAGAAGGAGACAATAATCACCTACGTGTGGCCGAAGAGGGCGCAGAGGAAGGCGAATCCAATGCAACCACCAATGCAGCTCAACTTCTCTCTACTCCGGCTTGGGGTTCTTTGGGTTCTTCTTCAGCTTTGGCTTCATCTCTTCGTATCCACACCGCAATGGCTTAACATAGGCAGCACCAGAGGCGGTTGTGGCCTGCATGGTGACACCTTGACTCGGAAGGTGCTCCCCCTCCGTGCGAGACCTAGGAGCCTTGTCGTAGCAGAGGCGACACACAAGAGAGGGTGGGAGGTACCACTAGGAGGAACGGGGCTCCTCACCTCGTGGCGGGGATCGAAGGAAGGCCAAGCATAGGGGCTCCACTGTGAGGAGGTGCCTCCCTGACATTGGAGACAGGGGGCAACCCCGTGGCCAATGCCGCACGATCCGCCGCAATTGACGCCGGCGTCGCCTATCTGCAATCCCATACGTCAACCATACCCTGTGCACCTCACCAACAGTGGAAGGAGAGGCAATGATGTGACCAAAACAGTATGGATCCAACCATTGTTCCCATCATATATGCACAGGTGAACTCGTTCCTTGACATGGTCCAATTTAATTGTATTAAGAATATGGTGTTGACCTTTAGTTTGTAGCCACATCATCAACGTCAATCCCTGCCACAAAATGATATTTATCCCTCACTGAAAGATTGGGCCAACCGAAACCACACCCTATGGCATATCAGGTAGCCTCGAGCTCATCCGGATCTGGAGGGGGAGAGAAGGGATGGAGAGAGAGGTGGGAGGCGGCATGGGTCTTCAGGGAGAAGAGCACAAATCTAGGTGGATTGCGTGATGGAGTAGTGTCGGTGGCCGAGCGCAAGGGCGCCAAGCGGATGCGGCAGGTGGTGTGTGTCGGAGTGAGTGGTCGGGTGTGAGGGCAATGGGCGATATGCATGGTGGAGTGTGGATGCATGGGGCGATGGGTGGATTGGTCGGGATTTGACCGGTCAGGCACAAGGGCTGAGGGGGAGGATGGAGGAGATCGAGCCGTGGCACGAGGTGAGAAGGAGTTGACGCTCAATGAGGCGATAGGTGTGGCTCTGAGGGATTGAAGGGGAAAGGGGCGATCGGGAGGGGGAGGGGGTGGGGGCACGGGGTGGAGTCCTCGCTGATCCGGCGGGAGCGTGGTAGAGGAACCGTCGGCGGGGGATGCGGGAGGGAGGGAGCGGGGGTAGGGTCATGGGGCGCAGGCGAAGGGAGAGGAGCGCGAAAGGATCGATCTGGCTGTTGGGTCTCGTGATCATACAGTCCACACTCAGTGTGTCTGCCTGAGTCAATACTTAAGCCACCACTACGTTTTTTTAAGTAGTATAGATTCTCTCAGTATATACCCAATTCGTTTCATTAGTTGACAAATAATTGTTTTTCCAAAGTGACTATGTCCTCTCTTATAGTTATGTGCTGGCTCAGTAACTATAGAAACATAATCCTCATGTGAAAAAATTGCATAAAAGAAATGGGATATAATTATTTGACCACAAATTTAAACAATGAAAAAGAAAATTTTCAAATAAATTTGAAATAAACTTTGGTGAAATTTGTACAACATTTTCACCAGAATTTAAACCCGAATAGGAGTAATAAATAATTTTGGTTGTCATTTTCTAGCTAAAACTCTGGTATGGATTTCATAAAAAAGGAAATTGTTCAAAAATTAAAATTTTGATTTTCAAATTTTACAACAAATAAGTTTGTCTCATTTTATTTTATTATAAATTAGAAATTTTTGCATTGAGATTTATGAAGTAGGGTAGCACGCAAGTATGAGTATTGGGCGATATAGTCACTTCATAAAAATCTAACAATCTACTCACGGTCAATGGACATGGAGGAGATCAAAGAAGAACTCAGGGGCATGCATAAGATGAACCAAAATTTATGGGCAGCAATAAAGAAAATTCTCGAGGACATGTAGGGAATTTTCTCTTTTAGGAGAGTCAACCCAACTGCACCCTTTCTCTCTCATATTGGTAAGCTGGGGAATTATTGGTTAGCACGGTGTTAAAAAGGGATTTATGAGAATCCAGGTACCTAAAAAATTATAGATTTTCAGCCACCTAAAATTGCACATTATTAAGTTAAACCTGGAATGTGCAATTTTAGTTCAATGTTACTGCAATTTTGGAGTTGTATGTGATTTTATTTTCATCTAAGTTTGGATTTTTGCGTTGTGAATTTTTATGAGTTAAAGTTTATTTTCTTTAATTTGTAGATTTTTGCTCGTGAAAACAGTTTATTGTTCAACTATTGTGGAGTAATAAGTAATATATAGGAGTGATGAGAACCATTCCGGGTTGAGAAAAATGGCTGATTTTTAAAAAAAATTTCAGGCGCCTGAGATCTAGACACTTCCAAAACCAAATACCACGAGCTCTTTAACTAAGTACCTTATTTCGTTTTGCAGCTTCAGTTTGTCCTTGTCAGTTGAATGGCACTAGCATGCACATGCCCCTTGGGAGAGAGTGATATAGCAATAGATAGATTCTAGCCCAACAGACCCATATATGGCTCCCCTCTTTCTTTTTCTTTGCAATGAATCTCAGGCTGGCCAATCACAAGATTTTCATTTGAATCCACAGTTGATTGGAAGGATCAAATTGTCCTAAAGTCTTTTAGGGCTTATTTGGTTTGCCACCATTCCACTAGTACATATCCGGGCATCCTTGACAAGCCATCCGTATTGGACTAATACGACTCGTTTAGGATGACTCATCTATAATAGTTCAAAAAATATCCTGTTTAAGATATGACTACTGAAGATGACCCATCACCGGTATAAGGTTATCTTGATCGGGTCGTAGTTGTAACATGTCACGGATGACCTATAACGGGTCACAACCATGTGCCCTGTCACGGATAACGTGTCATCCGTGACGGATGTAATGAGATGACCCGTCAAAGATAAGAGCACTCATCCGTGACGGTTCGTAACTACCACCCTTCACGGATAATGTTATCCATGAAGGGTGAAGGGTGGTAGTTACGAACCGTCACAGATGAGGGAAAATTTAATTTTTTGATTTTTTTCAAACAACCTCAGATAAATACATACCCTATATAAAAGTTATAGATCTCGACGAGATCTATAACTTCAAAACTAACAACATTTGAGTTTGAATAGTTTACATTCCCGGATATGTATTATAAGTGGTGAGATCTATTTTGAAAAATGTAATTTGAATTTTTCAAATCATCTCGGATGAAGATATGTCCTATATCAAAGTCAAAGGATTCGATGAGATCTTTATTTGACATTATTTTCATCTTGAAAATATGTTATAAGTGATGTAATCTATTTTCAAAATATCTTTTGAATTTTTAAAAATACCTTGGATGGAGACATACCCTACACTAACGTTGTAGAGCTTGATGAGATCTGCATCTTTGTGATTGAAAGCATTCTCATTTGAAGTCATCTAGAGTTTAAATTGTGTTTCATATTTAGACAAGAATAGTTAAAAAAATAACATCTTAAGACCTATCAAAATATGATCTACAGGTGAGATGGTAAGGTTGGTTTGCATGTGTTGAGAGGTCTTAGGTTTGAACCCCTATATAATGTGCATGCATATGTCACTTGATAAATCATGAATTTTTAGCTAATGATGTATGACCATGGTTGGATATCCCTAGTAATATTTAGAATATTTTTAGGGTTTTTTGGTGCACTTAAAATTCAAAAATCATAATTTCTCATCCGTGAAGGTTCATACTTATCCGTGACGGTCGTTTATTTAAGACCAACAAAAATGACTGCTATCGGTGATGGCTGCTGATGGCTGCTGGCTCAACACAGATAAGTTTTACATCACTGACCAATAATCCGTGACTATCTGTGACTAAGCTACTCGCTGACACAGATGAGAGTTTCCACCTGACATGGATAACCTCATCCGCACTAGTGTTCGCAACCATACCAAATTTCAAATTGTAGATTTTTTTTACAAGTTTTCCATCTAAACATACCTCACGCTGTATCTTGTTTTTTGCTGCTTCAGTTAGTCCCTGTCGGTTGATTAGCACTAACAAGGGACGTTAAACTTGTTAAGATAATAGTTATAAGGACTAAGTCTATTTTGACTCCCTTACTCTTAACTTTAGCTCATAGTTGAATCACAACTCTCAACCACAAAATTGTGTATAACGCATTCCTCATCTTTAAAAAATGATGAAAATCTTCTTCAGTGGGTTGGGAGGTGGTTTTGTTCGACATGACATCTTTAACCCCGTCAACTGGTTGAGTCCGCTTGTGGAACCCACCTGTTACTGTGAAGTAAGTAGGTGCCCCTACCCATGTTGAGTCTGTAGCCTAGCCGATGAAAATATTGGCACACAGCTCATATCTTTCTCTCCATCCCCATTTCCCCTATCAAACAACACCTTAGATCGAGGTGGGCGAAGCGGAGGGCGACGTGGATGATGACTCAGGGTGCATCGTTATGATGAGTAACTAGGGTCCCGATCTTCCGATAGGTATTGATAAGTCGATTGTGGAGACTCGACGTTGATGATTAAAAGGCTCTAACTAAAATCATCGAACCCCTTGCAATCACTATACCACCCCTTCATTGGTTATCTCCTGAGCCAAAGCACGGTTGACCTCGCCAATAAGGCTATCTCTCGCAAGTGAATTAAGCACACAAGCAAGAGAGTAGAATATGCAATCTAAATATATTGCAAATATAAGCCGAATCTTACAAGTTGGGGTTCCACAAACCAAACTAGCGATGAAACTACAATGACAGAATAATCTAAGCAAAACCCAACCCTAATTCAATGACGGCTACTGAAAAAATAGATTCTATTATTGACCACAGACCCCTGGATGTGTCATTATTGGACTCCAACATGATACACAGCCCAAGAGACTAAAGACGGTGATGCAGCACCCGGACAGATTCTGGACGCTCTCTTATTTTGACGATTCCTATTGACTTAGAAGGAATTTTGATGTGAGACCCGGCCCATTGGAAAGGTGGTCTTGTTAACTTTTCATACATATGTATAACATCGAAAACGGAATGCGAATGAGTTTTGGATGACAATTTTAGTGCGGGCTGCTCCTGGATTTTGAGGTGGGCTCGAACTTTGTATGAAATGGGCCTCCATCTCCGAGCTCTTTCCAAGTGCTTCCTGATCCTCCTTCATGCGTATCAAAAGGGGTTATGTCCTCATCACGCTGTGTCAGAGTGCTGCATGGTTGGGTGGCGCTGAAGTGCATCACGAGGGTCCATTTGGCACGCGGAAGGTGGATGCGCAAGCTGAATTAGTGGAGGTTCGTACTCGTTCTCTTCTCTTAATTCTTCACATGTTGATTTGCGTAGATTTTATAATGATGGTAGATTTGCCTATGTTCTCGGGTTTGGTATGGAAGAAAAACTTTGTTTGTGTTGACTAAGTGTGGAAAGTTTGTTGGGATCTGAATTTGTGGTAGTTGCTTATGGTAAAAAGTATTTATTTATTGTCATTTGCATCGAGGACGACATTGTCAATGTCTAAGATAAGGCATACCTCCTATACTAGTATTCATTGTATACGAAAGTACCATATACATAATAATATGCAGGTGTCGATGGGATGGTCGGCAATCCTCCAAGGGGGTTACCCAAGAAGGTGAAAGAGTGGTCGGGGCATCTTGCCGATGGGTCAGATGGTCAACTCAAGCACTAAGCGAGCCAAGAGAGAAAGAGATTTTTATACTCGTTCAACCCTCCTAGAGGATAATAGGCCTTTACGTCCAATGTTCTTTGTTGGGGTGAAGTATGACCAAAGTATACAAGATGAAACCAAACTGAACCCAGAGCGAACTAAGTGCGCACCCTGCCCCCTCACCCCCGAACCTCCTGCCATCCCTTTTATAGTTCAAGGGGACAGTTACAAAGGGGACTTGGGGCTCAAGAAAGCTTGGTCATAAAGTAAAAAAGCAAATATAGAGATCTCTTGAAAAGTGTAACTGAATCGTCTTGGACTCTGTTTGCTATGGGCGTTTTGTGCACTGCCTTCCCTCGGGATCCGTTGTCTACCAGTGCCCTATGCGCAGTGCTATCAGATGATGCTACTCTCTGTCAGGTGGTCTCTTTGGGTGGTCTCTTGTTTGTCTTGTCCACGAGGCTTATCAAGGAACCCTTGCTACCGAGGACCGGGCTTTCGTTTTAGGGTCAGGACAAAGAGTTGAGGTTGAGAGGAGCGCACCGGGGTCAGACCCGGGGGCACGGGTCGGGACGTTCAACCTTGCGTGGGGTCGGGCTGCCGACCCCGGCCTGAGGTCGGGCTGCCGACCCTAGCCTGAGGTCCATTGGTCCGCTCCAGTCGGTCTTTTTTCCCTTGTGTGGGCTACCCTAGGGTGATATCCCCTACAGCAGCCCCTGAGCTTGAGGATGAATGAGACATCCGTCCTTAGGGTTCGAATTCTTCCAGGTCATAGTCCCCAGCGGGTTCCTGAAGCATCTCGACCATGCTTTGGCAGGTGCACCTGCCAAGTGTAGCCCTCGAGCCTAGGGTTGGATGGTACATCCAGGCCTAGGGTCAAGCTTGTAGCATCATTTTCACCATCTTCGGATTAAGCCATCGCCCGAAAGTTGATGGTGGTCGGCCACGGTTGGCTAGTCATAGCCCAAAGGCTGACGACTGTGTCGACAGGGCCATAGTCCGGAGGCTGATGGCGGTCGGCGAGCTCGGTGAGTCCACTGCCCGAAGCTGATAGTGGTCAGTCGAGGTTGGCTAGTCATAGCCCGGAGGCTGACGACTGCGTCGGTAGGGCCATAGCCCGAAGGCTGATGGTGGTCGACGAGCTCGGCAAGTCTACTGCCTGAAGGCTGATAGTGGTCGGCTAAGGTTGGTTAGTCATAGCCCGGAGGCTGACGACTGCATCGATAGAGCCATAGACCGGAGGCTGATGGCGGTCGGCAAGCTCGGCGAGTCCACTGCCCGAAGGCTAATGGTGGTTGTCGAGCTCATCGGGACCACTATTCGGGGCTGATAGTGGTTGGCCGAGGTCGACTGGTCGTAGCCTGGAGGCTGACGACTGCACTGGTCAAGGCCATAGCCCGGAGGCTGGTGGCGGTCAGTGAGTTTGACAAGTCCACTACCCGAAGGCTGACGGTGGTTGTCGAGCTCATCAGGACCACTGCCCGGAGGCTAATAGTGGTCGGCCGAGGCCGGAGGAAGATCTCGAGAGGTTGGTTGTCGGGCAGTTGCCCGACCTCGGGGCATGCGTTGCGCGCGTGGACCTCTTATGATTTAAACAGTGCACCAGTCACGTCCCATCGAGTCCATCAAGACCGGGTTTATGTAACGGCTGATCATACATCAGGTTCCCCACTTTTCCCTAACGGCTCGCGGATCCAACGGTCGAGATTTGTCACTCGGGCAGAGTGACGGGCCCAGCAGCGGTTTCATCGGGGCACATAACGCGGACCGTACGAGCGCCGTTAACCACACCGGGAAACTGATGGTGCAGATCCTCTACTGGGATGACATGGCCGCCCGGGAGCTTGATGGGCCAGGGCGCCTCGGATGCCCAGCGTACGACGTTAGCAGCATCGCGGGCCTTTCGAAGATGGCGCTGCCAGGTCCATCATTGCCCCTTTTAAGTCCCGCCGCTTCACCTTCCTTCTTCCTCACACCCTCTTTTTGCTCAAAAATTCCCAGAACTTCCGCATTTAAGCTCTTGTTTCTGCTTCTTAGCTTTCTATCCCCTCAAATCCTCCTGTAAGCCATGGAGCCCTCCTAGAGTTCTTCGGGAACTACGAGCGATAACTCAAGCGGAAATGGCAACAATCGCCTGCGGCCGGTGGTGTCCAAGACTCTATCCTTTGCTCAAGTGCATTTTGTTATCTCCTTTCATCTTCTTGTGTTTTTCTATCAATGACTCACCTGCCAGGTGTTGATGCCACAGCAGGATGTGGGTGCCAGCGTGCTTCCACCAGGGCAGGATATTGTAGAGATCCGTCTCCCTATCATGACGTATGATCCGAGGGGAAAACAGACGCTGATTACCTAACTCGGGGAACGACCAAGTTTAGGCAGGGTGCCGGGGACGAAAATGTCGACACCCGCAAGGAAGGTATCGCACGGGTGCGCTGTTAAGTTCACAGCGTCTACTAGGTGAGTCCTGGCATTTTACTGTGTTTTCTCCGTTATTGTGTTAAGTAGACTAACGGGAAGCCTTGAGCAGAAGTTCGATGGACATTGATCCTTGCACCGAGGGGCCGTCCTCCCAGGCCTGTGCCAAGGAGCTCATGGCTAGCAGCAGCATGCCAAAGGCCTTCTCCAGGTCTTGGCCACTGCATTCAATGATGCTGAGGAAAAGTTGGCAGTCCGAAGCGGCGAAGGCCAAGGTGGAGGAAAGGCTAGCGACAGTAGAGGTGGCGAGGGCCGAGGTCGCGACCAGGCTGGCGGGAGCAAAGGCGGTGAGGGCTGAGGCCACGGTTAGGTTGGTGGTGTCAGAGAGAGCGTGGGAGGAGGCTGACCGTGAGTATTGGCCTGCTTTCCTTTCTTTCTTTCTTTGGTGCGCGCTTTGACCGATCTTCTTTCTTGCAGATCGCTTGTCGGCCATCCGCCAGCGGGTCGATGACCTAAATGTTCGTGCGGAGGTGGCCAAGTCCCACTGGCAAAATTATGAGGATGGAGTTTGGGCGCTCCTCGCTGAGATCGACCTTGAGTCTGTGTCGACCGAGACGACTGAGGGTGCGCTCATGGCGCATCTTCTTGATGGGCGAAAGCTTCTCAAGGCCTATGTCCGAGACGCGGCGAAGACTGCAACGACGCACGTCCTCGGGGTGATGCATAGATTGTACCCCCGTGCGAAAATCGAGGCGGTCGCCGAAGGGTGGCCGGTCGGCGTCGCCGAGACTGACGTTGAAGGTATTTATGCCGCAATAGAGCCGACGGCGAAGAAGACCATTGCTGACATGGCCTTGTAGCTTAGAACACCCCGAGCTCTGTGTAAAACCTTTAACACCTTTTTGTAATAAAGTATGTTGCTTTTGCCATGGAGCAGACTTTCAACTTTTGGTTCCTGTCTTTGATTCGCAATATGTCCGACTATCGTGCTCAAGCGACTTAGGATCTCGTCAGAGTCGATCCGGAGATTACCTAGTCGGGCTCAGGAAACCTAGTCGTTTTGGGGATAGCCGACCCTCCGCTACGTATCTTATTTTGCTGCTCGTCTGACTTAGGCCCTCAATGGAACGAACCCGGAGGGTTCCTAGTCGAGTTCGAGCAAGTTAATCTCTTACACGGCGGGTCAACACGCGAAGAGACAGTCGCCCATTCGCCTCGTGTGTGACCTTCGAAGTCGAGCGCCATGGGGCCTCAACAGACGGGTCCGGGGGACTCCCAGTCAAGCTCGAACGACTTAGCTGTATATAAAAAGAACAGGCGGGCGGGGAAGTAGACGATCACTCGATACGTGTATGACCATCGTGGCTAAGCGGCCGAAGCCCACAGCGGAACGGATTCTGGGATATCTTCAGTCGAGCTAGGCCAGTTAACCGTTTACGCAGCGAGTGAACGTATGGTCGACGATCAACTATTCACTGCATGTCTGACCTTCAAGGAAGGGCGGCTCGGGCCATCAACATACCTCAGTCCGGGTGGACTCCGAGTCGAGCCCAGGCAACTTAGTCGTTTACACAGGATATAGTCGTTAGGAGCCCCGAGCCCATTCGCCTGGCACCTGACCGACTCATGATCAGTGTCGACCCTAGCCAGCCTCAGGAAGGGGACCGGCCCCTAGCATGAGGGACGTCAGGTCGAGCCATCAAGTTCGATCGAAATGGGCAAAGAATGAGCCCCCGAGCAGCACAAGCATAGCTAGTGAACTCCTCTTCCAAAGAACCCCTAGCTAACAAGCGGGGGCCGCGTTGCTCAAGGATGGCCGTGAGCATTTGTGAGGAAGGGTCGGGTTGGCTGCCGATGCTACCCGGGAGGGCTACCGAGCCCCCGAGTTGTTCGGGGGTTGGAAGGAGATGACCTGCAGACAGATCGATGGAGAATTAAAATTGCTTTATTGAAGGGATTAAGGGCTAGGTACTTAGCTGTTCAAGTGTAGAATTGACGCAGGTGCTCGATGTTCCACGAAGAAGATTGACATGCGTGACCGCACACTCCAGCATGCCAGAGGACTCCCGAGAGAGGGTGAGGCGGCTAAAGTCGTCGGCGCGGAAGACCGGGCTCCCGAAGATGAACGTTGTCCCGACGGGCGCTGTGAAGTCGGTGGAGAAGAAGATAGCATCAAACCGCTTAGAACGGTGAAGATGCACCCCTACCTAGCATGCCAACTGTCGATGAGATGGTCAGCAGTCCTCCAAGGGGGTTACCCAAGGAGATGAAAGAGTGGTCGGGGCGTCTCGTTGATGGGTCTGATGGTCAACTCAAGCACTAAGCAAGCCAAGAGAGAAAGGGATTTTTATACTGGTTCAGCCCTCCCGGAGGATAATAGGCCTATGTCCAATGTTTTTTGTTGGGGTGGAGTATGATCAAAGTTTAGAAGATGAAACCAAACTAAACCTAGAGCAAACTAAGTGCGCACCCAGGCCCCTCGCCCTCGAACCTCCTGCCATCCCTTTTATAGTCCAATGGGCAGTTACAAAGGAGACTTGGGGCTCAAGAAAGCTTGGTCAGAAAGTAAAAAGCAAATTCAGAGATCTCCTGAAAAGTGTAACCGAATCGTCTTGGACTCTGTTCGCCGTGGGCGTCTTGTGCGCTGCCTTCCCTCGAGATCCGCCGTTTTCCAGTGCCCTGTGCACAGTGTTGTCAGATGATGTTGTTCCCTATTGGGTGGTCTCCTGTTTGTCCTATCCGCGAGGCTCATCAAGGAAGCATTGCTCCCGAGGATGGGGCTTTTCTTTTAGGGTCGGGACAAAAAGTTGAGGTCGAGAGGAGTGGACCGGGGTCGGACCCGGGGCAGGGGTCAGGACGTTTGACCTTGCGTGGGGTCGGGCCGCCGACCCCAGCCTGAGGTCCATCGGTCCGCTCCAGCCGGTCTTCTTTCCCTTGCGTGGGCTACCCTGGGGTGATATCCTCCACAGTAGGAATGTATCCTTTGATTAAAGAAATACGATGAATATAGAAGGAAATTGTCTTCTCGAGATAGAAGGTGTTAGGTCCTATTCGGAAAAGACAAGGTCTCCCTAGCCCGTGTCCAATTCTCCGAGTTCTACTTGGAGAAGAAGGTAATCAACGCTATAAATACAAGGCTCCCTCGAGGAGGGAGGAGCATCGAATTATAAGTCATAGCCATCAGCCACACCAAGAGGACAACTCAGAGGAAGCCGAAGCCCTATTCATCGATAAGATATCGCTAAGCCGTACTCGATAAGTTCTAGTTGGCTGATTGCTTAGCTGGTCTATTTCCCTACTGTCATCCGTGTGTTATTCCCCCATATATACATATAAACTGGATTAGGGCTATTCTCTTTTTAGAGGGCCTGACCAGTATAAACCCTTGTTCTTTGTCTCCAAGATATGATTTTGCGTATATCTTGGTTCCAACGATCCTCATACTCTACAAGTACCATAGGCGGGTATCATCCGTCGATAAGCATATCTTTGGTCATCGATGTCATCGGCATTCTACAAATAATGTTCCATTTTTAAGGCAAACTTGTTAGGTCATGGAGAGAGAATAACTATTGTGGTGGAAGGGAGGCAATGTCTTATATTAGTCAAGATAATGTGTCGCTTTCTGAGTTATTTGGAGCTTTGCATGAACACTGCAAAGTTAAGGAAGTCACCATGCTGCATTGGTTGTTTCCAGGCAAAGTTCAAGCATCTGGTCTGCTTGCATTATTGGATGAAAAAGTTTGTCAATATATGTTAAATTCTAGTGATGAAGTTGGTGTGGCTGAAGTGTATGCAGAGGAACCAATTGTGATTGATGTCTCAGATGAGATGATGATGACAGTGATTATGAGCTTGAGATGGAAGATGTTCCTGCTGAAGGCTAAGAAGAAGATGAGGCACATGATGGGAATGAAGAGGCTGACCAATTTGCTGAGGGATTGCAAGTAGTTGATAGACCTGAACAAAGACTGGCGGTTTATAAGCCAGAAGCAAAACCCCTTGGCAGTGAGGACTGAGGAGGATTCAGACCGTGACAGTGATAATATCCTTGGTGATGATTGTCCATCAGATGATGATGAATAGTCTATAGCTATACATGCGCACTACAAAGAACTAAAGAAGAAGCTGAACACAGGAAAGTAGCTAGCTTGGATGATGTGATTTTTGAGGGGCAAAAATCAAAGGTAATTATGACAGCTGGTGGTGGGGAAGAAGATAACAACGACACTCAGTAAGTTCATAGTGATGATGAAGAGTCAATGGAAGACAGCAGCAGTAATGAAGAGATCGGTGTGAGAAAAAGTAGGTATGCAAGGTTTAAGAAGAATGTTGGGGTTACAACCTTTGAGTTGGGGATGGACTTCAATTTCAAAAAACAGTTCAAGAAAGCAGTCATAACATATGCTTTGGCTGAGAGTAAGGTGATAAACTTTATGGAGGATGATCTTAAAAGGGTGAAGACAAAATGTGACTTGACATAGCTGCTGTTGGGTTAGAAATTTTTTGATTGAGTATTCCAAAAATAATAGTTCTACCATTACCCCCTTCCCTCCTCCTCGCTTTTTTTTTCATTCTGCAGTATAGAACCCTGGCCAGTTTTTTTTCCTCAACTAACGCTGTTAGCATACAAGATGACGGTTGTGGTATTACGAGGGACAAAACTTCCCTCTGACCTGTGGTATAAACCAAATTTTGCCTTATATTATGTGTAACCGTTACTGAATTTGGTCATCGACTGGCTACATCAAGTTTCTGAGATCTATATGCATCGTATATAGATGCCCACTAACCCTACTTATCTAAGGCTCTTCGGTGCAGAAATTTTGCAGATACCCTGAAATTACCACAAAATTCCTATATTGCAAATTAAGGAGGCCTTATGTTTCAGTTTCTTCTGCCTAAAACCGACCGAAAGCTAATACGGAAAACCAAATGTACGTGGTAGCTGATACACACAGAGAACTGTGAAGAAGAGAGGAATGGGAGGGTGCAGTTTGTTTTTCAGAAATGTACGTGGAAAGAGCAAACAAATCACACAGAGTCATGTAGGGAAAGAGTCTCAAGGAAATGATCCTCTATTTTATTTCTTTGTTCTCCCAACATCTGGGTGCTGTGAATCTGAGTTTCAATGTGACAATTGGTTGCAACTTTATCCTGGTAACTCCAATTCTTAATAGACCTAACCTCTTATACTTATGGATTATGGAGCCAGTCAAGGCCGAGTTTATAAGTTTTTATCCATTTGAGATTTGGCTCCATTCATCCATTTATAATTGATTGGCAAACTGCTAGCTTTATTTTCTTTAAAATAGGGCCTCACCTTGGTACATTAGGCCATGACATTTTTCCTTTTCTCAGAGTGTCCATGGTTTGTGAGCTTGGTTCCTACACTATGACCGTCAGTACGTAGAAAGTGTCACACTGATGTATCCTAACTCGTTGAAGGCTTGACTACGTTCTCCCTCCATCCTAAAAAAAGACAACTTTTGGGACTGAGCCTGAAAAGATTCATTCATAAAAAGTTGATTTTTTTATGAAGGGTGTACTAGATTAACATTAACTTGTGAAGTATATATGACTCCAACAACCACGAACGAAGCGACCTCTCTCGCTTTTTTATTACATGGGAGATGTGTACGCACGCAGCACATTGAACTCACACCACACTTGGTCGTAAGCGTGCTCCTTTACACAATAAAAACATATCAAGATAAATTTATCTGTAAACCTCATCAAATAACAAATAGAAGTGTATACGTGCGTAGTTGTTGACAATAGAATTTTAAAACCTATTGAATGGAGCTACACACCCACACATTTCTAGTGCTTCCTCACCGGGAACTGCTGGATGTCTGGACTGCTATAAGTTTATAGAGTTTTTTTATGATTAAAATTAATTTTCAAAAAACCATTCAAATTACTGTTGCAATATATATAAACATACATGATACATGCCCACACAATATTACCATAAACTTTAGATTCAGTCATGTGCGTCCATAATTTGACCCTTCTTCCCACCGTTGAGCAGAACCTGGTCGATTAGCCGGGTCAAATTGATCTCCGCTGTCACACCAGGCAGCGTGAGCACCCGGAGAAGAATGGCCAGCTCAGCATTGGCAAACCGGGGCAGAGGCTCTCCAGCGTCCAGTTCCATCCGGGGTAACTAGGCCTCACGTTCATCCACGACCATCCACGGCGGCGAGAAACTCTGGCGGCCGTGCTAACTAGGCCTCACGTTCATCCGCGACCATCCACAGCGGCGAACGACCATCCACGGCGGCGAGGAAGTCTGGCGGCAGCACGGCCGTGTCACCCTTCACGATGTCGGGCCTCACGTTCCAGAGGAACGGGGGTATCCGCTGTTAGCTAGGCCCCAGGCAAACTCCAGCAGCTGCTCGTTCGTCATCACGGTGATGCTAGCTTCCGTAGTTGACGTGCACGACGGAGACACTCGAGGAGGCCGCGTCCTGCTCCTTCCAGAGGTTAGATCCGATGGCTATGCGCACGGGATTATCACGGCATGGCGCTGCCGCCTTGGCATCGTTGCCTCCTCCTCCTCCTCCGGCGCCGCAGATCCCATCACGGTGTCACGCACTGTTCTGCCTCTGCTTCGAATGCTACCTCTCGTTCCCCAACTTTTATAGCTGCATATTTGCTCGCATTGTCGCGTGGCCCATTTGATTTGTTTATAGCGTCAGGCGCCACACGCGGGAGAGCCATCGGTTTCTCCTGCAAGAGCGTCATCTCATCAAGCCTTTAAAGGCGTATTCTTCTCCTACTATACTATCACTATCAGCTATGCAGCTCTGGTTGATAAGGGCACAGGGCAACGTAGAGATTTTTTTTTTTGAAACAACAATCACATATGTATTGTTATTAATCAATTAGCAGGCCATCCTATCAAGTTATTTATGGCTTGAGCATGGATGCTAATGGCATAACTAGTCTATTTTAGATTTTTAGGTGAATGATCTATATCTACTAAAATCACTTGGCACTTGAATGGCGATATCACCGTAACTTGTGCGATGGCAATATGTTTCTCTTGTTTGACTCAGTGTATACGTACAAATCACCAATCCGGTTTATTTGTTTAATCCAATAGCACTTGAATTAAATGGAAAATTAGAAGATTAGGAAAGAGAGGTTAGGCGGTGTTAATCAATGAAACAGAAACAAACCATACCTTTGTTCAGCGTCCTGTCAAAACATATTAGTCAAATAAGATAGATATTTGAATTCTGCTCGGCAACGTGAAATCCGAACATGCCATGGCCAGATTAAGATCCCAAGCTGGAGCTTAGGGTTAAAGAAGAGCTGTTTTACTGTGCTTCAGGATGTTAGGTATGACATCTCATAGTTCCCAATACCTCCTCAAGTATATCCTAAAAAAAAAACTCCGAGAAATACTTCTACACCATTACAACAAACGCAAGGCCCATAGCTCGACGTACATGTAAATGCAAGTGCCCCAGGTTTACTATCAGCAATGGCGCCAAATGGCCATAACTGTATTTCAGAAAAAGAATGACCATCTCCAAATCAGTCTTGAGAGAATCATACCTGAACATGGGTTGCATACTCCATTTTCTTCTATTATCAAGGTGTGATTTCCTAGGTTTCCCTATCAAGTTACAGCACAAGAGCGAACAGTTACAACTCAATACAAGCATTACATTAAAAGAGAGTAATAAAGTGTGGTTAGATAGAAATAAATTGGCGGTTGTATTAATTTATACGTCTTAAACAGGACAAATTTTCATTCCTGTTCTTGTATGCCAACTCACCTGTATGGTATCAGTTTAGCCTCCATGCACACGAAGCCTTGCGAAAGTCAGGTAGCCAGTGTGTCCTCTAGCAGCGCTACAAGGCCTAACCATAACACTAGAAGAATTCTGCGTAACATCTAAAGTTTCTGTAGCAGCCAGAAGTTTTCTTTTTTTCTGAGCAAGAGGCCCTGCATTAGACTCTTCATTGGCCGTGGCACCCTTCAAAGCACCTTCTCGCACTTCATAAGTGCGAAGAAGAATTTCAAAGGTTCTAATATCTGCATTGGAACACGTTAGTGTCAAAATAGAACTTTTGTTCAGAAAAATGTTTACTGGTATTACCGATTGGTCAATAATTTAAAATCTACGGCAATGTATTCGGAAATAGTTTATTGTTTGGTAGAGTCAACTGTAAATAATTTATATTCAAAATTTGATTGAAATTTTCAGGATCTAAATGTCACATTCTGCAACTCCAATATGGTAGAATTAGAGTCACGTCAACAAATTAAAAGTCTGAATAAGACTACTCACTCATAAAATTGAATGGTAACGAAAAAGATTGCAAAGCCAAATGGACACCACAAAACTTCAAATTGTAAGCTCTAGCAAAATATTTACAACTTTCATACTCAAACAAGAAACTTTAAATACAGTTTGTCAAAGCAGCTAACTTAAGGTCTGCAATCCAAACAGCTATCAACGTACAAACTACAAAGTCAACAAACCAAAACAAGTTGCTACAACTCCAAATAAATATGTAAAATTTCTCTAAAAATTAATCCCAAAACAATACCAGGCAAAATAATCAAACTTTCTTTCAAAGCAAATGTTTGACAATTAGTCCTTGAGATGTACATTGACAATTAATTTACTGAGAAGGTAATACTATCCTAGATGTGCAAATTGCTACCAAAATCAATATATGAGTATCTCAGGGTTATTTGCTCCCATTAATCATGTAATACGGATACAAGACACAATCAATTTGTGAAAGAGTAAAAAATTCTGAGCATGCATTGAACCTGTGAAACATGAAGTCATAGCTTCGCAAGCCCGCTCCACTTGCTCAATGCAGGGTGAGAAGGAGCATAAAACTCCATCTTGCTTTAGCATAGTCCCCGCAGAAGGTATTACAAGCCAAGGCTGGGGTAAGTCCAAGAACACAGCATCGGCAGCACCAGTGTGTTCCTCAGGGAATCCTTGTCCTTGTATGTCTCGAACTGCGACTGTGATTAGGCTGGTCAGGCCATTCCTCACAAAATCTTCCCTATTTACAAATGGAAACCAAATCATAATTGCAAAAAGGAAAATATCCATTAAAACAACTTCTCTATGAAGAAGTATTGACTAATCACGGCTCTGAAAACTCTCTATGAAGCAGGATTGGCTAATCACGGCTCTAACAATCTTCTCTTTTCTTGTATAGAAGTTCTCTACCTGTTGTGCCAATTAGTAGGCCAAAAGGTTAGGTTTGCACAGGTGATTCTGACAAATCATATCAGGCAGGGAAACCACCAAAGGATAATCTTGTTTGCGAATTACCACCAATCTACCTATGTTAAGAACAAATCTGAAAACATTGCAGATTTGGGACTCCAAAGATTAACTCTTTACTTATGCTGCCATTTGTGTGAATGACAAATGGGACTATCTGTGTCTATGAATATGGGTCTAGTGGCAAATCTGCAAACGGACAATGTTTCGTCACAGCTGTTATTTTTCCCCCTTTATTTGGGCTAGATGTGTTTTCGGGCAATTTATTCATCCATAAGATAAAAATATTACTAGTACAGGCTAGAAACAGAGCAGGTTGGTTACCTTGCGGAGGCGGCCCTCTGCTCATGGAAATCGAAGGTGCAGACGCGGCCGTGCGGGGCGACGGCGCGGGCCAGCGACGTGGTGAGAGAGCCGCTCCCGGTGCCGGACTCGAGCACGACGCACCCGGGGACGAGCTCGAGGTAGGAGACGACGAGGCTGATGTCGGCGATGTAGAGGATCTGCGTCCGGTGGCTGAGCACGAGCGTCCACAGCTCCGGGGTGGGCGCGAGGAGGTGGACAAACCCGCCCTTCCCCTTCCCCTTCCCCCCGGCCTTGCCCCCGCCGCCGGCGGCGGCGCTGTGGACCTTGCAGCCGAAGGGGCGGCCGATCCAGTCGTCGTGGTGGAAGACGCCGAAGCGGTTCTGGAGCACGCCGCCAGCGCGCACAGCGACGGCGCGCATGGCGTCGTGGCGCTCGTACACCACGACGGTGTCCCCCTCCGCGATTCGGCGCTGGGAGGTGGGCTTGGACGCCGGATCCAGCGGCACCATCATCTTCTCCGCGGGCGGCGGCGGCGGCGGCGGCGGCGTGGGGTTTCGGGGGGTTTTTCGCTGTAGTGGTGTTATTTGTGTGTTTGGTTTGGCTGTTTGGGAAAAAAATATGACATTTAGGCCATGCTTGGTTCTTTTTTTCTATCCGTTTAGTTACCTCCTTATCCCTTGGTTACGAGGACGAGTAAAATACATCACCAATACCCTAATTGACAAAAATACTTTTAAATCGTAAGTTAAACTTGCAGCAAATTGATTTTTATAGCTGTCGACAGGGTGCCAAGCAGTCCTCCCAGGGAGTACCTATAAAGGTAAAAGAGTGGTCGAGATGTCTACCGGGAAGTCATGGTCGACTCACGAAGAAGATGAGCCAAGATTTTTTAAGATAGGTTCGGCCCTCTCGTAAGATAACAAGTCTATCTCTGTGTTTTCATTAGGACGGTGAGAGATTAGGGTTTGAATGCGGGTGTGGAAGAATGTTTTTGATCCTCTCCAGCCCAGGCGATCTATCCTCCCTTTTATAGTTCAAGGGGACAGTTACAGGGGGTTTGGAGCGCAAGAAAGCTAGTCGTAAAGAAAAAATAAATACATGCTAAAGATAAAAAGCAAAACAGAATGGCATCGGGATCCGCTCGCCGTAGACATCTTGTGTACAGTCTTTCTAGGTGACATCATCCTCTGCCGGTTTATCCCCGCTTGTTTTGTGTGCGAGCCTTACTAAAGAAGTCTCCTTTTCGAAGGGAAAAGCCTGCTCTTTTCGGATCGGAGCCATGCATAGAGGTCGGGCTAAGGGGCAGAGGTTGGGCCGGCCATCCTCGCCCGAGACCTGGCCTCCGACCCCAGCCCGAGAACTTCTAGTCCGATCTCTTCGACTCTTTTTTTTAACATGGGCTACCCGGGAAGCATCTCCACAATAGCTTTCTAAAATTTTATCTTTTTTATATTGCTCAAGAGAGTCATATATGTTGTTCCGATGGGTAAACTATCACATGGAAGATGATTATGTCATGCTGGCAGCCATGTTGTTCTGATGGGCAGACACGATATTATTTTATGAGAGAAACCCTCCTTTTGTTTCTAATGTTGCTAATATATTAAACGGGTTATCATTTATCAAGAACAACGCTGTGACCATGAGGCCCATGACGCAGGAGTTATCACGTGAGATTATCGCAAGGGACTAGGTAAAGTTTCGGACATAAATATTGTTATTACGAACTTTCAAATATAAGTATGCATAAGTATAATTAGTTATGTGTAACTAGTCTATACAAGAATTGGCATGTTCTGTACGTAGTGCTTCTGTAGCTCCTACGGGTAGTGGGTTGCGAGTTCATAACCACAACCCTCGTATGTGTGCAAAATTTTCTCTCAACCCCAGCACGAATGTCAAAACCTATCCAACGACTAAAAATTTGAAAATTTTCTAGAAGAGAAAAATGTCCGCACGTTTTTAGCAATTTCGTTATCTTAATGGTCACGCAGTGATCTTGTGAAATGTGATAGGTGCTCCGAACATCGATTGACCACTATCACTCTATCAAGGCAGACTCAAAGACGCAAAGACGATCAGCTTTCCCTGTGATGGGCTAATGGCACCAATCCAACGTCTTCTCTTCACCCACATACGTTGAGTTCACTACTAAAATAGTAATCTTTGCCAAAATCCATAATAGTTTCGAAGCCAATAGGAATCGAGACAAAAAATATTTTTAATCTCGGTAAAAAGTGCAAAGAGACGTTATAATATTTAATCCCGATTAGTGTTACCAACTCGGGCAAAAGGTTATTTTTAGACCCGGTTCAAAAAATTCTGCACACTATGTCAGGCCCTCATTATTTTTAGTCTTGGTTGGCGTTACCAACCGGGATTAAAGATCAACATTTGTCCTGGTTTTTATTCAACCGAGACCATAAAAAAATTCGGATCTGCTAGCGCTCGGCCTTATCTCCTCGTCTCCCGCGTCGTCTCTTTCCTCAGCCAATCGGGCCTTATCTCATCTCTCAACGCTCTCTCTCCCTCTCAGCCGTCTCTCTCCCTTTCCCTGTCTCCCCCTCTCTCACTCGCGGCAGCATGGAGATGCGAGCAGCGGGCGGGGACGGGCGGTGCGAGCGGCGGGACGGGGTGGTGCGGGTGGCGACGGGGCGGTGAGGCGGGCGGCGGTGGGTGACGGGGCGAAGCGATGCGGGCGATGGCAGGTGGCAGGACGGGCGGTGATGGATGGCGGCGTATCCAGCCTCCCCTCGATTGGCGTCCCCTCCGCGGTGGCGACGGTCTCGGTGCTCCACGATAGGCACAGTGGCGGCAGATTGTTGAAGACGCCTGGACCATCCGTTCTATTTGCAATATGAGTTGAAACGCTTCAGCTCATATGTCAAGTAAAATGAAACATCCGATGTCCCGAGAGAGGGATATGTGAGACATTGCTGGGCCTTTAGCCTGCCAGTCAACTTCAGCCTGAAGCATGCCTGTCAAACCACACGAAAGCGGCGACCAGATGTATTACACACTCAGGAGACTTGACTAAATGGCTAAAGATCTACAACGTCTCAAATATTCCTAACTCATACTCATGTGAATCTAGCTCCCAGGATGTACACTAGATTCACACTTTCATCACAAGCATGAATATACATGACGAATACATTTACATTGAACAGAACTTAAAAGATTACATCACTTAGATAAGTACATAGGCCGACCGGCCAAATAAATATAATAAGAGTACAGCGAACAGCGGTGGCTTAATTACCCATTCCACAAGCACATCAACTAGGGGTTTACCCCACTAAGTTCAAGTCCTAGAAGCAGCAAATCGAGTACCCGCATCTCTCAAAAGCTAAATCTAAGTTCTGCAACAAAATGGATATTCCAATAGCAAGTGTCAGTATATTATTAGAAATAATGTATTGGCACGCGCATAATCAAACCTACATACATGATAGCTCTAAGTCAAATGGAGGCTATTTGTAGACTAAATTTTCAGCATAAAACTGATTTTAGTTTTCAAACCATTCACAACGTATTTAAGCAAGGCATTTTTAGCAATGAATATTCAGTAAACATGGCATGATGTCAACATAGGTAGATAGCTTTTCAATTCCTTACACATGTCGGGGAGTAAGGTAAGTTCATCGCATAAATCAACCTCACACTTAACACAAAACATTTATTTTCAAGAACATTTAAGAAAGCACAAAATTCAAGATTTATACCCATAGCATTTCATCATGTCGCTCATGACCATGAGCTCGGCTAATCGATTAGTTTTATTAACTCTGCAGAGTTTGTACAGCTTTACCCACATGATATGAACACTCTAGTTTGTTTCGAGTTTGCAAGACTCTATCACACTCTTCATGTTGAGTGTGATTTAGAGGTCATAACATAGCCTTTACACTACTTAGTCCCTAGCCTTTCACCAGCATGATACGTGTTTCCTTCATCCTAGGTCATACTGGAATAAGACCTAGAACCATTAAGTGGCGGGCCCATGCCTTAACTTAACGCCGTGGTGACGGACACGATAGGAACCCACCCATGTGGCACGATATCGTTGTATTGGACAGACTGAGTCGCCTAAACTACCACATCGGCGGTAAATAGGAAGTTTCTCTAGGTTATCCGAACCCATACACTTCGGCCTATCATAATGCAAGGCTAGGCACTAAATAGATTACTCGGCTAAGGCTATCCCATACTAGCATATGTGGATGTACGTATACACAATGAATGACATGTAATTCAGTCCTTAATCGACTCGGGCAAACGTTCCCCTTATCAGTATACGAATACATCAATCGCATACCAGTTGCCGCCCAAGTCAGGAAAATCAAGTTTTGACTTTGTTTCGCAAATAATTGGGGTTTCTCCCCATTTAGTTCAGAACACACAAAAGTTCTTTCCAAAGAGTGGAGGCGAAATATCTTGTGCGGGGAAAAGATGGAGCGAGGGTCTTACAACGAAGGCAAAACAAATAAATGTGTTACTGGCAGAGGCAGACTTCGTCTGTGATTAGGGTTTGCGGTTGCAGGATCCAGGAAGAAAAAGGAAGTCTCCTTATTGTCTCAGGGAAACGGGTAGATTCGTCGTTGGTGACGATGCTCGAATAATAGTGGTGCCGAGGTGCTTTGGGGAAGGAGGCTACATTCTGGCAAAAGGGGTTGCCGCTTGGCGAAGGGTGTGACAAAGATGTGGTATGTCGGCTCGACCATTTATACTTTACTGGCTTGGGTAGCATACCCACTAGTCTTTGTTCGAAGGCTATGGCGGGATATTCTGGATTCGACATGGGAAAGGTGGCACCACAGCGGGCACGGGGTTTCAGATAACAGGGTTTTTATCGGCTTCTTGTTGTTTGAAAACTCTTCAAACATATTTAATATGTTTGGGTTAAGTTCTTCCTAAGCTGTATAATAGACTTGTTTTACCAAGGTGGTGAAAAACTGTATTAGAGAGGTGGGGGAAAATGTTTAGGTCGGGCATGATAGTTGTCCGGTACTCGGGAGGGCGATGGAGTAGTGGTTCAAATGGTTTGGTTGCATTGGGTTTTTATATGGGTGATATGACAGAAAATCTGGGGGTTAATCGGGGCTCGGTCGAGCTTATATCTATGAGGTTTAGAATTTTGGAATGGCAGGCACGTAAGTTAGGGAACTGGAGATAACGGCCCCTTCCTTTTATTACCTGCTTCCTTAAAGGTCCGTCAGGTTAAAATGGGAAAATAGTAGGAGAACTCTCCCCGCTTGGGCAGTTTACAGCGAAGGCGAGTAACGGTAGCATAGGCGCTATTTCGAGTTCCTATGGTTAACCAGCTATGCTATCCCCCTTAAAGTTTGGAAAATTTATGGTCGGGAGGATTCACGAAATGGGAAAATAAGCTGGTTTGGTAGTCTCAAATCTATCTACACCTCGTTCTGCTGAGAACAGGGCGGAATACCTATCTGGGTAATAGGTCGTGGCGTTATCCGGCTCATGATCAATGTTTTTCAAAAGGGTGTTTTGCGAGCCTATTGATCCTACCTGGAATTTTTCTTAGGCATGGAAAAATGGTCGTGGCTATCCATGGGTTTATGGTCATATACCTGGGGTCATAGTAGGAAAATGATTGTTATATGACATATGCGGCAATATCTTTTCTTTTATGCGAAGAGGCATGCATGAATGCTATGATATTATGATGTATGAATGATGTGATGGATGTATGAAATGATTCAATGCTCATAAAAATACTTTTGTATTGCCTTCATGCCATAGAAACAATAGGTGTATATATATACACATATATCGGGAGGTTTATCAAGATACAAGTCAAGTCTCCAAACCATGGTTGTGAGACCTACAAGGGCTTCACGTCTATCCATGGGTGTATAAGGTCAGGGTTCACTATCCCTCTTAAATTTAAAAGGTTTTTGATTGGGAGAACTTGGGAAAATAGAGGTTAAGCTTGCATGGTGGTCTTAGGTATATCTATATGGCGATATGGCAAGAACGGAGCCTAGCGGTTAATTTAGAAGGGCTGCAAGGTTATTTGGCATCCATCCTTGGCATTTTAATAGGGCTTCCTTTGGTTGGGAAAATCTTTGATGATTTTTGGATGGTTGTGTTGCCCGAAAGAGAATGGTTTGGTCAGGTGCCGAGGTGCTGGAAAATGTGGCTTGCTGTCTTTATTGGTATCTTTGGGATAGATCCCAAAGGTGTAAATTTTTGGAAAAAAATCAGGGAGGTAGGTAAATAAGTTTTTAAACTACTTTAGAAAAATCAGAATTTTATCACCTATGGTATTGTCTGTACAAATTTAACATATTACGGTATACCGGGTCTCAGATTTCTGTTCTCCTGATCTATATGAATTTTTAGGGCATATTGCAGGGCCTCAAAAATTCTAAAAAATTCTTGGGTCTTCCTGGGCATGTCTGGGAGCTATTGGAAAAAGTTGCATATTTTATCTGGTACGGTTTGGGCTATAGGAAAAGATAAAGGCAGCTGCTATAAATCTCCAGATCATGGCTATGTTAATTTAGTGGATGGTTTCACCATGATGCAGGGATCCAAAAATCTTACCAAAATTCGTGGAGCATACTGGACAGGTCTAGGAGCTACTGTTAAAAGATTCATCCCTTTTCATGTATGGTTTGGGCTATATAAAAAGATGAAGACGGCTATCTAAAATTTTCAGATTATAGTTAGGCTAACTAATCAACCTATTTCACTATGATGAAAGGGTCCAAAAATTGGGCAAAAATTCCTGGAGTTTTCTGAGTTGGTCTACATGTTGGTTGAAAATATTTCTCAGTTTTAGGACGTATGGTTTAGCCTATGCAAATCTTTCAAACAGACTAACTCAAAATTTCAGAAAAAGAACAATCGGCACAAAATGAAAGTTGGCACAAGTTTTATAGCGTCTAAATGTATTTCCTTTTAAATGCATCATGTTAGAGTGGTCCAGAGTCTATATGAATTTTGGGTGGTCCATCTAAGTATACAATCTACCGCTTAAGCATCACAATCTTACCCTTACCCAATTTACTCGTTTTGGGCCATATACCGGTAAAATTTTGAAAAGTCAGGTGAGAGGAGCTCAAAATTTTTCCCATTCATTTTTGGTGCAGAGGTACATGAGAAGATGTAATCCCTACAATGTCTATCAAGTTTTAAATTTTATCCACCCATTTTCAAAACTCATTTACAAGAGGCTTTTTATACCTCGATAATTTTACAAAATCGCACTAGCTCATAGGAATAGTTTGCAAAGGGATTTCAAAACTTTTCTAAACACTTTGGTTCTATTTTGTTATGATTAATGAGTGTTTTTCAAACTCCTTTCACCAAAATACAATCTTTAAAAGGTCTCGGTCCTATAGAGCAAGATAAGAGTTTTAATATTGAAATAGAGATATAGAAAAGATTTATCTCTAAAGAGGGATGAGATATAAGATAGAATTAGTTTTCACAAATAGTTTTGTAGCTCAGAGTAAAGAGGGATGAGATATAAGATAGAATTGGTTTTCACAAATAGTTTTGTAGCTGAGAGCGAAGCCCTCAAAATAACATTTTTAGAGTCCATTCTAAATGACCAACTTAAAGGGGCTCCTATAGTCAGTATTTGCTCTGATACCATGTCTGTCGAAGACGCCTGGACCTTCCGTTCTATTTATAATATGAGTTGAAACACTTTAGCTCATATGTCAAGTAAAATGAAACATTCGATGTCCCGAGAGAGGGATATGTGAGACATTACTGGGCCTTTAGCCTGCCAGTCAACTTCAGCCTGAAGCGTGCCCGTCAAACCACACGAAGGCGGAGACCATATGTGTTACACACTCAGGAGACTTGACAAAATGGTTAAAGATCTACAACGTCTCAAATATTCCTAACTCATACTCATGTGAATCTAGCTCCCAGGATGTACGCTAGATTCACACTTTCATCACAAGCATGAATATACATGGCGAATACATTTACATTGAACAGAACTTAAAAGATTACATCACTTAGATAAGTACATAGGTCGACCGGCCAAATAAATATAATCAAAGTACAGCAAATAGCGGTGGCTTAACTACCCATTCCACAAGCACAACGACTAGGGGTTTACCCCACTAAGTTCAAGTCCTATAAGCAGCAAATCAAGTACCCGCATCTCTCAAAAGCTAAATCTAAGTCCTGCAACAAAATGGATATTCCAATAGCAAGTGTCAGTATATTATTAGAAATAATGTACTGGCAAGCGCACAATCAAACCTACATACATGATAGCTCTAAGTCAAAAGAAGGCTATTTGTAGACTCAATTTTTAGCATAAAACTGGTTTTAGTTTTCAAACCATTCACAACATATTTAAGCAAGGCATTTTTAGCGACGAATATTCAGTAAACATGGCATGGTGTCAACATAAGTAGATAGCTTTTCAATTTCTTACACATGTCGGGGAGTAAGGTATGTTCATCGCATAAATCAACCTCACACTTAACACAATAACATTTATTTTCAAGAACATTTAAGAAAGCACAAAATTCAAGATTTATACCCATAGCATTTCATCATGTCGCTCATGACCGTGAGCACGACTAATCGATTAGTTTTATTAATTCTGCAGAGTTTGTATAGCTTTACCCACATGATATGAACACTCTAGTTTGTTTCGAGTTTGCAAGACTCTATCACACTCTTCATGTTGAGTGCGATCTAGAGGTCATAACGTAGCCTTTACACTACTTAGTCCCTAGCCTTGCACCAGCACGATGCGTGTTTCCTCCATCCTAGGTCATACTGGAATAAGACCTAGAACCGTTAAGTGACGGGCCCATGCCTTAACTTAACGCCGTGGTGGCGAACACGACAGGAACCCACCCACATGACACGATATCGTTGTATTGGACAGACTGAGTCGCCTAAACTATCACATCAACGGTAAATAGGAAGTTCCTCTGGGTTATCCGAACCCGTACACTTCGGCTATCATAATGCAAGGCTAGGCACTAAATAGATTACTTGGCTAAGGCTATCACATACTAGCACATGTGGATGTACGTATACATAATAAATGACATGTAATTTAGTCCTTAATCGACTCGGGCAAACATTCCCCTTATCGGTATACGGATACATCAATCGCATACCAGTTGCCGCTCAGTCAGGAATTTGACTTTGTTTCGCAAATAATTGGGTTTCTCCCCCATTTAGTTCAGAACACACAAAAGTTCTTTCCAAAGAGTTTAGAAAATCAATCCATGCCTATTTTTCGAATAATGTTAAGCAAGGCTAAGCATATTATTTTCATAAAGCATTGCATATTCTCATATGAGTAGTTTTAGTTTATTTCCTAGGGTTCAAAATGGCAAGGGAGTATTTTATAAAAGGTATATGCAAATTTTCAGGACTTTACTACCAATATTAATTTAAAACGACGATACGATAAATTATGCATGCAAGATTTCACAACCAAAATACATAGCCCGAAAACATGGGTTCAATGTGTCCAAAGGAGGGGCAAGAACTTGCCTTGTTCTGAAGAAAGGTTATCTCCTAATCCACTCCATCACCGTCTACACAATTATCTAAACAAAATATACGGTATGCGATTAAACACCGAAAATATGCGAAAAACTCAAAAATGTTCTAAAATTCATGAGCTTACTGGGGTGGCTAGGTGCTGTGTGGCCATGAGTGTTGGGGAAGGAATTTCTATTTTATCTCTTTTATTTAGGGAGTTACTAATTTTTGAAGTTGGCTTGGTATAGCGTAGGGTTTTATTCGGGTATCACCCTAAAATGTTTTTATCCTTGGATTTTTACTAACCTTAAATTTTCAGAGGTGGAGAGAATGTTTTATAGGGATAATGCAATTTATTTCACAATTTTTAGAGCTTCAATAATTTCTTATGTAGTTTACGAACCTATAACGGGTCCTTAGTCCTATAACGTGCTAGCGAGGTGTCATATGGTTTTAGGTCCAGATCTTGTTTATTTTTCTATTGGGGTTTGAAGGTGGATAATCTAGCTAATAAATCTAATCCTAATGGCAAGGACTTTTGGGGTCTAAATTGCTTCTCTAAGTATGTCTTCCATACTAAGGGTGGTTACTATGGTAGATGTCTAAGATATTAACCTATGTCTTGCCTATAGGGTTAATGGTGCTAAGTCTTTAGTAATCTTTTAGTTTGAAATATGGCTCTACCGGCCCACCATACCCTATTCAAATGTTTGGCCGGGCTAGGATCAAATTCGGGTCCCTATAGGAATTATACATGTACATACATATGGCATTTGTTTGTTTAGCTTCTAGGCTATTTATTTAGAGTTTTCCCTATATGTTTGGTGTGTAAGTTGGTACCTTTTATTTTACCTATTTGAAGTTTATCCTTTGTTGGTCCTAAAGAAACTTAGTTTTCCTAAAATGGATTTAAAATAATTTTTATATAAATCTTGTAGGGTGAGGGGTGTAGTAAACTATTAGTTTCTTTTATAATTCCCTAGAGGGATTAGGCTACACCGAAGTCATACATTTTTATTTTACATTGTGAAAGTACATGTTTGGGAGAGTCTACAGGATTTATGTTCACTAAAAAATATGGTAAAATGAATTTTAAATAAATCCCTAAAAGTTGACTATCCTATAGTGTATCTTTTTCCTAAAATTATTTTTACCTACTTTTTAACTAAAGGAAAGTATACCATTTTATTATCTCAGGTTAGAGAGGGTGAGATGATGAATCTATAGGATTTGGGTTTGCCTAATTTGGAGCTAATTTGAATTTTCTAGGGATTTTACAAATTTGAATTTGGGGTAGGTGTGGTCTGTCTTATTTAAATTTTTGGGGTAAAGTTTGTATAGTGAGGGCCCTGTTTTATGGTTCCATATTAAAGTTCACTTTCTAAAGATTCTACAGAAATTTCCCCATCTCAAACTGTGTTCAAATGAATTTTGTATGAATTTTATAAGTGCCTTTAACTTTTTGTAAAAGTGCATAGCCTACTGGTCTTTTTCTTTTATACATATATATTTTTCCAAGACTGGCTGCACAGGGGGCCCACGGGTTATAGAATGTTCATTTTGCAAGAAGACCCTTGGGCTTCCAGCATTTAGGCCCCGCAGTCCCTGACATGTGGTGAATGCCATGTTCTTTAAGAGCCCCTGAGTTTTAATTTATTTGCTAATGGGTCCTTGGTCCCATAGGTAAGCCTTACATGTTTTGCATCCAAGACCTCGCAAGTTTTAAACCTTCGCTAACCGGTATTCTTAGCGCTAAGTGGCGTGGGGCCCGCTTGGTAGTGGAATGACAAGGGAGGAAGTAGAGCTCCGGTGGCCGAAGGTGCTTTCGATCCTCGCCGGCGACCAACGGCGGCTTGAATGGGGAAACACTCAAAACCAAAAATGTACATGGAGGAACGACGAACCTAGTGGTGGTCTCCCCGTGGGCTGAGGTGGCCGGAATCCAAGTTGGCGACGGCGCGAGCGGCGGTGGCCTTCGGGTGGCCAGTGCAAGTTGCGTTGGAGGCTAGTTCTATCCGGTGTGAGTGCACGAATATGCTCTATAGAGCTCATGGAAACTTACCCAAACATGGCCGAGGCTTGTAGAGGCTCGACATTGTCTTGGCGCGAGACGGACTTGGCGGCGGCGACAGGGTTCTTCGGGGTGAACGGCGACAACTCTACCCGGTCTTCGATCTGCCAAGAAAAGGTACGGTATGCCTCAAGGATGCATCGAGGATGTTGTGAGTGCGAGGAATCGGACACTAACTCACCGGGTCGGCCGGAATCGAAGATGGCGCTCGGCGGCCGGGGTTGGGGAGGATGATGCCGATCCCGCAAATGCCGGGGCTGGTGCTTGGGAATGTGGAGATGTTGTTGGCGCAAGGTGCCGGCCAGGATTGGCCGGAGTTGGCCGAAACGGCATCGAATCCGAAGTGGCGGCGCTCCGATGCGTGCTGTCGGCTCCAGTGGCGAAGCCGCGTTCCCTTTACGGCACTGCAGCAAACGTGATGGGGTCAAAGGAGAAAAGACTCGACATGGTGTGGTGAGTATGGAACGCTGTAGAGGGGGAATGACCATGGCTTAACCGGCAATGGCGATGGTCGCCAACTTCCTGGCCAAAGATGAGAATGGAGGGAAAGGGAGACACTGGTGCCTTTCCCTCTCAGTTTGCTCGGTCCTGTCGTGGAGAGTGAGGTTGGGCGATAGGTTCTGGAGAATTTGGGGACGAGAGAAGAGGTGTGGCGCGTTGACACGTCAGACACACGCGTTGCCGGTGTCCGGAGGCTGTCGGCTCCCTCTCTCCTGCGTTCCAGGTCGATGGGGTAAAGATACAAAGGTTGAGCTAGCTTGCAGGCGCTGCCATGTGAGTCCACTTTGTGGTAGGCCAGGCTGTGGAGTGGAGGAGGGGTAGATATTTGAGTGTACATGCATTTTGAAGGTGTTTTCGATTTTTTTCTCTACACTCCAACTTGACAGCCCTATAATTCTCTGTGTGGTTTGGGTAAATTAATGAAAATTTTTCTGTGGTTAGGGAAGCAAACACTGAAGTCATTTTCTTTGGTTTCACTCAAAGATCACTTATGGTTTGATCCCAGAAATTAAGCAAAGTTTGGATATTATGAATCTTGTTTGAATTTTTAGAGGGTCCAAATAGTCTAGAAAAATTCTAGAAAAAATATATTTAATTTTGGTGTTTAACCTAGTATTTTAATAAATTATTTCCGATATGTCTTTTTGCATTTTAAGGTCTTTTTAGGCAAGTTGCATTGTTAGCCGATTGGGATGCTAATTGCCTATTATTCGTCTGTCATTGTCCAAATCTTTTGGGCACCAAACCTATCTATTAAATAGTTCAAAAATCATATTTGAGTTGTCCATAATATTTGGCATCTACATGAATTGTTCCATGATTTATCTTGCTTGGGGTATTTTTCAGAAAATTTTGATGTCCTTTCTCTCTATATGTGTCCCTACGGCTTGTATTCATATGCATTTAATATTGTTCTGTGATTATTTTGAATCCTTCTTGAGTTGTGGAGTGGGTCTTTGGATTTAAATTTCATGTTCACTTATTATCGCCCAGGTTTAGGTGTAGGCTTGTGTAGCCAATTCCCAACCTTATGGGCTGTGCTTATGAGTCCTACTATGGGATGCAAATCGAAAGTACAAACACACATAGGTGACTCAAATCTAAACATGTTTTACGATAGCATGCACTTATGAAGAAGAAGTTTTTGTTTAATTTATTATCGAATGTCTTTCTTGAGGTGAGTTGAAATACTCCACTAGTTTTGAAAAGAAAAACTCCCTCTCTCATATTTTATTTTATGCAGATAGGTTGAAGTTCTTGGACACAAGTTAGAAAATGGGAATTTTTGGTTCACAAAATTGAGAAACCTTACTTTTATTTTATTGAACAAAATTTCGTTGTCCCTAGAATTTGGGTGTGTGACACGGATCTAGCCTCCTTCACGCCTGATCCGGCCTCCCCTCCGCCGGATCCAGCCTCCTCTCCATCGGATCGAACGCTGTGAAATTTTTTTAAAAAATTTGTGATATTCATTACTCTTGTGATATATGTGAAACTATATCTTTAGTCCCGGTTGATAACACCAACCAAGACTAAAGATTCATTTTTAGTCCCGGTTATTTTGCCCAGGACTAAAGATAGACATCCTTAGTCTCGCTTTTGTTGTCTCGAATTGCAACCCGAGACTAAAAAGGGTTACAAACCGGGACTAAAAGTGGTTTTCCCGGCATGTTAGACTATCAGGGCATGTTTGCTTCGTGCCATTATTGTAATGGTCATGCACTGATCTTGTGAATGCGGCGGCCGGCTCAATAATTTCGAGGACCTTAGGCGAACTTAATGACGTAGGCCCTAAAGGCTAAATATTTTTTTACTTTTAATATATACTTTATAATCCATGTATCTCACAAATAAATATTACTATCATATGATAAATAATGAATCGGCTAGTTGCAAATTGTAATATGTTATTTATTTATCATAAACTGTAGCTCCATCCCCGTATGGGTGGAGAACCGTCGCTGTCTCGGCTGTGCTACCGGAGGCTCTAGGGAAGTTAGAGGAGAGAGCACTCATCTTGAGGTGGGCTTACTACTTATATGCTTTCAGCAGTTATCCTCTCCGCACTTGGCTACCCAGCGTTTACCATAGGCACGATAACTAGTACACCAGAGGTGCGTCCTTCCCGGTCCTCTCGTAGTAGGGAAAGGTCGTTAATGTTGATTGTATAACAGATAATTAAAAGAACCACATAATTAAACAAATCAGTATATATACGTTAATAAAAGACCACAACTATCCAATGCCATCTCTCATAAATAAACTTATGGTATTTCTTGAAGCAATATTCTTTGGCAACATTCCAGCATCTAAAGTACGAAGTAAATTAAACAACAAGAAAAAAACATAACCTAAATTTGAACTGAACAAAAGCAAATGAGAAGATGGGAAATTGAGAAGAAAATAAGGCCTTACGTAAACCCTAATCACGATGAGGCAGCAAGGCATGAGGGGCTGAGGGCATCATCCTGGCTGCTGCTGTCGGAGTAGGGAGACAGGATACAGACACCTCGTGTGTCGTCGCCCGTCATGAACTCACGGCAGGGCATTAGGCATTGATGCATTGTTAGGAGAGAAAACGTTGAACCACACAAGGAGGCGGAGCTTGACTGCGATATGAAAACGAATCGAAGCATCAGCATCAATGCCTCGATATTCCCTACCAATTGATGGCTTTTACGCTTGCAATTGGGCTGCCCAAGCCTATGCGGGAGAGGAGGGCGGTAGGGGGTGGTGATGGGAAGATGGTGAGTTCTCCCTGTGATGAGCTGATGGCGCCAATCCTACGTCTTTTCTTCAACCACGTATGCATATATGGTGGCTTGTCTGTCAGAGTTTTAGGGTATATTTGCTTTGTGCCTTTACCATAATGGTCGTGCAATGATCTTGTGAGATGCGGTAGGTGCTTTGAACATCGGTCAACCACTATCACTCTATCCTTCGTCTTCCCTTCATGCACCCACTCATGCATGGCGAGTTGCCATCATAGTATCAGGGCATGCTTGCTTCATGCCTTGGGAATCTCGCCTGACTCAGGTGTCACTCTTAGAGCAAGTCCAATAGTATAGCCAATTACTAGCTCCAAATTATCTTATAGTCAATCAATAACTAATTCATACAATAGTACATACTACATCATACGCACATTGTGTCTTGGAGTCTATGCTGCAGCTGGCTACAAATCTATAGCCAGCTTCTCTTCTCTCTCCTCTCTTCTCACCTCCACATATGTATTTAGCTGGCTTATAGCCTGCTATTGTACTTGCTCTTAGGCATTCAATTTCGAGCGCATGTGGCCAAATCGACTGGCCTGAGTGAGAGCCCCTAGGCTAGGGCAGCAACCAAGCACCCCCTCATCTATCAACTTCAACATGCATTCCTCGGCTACCACCATATCTTCGACTACACTCGTGGAGTGCTTGAATTCTTTGACTGCACATCAGTGGCTCTGAACATGCACTTGGAAAAAAATCACTAATGCGGATGGAATCCATATTGCTGCCAAGTGGAAAGTAGAAACAATATGACAACCAACATGGTGTAATCATCTCATGTGGCATGTTTTAGACTAGTTTGTACTCTCGAAACAAGACAAGTGACTTGTTTGACCACTTTATCCAATTAGGGTTACACTCACCTTACAAGTTGTGATATTGGCAACTTATTTTACTCACCGAACATATCCTTAATGCTCGTTCTGGATATAGGGGAAATAAACCCAAGAAAATACTCTTTTGGGCCTTGTTTGATTAATCCTTCCTCCAAGAGGATGAATGGGGATTGAAAGAAAAATAATTCCACACCTATTGAGATATACAATTTATCCCTCTTAATCCTATGCAACCCCTTTCTCTTGAGGATTAACCGGACAAACCCCTTTGGAAATTTTCTCTATGACACTCGATGTCCTAGGAAGACTGTTTCCTAGTGGGGAAAATAACTCGCACCATTTGGGACAATGGTAGTAGGGAGCCAGGATGACATTGGAAAAAAATTCCTATGCTTGAAAAAATAAAAATATATAATTATCATAAGAAATAAGACAACTGAAAAATAAAGATTAAGAAATATAAAAAATTTAGGAGAACCATTAAACATTCGAAAAGTCATAGAAAAATCTAAAAAATTGAAAAAACCTAGGAAATTCATAGAAATTTCACAAAAGAACAAGAATATTCACTGAAAACTCAAGATGAAGCCTAGACAGCATCAGCTTATAAATTCCATATGCAAAAATCCTGAGTAATTGGAAGTTGGAACATTGTACAAATGCGACATTACAAATGACATACAATACAACCTAAGTGCCTAACAATCAACAAAGTTGAACCTAGATCAAGATGATATCAATGTTTGACAACATGATCCCAATCAAACAAGTCGCACTACATGCATATCTTTTAACATTTCTTGCTGTCATATTAACACAAAAGAAAATCTAATCAACACCAACTCAAGAGCAGCATGAGTTTGTAATGTTCTCAACAACAAATTAACCAATACAAATATACCATTGTACTTGGCAGTTTTCTATAACGTGTTGGAGAGAGTAAAATGATTATTATTGCTTCAAATATCATTATTGGAGTTTTTTTAATAATAATCTTGCTGGAATTGGACTTGGTCTCTCCTCCTTTGACTTGCATACCCTTGAAACTGCAATTTTCAGAGTGGATAACAGGTCGATGCCTTTTGATGATGCTAACAAATAAAAAATCACTAAAACGTGAAAACCAATTGAAGAGAAAGTAGATTGGCTATACACATCCTATGTCAAGTTCCACAGGCAGTGGCGGATCTTGAACCAAACTAAGGGTGGTGCACTACTTTACTATATATATGGTGGTAATTACTCTAAATATGGTATTTGACCATTTATAGATAATTATTGACATGAAATCATTGAGTAGCAAGTAAAAGTGCTTACCGAAATATAAGTGGAAAAGAAGCCGCGGAGAGAAACATCAAAAAAAAAACATAAAAGACAATCAATCTAGCAAAATACATCCTCGGTGTCAAAGCTGCCAACCTCAATGTCATTGATAGTTAATAACTTACAATAAAACCAGAACTGAAGTCAGAAACATCTTAATTTTCAACTAAATTTGATATCCAATGAACATGTACACCCCAAAAGGCCAAAGCAATAATAGTGTCACAATGTGCTTACAATTTTACTAGTGATGGTTTGATGCACTGATGGCTGCAGGACATCAGGAGTCTAAAGATCAATTGAAACCTTCAGTTGTTCAAACTTTAAACCTTAGATTATAATTTGGATAATTGAAAAGGCGCTATTAACAAGTTACAAATCAAACTAATAGGATTAAAAAGAAAACTAGAACCAGAAGAGGATAAATTAAAAGTCTGAACTCTAAAGTCTGAAACTAAGAGAAAGATAAATACCTCTTGTTTGTGCACTGCTCGGTTGCCCCTGTAGTCCAGCTGCCCACTGCGGTGTTGCTAGCTGGCTAGGTCAGGTGCGTCACGCTAAGCGTAGGTGATGAGCGAGAGGAGATTGCGGAATGCCGAGACACGCAGACGTGATGAGGAAAAAGAAAGAAAAAAAAGAGAAAAAGAGGAGTCGAGGAGATGTGCAGCACAGCTGTGATCGAGGCGTCGCTCCTGGAGTCCTAGTCGAGGGCGATGGCCACGACCGCCTGCCTAGCTGCCTTGCTTATGGGCCTAAGGCCTTCTATTGCTTGCTAGCCTCCTGATCCTAGGGCCTGCTTCTTATTTTAATGGATTTTGAGCCAAGGGTGGTGCCCGGGGGGGATGCCTGCGAACCCACCCCACCCCTGTTCACATGGTTGCAATTACAAAAGAATATGAAAATACAAAAGCAAACAGCATATCTTAAAACAAACATTTGTTGTACATTTAAAATGTGTATTACCACAGAATGTTTTCTTAAAAATTAATGAGATCACTTTTTTCAATTGCATATTAATTGGAGAAAAATAACAACAGAAAACAACAACAACAAAAACCACTTTTGCTCTTTTGCCCTCCACCCATTGCTGTTTTGCAGTCCTAGTTGTTAGTTGATCAAACAAAAACATTATCAAAATTGCATTCTTTTCCTTTCTACATCATATATGAGTTGAGACATGTGCACCAAATACAGGATTTGTCTACGAAATAAAGACATGTTATGTTTGTTTCTAATATAGCCAATAAGCGAGGAATGCTTACAATGTAACTGCTGCAAATATGGTCACGACATGGCACAAACGGTTTGAGAAATACATTGCTTATGACATGAAACTGTTGCAAATACATGGATCCAAGATGTATAGTACCAACTAAGCATCTCTTCTTTGTTGGTACTATTAGTTATAATAGTTATAATAGTTATAAAAAAGTGTTTTTCTTGTGAGCTATAAACTCAAATATGTACCAAAAGACAAAAATGATTTCTAGGCAATTCACTAGAAAATATATTATTTAACTTGTATACTAAAATTTACAGCTCCTCCACATTCAATAAATAAATAAATCAGAACAGGAGATTTCGTCTATCCATGTTTATGCAATTTCAAAGATAAAATTCCAAATATGTTACACAATTTTTCTCTTGTTTAATTAAAACTCACATGCAGCTCTTATTTTCTGTTACATACCCAGATTTAACCTCTCGAGATATAGAAGAAGAACCCTAGATGAATATATTCAACAGTGGATTTAATAAAACGAATTAGATATTATATATATGTTGTTATTATTTTTTACAAAGTTCATCAAACTTGAAGAAGTTTGATTACGTAAGGATAAACCCAGAATAACATATTTTTGTAATAATGGAAAAATCTATAGCCTTTGCTTCAACAGAAGCTACAATCTTTTATTATAAAGTTTGCAATCTCAATGCTACTGGTACCATCAAATGAGAATACAATAATAGATAAAAAATAACTAATAATATGAAACAAAGAAAGTGATAGACACAAACGAATTGCTAGGCATGGAGAGAGTGTTTTACTAGTATAGATCCTTTTCTCTGTGATGGACCATCACATACATGAGATTTGCGGGCCGTCACAACCAAGTCATCTCAAACGAGCCTAAAAAAAGACTGACAAAGATATACTCGCACAGACATGTTAGATGTGCATAAATTTAGAGCCCGTCACAAAGGGTACCTATCTGTGACGGGCGCAATCCATGGCCCGACAAAGATAACCAATGTTATCTTTGTCGGTCCTCAAAATAAGCCCGTCATCGATGTTTGTCATTGGTGATGGGCTCTAACTCATGGCCCGATTGAGATAACAATTTGGTCCGTCACCGATGAGTGCCATTGGTGACGGGCTTGTAGTTAGGTTTGACAAAGATAACTGCAATATCCGTCATACTTGCTAGTTCGTTGGTCATTACGGATAGTTATTGCACTCTATAAATACCCCAACCACCTAGTGGAGTGGTGTTGGGGTGTCATCCCGAGGTAGCACATGGATCAGAGTTGAAGTCAAGCCAAAGTCGGATTACGAGTCCTCAGGGCGTGGTCGGGAGCCTGACCTCTCTTCGGGGTTGGCCGTCCCGACCTCCCCTGGGTCCGACCTTGGCACCTCGACCCGACCTTTGGCCTCCTTGGGACAAGGCTTGGTTTGCAAGGATAGCTGAAGAATGCAAGGAAGGGATAACCCGACAAGGAATGACATCACCCAACAACATAGTACAGAGCGAAACCTACGAAGGGGGGATCACAAGGCAAGATAGAGCGCAAGGTGCCCACGGCATGTAGGACCCAGAGCATCTCATGTACTTTTTAGATGTTGTTTGTACTTGCTTTTAGATTTTTAGTCTTAGCTTTCCTGGCCCTCAAGTCCTCTTGTAACTGCCTCCCTTGAGCTATAAAAGGATGGGCAGGGTGAGGGGGCCGAAGAGGAGAAAAAGAGAGGTTTGATTCTTGAGTTTCTTTAGCATCCTCATTCTTAGTTCTTGGCCAGCTTGCTCTAAGCCCCAAGAACTCACACTTGTAATCCCAGTTTATCATCCACCCCAATAAAGAACACTAGATGTAGGTCTATTATCCTTCGAAAGGGCTAAACCAGTATAAATCTCATTTCTCTTGTCTTCTTGGCTCATCTTAGTGACTCGAGTCGACCATCAGATCCAGAGGAGAGGCGCCTCCCGACCACTCTCACTCACCTCCTTGGGTACCCCCTTGGAGGACTGCCAACCTACCCGTCGATAAGTGGTTATCCCACTATTAACTGTTTTGGTGGGAGGAGGAAGGGGATGAATTTTTGTCTTTTTTCCCAAGAAAATCAGAAAGTGCAAAGGTAATTGAAAAATAGTAGTTATTTCTCATAAATCTAGTAAATACTTACCTACAAAATATGATTTTAATATTTTTCCACTTTATTTGCAGCTTAGTGATGGATCGAAGTTGGATGTATGGGACAACTGTGCTATGTTATAGCGAAGAGTATCGAAATGGTGTGTTAAATTTTATAAACGCTGCGGACATACACGTGTTGGGTTACACATGTATTCTGTTTGGTAGAAGAGTGGACATACACGCTCATCTGATACAACGAGGATTCATGGAGGGTTACACATGTTGGGTGAAACATGAAGAGCAAGAATTAGGCATTGGTGCATGCAAACAGAAGTGATGCACAAAATAAAGAAGATAAAGATGAACATGACATGTTTGTACCTTCTCCATTGGGCTGTGAAAGAGTTGATATGGATCATGATCTGCTGCAAGACATGTTACGTGATGTTGAGGACCCAACCTATAACGAGAGAGATTCCATGAAGTTCAGCAGATTGGTCAGTGACTTGGAGAAGCCTCTATACGCCGGATACAAGGCAAAACACACCAAATTATCAGCTACCTTGGAGATAATGAAGCTGAAGGCAAGTAGTGAATGGACAGACAAAAGTTTTACATAGCTTTTGAGAATTTTGAAGACCATGCTTCCAGATGAGAACACATTGCCCGAGATGACATACGAAGTAAAGCAGGTTTTGTGTCCCTGGGGTTAGAGGTCCGTAGAATTCACGCTTGTCCAAACGACTGCATACTGTACCACAAGCAATATGCGAACTTAGATGCTTGTCTTGTCTGCAAGGCTTCTCGATACAAGAGAACGAAAAGTACTTACGAAGAAAAGAAGTAAAAGCGGGGTGGTCTGACGAAGGCTGTGTGTTACCTACCTATTATTAATCGTTTCAAGAGAATATTTGCCAACCCCAAGAAAGCAAAGTTAGTACGTTGGCATGCCATTAAGAGAAGAAACAATGGTATGCTAAGATAGGAGATTCCATTCAATGGAGGAATATTGATCGAAGATACCCAGATTTCGCGGCCGACCCTAGAAACATGAGAGTATGTTTGTGTACGGATGGCATGAATCCTTTCGGAGATATGAGCAGTTCTCATAGCACATGGCTAGTTTTGATTACAAACTATAACCTACCGCCATGGTTGTGCTTCAAAAGAAAATACATAATGCTATGCTTGTTAATCCAAGGGCCGAAACAACCCGGCAATGACATTGATATGTTCTTGGAGCCTGTTATCAATGACCTTGAGACTCTCTAGAAAGAAGTGTGAAAACTTGGGATGCATACGTCCAGGAGAACTTCAACCTACGCGTTCTATTGTTATGCACCATTAATGACTATCCCGCACTTGGCAATCTTTTTGGACAAACCGTGAAAGGAAAGAAGGCATGCTCTGACTGTATGAAACATACATGCAGCAGGTGATCGAAGAAATCCAAAAAGATGGTTTACATGGGTCATAGGAGATGGCTCCCTCTCCAACACGCATTTAGAAGAAAAAACTTTTCAACGGTAAGAGGGAACTTCAAACTCCACCCAAGGATTTATCTGGAGATGAGGTCCACAATATGGTCATGGACCTAACTAATGAGTTTGGGAAGAAAAGAAAACGAAGTAAGGCAATGGACAAGGGTATGTGGAAGAAAAAATCCATATTTTGGCAACTTCCTTACTGGAAAGATATCAAGGTCTGTCATTGCATTGATCTGATGCACATAGAAAAGAATGTGTGTGAGAGTTTGGTAGGGCTACTACTGAATATTCTCGAGAAGACAAAGGATGGGTTGAACGTGCGCCTTGATCTACAGGAGATGAATATTCGCAGTGAACTCTGCCTGTAACAGATGCAGAGACAGGCAGAGTGGACCTCTCTCCAGCTTGCCACACATTTTCGAAGGATGAGAAAATTGCAATGTTATCATGCCTCAGAGATATCAAAGTTTTCATCAGCCTATTCAACAAGGATAAGTAAGTACGTCAAATTGGACGACCTAAAACTGATTGGAATGAAGTCTTACGATTGCCATGTGCTCATCACACAAATCTTGTCAATTGCTATCGAGGCATTCTACCACCCAAAGTCCGCAACATGATCCAATATTGTAACACCCTCAGGTGTTTTTCCCTGTTAACAATCCAAAAGAAAAATCGTAAAAGAAAATCGTTGGAATTAACTAGAGAGAATAAATAATTTTAAAAGCCAAATGCTAATTGGAAATGGCATGGTAGGATTTTTCTAAAATTCTACATGTCAAAATACACTAACAGGATTTTTAGTGAAATTTTCACAGCACTAGAAATAATTTTTAACCAATTAAAATCAAAATCAGAATTAATAAATCTCGGGAAAATTAGTTTCTCTCTCCTCCGTCCTTTCCCGCTCTTTTTCGGCCGTGGGCCACCGGCCCGAGCCGACGGCCCAACCCCTCCTGCGCGCGGCCCGGCGCTTTCCGCCCGCACGCCCCTCTCTCTCTCCCGCGGGCCGGCCGAAGGCCGCGCCTGTTAACTCTTGCGCCGCGAATAAGTCCGCCGCCTCCCCTTTTCCCGGGACACCGGCAGGTGGGGCCCACCTGTCGCTCCGTCCCCTACCTCCGGCCGCCCGCGCCATTGGCGCCGCCTCGCCGCGCGGATCCCGCCGCCCGTCTCTCCCGCGCGCCCTAAAGGCACCGCCCCTAACTTCCCGCCTCTCCCGCCGCCTTCAATCGCCCGCCGCCGCTCCGATGCCCTAAATGGCCGAAGTTAATCGCCGGCCATTATTTTCCCCAAATTCCTCCCTCTTAACTCCGGCGATCAATTCCCCCTTATCCCGGCCACCACCGACCTCCTCGTCCCCTTTAAAAGCCGGCCCCCATCCTCCTCGAGGTCCCCACACCCTCGTCCGAGTTCCCCGCACTCCCTCTCGCTCTCGCACCGTGTGCCCGACTGTTCCCGCTCTCCGCCGGCCTTTGGCCGTGTTTCCCCGTCATCCCGAGCTGTCCCGGACGTCGCCGCCGCCTCCATCTCTATCCTCGACGCCTGAGCTCCCTCGGTCGCCCCTCTTCGTTGCCGCTCGCCGTCTCCCTCACCGTCTGTGCCGTCGTCCCCTCCACCTCCAGCAACCCGCGGTGAGCGCCCCTCCCTTTTCCCCTCTCGGCCGAACGCGCGTCACTGCTCCCGAGTGCGCATGGCTTCGCCCATGCGTGAGCCGCGACATTCCGCCGCCCCACGCCGCCGCCCGAATGGTGCCAGCCGGTCTCCGGCCGCCGTGCGCCATCGCCGGCCGACCGCGCCCTCTCTCTCGACCGTCCGATCTGCCTCGGCAGATTGGGGCCGTCAGCCCCCGCTTGCTCGCGTGGCACGCCGCGTGGCCGCCGCGTCGGCGCCATGTGTGCGCCACGTGGTGCACCGCTCTCTCTCAACCCGTGGACCCGGTCCACCGTGGACCGGTGCTCCCACGGCCAATGACGCCATCGCTGACGTCAACCCTAGCGCTGACGCAATTTCGGGATCTTTTGCGCAATAAATTATTAAGGATTTTCATGTTTTAGTAAAAACACGGATAATCTTCTAAAAATCATATCTTTTCAATCCGACCTCCGTTTTAGCCCATTCAAATTTCATTAAATTCATAAAAAGTCCAAGAATCCATTAAAAATGGTTTTGTTCCCTGTTTTTGTAGCTTTTTAGCCTGTTTTGTTGAAGTGCTTGTTTGCCGTGTAGATCCCGGTAGTCCCTCCATCCCGGTTTACTTTGAAGTCGTCGCGGAAGTCCCCCAAGCCGAAGAGCAAGGCAAGTCATACCATATTATTGATCATATTGCTCCCATTTTGCTAAAACACCTATTTTATTCTATGAAATTACATGTATTTTATATTGTCATTTCATGGGAAATAGTACACCTTATGCTTAGTTTATGCCTTAGCAGCATCCATAGCAGTTAAGGACCGGTTCACGGGACCTCTCGGGAGAATGACCATGCAAACCACAAGACGAAATGGGTAAGGTAGGTCCCTAGTGTAGTCTCTCCTAGCCGACGAACCCATCGGCAAGGGTGAGCGGGATGGAGTTTCGGTCGGCCCGTATAAGGGTTGGGGCTGCTGGATTCACCGAGGCACTCGGGGCTGCCCACTCCCAGGGTCCGAGAGTAGGGGCGAAACCTTGGTGGGGTTCGCTTGGTTAGTGGGGGGTTATACGAAAGGTCCTATTACAGTTCTCTTTCCGGGGTACCGCGGTGGTACTCCGGCGCACGGGAGACCGTGTTGTGGGGCTGTGTCTTGTGGGTACAGTTGTACACCTCTGATCAGAGTAAATCTATTCGAATAGCCATGCCCGCGATAATGGGGCGATCGACCGAGCTCTTCGTGATTAGTCCCACACTTTTACACCCTAAATTATTGGAACATTACTAGTATAAGTGGTTGATTTGGGCCTGTCCCAGCGTGGGGATAACGTTGGACAGTGTTGGATTCAAAATGCTTTATTTACGTAAATTACTGTTGTTTTGCCTGTGTTCAAAAATCTGTATTGTTTGGAAAATAAACCCCTGCTGTTTGCGCAAAAGCAAACCCTAGCCAAACCCTTGTCTTCCTTGCATTCATTTCTCTTCCCTTCCGGCGTGACTTGCTAAGTACGTGGAAGTACTCATCCTTGCCCCTTCATCAGAACCCGAGCCAGAAGCTGAAGAAGAAGACGATGTGGAGTAGGCTTGTCCTACACTCTGGAAGCTGCCTGTGGAGTGGTCGAAGCCGCGTGGCCAGCGTCAAGCTTAGGCTTAGGCCCTTTTTCTTTTTCCGCTGCTCTTTTGTAATCTTTTTGTATTGTTTCTAAGACGTGGAACTGAAATATCAACAATTGTTGTATGTGTACCCTGGCTGGTCCTGGACAGGGATTTTATTACACATATAGCTTCGGAAATTCGAGTTTGAATTTCTAGGCGTGACAAGTTGGTATCAAAAATAATTTCCAGACCGTAGGAAAATCCAAACGGAAAAACCCTAGGAGCCCTCTTAATCTTTTCATATGCATAAGCCATGGCTTTGAAAATAGTTTCGGGAAAATGGGTCTTGTTTCCTCGGGATTGGGAAAAATTTTAAGTCTCTCTCAAAGCATTTTAAAAACTCGGTCAAGTCTAAGTGATAGGATTTTAGAGTTAAAACTTGGAAAAAAAATCATTTGATCTCTTATTCAGCACCAAGATGGGTTTTTCTAAGGGGTCAAAGTCCTAAGTCGAGATAGGAGGGAATGGTCGCCAATTTTATATTATAACTAAGCATCTATTTTTCAGCATCATCTAGGGGATGTCCTTAGAAGTTTTACTTAGCCTCATAAAAATGTTTCTCAAAAACCCTTTTTTTCTCTCGTTTATTTTACTTGAGTCCTTTGTCGTTTATCCAACTTGGGTTTGAGCATGCATTAATCCCCTACCTTGTCTTCTCTAGATGGCAGGTCGTCCAGTCACCCACAACGGTCAAGAATTGAAGGGTTTCATTGCGGAGCTGGCAAGGATGGCCTTGGCAGTGGGCTATCCGGATGCACCTGAGTACATTGTCGTCTCACCGTTCGGCAGTGAGTTGCCTCACCAAGTCCGCCTGGAGGTGCACGGGTTCGTCGGCACCAACATCCCGAACATGGTGGTCACTGCGTCAGGAGGAACAGATGAGCATGCCTGCCAAGAGGTGACTTATCTAATGCTGGCTGGGATGAGGGAGATGCATGACTACCATCTCCGCCACTCTGTCTACCGGTACCATCCTCCACATGGAACTTCATCAGCAATCAACACCTTCCAATCTGCTGAAGGGGAGAACGACACCACCTTCTTCCACATGAGGACGGTGATCGAAGGGCTGGATAAGATGCATGCAAATCTCCATATGGCTGCAAAGGCTCTGAATGACTAGAAGATCTTAAGGATCAAGAGTTTGAAGGATGAGGTGGATCGACTCAAGAGAGAGATCGCTAGTCTGAAGGGGCTTCCACCTCCCAACATCCTTCGGATCAGGATCACGTCGCAGAAGAACACCAAGGCTCCGGTGCGGATGCAGCTGGCGCCCAGGGTTCCACCTCCTGCACCGCCACCTTCCCCAGTCCCCGCCCCAGTGCCAGATCCTGCTCTTGCTCTGGTCCCTGCCCCAAGCGGAGGAGGAGGATGGATCTCGGTGTCCAGTAGCAGCAAGGGCAGTAGCAGCGACCGCTGCAAGGGCCCCGGACGTAAAGAAGGGTTAGCAAGCTCTCGAAGCCGCTCGAAGAAAAAGGAAGTCAGGAACTCTCTTGGGAGTGGTTTCGACTCCTCTGACCGCGGAAGCCGTTCCGACCCTTAGAGCGTCGCCACCCTTAGTTTACCATTTTTCTAGTTTTCCTGTGTGCTTAGTTGCTGTGTGTTAGGAGTGCTGTGCGTGGGTAGAGGTCAACCTGTATCAAGTGTGGGTATGGGTTGTCCAATTAAGGATGTATGGTGTGTTTTAAGTGTTTAAGTAAAGAACAGATCAAAACAAGTAATAAAGATCAACTTCTATGTCCAATCTGTTTTTCTCCTTCTCCCCGCCTTGTTTGTTCCGCTTCTTCATATGGTGAACACCAGAAATGGCAGCAACAGCTCTGGGTCAGCTGAAAACAACACCCGTGCTAATGCCAACAACCCACTTACTCCACCTGAGAACATCACTTTGGCACAAGTTCTAGCCAACCAGACCCAGATGATGGCTGCAATGATGCAGCAGATGCAACAGCAGCATCAGCAGATGCAGTTGCAAATGATGCAACAGTTTCAGCAGCAGAACCAGCATCAGCATGACCATTTCGCACCACCACCTCCCCCAAACAAACTATCAGATTTCCTTCGAGTCCGACCCCCAACTTTTTCCAGCACCACCAACCCCATGGAGGCTAATGACTGGATCATCGCCATAGAAAAGAAGTTGGACCTTCTCCAGTGCACGGACCAGGAGAGGGTGTCTTTCGCCACTCACCAACTCCAAGGCCCCGCCTCAGCCTGGTGGGACAACTTCTTGGTTACTCGTCAAGCGGACGCACCCGTAGTTACTTGGGCAGAGTTTTGCCACCAATTCCGGAAGGCTCACATCCCCGGAGGGATAGTAGCCCAGAAAAAGAGGGAGTTCAGATCCTTGGAGCAAGGCACGCGAACCGTCACCAAGTATCTGCACGAGTTTAATCGCTTAGCGCGATATGCTCCAGAGGACATACGTACTGACGCCGAGCGTCAAGAGAAGTTCTTGGTCGGGCTGGACAATGAGTTAACAGACAAACTCATCTCCGGTGAATACGACGACTTCGAGAAGTTGGTCGACAAAGCCATCCGTCAAGAAGACCAACGCAATAAAATGCTCAGAAAACGGAAGGCTACCCACTTTAGGCCACAACCTCAGCAAGGGAATCCCCAGCGGCCGCGTTTCACTCCGGGTGGTCAGAGTGGACCTACCACTATGATCGTTCGTCAGCATCGCCCGTACCATCCTGAGAATTTCCAATCCAACGGAAGCCATCCTGGACAGCCACAGCAGAATCCGGCCCCACGTCAGCCAACAGCGCAGCCGCCACCGCAGACCAAGCCAATGCCACCAAAGAAGGACTCGGGATTCAAGCCGGGTAACTGCTTCAACTGTGGGGAACCTGGACATTTCACAGACAAGTGTCCAAGACCAAAACACACGCCCAGGTTCATCCAAGCAAGAGTGAATCATGCTTCAGCAAAGGAGGCACAGGACGCACCGGATGTCATACTGGGTATGTTTCCTATGAACTCCTTTAATGCATCAGTCCTGTTTAATTCGGGTGCAACACATTCTTTCATATCAAAAGCATTTGTGGGAAAACATGGGTTGTTGGTGTTAAAACTTAAGATACCCATGCGGGTCCAAACTCCCGGGAACCATTTGAACACTGCCCACTTTTGCCCTTCAGTGGCAATAAAAATCCAAGAATTCCCCTTTCTAGCCAATCTTATCCTTCTAGAATCAAAAGGCCTGGATGTCATCCTTAGGATGGACTAGTTGACCCGTCATAAAGGTCTGATCGATTGCACAAGCCGCACGATCTCCTTGACCAATGACAAAGGGAAGAAAGTGATTTACCGCTCCCCTAAACCATTGAGGGTAGTGGCAAGTCTGAATCGGATCTCGGCTAAGGAGAAGCCCGAAGAGAAAGGAAAGGACCAGGCAAAGTTAGAAAATATTCCTGTGGTTTGTGAGTATCCGGAAGTCTTCCCAGAAGATCTAACCACAATGCCTCCTGAAAGAGAAATAGAGTTCTGGATTGACCTAGTCCCTGGCACTGCTCCGATCCACAAGAGGCCCTATAGAATAGGAGCCAATGAATTGGCAGAGGTCAAGAAGCAACTAGATGAACAGTTGCAGAAAGGTTATATCCGCCCGAGCACATCGCCCTGGGGTGCGCCAGTCATTTTTGAGGAGAAAAAGGATAAGACCAAAAGGATGTGCGTCGACTATCGCGCACTAAACGAGGTCACTATTAAGAATAAATACCCTCTTCCTAGGATTGACGACCTGTTCGATCAATTAAATGGAGCAAAGGTGTTCTCAAAGATAGACCTGCGGTCAGGCTATCACCAGCTAAGAATTTGAGAAGAAGATATTTCCAAGACCGCCTTCATCACTTGGTACGGTCTGTACGAGTGCACGGTCATGTCCTTCGGACTTACAAATGCCCCAGCCTTTTTCATGAATTTGATGAACAAAGTGTTCATGGAATTCCTAGACAAGTTCGTCGTGGTGTTCATCGATGACATCCTGATCTACTCACAGTCGGAAGAGGAACATGAGCACCATCTCCGAATGGTACTTGAAAAGTTAAGAGACCACCATCTCTATGCTAAGTTTAGCAAATGTGCTTTCTGGTTGAAGGAAGTGCAATTCCTCGGCCATATCGTGAATGCCCAAGGAGTCGCAGTGGACCCTTCCTTTTGTAGAAGCTGTAACCAAATGGACTCCACCTAAAACTGTCACCCAAGTCAGAAGTTTTCTAGGACTTGCGGGTTATTACCGTCGGTTCATCGAAAACTTCTCAAGGATTGCCAAGCCTTTGACGCAGTTGTTAAAGAAGGATGAAAAATTTATATGGACTGCCGAGCGCAACCAGAGTTTTGAAACACTCAAGAGAAAACTGGTGTCCGCACCCGTATTGATCTTGCCAGATCAAACCAAGGATTTCCAAGTCTATTGCGACGCATCTCACCAAGGATTAGGCTGTGTGTTGATGCAAGATGGAAAGGTGGTCGCATATGCTTCCCGCCAGTTGAGACCTCATGAGTCTAATTATCCAACACATGACTTGGAACTAGCAGCAGTCGTCCATGCTCTGAAAATATGGCGACATTACCTCGTCAGTAATCGCTGTGAAATATATGCGGATCATAAGAGCCTAAAATACATTTTCACCCAACCAGATTTGAACCGCCATCAGCGATGATGGTTGGAGTTGATCAAGGATTATGATCTCAGTATACACTACCATCCCGACAAAGCTAACGTGGTAGCTGATGCCTTGAGCCGAAAGAGTTACTGTAACTCTATTCACATAGAAGGGAGATGTGAACAGTTACTACAAGATCTAGAGCACCTAAACCTGGAAATTGTTGAACTCGGATTTGTGGCCGCTCTTGAGGCCCAACCCACACTCTTAGATCAAATTCGCTTAGCACAAGCCTCAGATCCTGACATAGCTGAGCTTAAGGAGAATATGAGAGTGGGAAAAGCTCATGACTTCGCGGAAGACGAACATGGAACCATATGGATGGGCAACAGGATATGTGTGCAAGAAGATAAGGAATTGAGAAAGTTAATCCTTACTGAAGCACATTAGAGTCAGTACTCTATCCATCCGGGAAGTACCAAAATGTACCAGGACCTTAAGGAGAAATTCTGGTGGGTTAGCATGAAAAGAGAAATAGCAGAGTTCGTGGCACTATGCGATGTATGCCAGCGAGTAAAGGCAGAACACCAGAGGCCTGCTGGATTATTACAGCCACTTCAAATCCCGGAATGGAAGTGGGAGGAAATCGGGATGGATTTCATCACCGGTTTACCCCGGACATCATCAGGACACGATTCTATCTAGGTTATAATCGACCGCCTCACTAAAGTGGCTCATTTTATCCCAGTGTTTACCACCTATACGGGCAGAAGGTTAGCAGAATTGTACCTTGCAAGGATTGTGTGTCTTCATGGTGTACCCAAGAAGATAATATCTGATCGTGGTAGTCAGTTCACCTCCAAGTTTTGGCAAAAACTACAAGAGGAACTTGGCACCCAGTTAAATTTTAGCATGGCCTATCACCCGCAAACCGATGGTCAGACGGAACGTGTAGACCAGGTTTTGGAAGATATGCTGCGAGCTTGTGCTCTGGATTTCGGAGGAGCTTGGGATAAGAGCCTGCCCTATGCAGAGTTCTCTTATAACAACAGTTATGAGGCCAGTTTACAGATGACACCTTTCGAAGCACTTTATGGACGAAAGTGTCGAACCCCGCTTTTCTGGGATCAGACCGACGAACGTCAGCTGTTTGGGACTGAAGTGTTAAGTGATGCCGAAGAGAAAGTCAGAATCATAAGAGAAAGGCTGAAAGTTGCATAGTCTCGTCAAGAGAGTCATGCAGACAACCGCCGGAGAGCTAGTTTTCAAAGTCGGAGACTATGTATATCTTCGTGTCACCCCACTTCGGGGAGTGCACTGATTCCAAACCAAAGGCAAGTTGGCACTACGCTATGTGGGACCATATCGGATACAAGAGCGACGAGGTGAACTGGCATACCAACTCAAACTGCCACCCACCATGGCGGGAATCCATGACGTTTTCCACGTCTCCCAACTCAAGAAGTGTTTGAGAGTTCCAGAAGAACAAGCTAGTCCAGATCAGATCGAAATCCAGAAAGATCTGACTTACGTGGAGAAACCAGCACGAATACTCGAAACCAGTGAACGGAGGACCCGGAACAAGGTTATCAGATTCTGCCGAGTTCAATGGACTCATCACTCCGAAGAAGAAGCAACCTGGGAGAGAGAAGATGAGCTAAAGGCCGCTCATCCCTGTCTGTTCGCTAGTACCTCCGAATCTCGAGGTCGAGATTCTGTTTAAGGGGGTTAGGTTTGTAACACCCTGAGGTGTTTTTCCCTGTTAAAAATCCAAAAGAAAAATCGTAAAAGAAAATCGTTGAAATTAACTAGAGAGAATAAATAATTTTAAAAGCCAAATGCTAATTGGAAATGGCATGGTAGAATTTTTCTAAAATTCTACATATCAAAATACACTAACAGGATTTTTAGTGGAATTTTCGAGCACTAGAAATAATTTTTAACCAATTAAAATCAAAATCAAAATTAACAAATCTCGGGAAAATCAGTTTCTCTCTCCTCTGTCCTTTCCCGCTCTTTTCCGGCCGTGGGCCGCCGGCCGAGCCGACGACCCAACCCCCCCCCCCCCGCGGCGCCTAGCGTTTCCCGCCCGCACGCCTCTCTCTCCCCCTCGCGGGCCGACCAAAGGCCACAACCCGTTTAACTCTTGCGCCGCGAATAAGTCCGGTTCGCCTCCCTCTTCTCGCCGGGACACTGGCAGGTGGGGCCCACCTGTTAGCCCCGTCCCCTACCTTCGGCTGCCCCGCCACCATTGGCGCCGCCTTTGCCCCGTGCGGATCCTGGACGCCCGCCTCTCCCGCGCGCCCTAAAGGCACCGCCCTAACTTCCCCGCCTCTCCCGCCACCTTCAATCGCCCCGGCCGCCGCTCCCGCAGCCCTAAATGGCCGGAGTTAATCGCCGGCCATTATTTTCCCCAAATTCCTCCCTCTTAACTCCGGCGATCAATTCCCCCTTATCCGGGCCACCACCGACCTCCTCATCCCTTTTAAAAGCCGGTCCCCATCCTCCTCGAGCTCCCCACACCCTCGTCCGAGTTCCCCGCACTCCATCTCGCTCTCGCATCGTGCGCTCGAGTGTTGCCGCTCTCTGCCAGCCTTCGGCCGCGTTTCCCCATCATCTCGAGCTGTCCCGGACGTCGTCGCTGCCGCCTCCATCTCTATCCCCGACGCCTGAGCTCCCTCGGTCGCCCCTCTTCATCGCCGCCCGCCGTCTCCCTCACCGTCCGTGTCGTCGTCCCCTCCACCTCTGGCGACCCGCGGTGAGCGCCCCTCCCTTTTCCCCTCTCGGCCGAACGCGCGCCACCGCTCCCGAGTGCGCACGGCTCCGCCCACGCGTGAGCCACGGCATTCCGCCGCCCCACGCCGCCGCCCGAATGGTGCCGGCCGGTCTCCAGCCGTCGTGCGTCATTGTCGGCCGCCGCGTCGCCGCGCCCTCTCCCAGTGTCCGTCTGCCTCGCGGATCGGGCCGTCGGCCCGCTTGCCGCGTGGCCGCCGCGTCGGCGCCACGTGTGCGCCACGTGGTGCACCGCTCTCTCTCGGCCGTGGACCCGGTCCACCGTGGACCGGTGCTCCCGCGGCCAATGACGCCATCGCTAACGTCAGCTCTAGCGCTGATGCAATTCCAGGATTTATTGCGCAATAAATTATTAAGGATTTTCCTGTTTTAGTAAAACACAGATAATCTTCTAAAAATCATATCTTTTCAATCCGACCTCTCTTTTAGCCCATTCAAATTTTATTAAATTCATAAAAAGTCCAAGAATCCATTAAAAATGATTTTGTTCCCTGTTTTTGTAGCTTTTTAGCCTGTTTTGTTGAAGTGCTTGTTTGCCTTGTAGATCCCGGTAGTCCCTCTGTCCCGGTTTACTTTGAAGTCATCACGGAAGTCCCCGAAGCCGAAGAGCAAGGCAAGTCATACACATTATTGATCATATTGCTCCCATTTTGCTAAAACACCTATTTTATTCTATGAAATTGCATGTATTTTATATTGTCATTTCATGGGAAATAGTACACCTTATGCTTAGTTTATGCCTTAGGTTTGACACCCCAAACCCTTTGATAAAACTTGGAAAAATAATGTGATTAGATTCAGGATTAGGTTATGCTTAGCCTGGCTTAGATTCACTAGCTCACTAAATGGGTCATTCTCACTTAATTTATCTCTCCTGGACTTCTGTTCGGAGGATTAATAATTAGTTTTAGGTGAACCGGACTTATAACTAAAATATAACAAATGGTGGGCTGTGGGCGCCATGGTTTTGGTTAGCGGCGTCCATAGCAGTTAAGGACTGGTTCACGGGACCCCTTGGGAGAATGACCATGCAAACCACAAGCCGAAATGGGTAGGGTAGGTCCCGTAGTGTAGCCTCTGCTAGTTGACGAACCCATCAGCAAGGGTGAGCGGGATGGAGTTTCAGTCGACCCCGGTATAAGGGTTGCTGGGCTGCCGGATTCACCGAGGCACTCGGGGGGGGCTGCCCACTCCCAGGGTCCGGGAGTGGGGACAAAACCTTGGTGGGGTTCGCTTGGTTAGTGGGGGGGTTATATAAAAGGTCCTATCACAGTTCTCTTTCCGGGGTACCGCGGTGGTACTCCGGCGCACGGGAGACCGTGTTGTGGGGCTGTGTCTTGTGGGTACAGTTGTACACCTCTGATCAGAGTAAGTCTATTCGAATAGCCGTGCCCGTGGTAATGGGGCGATCGTCCGAGCTCTCCGTGATTAGTCCCACACTTTTACACCCTAAATTATTGGAACATGACTAGTATAAGTGGTTGGTTTGGGCCTGTCCCAGCGTGGGGATAACATTGGACAGTGTTGGATTCAAAATGCTTTATTTACGTAAATTACTGTTGTTTTGTCTGTGTTCAAAAATCTATATTGTTTGGAAAAAAAACCTGCTATTTGTGCAAAAGCAAACCCTAGCCAAACCCTTGTCTTCCTTGCATTCATTTCTCTTCCCTTCCGGCGTGACTTGCTGAGTACGTGAAAGTACTCATCCTTGCCCCTTCATCAGAACCCGAGCCAGAAGCTGAAGAAGAAGACGATGTGGAGTAGGCTTGTCCTGCACTCTGGAAGCTGCCTGTGGAGTGGTCGAAGCCGCGTGGCCAGCGTCAAGCTTAGGCTTAGGCCCTTTTTCTTTTTCCGCTTCTCTTTTGTAATCTTTTTGTATTATTTCTAAGACGTGGAACTGAAATATCAACAATTATCGTATGTGTACCTTGGCTAGTCCTGGACAGGGATTTTATTACACATATTGCATCGAAAATTCGGGTCTGAATTTCTGGGCGTGACAAATATCTGTGTACCTTCTTCAATGCAATCGGTCAGAAGGTTATAGATCCCGAAGACCTAGATGGATTGTAGACCAATATTGTCAATACCCTCTGTCACATAGAGATGTTTCTTGCTTTGTCTTTCTTTGATATCATCACTCATCTCCTTGTTCATCTCGTGAAGCAAACAAAACTATGTGGGCTATTGTTTCTAAGAGAAATGTATCCATTTGAGAGGTACATGGAAGTTCTAAAGTCTTACGTAAGAAACAGAGCAAAACCAGAGGGGAGCATCATTGAAGGTTACACGACTGAGGATGTTATTGAATTTTGAATTGATTATATGACAGAGGCCGATCCTATCGGAGTACCAGCATCTCGTCACGAAGGAAGGTTGTCAGGCACTGGCACAATAGGTAGGAAAAGAGTTGTGCCTGATCGAGCCTCCTATTCGCAGTCTAGTTTTGCTGTGCTCACAACATAGGGCAGAAGTTGCTCCATACTTTGGGGAGCATTTAGCGGAAATCTGAGAGGAGAACTTGGGGCGATCGGACATGTGGATTAACAGAGAACATAACTTTAGGTTCACCGAATGGTTCAAGAAGCGTATTACAATGTCGACGGATGATTCAACTGAGACAATACATTTGTTGGCGATGGGACCATATTGGGAGATAAACACATGGCAATGATATGATATCAACGGTTACATGTTTTACACTGTACAACAAGATGATAAAAGCAGAGTGCAAAATAGCGGATGCATTCCAGGATCAAGTTGGGTCCAACACATACTACAGCCGCATTGAACAGATTTGGGAGCTGAACTACGTGAGATTCAAAGTCCCTTTGTTTCGATGTCGTTGGGTGAATATACGCACTGGTGTCAAAGTCATCAAGGAAGGTTTCACTTTAATAGATCTATCCAAGGTTGGATACACCGATGAACCATTCGTGCTTGTGAAACAGGTCGAGCAGATATTCTACATAAAAGACCCTGCAAACAAGAAGATCCACCGTCAGGGATGGCAAGCGTCGAATTGTCAGAGTTGACAACGTCGTCGACGAAGAAGAATACAATCAGAATCTTCATGTCAGACCTCCCATCGACCTTGACGATGATCCCCAAGAGGATGTGACATATGCTAGGTACGGAAGGCATAACCTTATGACTGATGCCTTGTAATGAATGAACTATTTTGTATTAGCAACCCTTTTTTTGTAAATTATTTAGTGAATTACATGAAAACAGTAGTTTATATATTTAATTTAGTTAACATGAAGAATTATTTAGTGAATTAAGTAATTTATTGAACTTTCTTGAATTATTTAATGAATTATTCAAGTGAAATAAATAAATTTTGTAATGGATAAAATATTTTGTATTAAATTTTATTTAGTGAAATGGATAATTTTGTAGTGAAAATAAATGGAAAAATTATAACAAGCCTTTTGTAATGAATGAAATATTTTGTATTAACAAGCCTTTTGTGAATAGTTAATTGTACAAGTAAAAAATTATATGAGTGATGGGCTTTATATTAAAGACTGATAGGGATGATGACTGTACCAAACAGGCTTAAACTTTGAGCTCGATAGAGATGATTCATGTACTAATCGGGCTTAAACTTTAAGCCCATCACAGATGAGTCATCAGTGACGGGCCTTAATTGCATTCTGATAGAGATGATTAATTTAATAATCGAGCTTAAACTTTAAGCCCATCACCGATGATGTCATCCGTGACGGGCGTTATATCAAGCCCGTTACTGATAGAATTTCTCCATTAGCCTTTGCGCGCCGAACTAGACATCATCTGTGATGGGCTTTATATTAAGCCTGATTGAGATGATTCATCTTAATCAGGCTTAATCTAAAGCCCGTCACAGATGTGATTCTAAATCTTTTCGCCCCGTTTCAGATGTATACATTAGTGCGAAAAATTTCTAGGTCCTCACTCACTCAGAACCCAAGCAGCGGTCCCTCACGCCCTCCCAAGCCCAACGCCGTCGTCCTCGAGCACATCGCGTCGTCCCCAAGCCCAACGCCGTGTCTTCTTCCCTCGCTGCCACAGAGCGCGTCGCCGTCCCTTAGCCCGGCGTCGTCTTCCGCCCTCGCTGCTCCAGGTTAGTCTCCATGCATCTCCCTCATGTGCCATGTATTGGGTTGATTGGTGTTGAATCTGAGATGTGCCATGTAGATGAATCGGGTTGTAGATGCCATGTAGATGAATAATATGTGTATAATGTTGTATACTTTGTGTATAATAGTATTGCTATAATGTTGTATAATGTGTGTATTTGGGCATGTTAATGAGATTGTTTTATTCTGTATAATGAGATTGTTTATAATGCTGAGATACTATATAATGGGACTATTTTTATTTTGTTTTTATTTTCTGAATGTCGAATTGTTATTTTCTAAATGCCGAACTGTATAATGGAACTGGTAACATGGTGAGGTAGCAGCCAACCTTAAAGACAAAACATGGATGAATTTTCCTCTTATTCCTAACTAGCATAAAAAACTAGCACTGCTATCAGCTATTTTTGAACAATGTAATTACCATGCGGTATCATCATCAGCCAATCAATAATAAATCTTAAAATATTATCTCTTCCCTTTCAAAATTATATTTAAAGATTTATTCTCCTCCCTTTAAAAAATAAATTCAAAGATTCAAAGATTAAAAAATAAATTCAAAGATTTATGATCCTCCCTTTCTCCTCCCTTTCAAAATTACTTTCAAAAATATGAGAATTTTGACATATGACAAATTATTAAATTTCTTCCTCTCCTCCTCTTCTTCTTTCTTCCTTTCCAATCTCTCTTCTTCTTGATTTGATTAATTTTTTATTTTATGATTTTGCAAGCTATTTAGAGGATGTCGCAGCACGACGAACCAACGTCGACGACAACTAGTGGGTCCGCAAGGACACATGCCCCTAGGAGCGGTAATAAAATCCCAAGGAAGAGGTAAATCATAACAAAGATGGACCTCCTAGGAAAGCCATCCGCACCCAAGAATGTGTGCAAGAAGTTTAGGTCCATATGCAGGATAATAGGGAGGCAGACCTTCACCATCTTGGCTGATAACATCAAGGACATGCCGGACGTCGAGAAGGAAACTGCATGGCTGAAGTTCAAGGATGTCCTTCAAGACGTTTAGATCCACTTAGAAGAACTTTAAGTCCTAGCTTGTCAATGAGTACGTCACCAACCCCAGCGGAGGGGAGCCTTTCGGGGAATACCCCTTCATAACACAAGCGGTGTGGGAGGAGTTCTTCGAGAAGAAATCAACTAACGAATACCGAGCCAAAGGCGAGGCTTATAGGGCACTCTAGGCTTGGAATGTGCACCCGCACTGGCTTGGCACCGAGGATATGCCAGGAAGCATGAGCAATGGCAGAAAGAGGATGAGGCGGTAGAGGCATCGAACACGCTGCCTCCATTTGCTGATATCCCGCACCCAAGGGCAAGGGCTATGAAGAACAGTGATGGAACAATACCCTTTCCAAATACCCAAGATCAACAAGGGCTATGAAGAACAGTGATGGAATAATATCATTTCCAAATACCCAAGGTCAACAAGTTTATGAAAATATTGTAAGTGTCACACCTTAATATGTTTATTTTCTTTACATCTATCGTTCTCTCAATTTAAATCGAACTCATTTGTACTGCAGAAAGAGTTGGTTGCCATGAGACAGACCTCCCAGTAGGCCTGCTCTTCTAGACGCGAGGATGACATCCTCACTCAAGCGTTGGGCAACAGCGAACACCGTGGACGTACTAGGGGCATTGGCGCTTTGGTCCCTTGGAAATATGGATTTCTAGAATACGCGGGCCAGTACAAGAAGCGAGCCCTCTCAAAGATGAAAAAAGATGCACATCTGGTCGAGAAGATCCAGGAGCAGGTCAGAATCAAGCTAAGATCTAAATTAGAGGAAAAGCTGCAAGAGGTGACTACAAGATTAGGGAAGAGATGCGAGCACAACAGCAGGCCACCCAGCACGCTGTCGTTCCAATCCGAGATAGTCTGACACAACAGCGGAGCAGTTGCGCGTCAACTAAGGTGGCAGAACATCCACAACCAGTCCTATCTGCCGTCGATCAAATAATGGTAAAACTCTCGGCCACAATGCATAACAGTCTTAACAAATCCTTATAATATAGTATTCTAAAAATATGGATGAATCTATCGCAGGAACCGACTAACTGCGTGCTAACAGTTAAGGTGATGCCGACCTTCACGGTTCTGTTGGCCGACGGACTTGCCTTTAAGCTGACCCCAGATACAAGAGTGCATGGGGCACAACTGATGGCTGACCAGGTGAAAGTGCAAGTAGACACGATGAAGAACGAATGTGCCCATTTGCCATTGCAGCATCCACCAAACGATGAGATCTTAACCCTAGGAGCTGCACATGAAACCTTTATCCAATGGCAGAAGGACCTTATTCAAATCAAGTTGACTCCGAGGTCAGCCACTCCACCGACAACTCGGCCACCGCCCCAACCGGCACCTGCTCCTTCAGCCCCTATAGCTCCCACTATTTGACAAGGTGACATGGAGGCCAACAGCACGACATTAATCCTCAACCGCTTAAGAAATAAAGGAAGACGCGTTCCTCTCCTCCGCAATAACTAACAAAAAACCTACGGCAAGGGTGAGAGGAAGAGCCCAAGGCAAGGCGTAGCCCTCGCGTCTAGCTTTGAAGAAGCTAGACATGACCAAGAACATTCCTCCGGCGTTGTTCCAACTAGGCATGCCTTTGGTTTGAGACGACGCCCTACAAACGATGGGCAAAGCTTGCAGGGAGTTTCACCTCTACTACATGGAGAGGACAAGCAAGAGGACGGACAATGAGAATGACATCATAGGCTATCACGATGGAGAACCATTTTCTGGGCCTGAAAGCAACATTGTCATAGACTTCAATGATCTGTTCGACCTCTACAGACTACGAGCGGTGGACACAAGTCTACTCAAGTGCTACTCCTTATAAGTATTCTTGCGTTTTTTAATTTTGGTAACAATAATCCATATAACATGCTTATAAGAGTGTTTGTCTTGTGTGTAGGCATAGTTGGAAGTGGTGCCAGAGATATGCACTGGAATTGGCCTTCCTAGATCCACAATTGGTCACGATCGCCAATCTTCAACACGACAGGAAGGCCATGGTGGACTACATATTTGAGACCTTGTTATTCAACCGAGACAAGGAGTATTTTTTGTGCGCCTATAATCAACAATAAGTGTGTACCCTAAATATATGCAATTGCATGACACGTAGTGCTTTAAAATTTAACTTTCACTATATTAATGCCGCAGTGCTTATTGGATCCTTCTGGTCATTACGCCAAAGTGGAGTACATGTCATTACATAAACTCCAAAATCACTAAGACGTATGATTGGACCCGATCCTAGAAGAAATCAACGAAGCATGGGGAAAATATGTGAAAAAAGGAGGTCAGCATGACAATTACCAAAAAAGCCTCATCCACAAAATGGACTTCCCCGTCAAACAACAAATAGATGACTAGTGCGGATTCCATGTGTGCTACAATATGCGAACTCTGTACAACAACAAGTTCAATACTATGGCTGAATTTGAGGTTTGTGATCTTAATTGTGATATATACTAACTACTTCTAATTTTATATATATATATATATCGATCGACTAATTTCGAACTATGTACATGTAGGATACTATATTCAATTCTATGTCTAAAAGCTTCGACGGGATTAGAAAAGAGATAGCAAAATTTATTATCCGTGACATAATACATCCCAAAAGAATATGTAGATTACAGGGTTCAAGTCCGAGACAGGATAAACTTTTTTAATATTTTTAAATTAATATCAAAGACATGTAAATATGTAATACTTATGATATTATTCAATTACAATTGTCAAATATGCTTTATACTTGCAATGTGAAATATGTGAATAAATGGATGTGTATGTGAATAGATATATAAGAATGTCAGATGTATGTGAATTTCAAATATAATATATCTATGTTTCTATCATTTTTGTAGCGGGCATGGCTAGCAAAGGCCTGAGGCTAGCCAAAAAATAATAATTTTTGGGGAAAAAACTCATCGGTGACGAGTTTTAACTTAAACTCGATGAAGATGTTAGTCATCTATGATAGGTTTAAGTTAATGCTTAATTGAGATGTTAGTCATCCGTGACGGGGTCTAATTAGCGTCGGTTTGAGATTATATCATCGGTGTCGGGCCTTTGTTTGACTGGTCTTCTGGGTCAAACATATCGGTGATAGGCTGTAGTTTAGGCCCGACAAAGATAAGTTTATCGGTGATAGACTTTTGCTCGCTAGAGATGATTTCTCACAACGGTGATCTTTGTATTGTGACGGATGTCATACCTAACACAGATGAGGATTGTCGTCCGATTGAAATGAAGATTACCGTTTTAGTGAGTTCAAAAGTTTCTTATCCCGGACACAAATCACGTTACTCGTGTCTTGCAATGCGCAACGTGCCAACGTACATACATATGGGGTGAATTACTGATTTTTTTATTTTTCTAGCTTCTAAAAAAATCAAATTTTAAAAGAACGGGTAGCTATAGTGGGGCTATCCGCTGGTTTTGGGCCGACATTAATTGCCTGTTTCTGTTGCCACACTAGAGATGTTTCCACTCAATATTAAGAAAGGTTGGGTGAGTGGATTTACTACGTTGAGATACAAAACCATTTGATGATGAGCCTAAAAACTGTACAATTTGTTTTACACACACTAAACGGTTTTAGAGGTGATTTGCCGTCAGAGCATATAAGCTTGTGGAATGGGGGAACACTGAAGGCATTGTTTAGATGGGACTCAGTGCTAGCTCATTCACGTGTATAGGGCAAGAAAATTAAACTAACATAACTGCCAAGCACTGTAATATCGAAATTTGCTCCCATCAGTCTTTAGCCTCGCTTGGATAATCTGCAGTTGCTATAGTGTATAGTCATTAGGGAATGGGAGGTGTCTGGAAATCTGTCATCCTCTCTCTGACCACTAAAATCTTATTCGGTTAATCTCAACAAAAAAATTAACACTACTAGAAAACCCATGTAGCTACGTCAGATTTAGGGTTAGACACGCTATAATTCATCTCTATATCAATGTAGACACGCTTTCATAAACCGTGTTAGAAGCGTCTTCGTACATAGCACATCAGGCCTTGTAGATATAAATTCTTTAAGCGTTGCTACGAAAGAAAGAGACATTTCATAAACACGTTTTATGCATATGTAAAAATATAGATACAATTTTGCAGACACATGTATAAAACGTCTCTAGTACTATAGTTACGTAGTAATATAACGCTTCATTGCGTGTTAAGAAACATAGACACAATTTATAGATACATATACAAAACATGCATACTAATATAGATGCGTTTTGTAATGACACCTTATAGCATAGCAATTATTGCAGAGACGATTTAGTAGAGCGTGACAGATGACATGGCACGTGACATGGCGGATGATGTGGCACATGACATGTCATGTGACGTGGCGAATGATGTGGCACGTGACATGGCGGGTGATGTGTCAGGTGACGTGGCGGGTGACACGTTTCATAGTAACACCAAAATGCTTGTTAACAATTGTAGAAACAATATCGTACATACATTTTTATTACGCGTCTACGGATATAGACACGTTTTATAGTTACATCATATTGTGTATTAAGAATTATAGAGACGATTTATAGATACATCTATTTTCGTGTGTACTAATATATAATGATTCTTTTATTTGCATTTATAATTGTAATATATCTTTATATGTTCTAATTGGCTAATAATTTATAAATAAATGATCCATGACATTGCATTGACAATCAATTCTTTGCTTTACCAAAAATAAACTGAGTACTTTGAACCAACAAGTGCATTACTTAAGGTACTGTGGACATGACAATTGTCTTGATAAAGAAACACAAAAAGTGACAATATCATGCAAATAGTTCAAAATTTTTCACTAACAAATAAAACCTATGCTTCATTGTCTGTTCTTGCCCTTCTCCATCACAACTTCACTTCTCCCTTGAGAACTTGTAACTTTCTTCACCTGCAACGGGGCATGGGGTTAGATGAATGACACGATTTAAAGATACAACGAAACTAGGTTTAATCTTTTAAAAAACTTATGTGTGAACGAGGCCAAGGAATAGTATAGCCAATAGCATCTAGTAGTGTACGAATCTCAAAAATAGGCCTAGGTATTTCATTGTTCTCGGCACCAAAATCCGACAAGAGCTTTCCATTGAAGTTCATTCACTTTGTTTGGTTTCTCATTTATGATTTCATCTAGAGATCTCTCTTCACGATTGAAATATAGTTTCTTCAACTTCGATTTGTAGGATCGCCACCTATTGTTAACAGTCCTTAACACCCAGTCCCTTGTAAGGTTCAGTGTTTGGCGAGGAACTTGAAAGTGTTTCTATAAAGAGTATAGGTAGATGTTACTGGATGGATGAAACTTGAGGTATTTGATTGAACTAGGTACTATAATTAAATTTACCTCCACATCCTTGATTATTTGTTGCTTGTGAATATTGAACAGATCATTGTCCCATCTTTCAATGTGTAAAGGAGCTAATGATGGTTTTTCTGCTATCTATCCAAGGTACTGACCAAGAATGGAGGCTGACCTTTCATTAGGGACACCATTTTCATCAGTCCTTACAATTACCTTTCCTTCTTGTAACTCCACTAGATTTGAAACTCTGAAATCCCCTAAAACTTGTCTCACCACTCCATTTGGCCCTACATATAGGAAATAGATTGATTTTACACTACATTTCGATATGCAAGAAAAAACATGAACTTACATATTATCTTAATGGGGGTTCGTATCTATTGGCTTGGGAGGCAGGGTAATAAGCCATCAACATCAGGAGGACCCTGTAAGTCATCATCTTGCTCATTCTCTGCCCATTCTCATTCTCTGATATGTTCTCCTGCTCATTCTCAGTAGGTTCTGCGTCATGTTCTTCTTGCAAGTTCAAGTTCCTTAACCGTCAAAGTGGTCTTACCATGATTTCTTCTGCTTACACATAGAAAAATATAAACCTTAGCTTGCTAGTTAGTTGGCATGGGACAGGGGACAATATGCTGATAAATATAAATTCACTACTCTCTTGAGAAAAATGCCTTGTACAAAAACTATATACTATAGTACAAACAGCTAACAGACACGCTACATATATGCTACTCCTCAACGAGAAAATCAGACATCAACAGAAACAATTTTTATTTAGGCCACCCATGATAATTTCTTCGCCTTCTCTATAGAGATTTGGTAAAGCCATTTGGAGTTCTGAAGTGAGATTGGTTAAACTAACAAAAAATAGTAGCAAAAAATGATTCAGCATCATTCTTTCCTTCCACAGATTTCTACTAAAAATTTACCTTTCAGAAAAAACTAATAAAAAGTCTTAACATGGGAAAGTGTAAATACCTCAAACAATAGAAAAAGAAACAATTATAAAACTAACTAATATTCCGTTTGCAATCTGTTCGAAACAAACATATAGCCACATAGGAAAGATCTGACAAGCTAAATAGAAAGCAATGCAAGCTAAAATAGGAAGCAGTGCAAGCTGTGAAGCTTGGCAAATAAAATGGTTTAACGGTGATAGGGAAATATATTTTATCTTAGCTATGTAAATTAGTTTTTATCTCAGCTATGGTTTAACGGTCAAATAAATTAGTTTTTCTTAGTTGCGCAAATACTACTGTTCACAAAGTTGAAGTGATTGAAAGCTAGCTGCATAGGTAGAATCAGAAACACAAACTGGCAAAAAACACACAAATACATCTGCATCATACCTCCTGAAAGCATATATCCTCCAACTTTGCTTCTCTGTCAGCACTTATCGGAGAGTGTCCAATTTCAATCTAAAGAATTCGCGTAAAATTGGACAAAAAAGAGGTCAAGGAGACATGAACAATTTCTGGATGAATCATGAACTACTCTGAACTACTCTCGAACAAATAAGTAGTTTGACCAATTGACCATTCAAATATTTATCAAACAGAACAGATAAAAAAGAGATTAATTGGGCAGAGACAACTTTGAGATCCCATTCCCCCGGAAATGTTAGCACAACTAGCTGGTCATTAACACAAGCAACCTTTTACTAGCCAAGATGTTCTGGATCACACCATACACCATTAATCGTTCCAGCTAGAATGACCACATCGCAGGATCTAGATGAAAAGCCTAATCAACTGCTCTAACCAACACAAAAGCAGACCAACAAACTGCACCAAATTCTCCTGCCAAGATCGTGCCACAAATTCTCCGGTCAGCAGCGGCAGCGACGCGCCTCCTCCGACGTCCCTCCCTCCAGCCAGGACAGTGTTCCTGTGGCCAGGAACGGATGCGTTCTTGGGAAAGAAATAGGGAAGAGGAGGAGGAAGAGATGGGGAAGTGGTTACTGCGGCAGGTTGCGAAAGTTTTGCAGGAGGTTGATGATTTTTGGGCGATGTAATCTATCTGCCAGCGCCAAAAATTTCGGCGCGCAGCCTGCCGCCAGCGCCAAAAATTAGTAACATAGTGGTAGACTGTCCAGGCTGTAAGCTATTTGCTAACACAAAAAATTGAAGCCATTAAGAATAAGTGGCATAGTGGTAGGATGGTCGCTGTAAGCAGCTTACAACCGGAGTTTGAATCCTGATGGCTCCTCTTTTTTTCCCTTTTTTTAGCTTAGCCTCAATTTTTCCCTCAATTTTTCCCTGTTCTTAGATTTGCCTTAATTTTTTCCCTGTTTTTAATATGATTTCAGCATGCAATACGAATTAAAATAGAATATTTTATCTTAACAAACATTACACAAATTTATTTAGTTCGTAATATTAATATGTATTCTTTTAACATTTCCAACATATTATTTTATCATCCTTTGTATTTTTTAAATTAGTACCTTAATATTTTATAAAATTTTATCACCACTGTAAGATAAAACCATATAAACCTTTTTATTTTATAGGACTTAATGTTCATAACCTTTGGGGTATGAAACCATATATTATGCCTTTATGGTCCTAATGAGAGTATATTTATGGATATTGGACGTCTTTATATATATATTGTAGTTTATGTAAAACCTAATGCTTATAACCATTATCGAACAGAACCATATCGTTCTTTATATCATTCTTTATATGTTTACTATCACCAAATATTTATTGGATACCTTTACTTATTATTTGTCAAGATGTGGCCTCCGTCTTTCCCGTCGTTGCTGTCGCCGCCGCCGGTGTAACAGCGCACGGTTTCTCCACCGATGTATTCGATTCGTCTTTCCTCCCTCCCGCTTCCAACGCTCCGCGCATTTGCACGATCTGCGCTCGCGAATTTGTAATCTAGCTGTATGAGATGTTAACTGCTTATTTTCGTGTTATCGCAATTGGATGATGGCGCGATGTGCCATCACAGTAGGAAAGGCCTTCATGAGGTTGACAGGTCACCATTGATGTTTTGTGAAAATTAGTTAGGCAATTATAAATATGTGAAATGCTACAATCTAATCTGAAAGTTAATGGAGATTTAAGACATTGTTTCAAAAAATTAATGGAAGATATTGTTTCTGAAGACATGGTTTCAGCATCGACGGGCGTAGGGGCAGGTCGCCTGGCCTCGGGCGTCCGCTTCTGGGTCGACACGCCCTCGTTGCCGCACGGCCTGCTGCCCCGGAATCCCTTTGCATACCAAAAACTCCCCTCCTCGTCCACCCCCACCCTTCAAAGTGTGTCTACCTTCGTGTCATTTTAAGACGACTTCAATATCGTGTTAAAAATATCTTTATATGATTAGTAACACTATAAGTGTGTCTAATATCATAATAGTCTGACATATTTTTAAAATCGGGTTAAAAAACATCTTTACGTGTCAAAATAAAGACGCTTTTATACAGCATTACTACTACAACGTATCTACACGGTTTTTTCTAGTAGTGTAAGGAGATTCGGAGGAGAATAATTGCATACCTACGGGGGCAACAGAGCATGCTCCTTGCCTAGTAAGACAATTTGATCGATGATCCATGGATGAACTTCTTGGTGATCCCAAGGACATTGGATGGACCGTGTCATCTTCATCAGCTTTACCCGGGAACCAGGAGTGCAATTCAGTATAATCATGGTAAAAGGAGCACCTTCATCATTTCCTATTGCTTCTGGCTGGGAAAATACGCCCAAAAAAGAACTGAAAATCAGAAGAAACCAAACAAAAGATGGATCGGTGTAATATTTTCAGTCGTGCTAAATGTACGTAGTAGTATAGGTGTTTGATTATACAAATCTAAACATGCGAGAAGAACTATTTTTTCAATTAATTTCAATATACGTTTTTCTATTAGCTCGGATAGCTTGTCCTTTAATATTGTGATATGGAATATTGTCACATATGCGTGTAGTGATGTATTTTCTGAGATGGGCATTATGCCGTTGTTCATCAAGTTCATATTTGACATATCCATTTTGATGTACGGAATTGCACGATGTGTTTGGATATAAAAGTTGTCATGAATTTCTTGTGGCGGGCCAGTAACTATTCAGATGAGTTTGGATTTCAAATGTGCAGGTTACTGTTGGCTACTAGTCTGCCTCTGGTTGAGGAGATCATTATTTGATACTACGTACTGTTAGAGAAATCCACTATTGTCCCGATTTATAATCCTTTAGTCTCAGTTCTCGAACTGGGACTATGAATCCAGAACTAAAGATCGCTATCTTTAGTCTCGGATGAAATAATTGGGACTAAAGATGGTGGCGCCACGTGGCTTCCTCTATCATCTTTAGTCTCGGTTGGTGTTACCAACTGGGACTAAAGATTTTTTATTTTTTTAATTTGCTCCTGCTATAGCTGCTAGCTTGCTGCCTATATATTACACATATATATTATGCATACATATTTTACACATATATATTTATACATGTTGCATATATTTGTATAAATATATAATTTACATACATATAAATGAACTTAAGAAAGCAAATATATATATTACCAAAATATATACACATACAATATCCATATATATTTCGTAGCTTACAAAAAATTATCGCTAATCTACTTTGTGGATCCAGTGGTAACATTACTGAAACTAAAGTAGAACTCTCCCACGGGATCAATGATATGCTCGTTTATAAATCCCATCAATTTTTCTTGAGCAGCTTGTATGAAAGTCTCATGGGGGAGGTTGTCTCTTACTTGTATAAGCTGTCATTAATTTGAATAAACGAGAAATAAATATATGAAATGAATAAAAAATCGAGACATAATGTATGAATAGCTGTTATACGTACATCTATATCATCAAGACTATTGACTTCGGTAACAAAGCGGTGAATGTAGTCGCAGACGTAATATCCGCATAAGTTGTTGCCCTACGCCTGTTTTGCACACTAAAAGAGAAACGACGACAGATTTAATATACATTTCATATTTTATAACAAAGTAATAATTCAATACAACTTTGGAGCATGCATGTTACTTACTGGAAAGTTCATTCTCACAGAGAGCTTATCTTTCCAATTTCCATGAACATTCACCTGAAGCCGTTCCCATGCCCTACATGCAGTTCAAAGTTAGCTAGTAATTATCCGAGAACCACATATATGCAATAGCAAGTAAGATGGCATTACCTGTTAAACAGTTTAAATATCTTTGAGTATGTGGACTCTGGTTTATCCATTGAGTCAAAGACATGGATCCGCGAGTGATCCATGTCAATTACTAACAGAACCCAGTGGAATCTGCAAATTGGTTTAGATGATACATATGAAACTTTATGTATGTACGGGATTGAAATTGGTACGAAAGAAAAAAAAACTTACGCAGTGTTGTAGGGCAGAAGGATAAACAACCCGAAGTGGTGCCGCACCAGTGCATTGTATAAGTTATCCACTGTTGGATCAGAAAATTGATCAACCAATGCGCAGTTGATTTTCCGTGGATCCATGGATCCTTGTTTGGTACAGTCGTGTTTGTTGCAATATTGAATCTCCATTCTACAACAGTTAAAAAGGATTCATGCCGTCCGTGCTTAAGCCGAACCTTAGGTTTCTTGAATCCTCGCCGAAGTCTTTAAATGTTATGTTGATGTTTCGCCACTGTGACCCACCAGCGGGATGTCTCAGCATGCCGTCTTGTAGGCGTTCTTCCGCGTGCCAGCGCATCATCCTTGCATGCTCCTTGTTCCTGAACAGACGCTTCAGCCATGTTATTATAGAAAAATACCACATTACCTTAGCAAGAACTCTTTTCTTCGAAGGCCATCCATCAACTTCGCCTGTATCATCTCGTCTGATCTTGTATCGAAGTGCTTTACAAACCGAACATGCTTCTAGGTTCTCGTACTCCTCACCGCGGTAAATGATACAATCGTTAGGATATGCGTGTATCTTCTGTACCTCCAGTCCTAGAGGGCAGACTAACTTCTTAGCCTCGTATGTTGATTCCGGCAATTCGTTTCCCTCTGAAAGAATGTTCTTCATGAGTTTTAGTAACTCGCCAAATGCCTTGTCACTGATATCATTTTTGGCCTTCTATTGCAAGAATTCCAGTGTGGTACCCAACTTTTTGTGCCCCTATTCACAGCCTGGGTATAAGGACATTTTGTGGTCTGCCAACATACGCTTCAATTTTTGCACCTCCTTTTTACCTTCGCAGTCCCCCTGTACGTCGTGCAACATCTGACTAAGGTCATAGGAACCGTCTATTAGTGATATGCCCTAGAGGCAACATGGAGATGTTGGATATCACGTCAATGTTTATGTATTTATGAATAAAGTGTTATTCAGTTTCATGAAATAGACATCTTATATTGATCAATAAGTACGTGACTTATTTATGAGACTCTTTATGTATGACTCTATTTCTAAACGATCCCTGATCATATGTCATATTGTTGGAACAAATATGATTCTAAGATCGGCATGTTTATTGATTGATGATCATGTCTCATAGATCATGGGTATGGAGATACCAAATCAATAAACATGGACACATGTGTTGGAGAACACATTGTTGGATAGAACCACCATGAGACACTACAGGAATTAATGTGCCATTAGTTGGTCTCAGGTAGTGTTGGTACAAAGTCCTTAGACCTGAGATCACCATGGATTCCAACATGTGTAGTAGCCTACTTTGGGACTACCAAACGCTATTCCGTAACTGGGTAGTTATAAAGGTAGTTTTCGGGTTAGCTATGAAACATGGAGTGGGATGTGAGTGATCAAGATGGAATTTGCCCCTCCTTTGGAGAGATATCTCTGGGCCCCTCGAGGTAATGGATTATGGAAATGCATGGCCATGCTAAGTTGATTGAGGAGTCAATCAACAGACAGATAATCCAATACGGTTCGAGTGAATGGTTAAGCTATTGAAGGGATGGCACACATCTTGCCTATAGCTTAATTGGTATCGTGAGGCAAAGGGATTTGTGTACACATTACATGTTCAAAGCAAATATTATATTCTTGTATACTATGGTGTCAATATGTGCTGCTAGGCGCCGCTGTTGACAGTCGGCTGAGTTGGACTCGAGCCGACGATCGGCTAAGTTAGACTATAGCCGAAACCGAGTATACCTGAACCTACAGGGTCGCACGCTTAAGGGGATGGAATATATATTCGAGTTGGACTCGGATACAGCTCGATCGGATAGGGATCCGATCGGATAGAGTCCTATGGGCTTACGACGTATGGGCGGCCAACTCTGTGAGATTCGGATAGGGTCCGATTCAAAATAGAGTCCTGATCGGCCACTAGTCCCAGTCGGCCAACTCTATATAAAGGAGGGAGGGGTGGAGTGCTACGACACGTCAATTGCATCACATTGAACCGAATCCGCAACAAAAGTCGCCGAGATCAATCTCCACGGAAACCCTCCCCACTTTCGAGCCAAACCCTATCCTTGCATCGCGTGCTAGCACAAGGGTGTTCGACGTTCTGTCCCCGGACGTGTGGATACCGGTAGAGGCGCTGCTACGTTGCACGCTGTTCATCGGCTGTGGAGGAATCGACTGCGGTCGAGCGCATTGGAGCGAGGCGCGAGAACACAGTCGGACGACTCGGATCGGCTACGGCATCTGCGAATCGGCTGATTGGCGAATCGGCTGTCCCCGGGTATCGGCTGTCGGCTTGCGGGAATCGGCTACACTGTTCCGGATCGGATAGCCCCGATTGGCTCTTTCCGCTGCATACTCCAATCGGTAACGATCTATCGGCCCTTACTTGCAAGTGTTCCTGGTTTGCGCGGTTAAAAGTTTTTGTTTTTGGCTAGCGTAGCCTCCGCGTAACCCTTCACCGTCGTTTTCTTCAGCATCTCCGCCCGTCTCACTTGCTGTATTCTCTTCAAACCCACCGTATTGACCACAGTCTCGAATGTTGTCGTCGTCTTCTTCATCTTCTTCCATTGCAACCCCCACCTCTCCGTGCAATGTCCAGCAATTGTAGTGAGGCATGAATCCCGACTGAAACAAGTGAGCATGAATAATTTTTGATATAGAATACTCCTTCTCGTTTTTGCACTTTTTGCATGAACAACGTATGAAACCTTTTAGCTTGTTGGCATCGGCCACACTCAAAAACTAATATACGCCTTGAATAAACTCTGTCGACCGTCATTCCGCGTTGTACATCCATTGCCGATCCATCTACATGGAATGCATAAAAATCGTAATAAAAACCCACAAAATTCAAACCATTTAAATATTATTACAATAATTATATATATATGTAATCAGACAATAATTATATACTAATCCAACATACGTAATGTGTTATTCTAAGAAATTAGAATTATTTTAAAAGGTCTTTTAAAGTGGTAACATAAAATTAATTAATTATTTAAAAGTTCTTTTAATGTACGTAGTGTACATTAAAATTTTCTAATCTACTATCAAATTTTCTTATTTTTTTCTTTGTCATCTATTTTATAACTTTTTATCTAAAAGTTTCTCTCTCATCATTTTCCATAAATATTTTTGAGATAAAATTGTACGTAATAAATTTTTACAAATATAACGTGCTAAGCATACTTTTCTTTCTCTTTATTTTCCCAAACATTTTTCTCAACACAATGTAATGTGCTTAGTAAAAAAATTAGTCCAAACAAATTTTCTCTCTTCATGTTTGCATAAAAATCTAGAAATAAAAATGTCTAAAAAACAACCGTAAAAGCGAAGTGCTAAGCACAGATCATAAGAGGAAGAAGTTGCTAACCTTGTAGATAGCAAAGATTTATGTATTATCACCAAAACAAAATCACAAAAAAATTTGACAGCACCTCTCCTCTAACTAAAGCAAAAGTTTGAAGACAAGTGGAGCTTGCTCGAGCTGAAGGAGGAAGAAGAAGTATAAAAAAGAACCCAATCTTTAGTCCCGGTTGGTGTTACCAACCGACACTAAAAATTAAAATGATCTTTTGTCCGGTTGGTACCACCAACCGAGACTAGAAAATATGATCTTTAGTCCGGTTGATGTTACCAACCGGGACAAAAGATCCCAGCACCGTGGCAGACAGGATTTGAACCGGAACTAATGATGATCTTTAGTTTCGGTTCGTGTCATAAACCGGGACTAAAGTTCGTAGATAGCCGTTGTCTTTTTAAACTAGGACTAAAAATATTTATTAGTCTTGGGTATAAGTCTAACCGGAAGTATCATGGTTTTTGTTGATTTAACCAATGATGGTTCGATCAGTTTCTCTTTAATCAGGGGTCAGCGACCTATATATACGGACCTGCATGTGCTACGCGTACTAGTACTAGCATCGGTCATATCATGTCTGTTAGATTAATTGAGTAATTGATCTATTTAAATCATTTAAATCAAAAAAATTAAGGCTCATTGTGCTAGAAGTTATGTGTATTCATTCTCTCATGGGTTATCATAGGTAAAGATGAGGAGTTTTTGAGAATTAATCTAGCAATTGATTAATGGAGTGGTAACCGACGTCAATTTATCGATCTCTCATGTTAACAAAAAGATCTAACCGTTAATTAGATAGATTGTGTTATTAACACCGTTGATAGTGTTAAGAATCCATGTTAAGTAAATTATATTGGGCCACTCTTAGAGCCCATCTAATCCATGTACGTGCTGATCCTATCATATCCTAGATGGTGCTGATCTTTCGTTAAGTCCGAACCGATCGATCTCAGAATCACAGATGGGAAACACGATTAGGTCTCTATGGCTCCTCGCCTCCATAGCTAGAGTTTGCGTACAACCCTGGTGAAGGAGACGCTGGCCATCGAGAGATAAAGTCATTGCTGTGATTCTTCTTCCGATGAGTTTTTTTTTTGGAAAAGCAAAACGTACTGTAAGGAGGTTCTCACAGTGGAAAAAAGAACATTTTATAAATAATTAAAGAGAGTTCGAGAGACGTATACACTGAGGAATTAACTGAAAAATATCTAACTAAAAAACAAAAGCTGACCTAAAATCAGCTTTGAAGCTAACCGAATGGAGAAGACACTAACTTTTAAAATTACAAAGCCATCTGACTTGGTTTTTTCTTTTCAAAAACCTTATCATTACGTATTTTTCAACTATCATTGTAGCTTCAGTGAAAAACTATAGTCATGATGTTGTTTTGCCTGAATGAAACAATCTTTTTAATGCCGAGCCATGCTTGCATCGTTTAATTCTTTTATCAGTCATATGTGATTTTCTAATACAAACTGTCACAGCCACAAAACATGTGATAGGTACCTACTCATAGGTATCGGTTTATTTAAAACCGGCACCGATTATTGTTTCTCACTTTTGTAGGACGAAAAATCTAGATAAAAATCGATACCTATAATATAGTTTCTATTTTTTAAAAAACCGGAACCTATACTTATATTATATTATAGGTATTGGTTCTGGATAAAATACATCACATATAGTATTTGTACCAATATTTTAAAAAACCAACACCTAAGTTTATTGGTTTTTTGAAAAACTAGCACCCGAGCGGAACCAAGCCAGGCCCCATCACTCTAATCTGTAATCGCCCCTCTCCTCTTACCTTATCCACTCACCTCCTCTATCCCTCTCATATTCCTCCACTCCGTCTTTATTCTCCTCTTCACCACCCTCCTCTGCTTCCCTACACGGCGACGGCCTCCCTCTTGCGCCACCTCCCCCTCCCTCTTCAAATCCCCACCTACCCCAAAAACTAGCCCCCACCCACCGCCGCCGCTGCCATGGTCGGCCGTGCAGCGTTGCCGCGAGACCTTGTCATCGTCGGCAACGGCGGCGGCTATAGGGCGGCGACTATCCTTGCTCTCACTGGTGCCGGTGCCCAAGGTGGTGAGGCAGAAGCCACCGTCGGACCCCGCAAGGCGGCTCCGCAGAAGGAAGAAAGTGGAAGCGGAGGCAAAGAGGCCGCCGGCAAGGTGGTGGAGGTGGAGAAGGAGGCTCGCCTCCTCTATCTCCAGGTGACCCTCCCTCCTCTCCGTCTGCCTCCCTCTTCTCCTTCTTCAGATCCAGCGACTGTGACGGTGGTAGAGAAGGCTGGCGTGGAGGGCGAGGTGGCTGCCGGCGGCCAGGAAGGAGGTGGAGGTGGAGGCCATGACACCTTCCCTCTCAAGCTCCTCGCCGAGCGCCTCGTCGCCGACAACCGGATCCGATGACGACAACTTCATTGGATTTTTATTTCATTGAATACTATAAGTGGCGGGTGTGGGGTAAGAACCGGCACCTATGCCAAGGGCAGAGGTGTTGGCTGAGAAACCGATACTTATTGCTGGTTCCCAATCGACACCTATGAGATTTTTGTACTGTGCTTGCTTTTAGTGTCTATGTGGCATGTGCAATCAAATTCGATCATCACTACACAGATAAAATAACCATGGTGAATTTTATTTCTAACTTCTCTAAAAAATCATATTGCTGACCGAAAGCTTGAATGTCACGTGTGGTGATATATACGAAAACGCTTAGCTCCACTCATCCGAGCAGAGCAAAATAATCAGACGCTTAAGATTCCAAGTACAGAAGCAGGTGTGCATGAAGTGAGGGGACCACACGATACCAACAACAAATGGGATGAACATGTCAATGCTTCAGGCCGGTGCTGTTGTTTGAACTTTCAACGGTTCGGTTTTGAATATTTTTTCTCTTAAATAATTGATGATCTAATTATATTATTGTAATTGTTATAATTAAATTTTTATAATAAAATCTTATAGGAATATATGACTATATTTGGATAAAGGAAAATATGTATGTTGCACATAGGTAAGGTCTATGTGTTGTGTTGTAGTAAGTATTTTCCTCATGTTGCATTGAAGTGAAACATTTTTTACCAAGCAGTAAAACTTTTGTAACCAAGCAATAAAATATCTGAAACAATTTTAATTAATATATTTTTTATTAAGCGGTGAAACATCTGAAACATTTTTTTATATGCAATGAAACACTGTCGGGATTTTGATTGGGATTCGACGTCAGTCATCCTGTGATATATACCTTTTATTTGGGGATTTTATATAATATTAGCTAAAGGCCATGCGTTGCAACGAATATAATGCCCATATTCAAAGCAATTCAAAGCAAAAGCGTTCACGTGTGGGAACTTTATGATTTATGATTGGAGACAGATGAACTGTCTGTGTGGCATATACAAGTCGATGATTTATATAGATGATTTGCAAAATTACCCGTGAAAATAAATATTGGTCAGTTTTTTATTTTTTTAAGAAAAAATATTTTGTGTCTTAGTAAAGATTATATCTTATGAGAACCGTTTGTAAAAATCACCTAATTTTTAAAAATAGTTGTCTTAAGATCTGCCTCTAAAAGTTATGATTTTCACAGGTGGTTAGAACAAAATGTCTACAACCTATTTCAACAGGTGATTTTGTTTTAAGAACTCGTATATAGAAATAGGCGATTTTAGTAGTTGTATTAGTATTGACAGATTTTTCATCAAACAACATAATTTGTTGCAGTAATAAAAATATTATTAATTTGTCTAATACGGTCCACTATAGTTTGTTCACATTCCTCTTATTTCCTATGCAACGTTAATTGAAGTATTGATCAACTCGCTACAGGTTTTCTCAACATATTTATGCGTATTTAAGTTAATATACAAATTACCCGTACGTTACCACGGAAAAAACTAATAAAACTATAAGAAAAACAACAGATGATTAGGGTTTAATCTTCCTGCTTTTGAGCCCTGTAAGAGACATTCAATTTGTACTTCAATTGATTGTGATTAACTTAATTATTTGACTGAGCATTTAATTTTGTGCCGTGTAGAATAATTTGCAATGAACTAATTTGTACTCTACCACATGAAGCAATTATGTGTAGCTTCAAGAAGGTTCAATATATATCAAACTGAAATAAGATGCAATTAACCAGCAAAAAACAATATATCATGAGCACCAATCACCAAAAAGCAATGTTGTCATTCGTCAAGTAAAAGAAAAATTTTGGTAAACAATCAGCCCAAAGAATTAAATCGAATGACAATAAACTGAAACATCTCTATATAAGAAACCTGCTGCTAAAGAGAGATTTCCCTGAAAGTCTCATAGGCTTGCAGCTTGCATAGGCGCCCTTTCGATGCAGCTTGCATAGGTGTTGCCTGCCCTGTCTTCAAAGCATGTACACAGGCACGAAGAACAGTGGAAAGAGAAGGGCGCACAAGAGAGGCAGATACGCCGGAGAGAGATCGGCGAGATGCTGAAGCGACCGGCCTGTTGAAGCACAATAATCACCCCGGCTCCAATTGCACGGCGAAGACAACATTCACGCGTTGCATCCCAACTTGGCCGTAGGTTCTTCTTCCGGCAATGCTTTATGTATATGTGTGTCTGTGTACGTGGGTGTGTGTATATATATATATATATATATGTATATATGTGTATATATATATATGTATAATATATATATACACATGGCGAGTACAGAGTAGGATTTTAAAACTTTTGAATCAAAGCGTCGGCTGTTTAGGACTCGTCACCCTGCAAAGATCCAAAATCGAATATTTCAGCGTCGTCAATAGTAAAAGTGAATATTTCACCACTCTTATAACATCCCTAACTTTAACAGTTCTTCTATATGCATTTTAAATTCTTCTATATCTTTTGGGGTTGTCTGGACATATTTTGGTTATATAGTCTGGATTTATTATATTAATTTTACAAATGATTGAATTTTTCTCTCAATATTTCATTGGGATTTCTCTTATTATTTGGATGTCTTCTAATCTTTGAACAATTCTTTCTATATCTTTTTTAGATTTAATATCTCTATATCAATTTAGTGCAAAAGATTATAATCCTATGCATTCTATATTAGAACTTGCAATATAATATTCGTCTATACTTTCACGAATGTATATATGTATATATATGTATATATATACATATATATATATGTATATATGTATATATGTATGTATATATGTATATATATGTCTATATGTATATATATATATGTATCTATACATATGTATGTATATATATATTATATATATATATATATATATATATGGGTGTGTGTTGGGTTAGGTCCATTTAAATCAATGACACTACTAGAGAAAGCCATACTAGTCCCGGTTCGTAACCCTCAGTAGTCCCGGTTGTCAAACCGGGACTACGAATCCGGGACTATCTCTAGTCCCGGTTAAATAACCGGAACTAGATATGCATCTTTAGTCCGGTTGAAGCCACCAAATGCGACTAAAGATGGCGGAGCCACGTGGTCGGCGAGCCATCGCTAGTCCGGTTGTTGGCTCCAACCGGACTAAAGATGGCGCAGACGGCACGTGGCTCGCCATCTTTAGTCCCGGTTGTTGCCATTAACCGGAACTAAAGAATTTTTTATATTTTTTTAATTTTCTTCTTTCTCCAACAGTGGTACATGCTATATATTACACACATATATTATATATTACACATATACATATTTTATATATTACACATATACATATTTTACACACATATATTTATACATATATATTATATAATATATATGTATAAATATATAAGTTACACACATATAAATGAACTTAAGAAAGAAAATATATACATGTAATATATTACCAAAACATATACACATATGTACAATATCCATATATATTTTGTATGTTACAAAACATTGTCTATTTTGTGAATCCGGTGGTTAAGTTACTTAAATTAAAATAGAACTCCCCCGTGGGATCAATGATCTGCTCGTTTATAAATCCCATCAATTCTTCCTGAGCGGCTTGTATGAAAGTCTCGTGCGGGAGGCTGTCTCTTACTCGCATAAGCTGTCATTAATTCGATCAAACGAGAAATAAATATATGAAGTGAATAAGAAATCGAGACGTAATGTATGAATGACTATTATACATACATCTATATCGTCGATAGTTGTGACATCGGTCACAAAGTGGTGAATATAGTCACAGACGTAGTATCCGCATAATTTGGTGCCCTACGACTGTTTTGCACACTAAAGAAGAAACGATGACAGATTTAATATACATTTCATATTTTAGAACAAAGTAATAATTCAAAACAACTTTGGAGCATGTTACTCGGTGGAAAGTTTATCCTCACGGAGAGCTTATCTTTCCAATTTCCGCGAACATTAGTCGAAGCCGTTCCCATACCCTACGTGCAGTTGAAAGTTAGCTAGTAATTATCAGAGAACCACATATATGCAATAGCTAGCAAGTAAGATGGCATTACCAATTTAGCAGTTTAAATATCTTTGCGTACGTGGACTCTGGTTTATCCATTGAATCAAAGACATGGATCCGCGAGTTATCCATGTCAATTACTAACAGAACCCAGTGGAATCTGCAAATTGGTTTAGATGACACATATGAAAATTTATGTATGCACACGGAATTGAAATCGGTACGGAAGGAAGAAAATACTTACGCAGTGTTGTAGGGCAGAAGGATAAATGACCGGAAATGGTTTATCACTAGCGACTTGTAAATGTTGTCCAGTGTTGGATCAGGAAAATGATCAACCAATACGCCGTTGATTTTGCGTGGATCCATGAATCCATGTTTGCTACAGTCGTGCATGTTGCGTATTGCATCGCCATTCTACAACGGTTAAAAAGAATTTTAGTCGACTAAATACAAGAAGGTAAGAAACGAAATAACGAACGATACTTACATATCCCGCGTGGCTAGAAGTGAGACGTCGAGGGCATCAAGCTGGTACAGGTCGAATATGTCTTCGAATCGGATATAGAAGTCGTCACCTCCATCGACAAAATAGTACGTGAATATTTGCCCGTTACCATCTCTCCACCCTTCTTTGGATTCTTGTATGTACCACTTGTGGAAGCGGTACATCTATGTTGGTAGTTTTTTCACTTGATTCGGCTTTACAAGAGGCTTTTCAAGTTTGAACTTGTATTTCAGCGGAGCCTTCGCGATGGGAGCACAGCCGTGTAATTGATCCATTGAAATTCCAGCAGATTCCATAAATTGTCTTAAGTCTGATCTGACATTTGGAACACTGAACTAGGGTACATCTTTGCCCGTCCTCTTCGACTTGACAGCAGCCTTCCGAATAGTCCTGTCGTAGTCGGACTGCGGTTGAGGTTGTGGCGTTAGGTACGTCTTCTTGAAGAAGTCCTTGGTCTCCTGGGGGATTTCACGAGGCTTCTCAGGAGACTTCTTTCTGAAGTGAGCCCTGACTTCAGCTTGGACGGCTTCTTCAAGCTCCTCTGGAGTCTTCTCGTATGAAAGCTTCTGTGCGGGTGGCGGCGTCTTCTCAATTCTTTGAATCTTTCTTCTTGGACGACCACATGATATTGACGGCGCGCTCTTTGATGATGACCGTTTAGGAGTCGGTGCTCGTTGTGGCGACGGAGGAGGGTTGGAAGGCGGTGGAGTTGGAGACGACCGTTTAGGAGTTGGTACTCGTGGAGACGACACGGGAGGTGGAGGAGGCGGAGGCGGTGAAGGAGGCGGAGGAGACGTCCCACGTTCGGGGAATATTATGAAGATCTTCCTCCAGAGAAATATTCCGTGAGCTGTTTCTCCTAGAGTCAGCTCCCCATCTCCTCCGGGGATATCCAGCTCGAGATCTTCATAGCCGCGTTCCACCTGTTCAATTTCAACTTTCGAGTACGTAGGTGGAACGGGCCGGGAGTGGTACGTGCCGTCTCGGTCTACTGGAATGGCCATGCCCGACGTGACCTGTTCGAGAAGATTGTTTATTAGTTAGTAATGAACATTGATTGACACGTTATTCAATGAAATATACGTACAACATAAAAGTACGACCATACCTTTATTGTTATGTTCTTTAGCGAAATGTGCAACTCACATGGGGTCCATTGTGTGATGTCATCAACGGGGCATGGCGGACCCGGTTCAGCTTGTGGGGCCAAATCGCCTTCATTTCAGGTTGAAGCGGCATTTCTTCTTTTCTTTAGTTAGCGCCTTTGGATCGGATCCACTGTTAGCTAACCCAATGGCTCCGCTCCTCTGCTAACCTTATGGTCAGCCTTTCGTCCACAATCTGATCAATCTGCGAGAGCCTCATTTCCATCTATGTGAACCTCGCATCGTGCTCTCGCTTTGACCTCATTCGGCTCTTGTATGTGTCGACGTCAGCTTGGAACCCGTATTTCCGGGGACGACGCCTTTTCCTCGCGTTCGCCCGGTGCTTTGGGTTTTGGAGGCGAGCGTTAGCTCGTCCTTCTCTCGTTGGGCTGAACGCGCCCGAGGAAGTAGCTGCAGCGCTTCCTCTAACCTCCGTCCGGCTTCTTGAATTTCATCACCAAAGATAACTGTGCCATCGACGGGATTAAGTGAGCCGCCGTGAGCATAAAACCAGTGCTTTGCTCGTTCTGGCTAGGTGGCTGTGCCTAGAACGATACCGCCATTTGATCCGCCATCATGGAGAAGCTGTTCCTCGTTACGATCCGCCATTTGATTGTTGTGGGTTGAGGACTTAATCAAAGAATTCTGAAAAAATATTATTCGGTTAATACATGTATCAATTATTCAGAAAAATCATGTATGTCTACGTAAAAAAAAAGACAAAATGAAGAAGATGGATTCAGAATCATATATTATCTCAATCGTAGAAAAGACTTGTGAAGAAGATCACGTTCTATATTTTCCTTTTTCTCTTTTTTTTCTCTTTGCTAGAACACGACCGACCGACCGTTCGTTATATCATTCACGTCCATGAGTATGTTCGTCTGGAGGAGAGGAGAGAAAGAGAGGAGAATGATGTGAGGGAGATAAGGAGGATGGGAGTTGAAGTGGAGAGGAAATGAAAGATAGAGGAAAGGAGACGTCCGTTCGTCCATGTTCGTTCGTCCGTTCGTTTGTCCGTTCGTCCACGACCGAACGAACGAACACTCGTTCGTTCGTCCGTCCGTCCATTCGTTCGTTCACGACCGTTTGTTGATTTTAGCGTTCTCATTCGTTCAAAAATACAAAATTCACAATTCACATAAACATTCAAATTTCAAATTTAAATACATATTCAAAATTCAAAATTCTCAACAGTCCAATAACAGTCCATTTACATATAACAGTCCATTTACATACAAAAATCATATATTCAAAATACCCATACATACAAAATTCATATATTCAAAATTCACATATATTCAAAATACACATATATTTAAAATACACATATACTCAAAATTCATATATTAATATTCACGAGTGCGGCGGCGGCGGCGTGGGTGGAGGCGGCGCGCGGCCGTTTAGGGTTTAGGGGCCGGCTGGTTCGGGGCCGTGGGGAGGGCGCAAGGAGTGGGCGGCGTGGGGAGGGGCGACGGCGACGGTGACGGCGATGGCGGCTGCGGCGGCGGCGACCGCGACGATGGCAGCGATGGAGATGGCGTCGACGGCGGCCAAACCCTAGTGCATAATGTTGGGAAATCTTTTGTGGGCGGCGGCGCTAACTGCGACAGCGACGAAGACGGCGGAGCGGAGGTCCTCCAGCGCGACGAAGACGGCGGAGACGGCGTGCTGCGGTGTCGACACAGGCCTCGGCGACGGCGACGAAGACGAAGACGATGCAGTTCCAAAGTGCGAAACGGCTAAGTGTTGGATCCCAGTGAGGCCCTTGCTATATATAGTCACGTCGTCATTTGTCCGGTTGAATCCAACAACCGGTACAAAAGATACTTTACTCCCGGTTGGTGGCTCCAACCGGGACAACAATATGAACATTAGTCCCGGTTGAAGCCACCAACCGGAGTAAAGATGTTTGCCCGGTTGGTGGCTTCAACGGGAGTAAAGATCATATCTTTTGTCCCGTTGAATCCACCAACCGGACAAAGATTGCGGGGCAGCCACGTGGCGCGGTAGGTGGGCATCAATAGTCCCGGTTGGTGGCTCAAACCAGGACTAAAGATGTTTTCCCGCCCAATGAAATTCACCTCTAGTCCTGTTTTTTAACAAACCGGGACTAATTATTATAATGCCCTATTTTATTGTATTTTATATTCATATATAATTATAATGTTCATATGTTAATATATTTATATTCATATATAATTAACATATGTTTATATATAATTAACATGGTGTTTCAGTAAAAGATCAGGTGGATGGGGAACCTACTACTATGGATAGTACCAAGGTTCCTGATATAATTATAGATCTTGAAGAAGGTCAAGTGGAAGACATGGATCTTTCGGATGTAGATGAATAATATTCAATGATTCAATTTAATTTACATCGTCCATACATAAATTTAGCTATGTAACATTTGTCCTCACGTACTTTCTCCGCACAATTATTCCTTCGTTATGATCGTTGCGTGACTAAGGGGTGTCATCATTTGATAGGAGGATACTCGGGTCAATCGCCACCGCGAACGGAGGTTGCCCATCAAACTGATCATAATCTTCGTCAGTTCTATCCTCGACTCGCACGATTTTCCTTTTGCCTGGGAGAACCACGTGGCGCTTTGGCTCGTCGGACCCTTTCCCCTTCTTTGATTTGCTAGCCATGTCCTTGACATAGAAAACTTGCCGTACATCATTGGCAAGGACGAAAGGTTCGTGCGAGTATCCAACCTTGCTCGGGTCGACCGTTGTCATCCCACTTGCATCATTGGTTACGCCCACCACCGAGCCTAACCCACGGCACCGAAACAGAGGGACCTTCAGAGGTCCATAGTCCAGCTCCCATATGTCATCGATGCTGCCGTAATATGTGTTAGCCGTAGTCGTATCCCACGGCATCGATGCGGCATACGCTACGCTTCATGCTCTTTAAGTCTTGGGCCCGTGTGTAAAATGTGTACCCATTGATTTCATATGCCTGGAATATAGTGATCGAGCAAGATGGTCCCCTCGCCAAGAAGGCTAGTTGTTGGTCAATGCTCGCGTTGCCCATGAGACGATGTCGCAGCCAAGTAGGGAATGCATCGATGTGATGGCGTGTAATCCAGGCATCCGTCTTACCGATGTTTTCCGAGCGAACAATCGCCAAGTGCTCCTCGATGTAAGGAGCCACCAAGGAAGATTGTTGCAGCACGATCCAATGTGCTTTCCTGTACAAGTCATTGTCTATGTTCATTATTGTCGTCCTTTCAAGAGTTCGCTTCCCCCGTAGTCTACCTACATGGCTTGATTCAGGCACCCCATTGGGACGGAGGTCTTCAATAAAGTCAACGCAAAACTCAATCACCTCCTTTGTTCCATATCCATTGACAATGCTAGCCTCCGGACGCGAGCGATTACGAACGTACTTCTTTAGAACGCCCATATACCTCTCGAAGGGGAACATGTTGTGTAGGAATACCGTACCGAGGATATGGATCTCTTTGACAAGGTGGCATAGGAGATGCGTCATGATATAGAAGAAGGAAGGTGGAAAGATCATCTCAAAGCTGACAAGACATTGGACCATATCATTTTGAAAGTCTTCTAGTCTGTCTGGATCGATGATCTTCTGTGAAATTGTGTTCAGGAAAGCACATAGTTTTGTTATTGTTGCCCGGACATTATCAGGAAGGATACCTCGAATTATAAAGGGAAGCAGCTGTGTCATCAACACGTGGCAGTCATGGGACTTTAGATTTGTGAACTTTTTATCCTTCGTGCTTATTATTCCCTTTATATTCGAGGAGTATCCAGACTGTACCTTGATGCTCTCCAGGCATTCAAACATTATTTCCTTCTCTGCTCTGCTCAGAGTGTAGCTGGCTGGACTTAGGTATTGGGCTCCTTTATCCTTTGGTTGCGGGTGAAGACCGTCGCGTTGTGCCATATGTTTCAGATCGTTACGTGCCTCAAGTGTATCTTTTGATTTTCCATATACACCTAGGAAGCCAAGCAAGTTTACGCAAAGGTTCTTGGTGAGGTGCATCATGTCGTTTGCGTGGGGGACGTCCAAGACTTCCCAGTAGGGCAACTCCCAAAAAATTGACTTCTTCTTCCACATCGCCGCGTGACCACCTTCACTTGCTAAAGATTGGTTGCCGGGTCCCTTTCCAAATACTACTTTGAGGTCTTTTACCATGGCAAACACGGCCTTTCCGTTGCGATGCTTTGGTTTAGTACGATGGTCTGCCTTTTGATCAAAATGTTTGCCTTTTCTCCGAACAGGGTGGCTTGCAGCAAGAAAGCGACGATGGCCCATGTACACTACCTTCTTACAATGTTTTAGGTACGTACACTCAATCTCATCCATACAGTGGGTGCAAGCGTTGAACCCCTTGTTTGACTGTCCGGATAGGTTCCCAAGTGCAGGCCAATCATTGATGGTAACAAACAGCAACCCTCGTAGTTTAAACTGTTCCTGTTTATCTTCATCCCACACGGGAATACCTTCTTTCTTCCACAGCAGTTTTAGATCTTTGATCAGCGGTCTCAGGTACACATCGATGTCGTTACCAGGTTGCTTCGAGGCTTGAATAATAACCGGCATCCGAATGTACTTTCGCTTCATGCATAGCCAAGGCGGGAGGTTGTAGATACACATCGTCACAGGCCAAGTGCTATGCCCGCTGTTCATCTCTCCAAAAGGATTCATGCCGTCCGTCCTTAAGTCAAACCTTAGGTTTCTTGCATCCTCGCCGAAGTCTTCAAATGTTCTGTCGATGTTTCGCCACTGTGACCCATCAGCGGGATGTCTCAGCATGCTATCATGTAGGCGTTCTTCCGCGTGCCAACACAACAATTTTGCATGTTCCTTGTTCCCGAACAGACGCTTCAGCTGTGGTATTATAGGAAAATACCACATCACCTTAGCACGAATCCTTTTCTTCGAGGGCCGTCCGTCAACTTCGCCTGGATCATCTCGTCTGATCTTGTATCGAAGTGCTTTACAAACTAGACATGCTTCTAGGTTCTCGTACTCCTCACCGCGGTAGAGGATACAATCGTTAGGACATGCGTGTATCTTCTGTACCTCCAGTCCTAGAGAGCAGACTAACTTTTTAGCCTCGTACGTGGATTCCGGCAATTCGTTTCCCTATGGAAGAATGTTCTTCACGAGTTTTAGTAACTCGCCAAATGACTTGTCACTGACACCATTTTTGGCCTTCCATTGTAAAAATTCCAAAATGGTATCTAACTTTTTGTGCCCCTGTTCACACCTGGGTACAACGACCTTTTGTGGTCCGCCAACATACGCTCCAATTTCTGCACTTCCTTTACGCCTTCACAGTCCCCTTGTACGTCGCGCAACATCTGACCAAGGTCATCGGCACCGTCGTTTTCTTCAGCATCCCCGTCCGCCTCACCCACTGTATTCTCTTCAAACCCACCGTATTGACCACAGTTCGGAATGTTGTCGTCGTCTTCTTCATCTTCTTCCATTGCAACCCCCACCTCTCCATGCGATGTCCAGCAATAGTAGTGAGGCATGAATCCTGACTGAAGCAAGTGGACATGAATAATTATTGATGTAGAATACTCCTTCTCATTTTTGCACTTTTTACATGAACAACGTATGAAACCCTTATGCTTGTTGGCATCGGCCACACTCAAAAAATAATGGACGCCTTGAATAAACTCTCTCAACCGTCGATCCACGTTGTACATCCATTGCCGATCCATCTACATGGAATGCACAAAAATCGTAAGAAAATTCCACGAAATTCAAATCATTTAAATATAACATCAATACTTATATGTATATAATCACACAATTATTATATACTAATCTAATATACGTAATGTGTTGTTCTAAAAAATAGAATTATTTTTAAAAGGTCTTTAAAAGTGATAAGCATAAAATTAATTAATTATTTTGCATCTATTTTAAAAGGTCCTTTGTCATCTATTTTATAACTTTTTTGTCCAAAAGATTCTCTCTCATCATTTTCCATAAATATTTTTTGAGATAAAATTGTACGGACTAAATTTCTATAAATGTTACGTGCTAAGCTTACTTTTCTTCCTCTTTATTTTCTCCAACTTTTTTCTCAACACAATATAATGTGCTTAGCAAAAGAATTAGTCCAAACAAATTTTCTCTCTCCTCATGTTTACAAAAAAATCTAGAGATGATTAATGTATAGAAAACAACCATAAAATACAAAGTGCTAAGCATAGATCATAAGAGGAAGAAGTTGCTAACCTTGTAGATAGCAAAGATTTGTGTATTATCACCAAAACAAAATCATAAAAAATTTTGGCAGCACCTCCCCTCTAGCTAGAGAAAAATTTTGAAGACAAGTGTAGCAGGCTCGGGCTGGAGGAGGAAGAAGGAGTATAAAAAGCAAGCCATCTTTAATCCCGGTTGGTGTTACCAACCGACACTAAAGATCATCTCTAGCCCCGGTTGGTGTTACCAACCAGGACTAAGGATGGTGTCAAAGAGGTCGGGACACAGTCGGAGCGCCGGGCATCTTTAGTCCGGTTGGTAGCACCAACCGGGACTAAAGATAGCATCTCTAGTCCCGGTTGATGTTACCAACCGGGACTAAAGATGCCCGGTGCTCTGACACGCTCTGACAACATTTGAACCAGGACTAGATGTGATCTTTAGTCCCGGTTCGTGACACGAACCGGGACTAATGTTCCTAGAGAGCCGTTGAATTTTTAAACCGGGACTAGAGATCATCTATAGTCCCGGGTGCAACTCAAATCGGGACTACTGTGATTTTTGCCACTTCAACCAATGATGGTTTCTCCAGTAGTGTGATTAGTTTGACATTAAAAGTTAAGAGGATTTTACAACAACTTAAATATGTGGACTAATTGTGCACTAATTGAGAGATTAAGGAGGAGTCACAGAAAGTCATATGCACGCTCCCTCGCCTCATTGGGATGGGACGTGGCCCTTCGTCCTTGGGAAGACATACAAGTTTTGCCGTTTTGTTTTGATGCGGGTGCGACAAAGTTTTGCTGTTTTGTTTTGGTGCGGGTGCGACACCTTTTTTACAGCCATCAACAGTCATCATTGGGGTGAATATTACAGTGATCAATGGGTGAATACTACTAAAAAAAGCCCATGGGTATCGTCCCAAAAGGTGCCGATCAAAATAAATCCGTCACCTAATAAAACAATAGGTGTCGGTTCTAAAGAAAAACGACACCTATATTATTGGTAGTGGTTTTTTTAAAAAAATCGACACCTATAATATATTATAGGTGTCGGTTCAAAATAAAAACCGGTATCTATACTATTAGTGTTGATTTTTTAAAAACCGACACCTATAATATATATAGGTGTCGGTTTTTTAATAAAACTGGCTCCTAACAAATCAGCCGACCGCATTTAAACCGAATCTCTCAGCCTTATCTCTTCTCTCAGCCTTATCTTCTCTACCACTCCTCTCTCTGAATCTCTTAGCCTTATCTCTTTCTTCTCTCCCTCTTTCTTCTCTCAGTCGGCTCTCTTCTCCATCACGGGCGGCAATAGGAGTGGCGGGGGACGGAACGGGTGGCCGTGGGACGGGCGGCCGTAGGACAGGCGGCCACGGGAGCGACGGGAGGCGGGACGGGAGCAGCGGATATGTGAGGGACGGCTGCCGGGAGGCCGGGGAGGCGGTGGGAGGCCGGGGCGACGGTGGGAGGCCGGATCCAAGTGGCAGGCAGCGAGGGGAGGCGACGACGGCAATGGAGAAGCCCTCCCCTCCGCTAGATCCGGCGGGAGGGGAGGCGGCCGGCGGAGCCCTCCCCTCCGCCAGATCCGACGAGAGGGGAGGTGGCGGCCTTCGGCGACGTGCGGTAGCAGCAGCAGGAGGGAAGGAGTAATGCCAGTGCTGTGTGTGTTCTTCATTTGTTGATTTGTTCACTTGTTGATTTATTCAGTTGATGATTTGTATAACAGCAGCAGCCGCAACATATTGATTTGCTCATTTGTATCCACAGTAGCACCTTTGTTGATTTGTTCACTTGTGTTGATGTGTTGATTTTGTATCAATGGCAACAACAGCATGTTGTTCGTTTGTTCATCACCGTGTGTATTGTTGGGTTCATGGGTTGAAGGGGAGCGAGTCGATGCACGGCTCGAATCGAGCCGATGCCTTTTTTTGGTTCGGGCTGTTAGTGATATGCCCTAGAGACAACATGGAGATGTTGGATATCATGGTCAATGTTTATGTATAAATGAATAAAGTGTTATTCAGTTTCATAAAATAGACATCTTGTATTGATCAATAAGTACGTGACTTATTTATGAGACTCTTTATGCATGAATCAACTTTTAAATGATCCCTGATCACATGTCATATTATTGGAACAAATATGATTCTAAGATCGGCATGTTTATTGATTGATGATCATGTCTCATAGATCATGGGTATGAAGATACCAAATCAATAAACATGGACACATGTGTTAGAGAACACATTGTTGGATAGACCCACCATGAGACACTACAGGAATTAATGTGTCATTAGTTGGTCTCAGGTAGTGTTGGTATAAAGTCCTTAGACCTGAGATCACCATGGATTCCAACATGTGTAGTAGCCTACTTTGGGACTACCAAACGCTATTTCATAACTGGGTAGTTATAAAAGTAGTCTTCGGGTTTGCTATGAAACATGGAGTGGGATGTGAGTGATCAAGATGGAATTTGCCCCTCCTTTGAAGAGATATCTCTGGGCCCCTCGAGGTACTGGATTATGGAAATGCATGGCCATGCTAAGTTGATTGAGGAGTCAATCAACAGACAGATAATCCAATACGGTTCGAGTGAATGGTTAAGCTATTGAAGGGATGGCACACATCTTGCCTATAGCTTAATTGGTATCGTGAGGCAAAAGGATTTGTGTACACATTACAGGTTCGAGCCGATATTATATTCTTGTATGCTATGGTGTCAATATGTGCTGCTAGGCGTCGCTGTTGACAAATCGGCTGAGTTAGACTCGAACCGAAACCAAGTATACCTGAACCTACAGGGTCGCACGCTTAAGGGGATAGAATAGATATTCGAGTTGGACTCGGATACGGCTCGATCGGATAGGGATCCGATCGGATAGAGTCCTATGGGCTTACGACGTATGGGCAGCCAACTCTATGAGATTCGGATGAGATCCGATTCAAAATAGAGTCCTGATCGGCCACTAGTCCCAGTCGACAAACTCTATATAATGGGGCGAGGGGTGGAGAGTTGCGGGATGGATTGCATTGCGCCGAGATCAATCTCCACGGAAACCCTCCCTACTTCCGAGCCAAACGCTATCCTTGCATCTTGTGCTAGCACACGGGTGTTCGGCGTTCTGTCCCTGGACGTGTGGGTACCGGTAGAGGCGCTGCTACATTGCGGTGCTGTTGATCGGGTACGAATCGGCTGCGATAGAATCGGCTGCGGTCGGGCGCATCGGAGCGAGGCGTGAGAACGCGGTCGGACGACTCGGATCGGCTGCGGCATCGGTGAATCGGCTGATTGGTGAATCGGATGTTACCGGGAATCCGCTGTCGGCAAATTGGCTGTCATCGGCCAGTACTTCCGGATCGGATAGCCCTGATTGGCTAGTCCGCTGCACTCTACTCCAATCAGTAACGATCTATCGGCCCTTACTTGCAAGTGTTCCTGGTTTGCGCGGTAGAAAAGTTTTTGTTATTAGCTATCGTAGCTTCCGCGTAACCCTTCAGTGGTATCAGAGCTAATCTTGCTTAGTTCTGGTTTTAGATTGGATCTAGAACAAGTTTTACACACGGGTTGATTAGATCAATCGGTTTTATGGGATCTGTTGAGGAGAGTAGATGGTAATTGCATTCCTTGATAGTGTATTGGAACGGCGTAATGTGATTACGTCGAAGCAGTTTCCATAGAACTCGGTTTGAGTCGAACTCGAGATGGCATTCCTTGATAGTATATCGGAACGGTATAATGAGATTAGGCCAAAGCTATCTCGTAGTCCGACCTTCAAAGTCACCTCTCGCCTACGCAAACCATCTCCCTTCATAGTGTATCGGGACGGCATAATGTGATTATGCCGATATGGTTTCCGTAAGCGATTTCATAGATTGGACCGCCGTGTGCGTACCCCCTTATAGGTCGTCTCGATGCCGTATCTCTGCAATAGGTAGAAAACGTTCTATGCCTAACTTGTTTTTGCAGAGAATGCTTTGAGATGGTATAGCCCTATTGTATGTATGAGATGCATGTGATGCGTGTAATATTCTTTCATATGTGCAATCCCTGTAATATTCTTTCTTACGTGCAATGCTTGTAATATTCTTTCACGACCTACGAGTCGATGTAATCTTCAATTATAGCTTCTATAGTAGTAGCTTAGTTTGAAGAAATCAAGCATCATGCACATTGGAAGAAGGTGCCGAAGATGGAGATCCTCTGCGCCGGCATGGAGATGGAGATCACCATGTGAAGGGGACCATACTATTTTATTATATGCTATTCTACCTGCTTTCATATATGTGATATGTTTGTTTGATAGGATAGCATCCCTCACAAAATTAAGTAGTAATGATGCCCTTCCAAATGTTGCACCCGTCACCGTTATGCTCGTCAATGGTGGGTCTGTCAAAGCAGAGTGCCATTCTCTATCATAACACGAGGGGGTATATGTCAGACATATACAGCAGGAGCATTTGGTTTACTTAACAAGGCTATCAAAACAGTTTTGGGCCTTGGGGCATAGGTTGGCGCCGGGGCATGGAGATGCCACACCAACAACAAGAGTCACATAGAGATGTGATTAGCAAGGAGTTGCTTACCGATGTTATTAATTTTCTAGCAGTGATGCCAAAGCTCACTAGAAATTAATTAACATGTGGATCTTGACCCAATACGTAACCTAGAGGGAAGGTGTAAAATACGTAATGGGAGTCTAATGTTAAATTGTTTAACAATAGACATAGCATAAACATTATGCTAAACTTTGCTTTTTTGTAGAATAAGTGGTGGCTAATACTACACCCAAGACCTTTAATTTTTGATCTGTTCTTGAAAAGAAAAATTAAACGGAACAAACTTTATGGATTGGTATCGCAACTTGAGAATTGTTCTCAAGCAAGAGCGTAAGGAGCACGTTCTTGAAGTACCCTATCCGGAGGATTTGCCTAATAATGCCACTCTACGCATGGAGGGCTTATGAGAAGCACACTAATGATTCCCTAGACATAAGTTGTCTCATGCTAGCTACAATGTCTTCCGAGCTTTAGAAGCAATATGAGAGCAACGATGCTCACACTATTATTCGGGGACTGCGTGGCATGTTTGAGAACCAAGCTCGGCCGAGAGGTTCAACACCTCGAAGTCCTTGTTTGCGTGCGAGCTTGTTGAGGGAATCCCGTCGAGTCCGCATGTGATAAAGATGATTGGCTATATCGAGAGTCTTGAGAAACTAGGTTTCCCTCTTAGCCAAGAGTTGGCTACATACGTGATTCTCCGGTCGCTCCCTCCGAGCTTCGATCCATTCATATTAAATTATCACATGAACAATATGGATAAAACCTTGGTCAAATTGCATGGGATGCTAAAGACAGTGAGGAGAATATCCAGAAAAATAGTCATCATGTGATGATGATGCGAAGGCTAAGCGCAAACCACTGTCAAGAAACTTTGCACCAAGAGGAAGTTAACTCCCGATGAGATCGCGAGTGCCTCTAATGCAAAGAAGGGCAAAAAGGGTCGGCGGCATCGAGATGCCATTTGCTTCTATTGCAAGGAGACAAAGCCACGGAAAAGGAACTGCAAGAAGTACATGGAGGATCTCAAAAGAAGCAAAGTACGATTTTTGGTTCAGGTATTAATGTTATAGACATTAATCTTGCTACTTCACCTATCGACTCTTGGGTATTTAATACCGGATCGTAGCTCATATTTGCAAATCGTTGCAGGAAATGAGAAGAAGTAGAGGCTTAAGAAGGGGCGAGGTGAACTGCGCGTCGGCAATGGAGCAAGCGTTGCTACGGTTATTGTTGGCACAGTACCACTTCATTTACCTTCGGGATTAGTTTTGGAATTAAATAATTGTTATTGTGTTCCAACACTATGTCAAAACGTTATTTTCGCTTCATGTTTGCAAGTGGAAGGATATGATTTTAGAATAATGGACAATGGTTGTTCAATATATCTCGAGAGATATGTTCTATTTTCATGCTCCATTGGTGAATGGATTATACGTTTTGAATATTGAAACGTCTCCCATCCATAACATTAATACGAGAGGCAACTCCCAAATGATACAAACCCCACGTTTATCGGCATTGTCGCTTAGGCCATATAAATCGAAACACATGGAGAAGCTCCATTAGGATGGATTGCTTCACTCTTTTGATTTTGAATCATTTGAGACATGTGAGTCTTGTTTACTTGGTAAGATAACAAAGACACCTTTCACGGGACACGGTGAGAGAGCAAGTGACTTGTTGGCACTCGTACATACCGATGTATGTGGACCAATGAGCTCAACGGCCGAGGTGGTTATCGCACTTCATTACCTTTACCGATGACTTTAGTACATATGGTTATATCTACTTAATGAGGCATAAGTCCGAATCCTTTGAAAAGTTCAAAGAATTCCGAATGAAGTACTGAATCATTTAGGGAAAACAATCAAGTTTCTACGATCGGATCGTGGAGGGGAATACTTGAGCCAAGAGTTTGGTAATCATCGAAAGATTGTGAAATTGTTCCACGCTTGACTCCGCCAGAACTCCACAATGGAATGGAGTGTCCGAACGGAGAAATCGTACCTTGTTGGACATGGTGCGGTCCATGATGAGCCAAAGTGATCTTCCGTTATACTACTGGGGATATGCTCTTGAAACACTACGTTCACACTAAATAGAGTTCCATCTAAGTCACTGAAAAGACACCATATGAGATATGGACAGGGCAACCCCTAGTTCATCTTTTCTCAAAATTTGGGGATGCGAAGCTTATGTAAAACGTTTGATCGACAAGCTCACACCCAAATCGACAAGTGCTTCTTTGTGGGATATCCTAAGAAAACTAAGGGATATTACTTTTATAATCGGGAACAAGGCAAAGTGTTTATCGCCCGACATGGTGTTTTCTTGGAGAAAGAGTTTCTTTCAAGAAGGGTTAGTGGGAGTAGGGTGCATCTTGAAGTAGTTCAAGAAATACCGAGAAAAATGTTTCAGACCACGTAACCACAACAGAGAAGCAAAGTGTTGCGCCACCGATTGTAGATACACTAGCTCCACGGAGGTCGAAAGATCACGTCGTGCGCGCGACAGTACACAGTGCGGAACAACGTGATATATTGTTGTTGGACAACGATGAGCCTAAGACCTATGAGGAAGCAATGGTGGGACCCGATTCCAACAAGTGGCTTGGAGCCATGAAATCCGAAATAGAATACATGTATGACAATCAAGTTTGGAACTTGGTTGATCCACTGATGGTATCAAAACTATTGAGTGTAAATGGGTTTTTAAGAAAAGGCCGACATGGATGGAAATGTTCACATCTATAAGGCGCGATTGGTGGCGAAAGGTTTTAAACAGATTCAAGGAGTTGATTATGATGAAACCTTCTCGCCCGTCATAATGCTTAAGTCTATTCGGATTATCCTAGCGATTGCTGCATATTTCGATTATGAGATATGGCAGATGGATGTCAAAACGGCTTTCCTAAATGAAAACCTAAGCGAGGATGTATACATAATACAACCCGAGGGTTTTGTCGATCCACAATCGCTGAAAAGATATGCAAGCTACGAAAATCCATTTGTGGATTGAAGCAAGCATCTCGGAGTTGGAATATTCGTTTTGATGAAGTAATCAAAGGGTTTGGTTTCATTAAAAATGAAGAGGAGGCCTGTATTTACAAAAGGTCAGTGGGAGCGCAATTGTATTTCTAATCTTATATGTGGATGACATATTGTTGATTGGAAATGATATCCCTATGCTAGAATTCGTCATTGAAAAATAATTTTTCCATGAAAGACTTAGGGGAGGCAGCATACATATTGGGCATTCAAATCTATAGAGATAGATCCAAGAGGCTAGTTGGATTAAGCCAAAGTACATACATTGACAAGGTGTTGAAAAGGTTCAACATGCACGATTCCAAGAAAGGTTTCTTGCCCATGTCACATAGCATTAATCTTAGCAAGAGTCAATGTCCACAGACACATGATGAGCGGAATACGATGGGTATGGTTCCATATGCTTCGGCAATTGGATTCATCATGTATGCCATGCTTTGTACACGTTTAGATGTCTCGTACGCTTTGAGTGCTACGAGCAGATACCAGTCAGATCCAGGTGAATGTCATTGGACTGCTGTAAAGAATATCCTTAAGTACTTGAGAAGAACTAAGGATATGTTCCTAGTCTATGGAGGTGAAGAAGAGCTCGTTGTAAGTGGTTACACCAATGCTAGCTTCCAAACAGACAAGGATGATTATAGATCGCAATCTGGGTTCATGTTCTCCTTGAACGGAGGCGCAATCAGCTGGAAGAGTTCCAAGCAGGATACTGTTGCTGACTCTACTATGGAGGCCGAGTACATTGCTGCTTCAGAAGCTACAAAAGAGGCTGTTTGGATCAAGAAATTCGTTTCTGAGCTTGGTGTGATGACTAGTGCGACTGGTCCAATATCTCTCTATTGTGATAATAGTGGAGCCATTGCGCAAGCCAAGGAGCCGAGGTCACATCAGAAGACCAAACACATACTTCGGCGATATCATCTCATCCGCGAGATAGTGGACAGAGGTGATGTCAAGATATGCAAAGTGCACACGGATCTCAACATAGCCGATCCGCTGACAAAACCTCTCCCTCAGCCGAAACATGAGGCGCACACAAGAGCAATGGATATTAGATACTTACATGATTGACTTTAGTGCAAGTGGGAGACTATTAGTGATATGCCCTAGAGGCAACATGAAGATGTTGGATATCATGGTCAATGTTTATGTATAAATGAATAAAGTGTTATTCAGTTTCATAAAATAGACATATTCTATTGATCAATAAGTACGTGACTTATTTATGAGACTCTTTATGCATGAATCTATTTCTAAATGATACCTAATCACATGTCATATTATTGGAACAAATATGACTCTAAGATCGGTATGTTTATTGATTGACGATCATGTCTTATAGATCATGGGTATGGAGATACCAAATCAATAAACATGGACACATGTGTTAGAGAACACATTGTTGGATAGACCCACCATGAGATACTACAGGAATTAATGTGTCATTAGTTGGTCTCAAGTAGTGTTGGTGCAAAGTCCTTAGACCTGAGATCATCATGGATTCCAACATGTGTAGTAGCCTACTTTGTGACTATCAAACACTATTCCGTAACTGGGTAGTTATAAAGTAGTTTTCAGGTTTGCTATGAAACATGGAATGGGATGTGAGTGATCAAGATGGAATTTGCCCCTCTTTTGGAGAGATATCTCTGGGCCCCTGAGATAATGGATTATGAAAATGCATGGCCATGCTAAGTTGATTGAGGAGTCAATCAACAGACAGATAATCCAATACGGTTCGAGTGAATGGTTAAGCTATTGAAGGGATGACACACATCTTGCCTATAGCTTAATTGGTATCGTGAGGCAAAGGGATTTGTGTACACATTACAGGTTCAGAGCCGATATTATATTATTGTATGCTATGGTGTCAATATGTGCTACTAGGTGCCGCTGTTGACAAATCGACTGAGTTAGACTCGAGCCGAAACCAAGTATACCTAAACCTACAGGGTCGCAAGCTTAAGGGGATAGAATAGATATTCGAGTTGGACTCGGATACGGCTCGATCGGATAGGGATCCGATCGGATAGAGTCCTATGGGCTTACGACATATGGGCGACCAACTCTATGAGATTCGGATGGGATCCGATTCAAAATAGAGTCCTGATCGGCCACTAGTCCCAGTCGGCCAACTCTATATAAAGGGGCGAGGGGTGGAGAGTTGCGGGATGGAATTGCATTTCACCGAGATCAATCTCCACGGAAACCCTCCCCACTTCCGAGCCAAACCCTATCCTTGCATCTTGTGCTAGCACACGGGTGTTCGGCGTTCTGTCCCCGGACGTGTGGATACCGGTAGAGGCGCTGCTACGTTGCGGTGCTATTGATCGGCTATGAATCGGCTGTGGTGGAATCGGCTGCGGTCGGGCGCATCGGAGCGAGGCGCGAGAACGCGGTCAGACGACTTGTATCGGCTGTGGCATCGGCGAATCGGCTGATTGGTGAATCGGCTGTCCCTGGGAATCGCCTGTCGGCACATCGACTGTCATCGGCCAGCACTGTTCCGGATCGAATAGCCCTGATTGGCTAGTCCGCTGCACTCTACTCCAATCGGTAACGATCTATTGGCCCTTACTTGCAAGTGTTCCTAGTTTGCGCGGTAGAAAAGTTTTTGTTATTAGCTATCGTAGCATTCACGTAACCCTTCACGGGCAACCTCAAAGGTGTTGGTTCCTAAACCGGTACCTATAAGTGAATGTAAAGGTGCCGACCAATAGGTGTCGGTTGGGAAGCCGACACCTATTGCCCGGTTCCCAACCGACACCTATGGTGATTTGTGTACTGGTGGAATAACACCAGCAATTGAGCAACCATTGATGAGGTTTAAAACCTGGAATATTCTCCGGCATTGATGAGCTTCAAAGGTGTCCAAGTTCATCCCCCTGCTCACACAATTCAACTATAAAAGGAACCCCCACCTCCTCCTCAAAACATACTTGAGCAAGCAAGCTCTTTCCACTCATCTCTTCTGCTTTTTGCTGCACTTCGTCTGCAACCGCCCCGCTAGCACTGCACACATTGCTGGCAAGAGGAGAGCCTCCAAAACCTCGTTTGTCATTGAGATTCTACTCGGGATAGACAAACGATATGGTTTTGGGAGCGTTGAACGTGATTGCTCGTATCTTGAATGATTACATCGTGGTGGTCGTTCGTCGTTGTACGACTACATCCCTGTGGCCGTCTGCTTGTTGTATGACTATGTCCTGGTGCCCGTTCGCTGTGTACGTCTACGTCGACTACGTCCTGATGGTCGAACTACACTGCAACAATTCTTCACTACGTCGAACTGTTACGGCTACATCAACAAGACATTCAGTATGTCTAACCCAAGTGGTAACGATATTCAAACTACCAACGCGACTAATGTCTCCAGCAATACAAGTGCAACCCCAGACCTGTTTCTTTTGTAGATACATTCTAAAATTTTATTGTTGTATATTGTTTATGTTTAAATTTATATTAAAAATAAACACATGCATATATTCTGTTTCACTCACTATAGTCCTGAAAATATTACTTATTTACCTAATTAATTTTGAAATTATAATATACCGAAATAGACCTCTAAATCTAACAATATATCACACAGCAGCGGCCGGTAACAATTTCAGCAATCCATGGATTTTCTGGCCTATTCAATTATCATTAACATGACATGATCACGGCAGAAACATGATGGTGTGAAACGCCAAGGGAAGCCTAGCTTGCAGGAGATGGACGCGCATGCGGGGCTGGGAGCGATCGAGATATATACGTAGTGTTGGTACTTGGTAGCAAATAACGAAACATCAGTCCCTGGCCTGGGCGCCGCCGCTCGTGTGACCACCACGGCCTCCGCAGCCTCAGACGAAGAGACGGAACCACATCAACATCTTCTTGGTGGTGTCTTTATCCATCTCAAAACACAATTTCTCCTTCGGTGGCATAAGAGACGACGACAGCACGAAGGCGAGGTTCCTAGGGGGTGACAGTGGAGTAATGTTAATGTTTGGATGGCATACTCGTATTTTTTAAAACACAACAAACGCACATCATATTAACGATTGGATGGTGTACTTGCATCTTTTTAAGACAGTACAAATTCATATACATATATCCTATTTCTATAAATACCTCCGAAAAAACTAGACCGATATTATTAAAATTTAATCATTTAATCTAATCTTAAGTCTTAGTCCAAACATGATTATCTCTTCTTAATTATACGGAATTGATGTAACTGACCTTGATGTGAAGCCACTAAAACCAAATTTTGTTGATTTCTTCTTCTTGCTATTCTTCCTTCTCTTCTTTTCTTTATTCGACTTTCCCGTCGACGAAAAGAAAGGGGCAAAAGATGCCTCACGAACCCTTTCTAGTGTCTAAACTGATTGGGCAATTAGGTTTTTTTAGGGTTTTAGCATTAGAGAGGTTTCGGTAAAAATCCCTTTGCCTCTCTTATGCAGGATACTGGTAGGGCTCGGGGTTTTATCTTGAACTAAATTTGAGTCCGTTTTGTACCGATCACACAAAAAATGGATTTATCTTTTAGTTTGTGATGTAATCATAGCTACTATAGATACAACCATTTCTCACATCATATGTCCACAGGAAGACGTCAAGTTCAAGCTTCAAAAATTCTAGAATCCAATTCGTCTAGCTCCGTAACAGCGCTGAATTCAAACAGCCACCAAATATTCATATGTGCTCCGATTTGGGTCCATGAGTACTTGATTGAAAGTTCTTGGAGTTCTATTTCCAATGGATCCAACCTCATCTCTAAATTCTATCCCAATCAGCCGCAATCACAGAAACAAGGTGTTGCATTATCTATAATGCGCCTATAGGCTTGCAACTTTATGTGGGACCCTGGCCCAAGTGGGACCCCAAGTGGGGTGTGCCGGAACCTCCAAAACCAAGTATTCCCAAAGTCCTCCACCAGGTCATCACGTCACTTTTGGCCCAAGGAAAGAAAGAGATCTAATCCAACATGTTTTGGTGCTAGAATCAGACTGCTGAACAGCGCCAAATTGTGACAGTTGCCACGGCTGCATACGAACTCCGATTTGGGTGTTTAAGTACTTCACGAAAATCTTATGAAGTGTACTTTTCAATGGATCTGGTCTCACTTTCATATTTATTTTGAGCTGTCTGCAATCATCAAAACTCCATCCCTTACCTTTTGACATCCCCATGCCGCCACAGCACACGGCGGGGGGGGGGACATGGGGACGTCAAAAAGCTAAGTCAGGCCTCAGAAATCAGAGCATAGAAAGAGGCTTGGTTGGCTACTAAAATGAAAGGATTTCGAAGCAAAATCAATAGCCTACTCCTCCGTCTCTCACATGGTTTCATTATTATAGGAATTGGTTCGATAAATGTATTGCTTGTGAAGTATGTGTTCGCGTATGCCCTATAGATCTACCCCAATTACGTCGTTGTGCCTGGGCTGTGAGGGCTAATAGAGGAACCACACCAATCCATCCCGAATTTGGTGGTTAAACTCTACTGTGGTGACGATACTGTAGGGGAGGTCCTGGGCCTTGTATCAAGTTGACTCCATTACGGACACATCCTAGCGCTGGAGAATGACCCCAACTCGTCCTCCCACATGTATAACTACTCGTAGCCGCCATAGAACAATTTGGGTTTTGTTAGATTAAAGTTTTAGCCATTGCTACTTTACCTTGTAGTTACGTGTGTTGGCTAGACCAACTAATTACTCGTCTCCCCAACTTATTATTTGTATTCAATTCCTATTTATAATTCAGATTGCTTTTATCTTGTTCTTGCTTGTTTCTTCGATTTGCTTGCAGGAATAAGGTTGATTTGCACCGGCAAGATCAACAACCCATGAAGAGGTGTATCGATCGTTAAGGCGCAACACATCAACGTCTCATACGGTTGTAGTCAGATCATCAACGTTTCTTCCAAATCGTAGTGCAACTCACCGAATGATCGAGACACCTAGTGCATATCAAGTGGTATCAGAGCGCCATGTTGATCGGTGAGTTTTTATCTACCTATAACAAAAAAAGCCAAAAAAATTGCACCCATTACCTAGCCATATTTTGTGTTACTGCATTGTTCTTTTTGGTTTTTGCTTTGTTGAGGTTTACGTTGCATTGTCGCATCATGTTGCTGGTCTTAGCGTCTAGTTCGTTTAGAGTTTTAAGTTTTTGTCATGTCTAGTACCACTGTCGTCGCCGCCGTGTATTTGTTGTCATCGGAACCTTCAAAAACGGAATCGCCTCGCTGTGAGGATTCTATTTTTATAGTTGTGAGAAGTTTTGTTGGTCGGTTTTGAAGTTGTATCTAGGTTTTGCTAAGTTTTTGGTTTGCACATGAGATAAAACATTTTCGGTCGTGCTTGTGTTGTGGGCGAGAGGAGGAGGTTAGATTAGATTAGATTGCTTCAGGAAAGAAATAATAGATTGGATTGGTTAAAAATCAGTTTTTGTTTTTTATTTGTTGCACCAACCAGACTCCTGGCCTTTCACCTCCCCACATGACCATGAGTCCGACTCCCACCTCCCCTCCTAATCATATACATCAAAGTTTTGAGTCATGTCAAACACCTTGGTAAATTTTTGTTTTATTCAGATTCAAGATCTGTTTGAAAAAACGGACTCGGTATAGCATCAATATTCCATTTTTATATAGTTCTAATTTTAGAGTTTGGAATTTTACATTTGAGTCCCTATAATTTTTTTATTTATGTTTGAGTCCTCGTAATTTTACATCAAGATCCATAAGTTGGTCTTTTGCTGAAAAAATCAAAAAAAAGAGAAAAAGGCGAAAGGTTCTTTAGAAAGAAAAAGCCACACCAAATAAAAAGAAGAAAAACAGAAGAAGAAAAAAGTGAAAAAAAGAAAAGACAAATTTAGTTGTTATCTTTGCGATTGCTTTCATATATCGAATATGCTTGAGTTGTTTCTAGTGCTATCTTGTGGTACTTGTTTGTGTCTAGACTCGTGTCTCTACTACGTTCTAACGTAGGACCAGCATGGTACTTGACTTTGAACGGTTATTTAATTTTGTATTTTTTTGATTTGAGCATTTGCTATTCCTTTGCTACATATTTAAGCCTATCCAGAGCTCCACAGATTTGATTGCAACCGTACAACAGGTGTTTGCCGAGGCATCAATACATCTAAACTCCATTAGGATGTTTGGTTAAGTCAGTGTATGTCATCATTTTGCTTGCTTTGGTAGGAACTTGTAAGAGCTTGGCTAAAAGCTTAAGAGTGTGTGATATTTGAGCCTCTACTACCTAGTAGTTGATAGGAGTGTACATATATTTTTGTATATGTTTCTTGTTTTCTACTAATAATGGCAGGATCGGAGGGTGGCAAGGATATGGTGCATTTTCCTCGCACGAAGGGCATTATGCAACATTTTGAAAGGCAAGTGAGAGAGCACATGGAATGTATTCATAATGAGTTACAGGTGACGAATGAAAAGATTGGACAATTGGAGGCTACGGAGATTGCAACCAACAACTGGCTGGCTGGTTTCAAGGCATCTGTGATAGCCATCAACAACAATCTTACTCATCTTCTAAGGCGTTGCGACAACTTTCGTCATGAGAGTAACCACCGATGCTTAAATCGTTATCGACGGGGTATGGATGGAGGACACTGTCGACACGAGATACGTAATAATGATGATGCTTTTCATAATATTCAATTTAAGATACTTCCTTTTGATAAAAAATATGACCTTAATGCATATATTACTTGAGAAATTGTTGTTGAACAAAAGTTTGCATGTCATGTGTTTCCTGAAAACATACATGTTTGGACTGCCACTAGTGAGTTTACAAATTTTGCTTCTGTTTGGTGGATCGAACATGGTAAGAAAAATCATGATAACATGCCTCAAACTTGGGATGCTTTGAAATGGGTGATGCAGGCTAGATTTGTACCTTCTTATTATACACGTAATCTGTTACATAAATTGCAACAATTGAGACATGGTACTAAAAGTATAGAAGAGTATTATCAGAAATTACAAATGGGTATGCTGCGTTGTAACTTAGAGGAGGATGAGAAACCTACTATGGCTAGATTTTTGGTGATTTGAACCGTGAAATTCAGGACATACTTGCTTGTCAAAGTTATATATCTTTTTCTCATCTGTTAGGACTTGCTTGCAATGCTGAATATAAAATAGAGGACATGAAGTAGCAACAAGTTGTGCTTGTACCTCCTATTTGCCCATGTAATGATGACGTGCAAACTTCGGAGGAGCAATATTTTGTGTCTCCTGTTACTAACGCTTTGCAGAAAATCCAAACTATTCACCAAGAGGAGGTGAGCAATGTTCTTGAGAAGAAAGATGAGAAGCATGAAACACCTAACATATCTATAGAAAGTTTGCAAGGTAAAATAAATGGTGCTGAAATAAATAAAGGTGGCTATTCTCAAGATGAGCTATACATGTCCACTTAAATGCTACAGTAGAGCAACCATTAGTAGAACCAATTGTTGAAATTCCTTTGTCACAAGTTGATTTACATGTTGTTTCTTGTGATAAAAAAGTTGTGTGATAATGCTTCACTTATATCAATGCCACAACTAGTGAATGAACATGTTATTTCTTGTGTTAGTTCTTTATGTGCTGATTTGAAGCATGTTGTTCAAATTGCTAATGAAGTTGAGGAACGTGAATTGCTATTTTGTTTAAATACTTTGGACTATTTTCTGTTTGATGACTTTCGCGAGCTCGATAATTTGAAGGAGAAATTATTTGCTAAGTCTGATTTGTCATGTCCAATTAATGTCATTTTTCATATATTTGACGAATATAATGATAGAGGAACATATTTGGTGCATAGAGTTTACATATGTTCAGATTTAGAACCTCTTATAGCCGTGGATAAAAATTTCAAGTTAGAGAGACATGTTATTGCTAAATATTATCTCGAGTTTGTGTTGTTTTGATTTAAAAAAGTAGGATGGTTATGAGGAAGAGGAGTAACCGGATCATTTAATGTGGTCACCATGCACCCAGTTAGTTGTGCCACATAAGTACTTGACCTCTGAGAAGGGGAGCAAAATAAGCCGCAAGCAAAACAATCAAATGTGGTATCTATGTTCATATCATCTATCTCCATTCCCAGATATATTTGTTTCATTGGAGATTAATACTATTTGCTAAAGAACTAATCATATTACATTATAAAATTTTGTTACGTTTATTTTCATGTAGACACTTCTATGGGCAAGATCATGCTTTACGCGATAAGAACCATATGGAAAAATCGAGGACAGCTTTCCGTGAAGAAGGGGAGGATGATGTGACCATGGCTACTATGGATACAACTATTGCTCACATCATATGTCCACAGGAAGACGTCAAGTTCAAGCTTCAAAAATTCCAGAATCCAATTCGTCCAGCTCTAACAACGCTAAATTCAAACGGCCGCCAAATATGCATATGTACTCCGATTTGGGTCCATGAGTACTTGATGGAAAGCTCTCGGAGTCCTATTTCCAACGGATCCAACCTCATCTCCAAATTCCATCACAACCAGCTGTAATCACAGAAATAAGGTGTTGCATTACCTATAATGGGCCTATGGGCTTGCAACTTCCTCTGGGACCCTAGCCCAAGTGGGGCCCAAGTGGGGTGCGCACCAACCTTCAAATCCAAGTATTACCAAAGTCCTCCACCAGGTCATCACGTCACTTTTGGCCCAAGGAAATAAAGAGATCTAATCCAACTTGTTTTGGTGCTAGAATCGCACTACGACTTCATACGAACTCCAATTTGGTTGTTTAAGTACTTCACGGAAAGCTTACAAAGTTTAATTTCCAACAGATCTGGCCTCACTTCCATATCTATTACGATCCAACCGCAATCATCAATTTAGTACAGATACCTTGTTCTACCCGAGGTGTTACACCGCCGAAATTGGGGCGATAGGCCTTGTATGAAGTTGAGTCTATTACCGACGCGTCATAGGGTTGGAGAACGACCCCAACTCGTCCTCCCACCTATATAAATACCCGTAGCCACCATAGAACAATTTGGATTTTGTTAGATTAATGTTTTAGCCATTACTACTTTACCTTGTAGTTACGTGTGTCGGCTAGACCACCTAATTACTCTTCTTCGGGACCCCAATTTATTATTTGTATTCAATTTCTATTTGCAATTCAAAATGCTTTTATCTTTTTCTTGCTTGTTTCTTTGATTTGCTTGTAGAAATAATGTTGATCTGCACCGGCAAGATCAACAACCCACGGAGAGGTGTATATCGATCGCTAAGGCGCAACATATCATCGTCTCGTATGGTTGTAGTCAGATCGTCAACGTTTCTTCCAAATTGTAGTTATCAACAACTCACCGAAAGATCGGGACACTGATGGTTGTTTCTTGTTAGGAAAAGATACTGATGGTTTAATCTCTTTCGTAACCCTTATCGATAGTGAGTCGATAAAATCAACCAACATTATCCCCCTTGATTTTGAAACTAACTAAGGAGTCTACTAAATAAAATAGCTCTCCAAGGCAATGTGTCACAACAACATTGAATGTCACTGAGACAACAAGATGTATAGTTCACTATAATACTCAAATAAACTCAAGCTTAATTTAGTGGGTGTTGATTTATAAATTTAAGTCCCCCTCATCCAGGATCTTAATCAAGGCTCTAAGTTACATATATACTACTTGCTAATAAAATATCATCAACATAAAGCACTGGTGAATGAATTTTTCACCTTTAGTTTTCATGTAGTTGTCCACCTCAATTGAATTTTTCAAAATTTCCATTAGAGTCTGGCTTAAATTTTATTGACCCATTTAAATGGCCTACCATTTTGACTCATTTAGAAACTTCTACTAAATTTTTTATTTTGTTTTGACTCATCAATCTCAAATAATGTTATATGGTTTGAAAACCATTGGATGAATACTTACCATCACAGTCCAATCTCACAACTTCATTTCATTTTTTTAGCATTAGTATCTTAAATTTCTTAAAGGAAATGGGAGGTCAGTGATGGGTAAACATAGCCAAAAAATAATCACTTGTTGGCTAATTTCTTAACTTGGTGAATTTTTCCCTTAAAGCTAAACAATGTCATTAAAATCCAAGGGAAAGAATATATCTATCTCATGAGACATTCCAATCTCCTCTAGAAATGTGGCATAAATGACACAATGACGTCTCACTTCCATCTTACAGGCATAATTTTTCACCTCATTCTTATTTAAGCTTATTTCACTAATGACACAACGGAATTTAAAAACATCATCGATGCTTGATTAAGTCCACAAATGGATTTCATAAGTTTGCACCCTATAGGTGACTTGTCTTTCAACAACAAAACCCTTAGGCTATGCTATGTATAATTATTGCGCAAGTCACTAATTAAGAGATGCAAAATTTCAGCAACCACATTATGGAGCTATGAGTCATAAATGAGATAGAATAATATTTCTTGTTGGATTTCTTGATGAGCTCCCACTGATTATTCTATTTATGTAATGAGAGCATAATATCTAATTTGCAATGAAATTTAATCACATAATTTTAATTTAATTTTACTTAGAGAATTATCATCTAAGTAATGATCGATGTCAAAAATTTCTAAGGGTGAAGTGTCTCTACCTTAATGAGACGTCTATTCTCCCCTAGAAATGTGGTTAAATAATAAGGCCATAATTTCGACAACGTCTTGTAATGATTCAACCCAAAAGAAATAACATTAATTTTTTTATGTATCTACTTTCTCAAGCGAGGACATTAAGCATGTCCCTATTTCTTGCAAAAAACCTTATCCAAGAAAATTTTAAGAGTAGTATACGTAAGACATAGAGGCAATTTTATTTCCCCTTGAGGAATATGAGTTTTATTATTATTAAATTTGGAAGTGCTACACTCTCCTTACTATTTCATCTTTGCCATCAAATGACAATATTTATAAGATCTTACTTAGTTTGCCTCTTAGTATTTTATATTTATTGATTTTACTTAGTTTGCCTCTTAGTCTTTTGTATTTATTGATTCACAAAGTGATGAACCAAGTTAACTATAGTCCACTTTGTCTTACTAAATATTACAATTTTTTTTAAATGGCCATAGTCTAACAGGAGAAAATTCATATGAAATGGACAAGTGACGCATTTGAAATATGTGATGTCCATCCCTCTAAGTTTGTGCGCCATGCAATTTATTTCTTATTGTAAACTTTCTGATTATGGCGACAAATGTGTAAGCACACTATAAGTGTATTTAGTATTAGTCTTTGACAAACTCCTAAAGTTCGTCTCAACACTTGCCAGATACAGTTTCACATTACTCACATTGTCATGCTCAAAATTCTCCCCTATATTGACAAGGGTGATAATCTTAATATACATTAGTGACATGCGAAATGTATCATTAGATTGGACTTCTCTCAGGCTAAAAATGCTTCTTGTGTTTAGGAAAAAATTAGTGACATTAGCCGTGAGAGCCACAAGGAAATGTTAAGCCATACTCAACGAGGCCTTTAGGCTCAGTTAAGTCAATGAGGAGGAGATAATTCAATAGACTTTAACTAATAAACAACATTATTTATTGCTAAAATATTAAGCAACATTATTTCTGTGGTTGCCCGTGAAAATAATGTACGTTAGTATAGTTACGTACTCACATAGTAATGATAACTAATTAACTTCATTTCGCTTTGCATCACCATTAGGTGGAGACAAAACAAAAAAATCAGTAAACTAAATTACTTAAAATCGAAAATCTAGTCACCATTTAGGCAGAAAATGATAAAGGAGCTAATGACATGAATAATGACATGAAATCAAAATCCTTGGCCACAGCACCTTTGGGCAGAAGTGGTAAAGGTAATAATATTGTTAGTTGAGTTTAGAATCCTAGATCAAAACATCGTATGATAAGCAATACCATTAGACATAAAATTAAAATCCTTAGCTCACTACTGGAGTAACCATCATTGGTTGAAGTGGCAAAAACCACAGTAGTTTCGGTTTGAGTTGCACCCGGGACTAGAAATGATCTCTAGTCCCGGTTTAAAACGTCTACGGATTTCTAGGAACATTAGTCCCGGTTCGTGTCACGAACCGGACTAAAGATCACCTCACGCCGGACACCTTTAGTCCCGGTTGGTAACACCAACCAGGACTAGAGATGCTATCTTTAGTCCCGGTTGGTGCTACAAACCGGGACTAAAGATGTCGCACTCGACAGTTTTATTTTCCCAAAAAGCCTCGAAGATTGCCTTTTCGAGCCGGAAGCTTTTTTCGATTTTGAGCGTGTCTTCCGAATTTTCTATAGACCATGTCTTTTGCTTGTTTACGCTCAAATTTTATGTGGTTACCTCTCGTGTGCTCCTAAGTCCATAAAAATATAAAAAAATAAAAAAGTCAATTTTTTTCTCTCTTGCTCAACTCAACAGCAGATAAAAATGAAGAAAAGCGAGGGGCAAAAGAGGAACAATATCTAGAGGAGCACATTAATGTCTAGGATTATCTATGTTTGATTAAATTTTAATATTATTATTTTAAACATATATTTAATGAATTTAATTTGACCCTATTTAATGAATTATTTAATTGTTAACCCTAGCCGGGACCAAATAAATTAGAAAAATAGCAAAAAATTATCTTTTGTTCTGGTTGGTGGCACCAACCGGGATTAAAGGTGAACTAGAAATAGCGGACAATTATCTTCAGTCCTGGTTGGTGACACCAACCGGGACTAAAGATGAATTGAAAATAGCGGGAAATTATCTTTAGTCCCGGTTGATGCCACCAACCGGGACGAAAGATGAATTAGAAATAGCGGGAAATTATCTTTAGTCCCGGTTGGTGGCACCAACCGGGACTAAAGATGAATTGACTATATATATCCCCAGCTCGCATCGTCTTCTTCAAAGATCCAACACTTAGCACATTTTCGATCTCTTTCCCTCTCTCTAGCTCTCTTCCTCTCCCTCTCCCTCTCCCTCTCCTCTCCCTCTCCCTCTCTCTCCCTCTCCCCTCGGCAAGCAACGGGAGGGGAGGAAATGGTGGCAGCGGGGGAGGAGGTGGCGGCAGCGGGGCGTCATCTTCTCACCAGCGGCGAGCGGGAGCGGGCCGACGGCGAGAGGGAGCGGGAGTCGGAGCGACGGCGAGCGGGAGTCGGACGCAGCGGAGCAGCAGGCGAACCGAGCAAAAAATTGATGTTGTTGTATTTTATTGTATATAGTGGATTTTGTTGTATATATGTGTGAACAAATTTGTGATAGTATTTGAACTGTGATTTTTTTTATTTTGAAGATGTATTTGATATGTGGAGAAAAATAAAAAAACATTTTGGATATGTATTGTTCATTGTTATTTGTGAATCTGTGATATTTGATTTCTGTATCTGTGATGATTTTAGGATTTTGACAAGAAAAAAACAAAAGAATCTCAGGGCAGTGGGCTGGAGAAAGGGCAAATTAAAATTTTTTTTAAAAAAAATCTTTAGTCTCGGTTGAAGCCACCAACCGGGACTAAAGATGACGGAGCCGGCCACGTGGCTCTGTCATCTTTAGTCCCGGTTGGTGGCTTCAACCGGACTAAAGATGCATTTCTAGTCCCGTTATTTAACCGGGACTAGAGATCGCCCATCTCTAGTCCGGATTCGTAGTCCCAGCTTTGACAACCGGGACTACTCGGGTTACGAACCGGGACAATTGTGGCTTTCTCCAAGAGTGGCCACATCACCGTTAGGCGAAATGGTTAAGGAATTAAGCTTACGTACAAATTAAAATCCTTAATCACATCACCATAAGATAGAAGTGATAAAGGAAATAATAATACACTAATGGCATGAATTAAAATCCTAAGTCATATTACCGTCAAGGCCAAAATGACAAAGGAAATAACAATAACATTTAAATTTTTCTCAATTATATTACTGTTGGGCAGAAAATAATCAAGGAAATAACAGTCTTAATGAAATTTGACATGAAATCATCATAACATTCATTAAATATAATTCCACATCTAAATACTTAGTAGTTAAATTTATTTTCCTCAATTATATCATCATTGGGCAAAAAATAACCAAGGAATAATAATCTTAAAAAATGACATAAAATTATAAAATTATAATATTGGTCAAATATAATTTTATATCTAAATACTTTCTAGTTAAATTTACATATAACAAAAAATCAGTTAAATAAATCAAGGAAATATTAATCTTATTAATTTTTGGCCCGTGGTCAAATATAATATAATATCATTAATTTCTTTCTAGTTAGACTTTCTATTGGTTCCATTTAACCAGAAATAATTTACTTAGTGACCAAAATAATTTTTAGTAATTTAAATTAGCTAAAAAATGAATAAACAAATTATGAAATTGAAAGCATGAAAATTGGTGGGTTTTGTCGAAACTTGGTTTCGACAATATAATTTCTGGGGTCGCAATCGAGATCGCCAAGCATGATGGGTTAGAAGAAGAAAAGGATTTAGACAGTTCGGGCCCTCTCGTGAGGTAATACCCTACTCCTGTTTCGGTGGATTCGATCCGCCGAGTGTCTTTATTGATCTCGTGATCTAAGGCTCAAAGCTTAAAGCTGATCTAACATAGGATATCCCTCAAGGGACGCCCCTTACCCCCCCTTATATAGTCTTGGGAGGAGGGCTTACAAATCGGAAACCCTATCTTACTCTAAGTTGGTTTTCTCAATCTTACCAAACCGTGACTATGGGCCGATTGCCTTATCTCTATCGGCAATCGTAACACCCAAGTCATGTTTGGTTTACAGATATGGTAGGCGCAATCTATTCCTACCTCCAGTCGGATAAGCTTGCCATGTAGATACCCCATTGCCATAATCTCCACAGTAGCCCCCGAGTCCTTTTCAGTCGACGAGACAACTCAACTTCAAACCAAAACAACACACAGCCAAAAACCTCTTTGACCGAGTGCTTTTGGCGCCGAGTGATTCCATCATCTCTGCCTGAATCTTCCCGAGTGGCTCCAAAGACTGTGAAGGGCTGGAAAATATCTAAAAAATTCTCAAAAATAAATATCTAGGTGCATCTCTTGATGCACCTAATTAGGTGTAGCCCCCGACTATGTGGTTAGTCAAAAACAGACTAAGCATATAGTCAAGAACTATAAAAAATCATTCTTATGTAGATGCTTAGCTCAAGCTAAAGCAACCTCATCACTCGGCAAGCTCGTGCTTTATCCGAGTGAATTTGCCCGAGTTATCTCAGAACAATCAACTCAATCAACCCTAGCGGGTAAAAAGCACTCGGTAAGCTCATGCTTATCCGAGTGGATCTGCCCGAGTCATCCCGGAACAAATATTTTAATCGTCCCTCATGGGAAAACAAACTCTTTCAATCGTATGAAAAATATGACCAAGTTATTTAAATAGCTTTTGCCATAATACTGGTCTTAATCTATAAAGATCTTCACCAAGGTGGAAAAATAGCATTGATATGATCGTTTGATCAAATGCTAAAAAACCAAACAGCCCTTGTCATCAAGGCAGCTATAAAAAGCTTAGCTGTTGGTCACCTTCCAAGTTGCATTGTGCCCGCTTCTCATGAAGTCAAGCAAACCGTGGTATGAAAGGATTTTCAAAGGTACAGGGCATTCGGACACGTGCATATTGCCAGGGCAAATCTACTTAAGCTCATCCGCTTAAGTCCCTAAGGACACGCGTCGGGCCACACCTTAACTGGGCCGCAGATTCTCTCATGGGCTCGGCCCAATCACAAGAAAACCTAGCGCAACCCTCAAATCTTTCTATAAAAGCTCGAGGTCGTCCCCGCCTCTTCATCTTCCAAAAGATTCCTCTTTTCGCAGCACTGTTCACCAGTTTCCTGCAAAGAACCCTAGACTCGCGCGCTCCCAAATCCATCCATCCAAGAGCTCGCTTCTTGCCACAATCAGCTTCCGCAGCCAATCTCCCAAGTTCCCTTGTCAAAATCCCCACTCTTTCCGACCAGATCCACTTCCCATCCAAACCACACTCATGGCGGAGGAAACGAGGATCCCATTTGACCAATGGGCCACATCGGATGTGAGGGAATCCACCCTCAAGGAGATGGTGAAGCATGGCGTGCTTCCCAGATCGTGGGCTGGCGCCCGGCGGCGGGTGAGGACTTCCCAACCCCGAACACCGGTGAGCTCATTGTTTTTACTTCTTTCTTCTATTGCGGGTTCAGCCTTCCCGCCTCCGAGTTCTTCCGGGGGCTTCTGGATTATTATGGGCTTCAACTCTACCATCTGAACCCAACTCGATGCTTCACATCGCTCTCTTCATTCATGTATGCGAAGCATTCCTTGGCATCCTCCCCCACTTCCAACTGTTTCGCCGCATGTTTTATCTTAAACCACATCCGAATAAAGACCACCCATGCGTCGTTGGCGGGGCAGGTTTCCAACTCCGCGGATCTCTCCGCAAGGAGTACTTCTCTCTTCCCTTAAAATCTTCCAATAAGGGATGGCACGCGGGCTGGTTCTATATTAGCAACCTCGAACCCAGCCTGCCAGCCTTCGTCGGTCTTCCCCCTGTCCCCAGGTCAACTTGGAGCACTGTTCCAGTAGCCCAAGATTGGGACGAGGCCAACAAGCTACTTGCGAAGATCCTGGCAATGAAAGAGAAGGGTCTTCGTGGCGAGCAGATCACTCGACACTTCATTCGGTGCCGACTGGCTCCAATCAAGGAGAGGTCAAAGCCAGCCTTCGAATACGAAGGCGGGAAGGACCCCAATCGGGAAGATCCAGATCCACTCAGCTACGAGATCCTGAAGATCTGGATGTACAAGATCTTCTCGACGGGCATTGCAGTTGAGCGTGCCCTCATTCTGCCGGTTCTCCCCTTCAGCATCCACCGACCTCCTCCTCCGGTAAGCCGACTGGTTGCTTCATAATGCCTTGCAATCTTGATATCTTGTCTCTTAGTGTTGTGCGAACTTTTCTTTGCAAGAAAATGCTTCCGTTACCTCCAAGCCATACAAGGTGTCCCATGATGACGCGCCGCGTTGCCCCGCCAAGAAGCCGGCTGGCGGGATCAAGATCCAAAGCGATCCGGTTGGGAAGCGGGCGGCCAGTGAGGACACCAACAAGCGGGCGAGCAAAAGGAGGCTCATCATCGAGGATTCGGACGACGACGTCCCGGCTCCTCCAGTCGAGACTCCTCTTTCCAAGGCGATCGCCGAGGACGGCGCCGAAGATCCGCCAATCATCCAGGTATGTTTCATGACTAAAGTCCGAACTTTCTCGCCGAAAGCTCTCTTTGTCTTTACCCCGGCTATATTCATTATTGCAGGAGGCCTCAGGACATAGATCCTGCCGGGGAGGGTGAGGTGCCGATCCCCGCCGCTGCTCCCGAAGCGCCGAAGCGCCGAGCCGAAACCCCGAGACCGCATCCGAGCGAGAGCACTCCGGCAAAGAACCTTCGCCTCCGAAGAAGGATTCCCGAGGAAGGAGCCCCGACCGCCCGGACGTCCCGACGGAAGCCGCCGACGCCGGAGACCTCGGGCCGCGGCTCGGCCACCCGACCGAGGGTCACTCGGCGAAGAGCCAGAGGAAAGAGGCCATCCGGGCTGGTCCACCTAAGTGCGCAGCCACTGAAGCCGGTGAGTCTTGTATCGAATCTTCTCTTTGCTCTTTTGGTTTGAGCCCTTCATGTCTTCATTTGTTCTTCTTATCTCCACCACAGTGGAGGAAATTCCCGGTTGCGATCTTCCGAAACCTGGTTCCCTAATTAAGATTGAGTGGCGGGACTCGGAGGGCCAAAGGCGGGGCATCATCTGGACAAGCAAGCGAGAGAGAAGAAAGGGATGCCCTTGTCGATAGTTTAAACGAAGCGACTCGGCTACTCAACGTAAGCCTTAGTCTTTTCTTTTATTGTGTTATCATCCTTTTCCGTCGATCACTCTTCGGATTTCACGCGCGAAGAATGCCGCTCCAGGGCAAAGTCCGAGGTGTTTGGAGAAGCTGGTTCCTCACCTGAGCTCCATGGAGGACGTTCGGCGAAGGCGAAAACCACTCGGGAGGGAGCCGCATCGAGGGAGGAGGCTTTAAGGAGAGAGATCGCAGAGCTTCGGGAGGCGAACCTCGACCTCCAAGGATCAATCGGGAGTAAGCTCGTTACTCCAAGTTTCTTCATGATTCTCATGTTAACCCGGTTACTGATGATCTTCTTCCCTTGTAGAAAATTCGTCGGAGGTTCATTCGCTCCAACTCCAGTGGAGCGGTCGGCCTCGACAAAGCCGAACTGGAGGCCGAGTTTGAAGGTAAGCCTCTTTGAAGTAACATTCCTTGCGTTGCTTCATTTTCGAGTGCTTTACGTGATCAGTGCTTTTGGCGGCTTACAAGGTTAAGACCCGAGCTCAATATGACGTCTTGCTTGAGCGGGTCAAACGAACCGGAGAGATCCGGAAGAGGTCGCCAATGCTTCTGCGCCGATCTTGCTATCTTTGTTCCATCATGGAGTCGGGACCAGCTCACTGGACTCCATTGAAGTCTTTAACAAGCTGCGAAGGGCTCTGACCGATGTCGGCCAACATCGTTGAAGCCAACATGGGGCTGGTCGGCTCTTGCACGAGCCAAGTCCCTTTACCCCGAGTGGATATCCACTCGGTCGGGAAACTTCGGCGACGGGACCACGATGAGCAGGCCTTGGATATGCTTGAGTGAGGCGCAGGAGTCGCAAAGAAGATCTCCGTTGATGTAGTGAACAATTTCGGATTTGATTTATCTTTCAAACATTGTCTTGTAAATGTCGTGTGATCGTGATGCTCTGATGTAGAACTTGTGATATATTTAGTTTATTTATGTTAATGCCTTGATCCGAGTTTTTGTGTGAAATTTCTTAAGTAGTTTTCGTCTGACTGTCACCAAGCCTAGGCTCGATTAGGTCATCGGAAAACTCTCAGTCCTTAGACACTGAACTCAAATCGAAGAACATTAAACAATGATAAACCAAATCATGCACAGAAGTTGATGAGGAAAACTTAAGCTTTATTGACATATGTATAGCCCCCGACTGTTAACTCAAGAAGTCATCTTGCTTGAGGTTGGCAGTCAAGGAAAACATGAAGCCTTAGCCAAATTAGGCATAAAATCGTCGAAGATGCTCAATGTTCCAGGAGTTCTCCACCATAGACCTGTCTCCACGTTTTAGCCGGTATGCACGGCCGAGTCACCTCGGCGATTATGTACGGTCCCTCCCATAAGGGGATAACTTGTGACGGTCTTTGGTGGTGGGATCTTGCGTAGGACCGGGTCGCCAACGATGAAAGCTCGTGCTCGAACGTTGCGACTGTGGTATCTTCTGAGCCCTTGAAGATATTTGGCCGACTGGATGAGGGCTGCCTCCCGGGCCTCTTCCAATCGGGTGAGGTCATCCACTCGGTCGGGGTCGTAGCGTTCATCGTTGAAGCTGCGGACTCGGAGGGATTCGTACTCCATCTCATTTGGCAACATGGCTTCTGCGCCGTAGACAAAAAAGAAGGGAGTTTGGCCGGTAGCCTGACTGGGTGTGGTCCGCAGCGACCATAAGACCGAGGGAAGCTCTTGGACCCACTTGCCCGCGTAGGGGTTTAGGCGATCGAAAATGCGGGCCTTGATGCCTTGGAGGACCATGCCGTTGGCTTGTTCGACTTGTCCATTGCTTTTGGGATGGGCAACTGATGCGTAGCAAATCTTGATTCCGATGTCCTCGTAGAATTCCTTGAAGATGCCTCCCGTGAATTGAGTCCCGTTGTCAGTTATGATTCTGTTTGGGACGCCGAAGCGGTGCACGATGTTGAGGAAAAAATCCCGTGCCTTGTCAGCAGTAATTGTGGCGACCGGCTTGGCTTCAATCCACTTAAAGAACTTGTCGATTGCGACGAAGAGGTGTGTGAATCCTCCTGGAGCTTTCTTGAAGGGGCCGACCATGTCGAAGCCCCATACCATGAACGGCCAGGATAGTGGGATTGTTTGTAGCTCCGGGCGGGACATGGCTCTGTCGGGCAAAAATTGGCAGCCTTCGCAGGTTCGTATGACTTTGTCCGCGTCGAAGACTGCGGTAAGCCAAAAGAAACCTTGCTGTAAGCTTTGCCGACCGAGTGCGTGTTGCCGCGTGGCTTTCGCATATGCCCGAGTGGATGTCTTGGAGTAGCTGTTTCCCTTCCTCGGGTGTAATGCATCTCATTAGGATTCCGGAGGGGCTTATCTTGTATAGGTCGGAGTCAACCATGACATATGCTTGGCAACGACGTCGGACGCGTTCTGCTTCATCCCAGTCTTTCGGCAGCTCTTGCTGGGTTAAGAATTTGATGAGCGGCGTCCTCCAGTCGGCGTCAGCCATGGTGACTTTGTTCGCAGCTTGCTCGTTGGGAGTTGTCTTTGCCGTGATGGTTGGTTCATAGAGGTGCTCGACAAAGACGTCTGTTGGGGCAGCTTCGTGCTTAGACCCGAACTGTGCCAACTCGTCGGCTGCTTCGTTGTTGTGCCTTAAAACATGTGAGAGTTCGAGCCCGTCAAACTTGTCTTCAAGTTTGCGGACCTCTTGTCGGTAGGCCTCCATGGTGTCATTCAGGCAGGACCAGTCCTTCATTACTTGATTGACGACCACTGGGAGTCACCTTTCACGATGAGCCGACGTATCCCGAGTGAAACGCTGAGGCGCATCCATGTAGCGAGGGCTTCGTACTCGGCAACGTTGTGCGAGGCGGAGAAGTGGAGGTGAAGTACGTATCTTAGTCTTTCCCCGGTCGGGGAGATCAGCACAACTCCTGCTCCCAAGCCGGTGATCCTCTTGGATCCGTCGAAGTGCATGGTCCAGTGTTGGAGGTCTTCCCGAGGTACGTTCTCTTGTTGCTCACCACTCGGCAGGAAATCCGCCAAGGCTTGTGACTTTATGGACGTCCTCGCCTTAAAAGTCAAGTCCAACGGCATCGCTCTAAAGCCCACTTGGTGATGCGTCCGGTTGCCTCTCGGTTGTGGATGACATCGCCGAGTGGAAAGGAAGTGACGACGGTGACCGAGTGACCCGAAAATAGTGTGCCAATTTCCTCGTGGTTATTAGAACACCATAGAGCAATTTTTGTACCTGAGGGTAGCGAATTTTGGCTCCTGCCAACACTTCGCTAACAAAGTAGATTGGCCTTTGAATCTTCTGAGCCCGTCCTTCTTCTTCGCGTTCGACCACGAGGACCGTACTGACCACTTGGTGAGTGGCTGAAACGTACAACAGCAAAGGTTCCTGGGGCTGAGGTGAGGCCAGGACGGGCGGCGTTGTAAGGAATTCTTTGAAATCTTCAAAGGCCTTGTTGGCTTCCGCGGTCCACTGGAAGTCATCTGTCTTTTTAGCAATCGAAGAAGGGCATGCCTCGTTCGCCGAGTCGGAAGATGAAGCGGCTTAGCACCGCCATGCAGCCAGTGAGCTTCTGGACGTCTTTCTGGTTACTCGGGGGCTTCATGCTCAAGATGGCGTTGATCTTCTCCGGATTAGCTTCAATGCCGCGATGGGACACCATGAAGCCGAGCAGTTTGCCTGACGGGACGCCGAAAGTGCACTTCTCCGGGTTCAACTTCATTCTGAAGGCCCGAATGTTTGCAAAAGTTTCTTCTAGGTCAGCGATCAGGTCTTCTTTCTGCTTGGTCTTGATGATGACGTCGTCGACATAAGCCTCTACGTTCTTGCCGATCTGCGTCTGGAAGCATCTTTGGATCATGCGTTGGTATGTGGCGCCAGCGTTCTTCAGGCCGAAAGGCATGGTGATGTAGCAGTAGGCCCCAAACGGCGTGAAGAACGACGTCTTCAGGCAGTCGGATTCTTTCAAGCTGATCTGGTGATAGCCCGAGTAACAGTCCAGGAAACTCAGGAGTTGGCAGCCAGCTGTTGAGTCAACGACTTGGTCGATGCGAGGCAGCCCGAACGGATCTTTGGGGCGAGGCTTTGTTGAGGTCAGTATAGTCAACGCACATGCGCCATTGCCCCGTCTTCTTGCGGACCAGGACTGGGTTGGCTAACCAGTCGGGATGAAGGACTTCTTTAATGAAGCCGACAGCTAAGAGCTTTGCGAGTTCTTCCTTGATAGCGTAATCGTTGTTTTATTGGTTTGGCGTCATCTTTGACGTGCAAAGAGTGCTCGATCACCTCCCTAGGAATTCCAGGCATATCAAATGGTTTCCAAGCAAAAACATCTTTATTATTTTGGAGGAAGGTGATGAGCGCGCTTTCCTATTTGGGATCTAGGTCAGTGCCGATTACAGCAGTTTTCGAGGGATCCGACGGAACAAGGGAGATCTTCTTGGTCTTGGCGTCACCGGATCCCGATTTGGCTATCTTCTTCGCGGGGACTTCGCCCTCTGCCGAAGTTGATGCAGCCAATCGGACTTCTTGTTGGCCACGTAATCTCTCGCGAGATTGGGCCATGTCGCAGCTCTCCTTATCGCAGGTGAAGGCTTGCTTCACATCGCTGCGATGAGTGATGACGCTGTTGGGACCCGGCATCTTCATGCAGAGGTAGGTGTAGTGCGGGATCGCCATGAACTTGGCAAGCGCAGGTCTTCCAATGATGGCGTGGTATGCTGTTTCGAAGTCGGCCACCTCAAAAGTGATGTTCTCCGTTCGGAAGTTCTCTCGGGCCCGAAGGTGACTAGGAGGGAGATGTGCCCGAGTGGTGTAGACGATAGCCCCGGATGACTCCGTGGAAGGGGGCTGAGCTTGCCTTTAGTTCGGCCCTCGGGATCTGCATCTCATCCATGGTCTTGGCAAACAGGATGTTGAGGGCGCTGCCCCCATCAATTAGGACGCGCTTAAGCCTGATGTTGCGGACCACGGGATCCGGACGAGCGGATAGTGCCCGGGTGAACCACTCGGTCGGGGTGATCCGAGCGGTCAAAAGTGATGGCCACCTCCGACCATCGCAGTGCGAGGACTTCGGGTTGAGCCGCGTTGACCTCTCGGTCGGTTAGCTTCTTTCCTCTTGGATTCATAGGCTAGCGGCCCCGAAGATGTGGTTGAGCTCTCCCACTGGGTCTTGAAAAGGTTCGGCGTTTTCAGCGCGTTGTTTTTCTTGGCGCTGACGGACCAGCCTCATCAGTCGGCTTTTTGTTGAGCTGCGCCGCGTACTGCTCGGCGAACTGTATGTAGATGAAGCAGTCCTTCGCCGCGTGCTTATGGTTTGGATGATGGGTGCACTGGGCGTTCATGATGGCGTCGTAGGCGGCGACTCGGGGACGGCGTTGAGTGTTGGAGGTTGCGGCCACTAGGTCCTCAGATCGGCGCTTGCGATCTTTCTGACCCTGGTTGCTGCTGTTGCCGCCATCCTTCTTAGGATTGTGGCTCCCTCCCGCTTGCTTGTCTTCCCTCCTATCGGGCCGGTCTTGATGGGCAGCCTTGATGGCGTCGTTGGACTTTGCGTAGGAGTTCGCCGTCTCGAACATTTGTTTCACCGTCTTCGGTGGCTTGCGCCCGAACTTCCCGATTAACAGCTCATCACGGACTCCCTTCTGGAAGGCGGTGATGATGATGTCATCGGTGATGTTGGGGATCTTGTTGCGCTTCTCAGAGAAACGACGGATGTAATCCTTAAGAGGCTCGTCCGGCTTCTGGACGACGTTGTATAGATCGAAGTGTGTGCCGGGCCTCTCGAAGGTACCTTGGAAGTTGGCGATGAAGTGGTCCCTCAGCTCGCTCCACGAGCCGATTGAGCCTCTTGGCAGGCTCGTGAGCCAGTTTCTGGCGGAGTTGGCGAGGGCCACTGGAAGATAATTGGCCAAAGCTTTAGTGTCGCCACCTGCTGCGCGGATGGCGAGGGTGTAGACGGTAAGCCATGACTCGGGGTCAGTCTTGCCGTCGTACCTTTCGATTCCTGTGGGCTTGAAACCACTCGGCCAGTGCACTCGGCGAAGCTCCCGAGTGAAGGCCGGTACTCCGTCGTCGCCGCTATCAAGTGATCCCCTCCGATCTTCCCGAGTGCGTCGGTCCCGCTCCTGGTGGCGGCGATCGAGGACTTTCCGCAGATCACTCGGCGGGGTCTTTGGTTGGCTGGTTGGATAGCTGGAGCTGTTGTTGCGGCGGACGCGATGGTGGACGGGTGGACGTCCGTGTCGCTTGTCGCGGGAGTCAGCCGTTTGCTCCTAGTACTTCTGCGTGGATTCACGGAGTGGGCCTCTTGGCCTTGTTGTCGATCGATCTGGCTCGGGCCTCTTATAGTCTCCTGACCTTAGAGGTGGGAGTCAACTTTTGTCGGGCGTTTCAGCCACGGACTCAGTCGGCCTTCGTGCCGAGGTGGTGGGATGGCCGTTAGCTGTGGCTGCGACGATGGTCTTGATCTTGTCGAGTATCGGAGTCACATTGGCGGGTGCCATCTCCATGACGGTGTCCAAAAGAGTGAGAGCGGCAACAGCGTTTTGCTGTGGTGTTTGAAAAATGTTGGTGTTGCGAACCCGCGTTTGGAGGATGGCCTCCTGGGCAGATCGTCCGGCTGCACGTAGGTCCTGCTTCCTCTTGTCAGCCTCGTCCTTGCGTTGCTTCTCCTCTTCGGCCGTCTTGCGCTCGTGCTCAATCTTGGTCCGCTCTTCTTGCAAGCCTCTTGGCCATGGCTGAGTCGGACTCGTTCGGCTCGGCCATGAGGACATCAAAGCACTTCGGCTCATAGTCCATGCGGCGGTTGGAGTTGTCGGCTTCGTCGGAGGATGCCATAGAGGTTGTCGAAGCCGCGCGGAGCTGAGGTATCCATTGAGCTCCGAAGATGAGCAGGAGCCGAATGATGGGAGGATGACGGCGACCTCCCTTGATCCGGGTAGCCCGGTGCGGATCGTTCCCCGAGTCGAGCTTGGGGGTGTGGGCTCCTCCGAGTGGGTCGCCGCCGACTCGGGGAGAGAAGTTTGCTGTAGATCTCGGTGGCGTTTGGTAACCCAAACGGCACCGAGAGGTTTTCGTCTGAATAGATTGCCTCCGTCGGGGAGGTGAGAAGATTGGCGCAGATTTTGGCGGTATTCGGTAATCCGAATGGTGCCGACTGAAGTCCGTCGTCGGAGAAAGTAGATTGCATCTTGATCTTCAAGACGTCGTTGTAGATCCTGGCGCTGTTCGGAAGTCCGAACGACGTCGAGTGGATTTCTCCTTCCGACTGGTCCGAATCCGAGTCGAAGGAGGAATCGTCGGTGAAGTAGGCGGCGAAGTTGCCGAATCTTGAAGGAGATCCCATCACGCTTGTCGGCGAGATTGTTGAAGAAGTCTCATCGCGCGGGCCCCTACCTGGCGCGCCAACTGTCGAAACTTGGTTTCGGCAATATAATTTTTGGGGTCGCAGTTGAGATCGCCAAGCACGATGGGTTAGAAGAAGAAAAGGATTTAGACAGGTTCAGGCCCTCTCGTGAGGTAATACCCTACTCCTGTTTCGGTGGATTCGATCCGCCGAGTGTCTTTATTGATCTCGTGATCTAAGGCTCAAAGCTTAAAGCTGATCTAACATAGGATATCCCTCAAGGGACGCCCCTTACCCCCCTTATATAGTCTTGGGAGGAGGGCTTACAAATCGGAAACCCTATCTTACTCTAAGTTGGTTTCCTCAATCTTACCAAACCGTGACTATAGGCCGATTGCCTTATCTCTATCGGCAATCGTAACACCCAAGTCATGTTTGGTTTACAGATATGGCAGGCGCAATCTATTCCTACCTCCAGTCGGATAAGCTTGCCATGTAGATACTCCATTGCCATAATCTCCACAGGTTTAATTAAAAAAATGACTTTCGGCCCAAGTCTTCCGAAACCGGCGGCCTGTCTTTACGTCCGGCAGTACTCGTGTCCGGTGAATCCAACTCTCGTCGGTTGAGGGGCGAGCTAGAAAGCAGCACCAAGCCATCGCTTCCCGTCCCAGCGAGGCGGTGACGGCGGGGTTCAAGACGGCACGGGCGGCGAAGCCGGTGCAACGACGAGGAGGCAAGTGTGACGCCGAGGTCCAGATGGGGAGAGCGGCGATGCTGCTTCCCGGTGAAGGCCGGTCGAAACAGAGCATGCGGTTCCTGCCTTAGTGTTCCACGACGGCACAGGCACAGGGAATGCGACTCGACCGTAAGGAGCTGATGGCTCACGTGCACCGAGGCACGCGTGGACAAGAGGGAGCCTGCATGGCGACGGTGACGACACCGTCTTCCCGGCGATGCTCATGAGGCGGCGCTCATGCCGCGTGGCACCTTCATTGACTTAAGACTCCAATCAGGAAAGTTGTTAGTCCGAATTGGAAGCTTTTCTTTGATTTTGGGGATTTTTATTTCTGAGTTTATTGGGAAAAAATTGGGGATTACGGGACATAGGGTTTTTATCCGAAATTAGGGTTTCTTAATCTAATATTGAATCTTAGTCTAAACATGATCACCTCTACTTAATTATGGAAAATTGATCTAACTGACCTTGATTTGAAGCCATTGAAACCAAATTGGGTTGATTTCTTCTTCTTGCTATTCTTCCTTCTCTTCTTTTCTTTATTCGACTTTCCTGTTGACAGAAAAAATGGCAAGAGATGTCTCATGAACCCCTTCCAGTGTCTAAACCGATCGGGTAATTAGTTTTTTTAGGGTTTTTGAATTAGAGAGGTTTCGGTTAAAATCTCTCTGCCTCTTCTCCTCTTTCTTATATAGGACACTGTTGGGGTTTGATGGTTTTATTTCCAACTAAATTCGAGTCCGTTTTGTACCGATCACACAAAAACGGATTTATCTCCTTAGTTTGTTTCTTGTTAGGAAAAAATACCAGTGAATTAATATTTTTCCTAACCCTTATCAACCGCAAGTCGATAAAATCAACCAACAGGTATATCTCGGCATATCTTGAGATTATCAAAGTCACTACAGACGTCTTGCTATTGACAGGTACGTCACCTATCACTAAAAGAATAATTAGCTATAAATATAAGAGATTGTGTGCAGATCTATGAATGTGGGTTGGTTTCACTACGAGGGCAGCGTACTTCTATTATTTAGTGTTATTTACAAGATCACCCACATGTCATGTCCTTGTTTCTCTCTGTGTGTCTCTATATATATATATAATCGATTTCACATAGATAAATAGAACACTACTGGAGAAACCATCATTGGTTGAAGTAGCAAAAACCACATTACTCCCGGTTTGAGTTGCACCCGGGACTAGAGATGATCTCTAGTCCCGGTTTAAAAAGTCTACGGATTTCTAGAAGCATTAGTCCTGGTTCTTGACACGAACCGGGACTAAAGATCATCTTTAGTCCCGGTTCAAATATTGTCAGAGGTTGTCAGAGCGCTGGGCATCTTTAGTCCCGGTTGATACCACCAACCGGGACTAAAGATGCCATTTTTTTGTCCCGGTTGGTGTGACCACTAGTATAAAGGACATTACAGAGAAAGAGAAGTCATGGGAATTTATTGCCAAGAGGGAAAATGATTAGTTGACAGCTGCATTGGGCAACCCCGAACATTCTGGACGGGTAAGGGGTGTATCATCAAGGATGAGTTGGAAGGAAGGGTTTCCTGAGGAAGCTACAAGTTACAAGAAACGTGACAGGTACAAACAGAAATTGGAAGAGATGATAGCAAAACAAGTTGAAGAACATTTCTACTCTCTTGTTGCAAAAAATAGCCAAGTCTCCCCACACTTGTTTCAGCAATCCGAAGAACCAACAGTACAGATGCCCAGCACATCGGGTCAGTTGACACCACACCTTATCCACTAGATAACATAACTGCTCCGACGCCGTGCAACCTGCTTGTGCCGATAGGAAGGGCCGGGAAGAGAAAGAAAGTGGGTACATGACTTGCTATACTAGGGCGTCAATTTCACAACACGCCAATCCCTGAGGAATATGCAAGGGTGCAAGTGGCCAAGGTGCATGCAGAGCATAATAGCTTAGAGCTAGATATTCCAGCACCGGAAGGGATATAATTGCTTGGGGACATAGTGAATCAGTTTATACTATGGCATCAATGAGATATCCTGCTGATTGGTCCATAGTTAGCATCCCCAATCCCGCCGGTTCCTCAGATTGCTGCTGCGCCTGCACCGCCTTCTCCGCCAAGGCCAGATTTGCCACCTAATCATCCTGCTTCCCCACCTTCCTCCCCTCCTAAACAAAAAGGTCTTGATTCGCCAAAGTAGTCAGCCCCTGAAGTCGCCGCAGAACAACCTCAACCAATGCACAAGATATTCATCAATCTCCTCCGACACCACAGTCAACATTGGCACTACCTGAAAGCTCTCTTCTAAAAATCACAAGTCTTCCAAGTCCGAGCAAGCTTGAACCTCGTTGGCTTATCCCAAAAATGGTTAGATCAACCTATGATAAGAAAGAAATGGCCATATATGAGGAGAAGTTAGCGTTTCAGGCTTTCAGGAGGAGAGCGCCAACTGACAAGAAGCAGGATCAAACTTCAAAGTTGTCGGATTCACGACAATCGGTGAAAAACCAAGTGGAGGACCTGTAAAACTGGACTTTGAATGAAGTGCCAACAAAGTACGAATACGGCATACCGTTCTTGTCGTGGCACGTTATGGAAGACGTGCCCTGGGAAATGAGGCTAATGCATGACTGGTACCTAAAGGCGTCCAAAATGGGGCTCAGCATGATTACTATGAAGGTCCCAGATCACGCTTTCACCAGTGGACCAAATGGGATACTGGTAATCGATTTCAACGACCTTCACGCATTATTCAAGATGGAAAAATGGATATAAATCTCGTTGTTGCGTTTTGCCTGTAAATATCAATCGCACTTACTATCATAAATGAATTCATTTGCAAACTAACTTTTGCAAAATTACCCGCTTGCATTACTTAGGATGCAATTCCACGACGCGTCAAAGACCAACTATCCAGTTGGATACATTAACCCAACAAGGATATGCTGGACAAAACACGAGGTTCATATTCGTGCAGATTGCGATGAGCTCAAAGGCAAAACGAAGTCCCAAAGAGATGCGACCATCAAAAAAATGCACAAGGCGAAGATGGTCACGGTAGCACTGTACTTGGGCCAATTTATGCTCGAGCACAAAGACAAAAATGTCCTCATGGTCCCTTATGCGCTACGGTACGTAATATTCTTCCGTACAATCGATAGTTTACTACGATAGCACCTACAGTTAACATATCTTCTTCGCAGTGATCACTACATACTTTTTCTGGTATATCCGCGAGACCACATGGCCATAGTGCTTGATCCGACACACTACAAGGATGATACATTCAAAGAGTTCCTCGTCCTGTTAAATTTGTAAGTACTATCACCTATCATTTAATAAGTTTTGTCTGTTGTTACTCTCAAAAAAACAATTGACTGAAACAAATTATTTTGTCTACATAGAGCACACGCACATTACGTAAGACATGGTGGACCGGTCAAGGATCCACAAAAGAAGAAGCTTCTCGTGAAGACACAATGGCCGGTAATTACATGCCCGCTATATGCCGACATTTTATATTGTGTTTAATTTCAAATATTGACATACGTATACAATTTTATTCAACACAGTGTTATAAGCAACCTCCAGACACTAACTTATGCGGCTACTACGTGTGCGAGATGCTAAGAATCTACGGGAGATACACTACAAAGTTTGAATAAGTAAGTTCAAAGAAAATATCTTTCTACACGTTAAGATCGATCTTGTATAAGTTTTCTAATCATATCTATGTGTATTCCTTCTTAAACAGATCGAGTCCGTTCCAGTTGTAGCGAACCATTCGCCGTGATGTCTGCAACCATTTGGGTGATTTCTACGATTCGGAGAGCAAGTTTGCGACGGACGATAAATCCAAACGACTTAGAGAGTGGGAAAAAGACCATCTGTAATCATTTCTAATTAAGTCTGTTTTTATATATGCTTTCGAACTATTGTAAATTGCGAGACGAAACTTGATATGTATATGAACATGCATGATGTTTACATTTATATCTTTTTTATGAGAAAATAATTATAAATGTCTTTTAATTCTTCTGCGAATATATATATATACATGCATCTCGATCGATCGATAAAATTACTAACAGAGAGAGAGGAGAGGAGAGAGAGGAGAGGGGAGAGAGGAGAGAGAACATAGATAGAGAGAGCTAGACCTATAGCTAAACACATGGAGCTATAGCGCACATAAAATAATGCGCACGGGATGCAATCTTTCCGTGCGGTCAACTTAACGAACCGCACAGAAAGATCAATTATCCCGTGTGGTCGGGTAAAATGGCCCGCACGGGATAATCAATCTTCCCGTGCGGGCCGCTTAAGCCGACCGCACGGGATAATTGATCTTCCCGTACGGTTGGGCCGCCCGCACGCGAAAATGGTCTTTTCCCAGACCATCTCGAGCGTGCGGGCATGCCTTTCACATAGGAAGATGCCTTTCGGTCCGCACGTAAAAATTGTTTCTCTATTAGTGAAAACAACTACTATGTCCTAATCTGAGGCAATGATAGTAGTAAATGATAACCCTTTGATGCGCTGTATTACTTGGCTGAATTCGTAGAATATTAGAGGCATGAATGCCGTATATATATGCTTGCTAAAAGTTGTATGAGTATTTGTGCATTTATATTGTTTTGGTGTAGTTTAACAATTCCTCCTAAAGAATAGTAGAAAGTACTAAATTGTTGTCAAAACTTGGTTTCGGCAATAGAATTTTGGGGGTGCAGTCAAGATCGCCAAGCTCAATGGGTTAGGTGGAAAACAAAGATTTTGACAGGTTCAGGCCCTCTCGTGAGGTAATACCCTACTCCTGTTTCGGGGATTCGATGCGCCGAGTGTCTTTATTGATCTCGTGATCTTGTGTATCTAAAGCTGAAAACTGATCTAACTTCTGATGTCTAAAGCTCTTGCTTATGAGATCTGATATCCCTCAAGGGACGCCCCTCACCCTCCTTATATAGTCTTGGGAGGCGGGCTTACAAATCGAAAACCCTATCTTACTCTAAGTCTGTTTCCTCAATCTTACCAAACCGTGACTATGAGCCGTTGCCTTATCTCAATCGGCAACGTAACACCCAAGTCATATTTGGTTTACATATCTGGTAGGTGCAATCTATCCCTACCTCCAGTCGGATAAACTTGCCATGTAGATACCCGATTGCCATAATCTCCACAGTAGCCCCCGAGTCCTTTTCAGTCGACGAGACAACTCAGCATCAAACCAAGATAGTACACAACCAAACAACCCTTTGGCCGAGTGCTTCTAGCGCCGAGCGATTCCATCATCTCTGCCTGATTCTCCCGAGTGGCTCCAAAGACTGTGAAAGGCTGGAAAATATCTAAAAAACTCTCAAAATTAATATCTAGGCACATCTCTTGATGTACCTAATTAGATGTAGCCCCCGACCGTATGATTAGCCAAAAACAGACCAAACATACAAGCAAGGACTATAAAGAATCATACCCATGTAAATGCTTAACTCATGTTAAAGCAAATATAAAAAATCTCATCACTCATCAAGCTCGTGCTCATCCGAGTGAATTTGCCCGAGTCGCCTCAAGACAAATAACTCAATAAATCCTTATAGGTGAAAAGCACTCGGTAAACTCATGCTTATCCGTGTGGATCTGCCCGAGTCATCTCGGAACAAATATTTTAATCATCCCTCATGGGTAAACAAGTTTTTCAGTCATTTGAAAAATATGACCAAATTATCAAATAGCTCTTGCCATAATACTGGTCTCAATCTGTAAAGATCTTCACCAAGGTGGAAAAATAGCATTGATATAATCACTTAATCAAAATGCTAAAGAACCAAACAGTCCTTGTCATCAAGGCAGCTATAAAAAGCTTAGTTGTTTGTCACCTTTCAAATTGCATCGTGCTAGCTTCTCATGAAGTCAAGCAAACCGCGGTATGAAAGGATTTCCAAAGGTATAGGGCACTCGTACACGTGCATATTGCCAAGGCAAATCTGCTTAAGCTCATCCACTTAAGTCCCTAAGGACACGCGTCGGGCCACACCTTAGCTGGGCCGCAGGTCTCTCATGGGCTCGGCCCAATCACGAGAAAACCTAGCGCAACCCTCAAATCTCTTTACAAAGCCTCGAGGTCATCCCCGCCACTTCGTCTTCCCGAAAAGTTCCTCTTTTCACAGCACTATTCACTAGCTCCCTGCGGAAAACCCTAGGCTCGCGTGCACCCAAATCTGTTGATCCAGGAACTCGCTCTTCACCACAAACTAGCCTCCGCATCCAGCTTTTCAGACCCCCATCTCAAATCCTCATCCTTTCAGCCAGATCTGCTCCCCACACAAACCACATTCATGGCGGATGAGAGGAAAATCCCTTTCGACCAGTGGACCACTTCGGATGTGAGGGAGTCCACTCTCAAGGAGATGGTGAAGCATGGAGTGCTTCCTCCCAAGGAGATCGCGGGCTGGCGCCCGGCGGCGGGTGAGGAGTTTCCTACCCCGAACACCGGTGAGCTCCGTCTTCACTTCTTTCTTTTACTGTGGCTTCAACCTCCCCACCTCCGAGTTCTTTAGGGGGCTTCTGGATTATTATGGCCTTCGGCTCTATCATCTGAACCCCAACTCCATGCTCCACATCACTCTTTTCATCCATGTGTGTGAAGCCTTCCTTGGCATTCTTCCCCACTTCCAACTCTTTCGTCGCATGTTTTACCTCAAACCGCATCCGAATAAGGACCATCCATGCGTCGTTGGCGAAGCGGGTTTTCAACTCCGCGGATCCCTCCGCAAGGAGTAATTTTCTCTTCCCTTGAAATCCTCCAATAAGGGTTGGCATGCAGGCTGGTTCTATATTTCCAATCTTGAGCCCAGCCTGCCGAACTTCGTTGGCCTTCCCCCCGTGCCTAAGCATACTTGGAGCACTGTGCCAGTAGCCCAAGATTGGGATGAAGCCAACAAGTTACTAGCGAAGATCCTGGAGATGAAGCAAAAAGGTCTTCGTGGCGAGCATATCACTCAGCACTTCATCAGGAGTCGACTGGCACCGATCAAGGAGCGATCAAAGCCTGCCTTCGAGTATGAGGGCGAGAGATCATGAAAATCCGGATGTACAAGGTCTTCTCGACTGGAATTGCAGTCGAGCGTAGCCTCGTCCTGCCGGTCCTTCCCTTCAGTCTCTATCGACCTCCTCCTCCGGTAAGCCGACTAAGCTCTTTTTATTGTCTTGCAATCTTGATATCATACCTCTTAGTATTGTGAGAATCTTTCTTGCAGGAAAATGCCTCCAACATTTCAAAACCATACAAAGTTCCTCATGATGACGTGTCGCTTCGTCCTGCCAAGAAACCGACCGGTGGAGTGAAGATCCAGAACGATCCAGTTGGGAAAAGGGCGGCCTCGAGTGAGGACATCAGCAAATAGGCAAGCAAGAGGAGGCTCGTCATCGATGACTCGGACGATGATGTCCCAGCCCCTCCAGCCGAAGCAACCCCTCCAAGGCCGTCACCGAAGGCGGCGCCGAAGATCCGCCGATCATCCAGGTAAGCATTATGACTGACGTTAGGCATTCTGTTGAAAATTTCTTTGTCTTCATTCCGACTGAGCGCGTCATTCGTTTGGCAGGAGGCCCCAAGATATAGATCCTGTCGGGAAGAGTGAAGGGCCAACTCCAGCTGCCGCGTCCGAGGCATCCAAGCCTGCGGAGCCAAAACCCCGGAGCCCTCTCCCGAGTGAGAGCGCTCTGGGCAGAAAGCCCTCGCCTCCAAGCAAAGATATCCCAAGGAGGGAGCCCCCGACCGCCAGCCGGGATATCCCGACTGGAAACCAGTCGACCACGGAGAAGCCCCCGACTGCAGCTCATAAGGCCCAAACTGAAGATCAGTCGGTCAAAAGCTAGAAGGAAAAGATCAGTCGGGCTGCTCCAGTCAGGGATTCAGCCACCGAAACTGGTAAGTCTTGAATTGAAATTTCATCTTTAATCTTCAGTTTAACCCTTTCGTGTCTTCATTTGTTCATCCTGATCCATCAGCCACAATAGAGGAGATCCCCAGGTTGCAGTCTTCTGAAACCTGGGTGCCCCCGATCAGGATCGAGTGGCGAGACTCAGAAGGCCAGAGGCAAGGCATCATCCTAGATAAGCAAGCGGAAAGCGAGGAAAGGGATGCCCATGTCAACAGCCTGAACGAGGCAACTCAGCTGCTCAACGTAAGCCTTGGCCCTTTTCTATTGTTGCATCATCATTTCCTTTTAGTCAGCCAATCTTCAGTTCCCGTGTGCAGAAGGAATATTGCCGATCAATGGCCAAATCTGAGGCGCTCGAGAAGTTGGTCCCGCATCTAAACTCTCAGGAAGACGTCCAGCAAAAGCTGAAGACCACTCGAGAAGAGGCCGCATCGAGGGAGGCAGCCCTGAGGAGGGAAATAGCTAAACTCTGGGAAGAAAACCTCGACCTCCGGGGTTTAGTTGAAAACCGGGTGGTTTCAAAAACCGGGACTAATTATTACCGTGCCCAATTATATTATGTTATATTCATATATAATTATAATTAACATATGTTCATATATTCATATATAATTAACATATGTTCATATAATTAACATAAAATATTATAAATTAAAATAATAACATATAATTAACATTTGTCATATTCAAACTATTTAAAATTTAAATAATAATATATATTTAACATATGGCCTATTTGAAAAAAATTAAATTAAAATAAAACATATAATTAACATTTGTCATATTTAAAACTATTTTAAACCATAAATCCTAAACCCTAAACCCTAAACCTTAAACCTAAACCCTTTTACTATTAACCCTTAACCTAAACCCTAAACCCTATTTTAAACCCTAAACCCTAAACCCTAAACCCTCGTGCGGCCTGCGTGATTGGCATGTAGAAGGACTGCGACACGAGCTGGAACGTCAATGCCTTCTCCTCTGATCTAACATCGTCTCTCATGCTCTTGGAGGCTGCTCCGTTCTCATCACTGTAATAGAGCAGTGGCAATCTCTTCTCACTTTGTTCTATCTTATTCTCCGATTGCTTCATCTCATCCCAAAACTTCAGCACATCATCTTCAAAGATAACACCAAGCTCGTCTGCATGGCAAGAAACAAGTGTCTAAGCAACACAAATCCAGAAAGCATCATTCCTTTTCGATTAGAAAAAAGAGAGCATCATTCTTGCGTTGATCTGAGTAGAAAGAAAAGAATCATACCTTGTAAAACGTTGCTTTGCATGACAGTAGAGTAGAATTGCTGGGGATGGAAGCTCGGGAAGGAGATACTGGAAAAGAGAGCTTCCTCCTCAAGCAGGTAACTATTAGTCCAAAGGCTAGTGCAATAAGGCCACCAGCTAGTTCATGAAAAAAGGTTAGATCAATAACAGATAAACAAAGACAGTCTTGCAGCCAAAAGAAACTACTGCTATAAAATTTTCTCAGCGATGAGCATGGTTAACCATATGCATGATGCAAGGCAAAACTGCATTTATCTATGTTTTTGGCTGGGCTTCATTATTTCGAGAGACATGAATCAAATCCCACACTCCAATGACTCGGGATCAATGAAATAGCTTATCTTAGTCGTCTCGTCCACATCCGTATCCAGTTGCTCCTGATGATCCGTGGAGAGGCCCCGACGTTTTTTTCCTGCCTTCTTCACTGATCTTGGTCTCTTCAACATGTCATGATCCATCGTAGTAGCCTTCTTCACCGATCTTGGTCTCTTCAATATTTAATGATCCGGATCATGGTCTTTTTTCTTGCTTTTCTCCCTTTGCTTCATAATCTTTCTGTCTTGCCATTTCTTCGAGTACGATGTAGCAGTACTCGTGTATCTCCATCAAACTTTGAATAGCGAGAGATATGACAATGATTGGATAATGTGGCTATATATGGCAATGATGGCTTGCCTCCCCTGTTCCCGTCTCAATGTCTCGGCGGCGCCATGGAAGCCGCCGATGATGCGCACGACGGCGGACTACCTCTATCCGCCTGCCATGATCGATGGGTACTATCGCCGCCACCGCCCCAGTCTTGGCTCCAGCCGCCACCGCTGTCGCCAGTCTCCCTGATTTAGAGGTGTGCTTTCTCTGTGTTTCAGCGGCAATATTATAGTTCTCGTTGCTAATGTCTTCTGCCTTATTCTCCTGAATTGCCACATAAGCATTAGCCGTTAGAGCATTATTGTCCTGACCACAAGTTAGGATCTTCTGTGAGTATGGAGCATGTCGACGACCGCCCTCCTCCTCCGCTTGTAATTCTCCCTGAGGACTTTTTCGTCGACCTCGGTCTCACCCTTTTACCGTTTTTATTCATAGCTCCCGCAATTGTAATATGATCTAGGGGAATTGACTATGAATTCAGTGGATGGTCTTAGTGCCTCCTCCAACGTGGTTCCCCTTGTTCACTGTCGGAGGGACTATTCAGTGCCTGATAAACTTCTTCCTCCTCCAACGGTTATTTTCTAACGTCATCAGGCACTGAACAGTCCCTCGGACAGTGAACAAGGGGAACCACGTTGGACGAGGCACCAACACCATCCACTGAATTCATAGTCAATTCCCCTAGATCATATTACAATTGAAATTGAAATTCCCCTACCACTCCCGGCCCGTTCCACCTTCGTACTCGAAGGTTGAAATTGAACAGTGGAACGCGGCTATGAAGATCTGGAGCTGGATATCCCCGGAGGAGACGGGGAGACGACGCTAGGAGAAACGACTCATGGAATATTTCTCTGCAGGAAGATCTACATAAAATTCCCGGACAAACAAAGTGTCTCCTATCGTTCCACCGCCCTCGCCTCCACGTGGGCAATCTCCTCCGCCTCCTCCGCCTCCTGCGTCGCCTCCACGAGCACCGACTCCTAAACGGCCATCTCCAACTCCACCGCTTTCCAACCCTCCTCCGTCGCCACAACGAGCACCGACTCCTAAACGGTCATCATCCAAGAGCACGTCGTCAATATCAAGCGGTCGTCCAAGAAAGACTCAGAGAATTGAGAAGATGCCGCCACCCGCACCAAAGCGGTCGGCCTCAAGCAGGGCAAAGAAAGTGGGCAAAGATGTACCCCAGCTTGGCATGCAGCCACAGAAGCCTATGGAGTTCAGCACGATCCCAAATATTAGACCTGATTTAAGAGAATTCATTCAAGAAGCTAGAATTAATATGGATCAATTACACGGGTGTGCACCCCTGGCAAAGGCTCCGCTTAAATACAAGTTCAAGTTTGAAAAGCCTCTCGTCAAGCCGGATCTCGTGAAAAAGCTTCCAACTCAGATGTGCCGCTTCCATCAGTGGTACATGCAACGATCCAGCAAGGGTGAAGACATGATAACATGCAAATATTCAACTGACTACTTCTTCGATGGAGATGACTACCTTTATATCCAATTCGAAGATATATTCGACTTGTACCAACGTGATGCCCTCGACGTCTCACTTCTAACCGCGCGGGTTTTGTAAGTATCGCCCGGTTATTTCGTTTCTTACCTCCTTGAATTTAGCTGACTAAAATTCTTTTTAACCGTTGTAGAATGGCGATCCAATACTGCAACAAGCACGAATGCACCAAGCATGGATTCATGGATCCACGGAAAATCAACGGCCCATTGGTTGATCAGTTTCCTAATGACACAGTGGACAACATATACAACGCGCTTGTGAAGCAACCCTTCCGGTCCTTCATCCTTCTGCCCTATAATACTACGTAAGTTTTTTCTTTCTTTCCGAACCAATTTCAATCCCGTGCATACATAAAGTTTCATATGTGTCATCTAAACCAATTTACAGATTCCACTGGATTCTATTAGTACTTGACATGGGTCAGTCAAAGATTCATGTATTTGACTCAATGGATAAACCAGAGTCCACGTACTCCCACATATTTGAACTGTTTAACAGGTAATACCATCTTACTTTCTATTGCATATATGCGGTTCTCGGATAATTACGTGCTAACTTTCAACTGCACGTAGGGCATGGGAACAATTTCGGGGTAATGTTCGCGGAAATTGGAAAGATAAGCTCCCTGTGCGGATGAAGTTTCCAGTGAGTAACATGCCTGCTCCTAATTTGAGTTGAATCATTATTATGTTCGAAAATATGATATGCATATTAAATATGTCGTCGTTTCTCTTTTAGTGTGCAAAAGCAGTGCGGGTACCAACCTATGTGGATATTACGTCTGCGACTACATTCACCGCTTTGTGACCGAAGTTAAAGCGTCGATGATCTAGATGTATGTATTACACCAATTCATACATTACGTCTCGATTTCTTATTCACTTCATATATTTATTTCTCATTTATTGTAATTAATGACAGCTTATGCGAGTAAGAGATGACCTCCCCCATGAGACTTTCATGCAAGCCGCTCAGGAAGATTTGATGGGATTTATTAACGAGCAGGTCGTTGATCCTGCGGGGGAGTTCTTCATTAGTTTTAGTAGCTAAACCACAGCAAAGTAGATTAGAGACAATTTTTTATAAGCTAGCTAGGAAACATGTATGAATATTGTACATATTTTGGTAATATATATATATTTCCTTTCTTAAGTTCGTTTAAATGTGTGTAAATTATATATTTATGTGTAATATAATATATGTGTATTACATATAGTAGTACTGCTTGTAGAAATGACAAATTAAAAAATTTAATCTTTAGTCCCGGTTTAAGCCACCAACCGGGACTAAAGATTGCGGAGCCGGCCACGTGGCTCCGCCACCTTTAGTCCCGGTTGGTGGCTTAAACCGGGACTAAAGATGCATCTCAAGTCCCGGTTATTTAACCGAGACTAGAGATAGTCCATCTCTAGTCCCGGATTCGTAGTCCCGGTTTGACAACCGAGACAACTGAAGGTTATGAACCAGGACTAGTGTGACTTTCTCGAGTAGTGATAAGGCTGCTCTAGGGAGGCAAAAAAAACAGAATTGGCAAATCTAGCTGGGGCACACAGGAGTTTTATCTTTATACATTGCTGGAGCCACTACTACAGATCTCTTTATTTGTGATGGCCTATAACATGCCTGAGTTTTGTGGGCCGTCACAACTAACTCATCTCAAACGAGCCTAAAAAGAGACCGACAAAGATATAGTAACACAGACATGTCATATGTGCATAATTCTAGAGCTCAATAAAGATAACAAATGTTATCTTTGTCGGGCCCTAATATAAGCTCATCACCGATGTTTATCATCAGTGACGGGCTCTAGCTCATGGCCCAATTGATATAACAATTAGGCCCGTCACCGATGATTGCCTTCGGTGACGGGCTTAAAGTTAGGCCTGACAAAGATAACTGTAATATCCGTCACAGTTGCTGGTTTATTGACCGTTACAGATATTTATGACGCTCTATAAATACCCTAAACGACAGTTGGAGTGATTATTCCACTGTTCACTATCTTGGTGGGAGGAGGAAGAGGGCGATTTTTTGTCATTCTTTTCAGGAAATCAGAAAGTGCAAAAGTAATTAAAAAATAGTAGTCATTTCTCATAAATCTAGTAGATACTTATGTACAAAATGTTAATTTAATATTTTCCACTTTTTTGCAGCTCAGCGATGGATCGAAGTTAGATGTATGAAAAAAATGTGTGTCATTATAGCGAAGAGTATTGAAATGGCGTGGTAAATTTTATAAATGCCGCGGAGGAGGATAGGAAAAGAAAAAAAGTGATTACATGTGTTGTCCATGTGCAGATTGTAAAAATAAGATTATGTTTCGTAGTAGAGTGAACATACATGCTTATCTGATACAACGAGGATTCATGAAAGGGTACACATGTTGGGTGAAACATGGAGAGCAAGAATCAGACAGTGGTGCAACTGCAAGCAAAAGTGATGCACAAAATCAAGAAGATGAAGATGAACATGAAATGTTTGTACCTTCTTCACTGGGCGGTGAAAGGGTTGATGCAGATCATGATATACTGCAAGACATGTTACGTGATGTTGAGGACAAGAACTACAACGAGAGAGATTTCTTGAAGTTCAGCAGGTTGGTCAGTGATTCGAAGAAGCCTTTATACGCCGGATGTAAGGAAAAACACATAAAATTGTCAGCTACCTTGGAGCGAATGAAGTTGAAGGCAAACAGTGGATAGACAGACAAGAGTTTCACACAACTTTTGGGAATTCTAAAGACCATGCTTCCAGATGAGAACACATTGCCCGAGACGACATATGAAGCAAAGCAGGTTTTGTGTCCCCTGGGGTTAGAGGTCCATAGAATTCACGCTTGTCCAAACGATTGCATACTGTATCACAAGCAATATGCGAACCTAGATGCTTGTCCTGTCTGCAAGGCTTCTCAATACAAGAGAACAAAAAGTGCTGACGAATGAAAGCAGTCAAAGCGGGGTGGTTCGGCGAAGGCCGTGTGGTACCTACCTATCATCAATCGTTCCAAGAGAATAATTGTCAACCTCAATGAAGCAAAGTTAGTATGTTGGCATGCCATAGAGAGAAGGAACGATGGTATGCTAAGACACCTCGCAGATTTTATTCAATTGAAATATTGATCAAAAATACCCAGATTTCACAGTGGACCCTAGAAACATGAAAGTATGTTTGTGTACAGATGTCATGAATCCTTTCAGAGACGTGAGCAGTTCCCATAGCACGTGGCCAGTTTTGATTACAAATTATAACCTACCGCCATGGTTATGCTTCAAAAGAAAATACATTATGCTATGCCTGTTAATCCAAGGACCGAAACAGTCCGGCAATGACTTTGATGTTTTCTTGGAGCCTGTTATCGATGACCTTGAGACTCTCTGGAAAGAAGGTGTGAAAACTTGGGATGCGTATGGCCATGGTGGACTATATTTGTGAGACCTTGCTGGCCCAACAAGATAAGGACTACTTTCTCTACGCCTATAATCAATAGTAAGTGTGTATCCTAAGTATATGCAATTGCATGACATGTAGTGTTTTAAAATGTAACTTTCACTATATTAATGCCGCAGTGCCCATTGGATCCTTCTGGTCATTACGCCAAAGTGAAGGACATGCCACTACATAAATTTCAAAATCAGTAAGATGTATGACTGGACCTTGATCCAACAAGCAATCGACGAAGCATGGGGAACATATATGAAGAAAGGAGGGCGGCATAGCAATTATCAACAAACCCTCATTCACAAAAAGGACATCCCCGTCAAACAGCAAGTAGGCGACTATTGAGGATTTCATGTGTGCCACAACATGCGATTCCTGTACAACAACAAGTTCAAGACTATGACCGAATTTGAGGTTTGTGATCTCAATTGTGATATGTACTAACTACTTTAAATTATATATATCTATCGACTAATTTTCGATGTACATGTAGGAAAATATATCCAAGTCTGCGTCTACTAGCTTTGACGGCATTAGTGAAGAGATAGCGGACTTTATAGTCCATGATATATTAAATTCCAAAGGAATGTGTTCAGTACAAATACAGAGTTAAAGTCAAAGAAATAAAATAGCGGACAAATACATTTTGTAATATGACAAATACATGTAAATATGTAATTAATTCTGATATTATTAAATTATAATTTTGTTCTATATGTTTTATACTTGCAATGTGAAATATGTGTGAATAATGGATGTGAATAAATTTATGGGAGTGTCAGATGTATGTGAATGTATGTGAAATATCTTTGTTTTTTGTCATTTTTGTAGCAGGCATGGCTAGCAAAGGCCTGAGGCTAGCCAAAAACAGAGTAATTTTTTTTGAGAAAGACTCATCGATGACGGGCTTTAATTTAAGCCTGATGAAGATATTAGTCATCCGTGATGGGTTTATATTAAAGCCCGATTGAAATGTTAGTCATTCATGACGGACACTAATTAGGGTCCATTTGAGATTTTATCATCGGTGTCGGGCCCTTGTTTGACTGGTCTTGTGGGTCAAACATATTGGTGACGGGCTGTTCTTTAAGCTCGACAAAGATGATACATATTGGTGATGGGTCTTTGCTCGACAGAGATGACTATTCACATCGGTGATCTTTGCTCTGTGACGAAGGACATACGCGATACAGATGAGGGTTACCGATTGATTGAGATGAGGATGACCGTTGTAGTGAGCATTAAGACTAGGTTCTACTTCTCAAGGATCTGCCATAAATACTCTGTTCTTGCCATGAAATGTGTCATGCAATACATTCATCTTCTATATTATATCCAATTTTATAATCTGGACCATGAATTTTAAAATAAGTGAAAACCTCTTCGTGCGGTGTAAGAAAACAAGCTGGCCATTCTCTCTGCTCTTGCTAATAAAGTTCCAACAATTGGAGGCATCCTTTTGCATCTATTGTTTATTCAATAGACCCCTCTGGAAATAGCTCTATGTGCGAAGCCACACGACACCATGACAAAGTGATGTAGTTTAATCGTGACCATCATAACTACTGTGTGGATATGTTAGGCTAGATAAAGAACGACTACCTTTGAAACCAAAAACGTATTCTAGTGAGATACTTGTGGTGTTCACATGGTGGCTAACTGGCTACAAATAATTTGAAACGGAGAGAATAACAGTTTGGGCACGTATTAAAATTGCCACAGGTAATGTCAGAAAATAATATCCTTTTCATGTGATAATTAAGTTGCTATGTCTCAGATCTATGTAGAGCCACAAGCTAGGATGCATCTAATATAAAAAGATGTATTAATATCCGTTTATATTTGTTGTACGGAGAGCTCAACTGCTCAACATTTTCGAATAAAAAACTAGGTTATCTACAGTCAAGTCTTTGGATTGCACTCTATATCTCTTTAACAACAAGTTCCCTTAGAGGCGAAGCCATAATTTAGAAACTGGAGACGCCTTAGACGTGAGAAATCACTAGCAACTTCGTGAAAGGTGGTGTATATACGCATGGTTGACATTATGTCACTAGCAACAAATGAGAATCTACGGTTTATGATTCATCGCATGCACCTTGACAGCTCAGCTTCTATGGAGTGGTCACTCGGCCTTGCCTAGTATCTTTCTTTTTTTTTTGACACGGAAGACATCAACTTCCATTAACCAGTAGCTCCAGACAAATCGCTAGGGATTAAAGCAGCTACAAACTCTCCAAAACAAAAACATGGTGAGCTAGAGGCCGCGGCAACATCACCGAAGGAGGCCATGACAGTCAGCCACCTTGTTACAGGTTCTAGGGCAAACAGAGACAATGAACTGATCAAAATAATTAGTACATAAAAAAGGCCCTAATCTTCTTGAACAGAGCTCCATAGGGGCTGCAGTTCAACTCTTGCGATGTAATTGCTTATCCCAGATTAGCCGCATCAGTTTCAACAATGATTTTTGCCATACTGAGTTGTGCCACTCTCTCCAAGCTATTCATCATCGCCATAGCATCCGCTTGTAATGCGCTAGCAGCAAGTTCAAGATTACCAGCTCCCGCCTCAAGGAATTCCCCTTATCATTCCTGGCAACAAAACCCCATCCACCTCTACCAGGGCCTGGGAAAAAGGATGTGTCAACATTTATCTTGTAGAATCTGGCCGCCGGCAAGTTCCATCTTTGCACTCTTTCCTGTCTATCACCTCCCTCTTTCTTTCTCAACCACTCTTGTTCATCAATATGGAACCTGACATCCTCATAAATTTGATCAATTGACGGCATTCTTTCCCCTGCATTGATTTTGTTTCGAGCAGACCACCATCTCCAAAGCAAGGTAAAGATCTTGAGCCTGGTATTTTCAACAAAAGTCCAGATTCTGTTTAAAGTATCCTTCCCCGTCATGCACTGTTCAAGAAGCATTCTTTCGTTCTCTAGATTCAGGACTAATATATGCAATTGTGCAAAAAATTAATAAGCCATGTCACCTCTTTATAATTAGGCAAAATTTACTATAAGACATCTAAAGATTATGGTCTTTGTTGGTAGACACCTTTAAAACGAGATTTCACTATCGTAAAAATTGGTAATTTGTTAAAAGACATCGCATCGATTATTTTATTATTTCGTCTATTTAGAGAGAGAATCATTTTGAAAATACCAAGGTGCCCTTGCTCATGTGTTTGTATTGGATTGGTCTGGTATAATTTTTTTGGTGGGACTTGCCAATCGATTTTTTCACTCAAAATCGGTCGACATGGTCAATGACATGTGAATGCGTCCATCTCACTGGTCCCCATCTCTAGGTCGACCTGCAGCTTCGTGTCCCGTTCATCATTACTAAGTAGCAATAGAGCTCTCTAGCTGATGAGGACATCATTGGCTTGAACATAACCATGCTTATGTTACACATCAACAAGCTAGGAGTGCATATGTTCTATATTAGGTTTACTTATTATATGTTTGAACAATCGTTACTACATCATGAGTTTTTGTTATAGAATCGTTCCCGATAAAATATCGAGAACCAAACATGAAAGAAACGTCGTAGGAAATCCAAACATGATAACGACACTAAGGCACGATATTTGTTAACGAGGTTCAACCAATGCCTACATTTCTAAGGCACTGATTACAAATGCTCCTCCCCGATCCAACATATTACAGTGTATCTGGATATCCACGACCCTCCACCGGCTAGACCGTCGACTAATCGTATCCACATCTATGCTATTGTCATCTTACGGTTAAAACCGGTGTGTCTCTATTTAAGAGAGAACCTAGGATAGAGTTTGACTCTTACTCTATTCCTAACACCTAGTACAACTCAAGTCCTAAACTGTAACCCACTTTGTACATATATTCGACACAAATTCTAACAAACGCCATATTGACGAATATGTCACGCCAACTTGAATTTGTTATTTGCTCGAACCTCTGTGTACCAGGACTTGAGTTGGTTCTTTCGTCGCTCACGTCAAGCTGCCCGACGAGCCTACACCAAGCTCGCCGCTTTCAGAATTGTGCACAACAATACCATCATATTCATATTCCATTACTCCACCTGCAACAACACTCCCTTGTAACTTGTACAAACCTGAGTTTGTCCTCTCACCGGTCATAATTGTCTTTCCGTCCTTCATGATATTCATGGTCTTCCTATCAGAATCCACCTGATACAACCACCCTTTCTCATGTAAGGCTCCCAAGCAAAATTAGACTCCTTCTTAGACCTGGCACGTGTCTCACATCCCAAAGTAGAATCTCGTTTCCATCATACATCTTGAACTTGACATCACCCACTCCAATAACACGATATCTCGTGTCATCGCCCAAGTGAACAACACCAAACTCACCAAATTTGTATGAACAAAACCACTCCCACTTCGATGTCACATGATAGGAACTACCCGAGTCCAATAACCACACTTCACCAGACTTTCTGTTAGACATCATGAGAAGCTCATGACTGCTACTATCTAAGTCATCACTATGAGCTGCTAAACTTGTAATTGCACTTCTTTTTTTCTTCAGCAACAGACAATCCCGCTTAATGTGCCTAACGTCATTACACTTAAAGCAACATATGACCCTTTTCCCTTTGCTCTTCGACGACCCCACTTCATTATCATTTTTTGCCTTGACCAGCAAACCTTTACCATGAGAAGCCTCGGTTGCATTGTTTTTCTTTGATCTTCTCAGATCTCAAGCAAGCAACGCTGAAATTACCTCCTTAGTTTTGATGGTTCCTTACCATATGTCAGAGTAGTTACCACATGTTCATAAGACAACAACAAAAACCTCAGAAGAATCATGACCTTATCTTCATCCTCTAGTTTCACATCTAACTTGCTTAGATCCGTGACCAACTGATTGAAGACATCCATGTGCCCTCTAAGGCCTGACTCCTCTTGCATCTGCAAACCATACAACTACTGTTTCAAATACAACTTACTTATCAGCGACTTAGACATATACTGGGTTGCCAACTTGTCCCAAATTTTCTTTGGTGAATCTTCCTCCATGACATGGTACATGACCAAATCCGAGAGACATAGTCGGGTCGTCGCAGCTCCTTGCACCTTGATTTCCTCCCACTTGTCATCGTCCATCTTCTCTAGTTTTGTCTCACCAAGAGCCTTGGATATCCCCTGTTGAGTCAACAGATCCTTCACCCTTGTTTGCTAGAGAACAAAATTTCCGGTGCCATCGAACTTCACCACCTCAAATTGATAATCAACTCAACCAACTGTCGTCTCGGTCAAATTGATATGCCCTGGTTAGATCAACTAGTTTTCTCGCACACACAATACTCCGACAAACACCCGTCCAAACCCCTTTGCTGCAATCCTCACATAGCTGCACACCTCGCCTGAGCTTGCGTGCTACTCCTGATGCATTAGATGATGCCCACGAATCAACCCTTGCACTGCCCTGTAGAAGCCAATGTGTGTGGAATCCTTGTCCTAGTCCTGATTATATATATTGGCATGACAAGACACCTGATTTGACATGGCATCGGCCTTCGTGTCTGACTCGGCCTCCAATAGCCCATGAATTCAGCTTCTCTCGAGAATCATGATCATGAACAGTATTTGGCTACGTGAACAGTATAGCCCAACAACCAACAAGCACAAGAAAATCATTTCTTTTCCACCCAATCAATAGGGCCTGCTCCACGAACGGCCCATGTCCTTGTTCTGGTGTTGCTCGTGCATGATTGCGACGTCTCCCATGAGCCCTTGTGCCCCTGCCCGAGCACATCTAGCCTACTGTCGGGTCCCACCAAGAAGCACCGACCGCTGCATGAGTAAAGATGGCAACGGGTAAAATCTGCGTGGATACCCGTATCTCAAACCCGTACCCACGAAAATAATTTTGTGCTCATGCCCTCGCCCGCTATCCGCGGGCAAAACATGCCCGCGGGCATACCCGCATACCCACCAGAAGGGAGGCCGGCGTGAGGCGAGCAGTGTGTCAGTGGGCCGCGGGGTTGGGGGGAGGTACGCATCGGCAAGGGCGCCCGGGGCGATTGCGGCTAGCGGGGACGTGCGGGGTTGGGGCGTGCGGGGTTGGAGAAGCGTCGGCAAGGAGGCTCGGGTAGCTCCCCGGCGGGGACGGGGTGGCTTCGGCCAGCCGGGTGAGCGGGGTTGGGGGCGCACCGGTCGGTGGGCTCGGGGTCGGGCGGCTACGACCGTCGGGGCGGGGGCGTCGCGCTCCGGCGGGGACCGGGGTGGGCCGCCCACTAGCGGGGAGGCGGCGCTGCGCCCGAGGAGTGGGGAATCGGGAGGAGGATGGGGCTGGGGAATGGCCGAATGGAACCCTAGATTGGGCGCGCATATATACGTCTTTTTTCATGGTCCCACATGTCAGTGCGGGTATGCAGGTTTGCGGGTACAAACATACTCAATTTTTACCCGTATACAAATACTCGTTGGGCACAATTCTATGCCCACGCGCGTGCCTCGCGGCACCGGTTCACGCCGTATCCGCGCCGTCGGGTCGGGTATCCGCGGTACACGGATTTTTTTGCCCGTTTCCATCTTTATGCATGAGGGAACCCACCTGCAATCGGACTCATCGCCACTGCAATCGGACTCGTTGCCGCCCAGAGAGAACCTGCTTGAATCTCGCTCGAGCTCTGCCAGAACTCACCGTCACCCAGACGCCCCTATGAGCTCCCTATCAGCTAGGAATAACCAATGCCCACAGGGCCACCTTCGCCTCCGCGCTAAAGCTTCGTTGCCGCTTCTCCCCAAAGCAACCAACACTGTTGCTCCCTACGGAAGCCACCGCCTCCAATCATTGGAGCCGACCAACGTCGAACCCGTCGACACCTACGCAATGACCACACGCCCCTTCTTGAGCGTTGATACTTTTGTAGCAATTACCGTCCTTGCACATCATCTATGTACGAGTCATGCTCCACCTTGAATCCATTGCTGCCATATTATTTGCACACCCTACCATGAAGCCGTCCTCGTGTAACACGCCGAAGTCGCCGCCAACCGTGCCGTCTTCGCCAGTCGTCAATCGAGCCAAGTGCCACGTCTAGCCACCTCCCTGCCAACCGCAACTCATCGAATGGCCTAGACCACCCGTCTGTTGTGTTCAACTCCACCAATCGAATCGTCGATCACCTCCAGCTTCAATCAACTATGAGCGTCAGCCCTGATCATCTCCCTGTTGAAAGTAGCTCACCGGAGAGTTCGAGCCACCTGCCCGAAGTGTTTGACACCACTGATTGGATTGCCAATCGCTCCCGCCGCCATCAACCCGATCACCTTGTCTGGTCGTCTTCCTATTGAAAGCAGCCCATCGAACGGTTCAGACCACCGCCTGAAGTGTACGAATCCACCGATCAAATTCCGTTGATCGTTGCCGTGCTCCACCTTGCACCATGTCCTATCTGGGACACTGTGTGCAACTTGACATGGTATGAGGCACCTTCCTCGTACTTATCTCCATGGATATCCCCGTAGGCTCTGATACCACTTGTTATAAAACTGGCCCTGATAGAACATCAAGAACCAAGCATGGAAGAAACGTCATAGGAAATCCAAACACGATAACGACACCAAGGCACGATATTTGTTAATGAGGTTCAGCCAAAGCCTACATCCCTGGGGCACTGATTACGGACGCTCCTCCCCGATCCATCATATTACAGTGTATCCGGATATCCATGACCCTCTACCGTCTAGGCCACCGACCACTAGTACACACACCTATGCTATTGTCATCTTGCGGTTACAACCGGTGTGCCTCTCTACTTAAGAGAGAACCTAGGGTAGAGTTTGACTCTTACTCTATTCCTAACACCTATTATAACTCAAGTCCTAAACTGTAACCGACTTTGTACACATATTCGACACAAATTCTAACAGTTTTGTCTCTTCTTGTTTGCAGAAATACTTGCGTGGGTGAAGGAAACAAGAGTAGGCTCACAAAGTACACGGATGATCAATGAAGTTGATTGTGGACCAACCAATATCATTTCCAAAGTCTACTCCTACGTCACCATGTCACTTTTGTCCATAGAAGGCAATAGATAAAGTTTTGCACGTTTTGGATTCAGATTTGGGCCTCCTGACAGCATTAACTTCAAACGGACATTGCTGTTGACCCAGAAGGACTCTTGGGGCCCATAAGTACTTGTTTGAAAGCTTGTGGAGTGTAATTTCATATGGCTCTGGTCGCATGTCAAAATTTCTCCCGAGCTGTCGGGAATCTACAAAACAAGCCATGTGCCTCATCCAGTCCGAGTTTGATTTGGGTCTTGGGCCTTGTAATTGTGGCGTGGGCTAAGCCTAACAGGGTTTGCATCCTAGGGCTAACCCTATGGAATTCCTAATCATATTTATTCAGTAGCCATCATAGTTTAGAGCGGGGTTTTGATTATATTACTTATGTCATTTTAGTTTCGTCGCTAGTTCGGTTTGTGGAACCCCAACTTTGAGATCTTAATCATTTATTTGAAAATTGATTTGCAATGTACCTTGTTCTAGTTTGTGTTCTTCGATTCGCATACAGGGATAAGCCTTATCGATGAGGTCAACTGAGCAGTGCACGGTTGATAACCAGAGGAGATATGGTGTTGCAATTGCAGGGTTCAGATCGTGTTGATCTGTAGTTGGATCGTGTGTGTCATGTTTTCGCCAAATCAAGAGTTATTAATACCTATCGGAAGATCAGGACTCTAGTTTCTCATCAGTTGGTACTAGAGCACCAGATTGCCCGTTAGGTATAGCTTGTGTCTTCTAGATTATTATTATTTTATATACATATCTATTTCCAGAAAATTGCCACACAAAAGTATTATCCTTTATCTAGACAATTTGAGCCGTTGTATTGTTCTGTTAGATTTTTCTTCATTGAATTTTAGGTTGCATCATCGTGAAAAGTGCTGGTTTAGTTTTAGATTTAAGTTTTGGTTTGAGTCATGCATCTCTCGTCACTTTTGTCTCGGGTTTATGTTTGTCGCCATGAGTCCGTACTTTGGAAATTGTATTTCATGTGAGTTTTGCGTCCAGTTTTGCATCTCATCCTTTTTGTTGGGACCTTGAAAAATTGAACCCTATCATCATGGGGTTTCCGTTTTTAAAGTTTGCTGAAGATTGTGTCGGTTAGTTTTGTACTTACATTGCAAGGATTCATCGTGCTTTGTTTGTTTACCTATATTAGATTAGAGAAGTTATCCTTTGCCGCATCAAGGCTGACCCGGCTCCAATTGGTCAGCCCTAGTCAGTGTTCATCCGGCGTTACTTATGATGAGGGCCTTCACTTTTTACAGTGATCAAATTTTTGTATGCATAAATGGAACTTTGTAGTTGAGTCCCTATAGTTTTTGACTTTCACATTTGAGTCTATAATATTCATATGCATTTTTGAGTTCCTAGTTGAAGTTCATTGATCAGTTCCTGTTAAAAAAATTAAAAAAGCAAAAAGAAAAGGCAAAAAGGTGCTAAAAAGGAAAAAAGCCACACAAAAGAAAAGCAAAAAAATAAGAAGGAAAAAAGGAAAAGAGAAAGAATAGAAAATTTAGTGATTACTTTGAATTTGTGTTTAGAGTGGAGAATAGTGCATTGATTTTTATCTAGTACTCAGTGTTGTCGTCGGGTGTTTACTTGAGCTTAGAGTTGAGTCTAGGCTTGGCCAACATATTGACTATTACTTTGAACTATTATTTAACTTTGCATTTTCTGATCAGCGCAATTGATCTACTTTGCTATTATATATTGTGCCTCCCATGATACACATATATACATCTAGCCAGCACAGTTTTGACCCTTGCAATCGTTGCATCACGTCCTCAAGGTATCACAAACCAGCCACCGGTTGTACCATCCCTAGCTTTGTTGGTAAGACCGTGTAAGAGCTCCGTAAGACGTTTCCATTTGCGAGTTCCGCTGTGCTCTTCTACAGTTAATAGGGATAATACTCTTTTGCTATTTTCTGTTTTCTACTAACAATGATAGGTTACACCACTCGTGGCTGTTGATGAGAAATTTCTCTCACGCGCTGGCTCGGGAGATCTCGCTTAACTCCGGTGCAGTCCTTCTCATGTGCCGTGTGCTTGGCAGGCGTGCGCTTGGTTTGATCTGTTAACCAACAAGAAAAACAAAGAAATATGCGTTAAGTGTTAGGTTAGATCCCCACTGGATCGGCTGAGGAAATCCATAAACATATATATGCTATCCTAAACTATATTTAAACCAAGTGACTGGAATGGATCGGCTATACCGAGACAGCATCAGCCGCTTAACCCAAATACAGTAAAGGATAATAAATATATGAATCGATAACCTAGCCGATACTAGAAAGCTAACAATGAATCGGCTAGTACTCCGATGAATCTTATAGAAAGATATCATTCTTGAATCAGATGCATAGCGTGGAAATCGGCCGTCGGCTATCGATGGTGGGCCGATTTTGGCTGATGACGTCCGACAAGAATGCGATCTTAACATAAGAGGCGGTCCTAATACAAATCTAATAATAAATATATTAAAAGAAACATATCAGGGCAGATAAGGCCGGCTGAAACCCCGCGCTGTCTCTAAACAATATAAATCTTAGCTGAATAGATCATTGATAGTTCTAAAAATGACTTACTAGTTCGAACCTGAAGCAGCATTAAGTATAAAAAGAAAAATCTAATCTATTGCAGCCGATTTATATCTCTTGAGACGGTGGATACCGCATATAAACCAGCCAACCTTTAGATCTAACCCTATCGGCTGCAAGTTCTTGATAGAACTAGCCAATGACAGGATAGATCTAAACATTAGTCTAATTTATATGCGCTATATGATAAGTAGCGCAGTATAAACTCCTGAATCTAATGTGTCATTACGATGGAAGCACTAGAAACAACAGATCATACCACTAATGACAAGCATTTACCTAGATCTGGGAATCGAAACGATGCAACCCGTAGCCAAACAAAGTACTCGTCGGAAGAAAAAGGTTGGCTATGCGTCGAAGGTTTGATTGATTGTGTTTCTGATTGTGATTCTTATTTACAGGGGGTCTCGGGTCCTATTTATACCCAAATTACAATTATTTGTACATACCCTGGACTCTATCTAAACTACCATTTAAAACACAACATTATCCCGAGAAGGACCCATGCCGTGTTGCAACTAACAGTTTAAACAAACTCTTAAATTACAGATACAATTTCCATTACAGCACTCCGATGGCTTCCACCGTCGCCGCTTCAAGCACCTCCGTCGCACCGGCCACCGCCGCCACGCCAGCTGCAGCCGCCGCCTCAACCATCGCTGCCGCTCCGGCCGCCGCCATTGCTGAGTTCTCCAAGGTACTCTCGTTTGATCCAGAACTCTTTTTTCTTTCGGATTTACTTCTCCAACCATGTTGCATCAATCTTACATTCAACCATTTTTTGAGTAGCACTTTCCTTCGTTTTTTCTTGATTAGTACTTTTCCCTTCCTTGAGCTATAATATGCAACTGTTCTTCATTAGCGCGCCTATTTCCGAACTGTAGCACCTGTCACATCAAGTGCTTATCCCAAATCTGACACAAGCGCAACGGTACTTTCTTGGCCCCACCGGCAACACGGATCCAACCGATGTGATTATAGCCGAAACCAACCGGATCCCCTTCAACACCTACAAACCATCCCTCGCCCACTGGAACGGCACATTCAAATCATGGCCGACCACCGACGCAGCCTGGGTTGACTGGTACAAAAGGGTGCGATCAGCCAAATACACAAAGTGAGAGGAGACCGGGATCGCCCAGTGCTTGGCCCTATCCATCGCTGGCATGGAAGGACGAGCCGCTTCTGTCGGCTGCAACGTATTTCTGGAACGACAGCTTCAACGCCTTCATCTTCCGGCAAGGGCCGATGACAATCACGCTGGCTGACGTGTACATGACGACTGGGCTGGACATCGAGTCGTTGGCTAACCCCAGCAGCTTGAGCCGAAAGGGGCAGCATCAGTTCAAAACCAAGGCCATCGGCTGCTAGAGTGGCTTCATCGCCCAGAACATGAAGGACGGATCAGTCGGCCACAGGGAACACGCCGCGTTCTTAATGATGTGGCTTGAAAAATTCTTGTTTTGTGGATCGAGCTGCGGGTCAACTGCCAACTGGCAAGTCATAGCCGAAGTCCTGGCCGACGGGGGCAAACTTGCGCTGGGGAAATACCTCCTCGGCTATTTATATCAGATGTTGCATCAGGCCGCCGCGAAGATAGCCGCCAACGTCCCAATCACCACCGGCGGCCCCCGGTGGTTCCTTCGATCTGGTTAGTGCGGCAACCCAAAGGGTGGCCGGTCGGCCCTCTCCTCGACGCACGCCGTATTCCCAAGGCCGGAGCCGATCAAAGATGAAGACGGCAACCGCATCACCACCACCAGTGCACGAGCTACGGAGAGGCAAGCAGCCGCCCACGTAGGCTCAAAGCAATCGGCCAAACTGCTGGCCGAATGGTTCATCACCCTCTATGATGGGCTGTCTCGCGAGAACCGTGCCTAGTACTTCTACCGGGACCGGGGACTGTTTGAGTTGCCGGCCGACTTCAACTGGGAAGACGTCAACTCGCCCGACAACCCGAGTTGCGGGAGCTGTTCATCGTCGCTCACGTCCCCCGCATCTTGCCGACCGGGATTCACCGGGCCGATCGGTGGCCAAGAGCTACGAGTTCTATTACCGGTGTCGGCGACGAGGCGGTTTGGTCTTGGGCAGTGCCCATCGGCTTCTTTTATGCCGATAAGATTGAGACGAGGGAGTGGTAAGCCGGACTTGATAATGGATCGGCCGCTGAATATAGCCGGGCCTCCCTCGGCGACGTCGGCGTGATGACACTGGCGCTGAGGAAAAGCGTCGCTTACGACCAATGGTGGACTAAAATCAAGCGCCATATCTTCCACCGGCGGTCGTCCTCATTACGTCGACCTCCTCCGCCCGAGGAGATCCCCTCGGTAAGCTTTAAGTCCCAAATGATTTTCTTCTTCTTATCATCGTCTGATATAGCCGATTAACATTTGCCCTCTTATTTGCAGGAGACAGAGACGAAGCGGCCGACGGTGAGCAACTCCGGCGCCCCATCGAATACCGTATAGGTGTTCTGGATGGGGGCGGCCTCGCTTCGTCGGCCGTCGGCTGGGGGGACGTCGAAGCTGCCGTCGTTGCTACGAGGGCAGGTGCGCCAGCCGATCGCTCAGAAGAAAAGGGCTGCACCACCCCTACAGCGGTCGGCCACGCCTGCCCCCAAGAGGCTGAAAGAGAAGAAGCCAGCAACGCCAGCCGATAGTCTCCCCCCCTTAGACCCGACCGTCGTGCAGTTCCTCAACGTCGTCGCGAGCGAGGAAATGCCGACGGCTGTTGGAGCAGCGGCCGAACCCGGGAGTTCGAGCCATGAGTCGGTTAACGCTCAAGCCAACGTCCCGCCTGTCCCAAGTCCCCCAGCAAAAAATTGGCCGGTAAGCCCTCACCTCACCAAATTTGGCTTCGCGATGATATCACTTTCATCTGACCGAACCGTTCTTTTTAGGTCAAGAAATTGGCCGGCCACACTTCACACCCCGCGCCATCGGTAATCGTCTCTTGGCACTTGACCTGTAGTAATCAGCCGATTTGTCCGCTAACTCTTCTTTTGCAGCCCCCAAGATCTCCGTCGGCCGCCCCCAGGCGTCCAGTGAGCATGCTGCGCCTGCCGCGGGTGGCGGCAACGACGTCGACGAAGAGGTCCCGACGGCTGCAGGCGGTGAAATAGCCGAGCTGATCGCTCCAACCCCGGCGCCCATGGTAAGCCTACTGAACTTGATGATCTGCTTTATCGGCTCAATATCTTCTTGATCGTCGTCCTCCTTGCTGCAGAACATAGCTGCCTCCTCAATTTCGACCTGTCGAAGTTCGAGGAGTCCGGTGAAATCGGCGAAGAGGCGTTGGTGACGCCGGCCGAGGACTCCGAGAGCCACCCTAGCCGACATCGGCAAATGGCCGGAGGCCTCGCCGGATGCGCCGGTGGTCGACAGTGGTTCGATACGCGCGAGTTTCAGAGAAATCCAAGGCCAACTGTCGGAAGCTCTAGCCGACGCCATTGTGTCGGCCACCTTCATGGAAGCCCATCAGCTCAAGTACGAACGAGCACGGCAGCGGATAGCCGATCGCCGCGAGAACCAGGCGCGGTCGGCCATCCTCCAGTCAACCAAGGACGCCATCGAGAACCGGAAAGCCGCCTTCGACCGCCTGAAGACTGAGCCGGCGGCCAAGCTCGAGCAACTCCTTGCACGCCAAGATCAGCTGATGGCCGATCTCGTTTAAGTCACGAACGAGATCGATGTCCATAAGGAGTACATGGCTGGTTTGCCGGCCGAGATCGAAGCTCAACACCAAGGCATCAAGGCGGCTGTGGCACACTTGCGAGACCTGGTGAAGGGCATCCGGCCGGTGGCGAGGTTCGAGGCCGACGACGTCAGGGCTATTGAAGATATAGACCATATCAGGCGAACGGCATTGTCGGCCATAGCTGATTTCTTAAAACAATGAGCTTGTAATAATTTAATATTCTCAAATCGGCTGCTGCCTCTTGTATTATACTTGTCGGGCTTTTGTGCTGGGATTGGACTTTAATCGATTTGGTCGTACTTGTAATCGGCTATAACTTAGGTGTAATATAGTTTATCAATCTCTCATCACTGTGCTCGTAGATGAGATCGGCTTTCGGCCGCGCGTAGTGTCTTGAATTGCTTATGTTGAAATCGGCCCCAGCCGCCCGTATTGCTTCATGTTGCCGATTCCGAGACCGCATCACATAAGTTGGTGTCAGCGCTTGAATTACGGCCGTCGATCCAGATCACTTCCAACGCTCTTATTTGGACTGCCAATTACAAGGCTTAAAAGTTTCAAAAATCTTTCAAAAATCCAATCCTGACGCCGAATTTTGCAATCGGCTCATGTACGTATATGCCCCCAAGTTTTGTTGATAGCTTCGATGTTGACAAAATTGTGTGTTCGAGCCGTTCGCGCATCATTGCTGACCCTATCGGCCAATAGTTAGCCGATCGTAGAAAACTTAAAAAAAATGTTGCATAAAAATGCCTAAAGGCGATGCCTTGTTAAAGCAAGACATCGGCTGTCGTAAATCAGCTCAAGCAACCAGAGCCGAATCACGAGTTGATCCATACGCTGGGGTAATATTTCTTCAGGTATTTTCCATTAAGAGCTCTTCCAAATATTTCTCCGTCCAGCCCTTTTAGCATGTAAGCTCCTTTAGAGATGCATTTGTGGATCTTGGAAGGCCCTTCCCAATTTGGTGACCACTTGCCGAATTTGTTGTCTCTAGATCCGATCGGCAGTATTAATTTCCAAACGAGTTCGCCTTCCTCGAAAGATTTAGGCACCACCTTTATATTATAATGTCTGGCTACTCGTTCTTTATCCTTTGTGACTTTTTCCAAGGCCCTCATCCTCGATAAAACTAAATCTTCTGATTCGTCCACCATCAAGTGATAATAATCGTCGGCTGTGAGTTGATCCTATAGCTGAATACGCCTTGAGCCGACGACACTTTCCCATGGCAGCACTGCCTCATGTCCATACACCAGCTTGTACGGAGGGACTTGAATCGACCCGTGGCATGCCATCCGATACGCCCACAGTGATTCGGCTAATCGGTTGTGCCATTGTTTAGGGTACTCAGAGATCTTCCTTCTAATCAATTTGATCAGACTTTTGTTTGAGGCCTCGGCTTGTCCATTGGCTTGTGCGTAGTACGGCGAAGAATTAAGCAGCTTGATCCCCATGCCATCGGCAAACTGAACAAATTTGTCCGACACAAAGATAGATCCCTGGTCTGTTGTTATTGTTTGTGGAACGCCAAATCAGTAGATGATATGTTCTTTGACAAACTAGATTGCATCCTTAGAATCCACTTTTCTGAGGGGAATCACCTCCACCCACTTTGTGAAGTAATCTGTCGCCACCAGGATAAATTTATGTCCTTTGCTTGAGGGTGGATTGATCTGGCCGATCATATCGATGCTGTAGGGTTACGCGGAGGCTACGCTAGCCAAAAAACAAAACTTTTTACCACACAAACCAGGAACACTTGCAAGTAAGGGCCGATAGGTCGTTACCGATTGGAGTATGCAGCGGAAATAGCCAATCAGGGCTATCCAATCTGGAACAGTGCAGCCGATTCCCGCAAGCCGACAGCCGATTCCTGGGGACAACCGATTCACCAATCAGCCGATTCGCTGATGTAGCCGATTCGTTGAGTCGTCTGACCGTGTTCTCGCGTCTCGCTCCGATGCACTCGACCGCAGCCGATTCCACCACAGTCGATTCATAGCCGATCAACAGCACGCAACGTAGTAGCGCCTCTACTGGTATCCACACGTCCGGGGACAGAACGCCGAACAACCGTGTGCTAGCACGCGATGCAAGGCTAGGGTTTGGCTCGAAAGTGGGGAGGGTTTCCGTGGAGATTGATCTCGGCGACTTCTAAAGCCGTGGGTGATCAGATTGATTTCGGCGCAATGCAATTCAACTGATGCACCTCAGCTCTCCACCCCTCGCCCCTTTATATAGAGTTGGCCGACTGGGATTAGTGGCCGATCAGGACTCTATTTCAAATCGGATCCTATCCGAATCTCATAGAGTCGGCCACCCATACGTCGTAAGACCATAGGACTCCATCCGATCGGATCCCTATCCGATCGATCCGTATCCGAGTCCAACTCGAATGCCTGTTCTTATCCCCTTAAGCGTGCGACCCAGTAGGTTCGGTATACTCGGTTTCGGCTATAGTCCAACTTAGCCGATCGTCGCGCGAGTCCAACTCACCGACTCAATAGCGGCGCCTAGCAGCACATATTGACACCATAGTATACAAGAATATAATATCGGCTCAACCTGTAATGTGTACACAAATCCCTTTGCCTCACGATACCAATTAAGCTATAGGCAAGATGTGTGCCATCCCTTCAATAGCTTAACCATTCACTCAAACCGTATTGGATTATCTGTCTGTTGATTGACTCCTCAATCAACTTAGCATGGCCATGCATTTCCATAATCCATTACCTCGAGGGGTCCAGAGATATCTCTCCAAAGGAGGGGCAAATTCTATCTTGATCACTCACATCCCACTCCATGTTTCATAGCAAACCCGAAAACTACCTTTATAACTACCCGATTCGAATAGCGTTTGGTAGTCCCAAAGTAGGCTACTACACATGTTGGAATCTATGGTGATCTCAGGTCTAAGGACTTTGTACCAACACTACCTGAGACCAACTAATGGCACATTAATTCATGTAGTGTCTCATGGTGGGTCTATCCAATAATGTGTTCTCTAACACATGTGTCCATGTTTATTGATTTTGTATCTCCATACCCATGATCTATGAACATGATCATCAATCAATAAACATGTCGATCTTAGAATCATATTAGTTCCAATAATATGACATATGATCAGGGATCATTTAGAAATAGATTCATACATATAGAGTCTCATAAATAAGTCACTTACTTATTGATCAATACAAGATGTCTATTTCATGGAACTGAATAACACTTTATTCATTTATACATAAACATTGACGTGATATCCAACATCTCCATGTTGCCTCTAGGGCATATCACTAACAGATGCCCCATCCTCTGAACGGCCACGGCTTAATGATTGGGTTCATAGCTGATGCTGGTGCTCGTTGTATGGCGCCAAACTACTGGCAATCCTGGCAGCCCTTGTAACACTTGAAACAATCCTCGAGCATCGTCGGCCAGAAATACCCTGCTCGACGAAGCAGCCACTTCATTTTGTGGGCCGATTGATGTGTGCCACAGATTCCTTCATGTACTTCTCCGATGGCCACTGTAGCCTGATCGGCTCCCAAGCACTTGAGTGGCACGCCGTCAATCATCCGATAGTACAGATCTTCATCGAGCAACACGTATCGTAATGCCTTGTATCGTAGCTTCCTTGTAGCCAATTGAGAGGGGTTTTTGAGATAGTTGTAAACTTCAAACCTCCAATCATCGGCTGTAATGGCGGTAACATCTATGTCGACTTCTTTCAGCATCGGACGATAGCCCGATGCCCCCTGAGCCAAGTCATTGGCCTCTGTGTTCTGCTCTCTGGGGATATGTTTTAAAGTAACTAGCTGAAAACCGTCTATTAATTCCCGGCATTGCCGATAATAGACCATCAGCGCGTCGTTTTTGCATTCATATTCTCCTGATAATTGGCTGATGACCAACAATGAATCTCCCATTATTTCGATGGCGTCGGCTTCAACTTCCTTGAGTAGATGTAATCCTTTAAGAACGGCTTCGTATTCGGCTTGGTTGTTTGTAGCGTGGGGGTTGATGGCAAAAGCAAACTCGAAACTTGCCCCTAGGCGAAATAATGACCTAGCAAATGCCACACGGCGTTGGTAAAACCGAGCCGTCGAACGTTAAAGTCCAGGGCATAATTTCCACCGAGCCGATTGAGTCGTTTCGTGCTCCACAATGAAATCGGCTATGGCTTGCCCCTTGACTGCCCTTTGGTGCACGATACCTCGATCGAACTCGTTAGCGTGAAAATCCACTTCCCAATTCTTCCTTTGAGCACTGGAGCCGATAGCATATACTTAACTACATCGCTTTGCGGATTCGTGCACTCGTTGGACAGCACATAGTGCCTTAACCGTACATGAAAAATAGAGGCATAAGCATAGCTTCTCCACAGGTGAATACCTTGTTTCCACATCTAGCAACCGTCGGTGAGATAGAAGATGGCTTTTTCTTTGCGTCGACCTCTTGGATTAGGACGGAGCCAATTGATTTTTCATCGGCCGATAAGTACAGCTTGAACGGTATTCCCTTTTGTGGAGGCATTAAACCGGAGGGGAGCTTAGATAATCTTTTATGTTGTCTAACGCCTTTGCCGCTCTGCCCCCATGTGAATGTCGATCGGCTTTCACAAGAAAGGTGTGTGAACGGCTCCATCTTTTCTGAGAGATTGGCTATGAACCATCTGATGAAGTTTATCTTGCCGATCAATGATTGGAGTTCTTTTTTGTCCTTCGGAGGTTGAATTGTCTTGATAGCATTTATGCTTCTTGGTGTAACTTCAATCCCTCTTTCGTGGACAAGAAATCCCAAGAATTGCCCTACGATACGCCGAACGCACACTTAAGCGGATTCATTTTCAGACCGTACTTCCTCGTCCATTCTAACACTTGTCTCAAATCGGCTATGTGGCCTTCTATCTCCCTTGACTTGACAACCACGTCGTCAATGTATATCTCTACTAGAGAGCCGATCATATCGTGAAAGATGTAATTCATGGCCCGTTGATATCTTGCCCCAGCATTCTTCAAGTCGAACGTCATTACTACCCATTCGTACAAACCGATTGCACCGGGACAGCGAAAGGCGGTCTTGTGGATGTCCTCGTCGGCCATGAATATTTGATTATACCCTACATTGCCATCCATGAAACTGATAATTTCATGTCCTGAAGTAGCATCGACAAGCAGAACAGCTATCAGCATTGGGTTGCCTTGTTTAGATCTCTGAAATCGATGCACACCCTAAGTTTACCATTTTTCTTCAACACTAGGACGATGTTTGAGACCCACTCGGCATATCAGCAAGGCCGAATGAATCCCGCGTCGTATAGCTGAGTGATTTCGGCTTTAATTGTATCGTACATATCGGCCTTAAACCTCCCGGGAGGCTGTTTGAACGACCGATAGCCTGTCTTAATCGGCGGTGATGGATCACTATTGATCGGCGAGGCGGGCATCTTGAAGTAATCCCAAGCAAAACAATCTTTATATTCTTTTAACAACTCAATAAGCTGGGATCTACAATGAGGAGGCAGATTTTTGCTAATATACGTCGGCCTCGGCTTATCACCAGAGCCGATGTCAATTTCCTCTAATTCGTCGGCCGACGTGAAACCTTGCCCTAGCTTGCCATCGTCTTTGTCCGTGGTGTCCATGACGAAAACGCGTGAGCCCTCCACCATGTCTAGTTCAAAGCGGCAGTGCGGCTCGTCATTTCAATCGGCGTATTGTGGAATTGGGCACATTTAGAAAATCGGCTTGCCGGACTTTCCCGGATAAACAATCGATGCCTTCGATTTCCCAAAGTGGCAAATCGGCACTGACGACACTAATTGACCTGTCGGCTGGTACGACCTCGATCTTGTCGCCGTCCCATTGGATCAGGCTCTCATGCATTGTAGAAGGGATGCAACAGCTTAGCGTGTATCCAGTCCTTCCGAGCGTGTAACCAGGAAATTGGTCGTCCGTGAAGTACATCGGCCTCGTTGCAGCTGGTCGGCTATCTTGGCGTCGACCACACTAGCGATCATGTTATTGAGAGTGTTGACCGAATGCTACTTTGATTGACTAACGCGTGATGGATGGCCGAGTCGATCCGGTTTTGCGAGAGAATACACAGGAATCGTCTTGTTCTGGGTCGGCTCCTCCATCTCTTGTTTGCCTTTTGTCTCACCAGAGGAGGATGCCTTAAGGTCGTTCATGCTGAACTTATATTTTTGATGTATGGCCCCAGATCTTGTTTGGGTGAAAGATTGCAAGTAGTTAGCCCGGAGTTCTTCCACCATCTTCTTATAATCGGCTTGCTTTCACATCGATAATCGCTCCATCTTCACAGGCACGATGTTGTCCCGTGAAATGACGGGGCTCTTGGAGTCGACCATCTTGCCGGCTGAATCTATGCATCCGAGTCGAGCCAACAGAGAAAGTCCCATTAGGCGTGCCAAGAAGCGTGTTGATGAGAAATTTCTCTCACACGCTGGCCTGGGAGATCTGCTTAACTCCAATGCAGGTCCTTCTCGGCTGCCTGTGCTGTGCAGGGCATGCCAGTTGGTTTGATCTGTTAACCAACAAGAAAAACAAACAAATATGCGTTAAGTGTTAGGTTAGATCCCCACTGGATCGGCTAAGGGAATCCATAAACATATATATGCTATCCTAAACTATATTTAAACTAAGTGACTGGAATGGATCGGCTATACCGAGACAGCATCAGCCACTTAACCCAAATACAGTAAAGGATAATAAATATATGAATCGATAACCTAGCCGATACTGGAAAGCTAACAATGAATTGGCTAGTACTCCGATGAATCTTATAGAAAGATATCATTCTTGAATCAGATGCATAGCCTGAAAATCAGCCGTCGGCTGTCGATGGTAGGCCGATTTCGGCTGGCGACGTCCGACAAGAATGCGATCTTAACATAAGAGGCGGTCCTAATACAAATCTAATAATAAATATACTAAAAAAACATATGAGGGCAGATAAGGCTGGCTGAAACCCCAGCTAAAATCTTAGCTGAATAGACCATTGATAGTTCTAAAAATGACTTAATAGTTTGAACCCGATGCAGCATTAAGTATAAAAAGAAAAACCTAATCTATTGCAGCCGATTTATATCTCTTGAGATGGTGGATACCGCATTTAAACCAGCCAACCTTTAGATCTAACCCTATCGGCTGCAAGTTCTTGATAGAACTAGCCAATGACAGGATAGATCTAAACATTAGTCTAATTTATATGCGCTATATGATAAGTAGCGCAGTATAAACTCCTGAATCTAATGTGTCATTACGATGGAAGCACTAGAAACAACAGATCATACCACTAATGACAAGCATTTACCTGGATCTGGGGATCGAAACGATGCAGCCCGTAGCCAAACAAAGTGCTTGTCCGAAGAAAAAGGTTGGCGATGCGCCGAAGGTTTGATTGATTGTGTTTCTGATTGTGATTCTTATTTACAGGGGGTCTCGGGTCCTATTTATACCCAAGTTACAATTATTTGTACAAACCCTGGACTCTATCTAAACTACCATTTAACACACAACATTATCCCGAGAAGGACCCATGCCATGTTACAACTAACGTTTAAACAAACTCTTAAATTACAGATACAATTTCCGTTACAGGACTCTATCCATAGGTGGCAATATCGTTTAACTCGCAACTATCAACCGAATCTTCTATTTATCCTCAAACTGCTGCACCAGAAATGGTTTTATCTCTCCCGGACCTGGAATCGGCTATCGGCTGCCCTTGTCCGTCCAACCTTAGCCGATTGGCCTCTCACCGATCACTCCTCAGCCGATGCGGCCTCTGCTTTCTACACCAAACCAGTCGATCCGTTCCTCCTTCGCCTTTGCAGACTTAGGGAGTAAATTACCAAATTTCAGTGTTAACATGGGCAGAAATAAAGAAGTTGGATGGGAGACAAACCATACTTGCTACATCACCTTCGACAAGTGTAGATAATGTAAGTACTTTAGTGCAACAAGTGCTAAATTCCCATATGGAGAAAGCAGAGCAAAAACAACATCACAATTTATTTCAAACAAGGTTCATGGTTAAGGATAGAGCATGCCATGTGATAATCGATATTGGGAGTTGCAGCAAACTTGAGAGTTCAGGTTTGGTTGAGAACCTTGGGTTGTCTACACAACCGCATCCTCATTCATATTACATCAAATGGTTGAACTTCTTATGGTAAGTTCAAGGTAAGTAGACTTGCGATAATATAATTTTCGATTGGAAGTTACCATGATACTGCAAATCTTGATCTTGTTCCTACGCAAACATGTTCTTTGTTTTTTGATCAACCATGGATGTATAATGACAATGTTTTACATAATGGTATTGCTGATATATACTCGTTTAGACATAATGGCCAAAAATTAAAATTGGAACCCATGAGTCATGCTGAAACTTTCAAAGATGGTCTTGAGAGGATTAAGAGTACAATCAATGAGATTTTCAGAAATATCTGGAATGATAGTAATATTGTGATGGCTTCAATAGTTGAACGACCATGTCACAACCAGTGAATGAACATGTTAGTTCCATAGTTGAACCACCATGTGTTAGTTTAAACATATTATTCATATATCTAGCAAGACTTAAGAGGTTGGATTGTTACCTTCTTTAAATACTTGGGGCTATATTCAATTTGATGATCCTTGTTCACTGAACTATATAGAGAAGAAACTATTTGCTAGATCTAAATTGTCATATCCTTATGAGCTTTTTTATGTTATTAGTAATTATGATAATAAATGAGAGCATAATGTGCATAGAATATATATTTGTTCGAACTTGAATACACCTTCTTCTCATGATGAGATGTATTGTCTAGAGGACCGCATGCGTATAACTAATTCTCTATCTAGTTCCTCTAGTTGTTTAAATGAGTTACAGGTTGGTTTGCGAGAAGGAGAGTTGTGTTTTTTCGAGTGGAAAAATTTCAGAATCCAACAATATGGTCATCAAGAAATCTATCTCACCCTATGTTGTGATAGATAAAGATAAGTTCATAAGACTTAATTACAAGGTGAAACCGATGACTATTTCCAATAAAGAAGAGGAGGATGATGAGACATCACCGCCATCACTGGCTCAGACATAACAATGGTTATGTTACACATCAAGAAGCTAAAGGAGGAATCGATGGAGGTGAGTGGGGAGCCCCGGCTCCCTTGTGCCGGTGATCTGTGCATTTCTTCTCTGGATTTCAGCCATGGTTTGCTGATTCAGGATTCTATTCTTGATCGGTTTTCATGCTCGGTGAGTTCTCCTCCTGGTTCATCACCGGGTTTTTTTTTCTAGTGGCTTCGTTCGGTCGTTCCATTCTGCGACCTTCTCCGGAAAATATTGCTTGTATGCTTCAATCTTGCCTTGGTGGAAATTGGTTGGATTTTGATGTCCAACATTTGGCTGGTTGGATGTTCCGTTTCACTGTCACCTCCAAAGCTGTGGGTTTCTTCATCTATCGTCTGCGTTACTTCAAGTGCAAGGATTTTGCTGTTTTCTTTTCTCTTTGGGGTAATGGTGGCCCATACCGGAAGGCGAATTATGATGCCTGGTTACTTGAGCAAGATTCTCAATGGTCTTTGGTTTCCCATAAAAAGAAAAAATCTTATGCGAGAGGTGGTTCAATCGGCTAATCCTCTACTGCTCGGAATTCGGTTTTCAAGCGGCTAAATTATCCAACAGATTACTACGCTAGGAATTATCTTGAATCACAGTGTTCTTCACGAGTTCTTCCTTGGGTATTTTGAATCATTCCACTAATGCCGGACGCATTTCATCGATTGGCGTAATCCGAGGAATTCAAATTTGAGGGCTTCTTTTCCTTCCGGTCAACTTTAATTCCGGGCGTGGCACAATCTATTGTTTCCGTTGTCTATCACCTTTTCACAAAGTGGCTATGTGCAAGTCTAATGTTCGTTGCAGATTCTGTTTTTTCTACGGTCATTTGGGGCGCAACTGTCGGACCAGGATTTCTCGCACACGCAAGGTTTTCAGGCCCAAGCCGTCTTTTGCCCCCAGCCGATCTGGGCCCATGGACTCCCGCAATCTGGTTTTGCTCCCACATCGGGGTTTTGCTCCTGGTTCTCTTCAGCGCGCCACTTTGGAACCAGTGCTTTCTGGCCCCCACATCACCACCCCCTACTTGCCTTAACTCTTCGCACTGCCCCCTTCCAGCAATCTCCGCCTACCAATCCGCCTTCCCACCATCTCCACCTGAGATATTCTTCTCCTTCGCAATCACCAGTGTATTCCATGGCAAACTTCCTCGTTGATCCACGCCCTTTCCTCCCGGTGGGCTTCAAATGGGTTCCGATGGTTTTACCCTTCGCTCCTCCTGCCCGCCCTAGGGTTTTCCTCGGGGCGACTCGCGAGCGCCGCAATGAAGACTTGGTTGTTGCGATCTTCACACCAAGAGTTGCAGCTAAAGATTTTGGGCCGATGGTGCACGCTTTGCGCGACTTCCTAATGGGTGAAGGTGTCCGCTCGCCGATGATTCAGCCGTGCGTCATTGAGGAAGCTTTCGTGAGGTTCAACTCGCCCCTGGAGCGCGAGCGTTTCATCCGTGGTCCACCCTAGCAAGTTGGTTCTTATCAGGTCAGATTCCTCAAGCATGACGAAGGCATCAACTTCCGCTCGATTGATGTGGATTGTGGAGATTATGGCAATCGGGTATCTACATGGCAAGTTTATCCGACTGGAGGTAGGGATAGGTTGCGCCTGTCATATCTGTAAACCAAACATGATTTGGGTATTACGATTGCCGATAGAGATAAGGCAATCGGCCTATAGTCACGGTTTGGTAAGATTGAGGAAACCGACTTAGAGTAAGATAGGGTTTCCGATCTGTAAGCCCACCTCCCAAGACTATATAAGGGGGGTAAGGGGCGTCCCTTGAGGGATATGCGATATGCGATAGCAGACATCATATGCTAGACCAGAGATTCCAATAGGAGATCAGCTTTTAGCCTTCAACTTTAGATCACGAGATCAATAAAGACACTCGGCGGATCGAATCCACCGAAACAGGAGTAGGGTATTACCTCACGAGAGGGCCTGAACTGTCTAAATCTTCTTTTCCTTCTAACCCATTGTGCTTGGCGATCCCGACTGCGACCCCAGAAATTATATTGCCGAAACCAAGTTTCGACAGTTGGCGCACCAGGTAGGGGTCCGCGCATCGAGACTTCTTCAACAATCTCGCTGACAAGCGTAATGGGATCTCCTTCAAGATTCGGCGACTTCGCCGCCAACTTCATCGACAACTCCTCCTTCGACTCGGATTCGGACCAGTCGGAAGGAGAAACTCACTCGACGCCGTTCGGACTCCCGAACAGCGCCAAGATCTACAACGACGTCTTGAAGACCAAGATGCAATCTACTCTCTCCAACGAAGGACTTCGCTCGACACCATTCGGATTACCGAATATTGCCGAAGTCTGCGCCAATCTTCTCGTCTCCCCGACGGAGACGATCTACTCGGACGAAGACCTCTCGGTGCCGTTTGGGTTACCAAACGCCGCCGAGATCTACAACAAACTTCTCTCCCCCGAGTCGGGGGCGACCCACTCGGAGGAGCCCGCATCCCCAAGCTCTGACTCGGACTGGAACGATCCAGACCCGGGCTACCCAGAATCAAGGGAGGTCACCGTCATCCTCCCGTCATTCGGCTCCTGCTCATCTTCGGAGCTCAATGAATACCTCAGCTCTGCCGGCTTCGACGACCTCTATGGCATCCCCTCTGACGAAGTCGATGACTCCGACTGCCGCAAGGACTATGAGCCGAAGTGCTTTGATGTCCTCATGGCCGAGCCGGACGAGTCCGACTCAGCCATGGCCAGGAGGCTTGCTGAAGAAGAGCGAGCCAAGATTGAGCACGAGCGCAAGACGGCCGAAGAGGAGAAGCAACGCAAGGACGAGGCGACAAGAGGAAGCGATATCTACGCGCCGGACGATCCGCCCAGAGGCCATCCTCCAAACACGGGTTCGCAACACCAACATCTTCCAGGCGCCACGGCGAACACCGTTGCCGCTCACGCTCTTGGACACCGTCATGGAGACGGCACCCGCCAATGTGACTCCGATACTCGACAAGATCAAGACCATCGTCGCAGCCACAGCCAACGGCCACCCCACCACCTCGGTACGAAGGCCGACTGAATCTGTGGCTGAAACGCCCGACAAAAGCCGACTCCCGCCTCTAAGGTCGGGAGACTATAAGAGGCCCGAGCGGATCGGTCGACGACAAGGCCAAGAGGCCCACCCCGCGAGTCCACGCGAAGTACCGGGAGAAAACGGCCGACTCCGCGACAAACGACACGGACGTCCACCCGTCCACCACCGCGTCCGCCGCAACAACAGCTCCAGGCTACCCAACCAGCCAATCAAGACCCGCCGAGTGATGCGGGAAGTCCTCGATCACGCTACCGGGAGCGGGACCGACGCACTCGGGAAGATCGGAGGGGATCACCCGATAGCGGCGACGATGGAGTGCCGGGTTTCACTCGGGAGCTTCGCCGAGTGCACCGCCGAGTGGATTCAAGCCCACAAGAATTGAAAGGTACGATGGCAAGACCGATCCCGAGTCATGGCTTACCGTCGCACCCTCGCCATCCGCGTAGCGGCGGTGACAACAAGGCCATGGCCAATTACCTCGCCTGTGGCCCTCGCTAACTCAGCCGTAAACGGCTCACGAGCTGCCAAGAGGCTCAATCGGCTCGTGGAGCGAGCGAGGGACCACTTCATTGCCAACTTCCAGGGAACCTTCGAGAGGCCCGGTACACACTTCGATCTATACAACGTCATCCGAAGCGGACGAGCCTCTCGAAGGATTACATCCGTCGTTTCTCCGAGAAGCGCAACAAGATCCCCAACATCACGATGACATCATCATCGCCGCCTTCCCGTAAGGGAGTCCGTGATGAGCCGCTAATCGGGAGTTCGGGCGCAAACCGCCGAAGACGGTGAAACAGATGTTCGAGACGGCGAATTCATACGCCAAATCCAACGACGCCATCAAGGCCGCCCGTCAAGACCGGCCCGACGGAAGGGAAGACAAGCGAGCAGAGGAAGCGGAATTCTAAGAAGGATAACGGCAATAGCAACAACTGAGCCCAAAAGGATCGCAAACGCCGATCCGAGGACCTAGTGGCTGCAACCTCCAACTCTCAACGCCGCCCCAGTCGCCGCCTACGACGCCATCATGAACGCCCGGTGCACTCACCATCCCAACCATAAGCACGCGGCTAAAGGCGCTTCATCTACAAATAGTTCGCCGAGCGACGCGGCGTAGCTCAACAAGAAGCCGAATGACGAAGCCTGGTCCATCGGCGCCAAGAAGAACAACGCGCGACAACGCCGAACCTTTCCAAGACCTGTGGGAGAGCTCAATCACATCTTCGGGGCCGCTAGCCTATGAATCCAAGAGGAAACAGAGCTAACCGACCGAGAGGTCAACGCGGCTCAACCCGAAGTCCTCGATCCTGCGATGGTCGGAGGTGGCCATCACTTTGACCGCTCGGATCACCCTTCCACGGAGTCAACCGGGGCTATCATCTACACCACTCGGGCACATCTCCCTCCCCGTCACCTTCGGGGCTCGAGAGAATTTCCGAACGGAGAACGTCACTTTTGAGGTGGCCGACTTGAACAAAGATATCACGCCATCATCGGAAGGCTGCGCTTGCCAAATTTATGGCGATCCCACATTACACCTACCTGCATGAAGATGTCGGGTCCCAACGGCGTCATCACTCTTCGCAGCGATGTGAAGCAAGCCTTCACCTGCGATAAGGAGAGCTGCGACATGGCCCAATCTTGCGAGAGATTACGTGGCCAACAAGAAGTCCGATTGGTGCATCAACCGGCAAAGGGCGAAGTCCCGTGAAGAAGATAGCCAAATCGGGATCCGCGACGCCAAGACCAAGAAGATCTCCCTTGATCCGTCGGATCCCTCGAAAACTGCTGTAATCGGCGCTGACCTAGATCCCAAATAGGAAAGCGCGCTTGTCACCTTCCTCCAAAATAATAAAGATGTTTTTGCTTGGAAACCATCTGATATGCCTGGAATTCCTAGGGAGGTGATCGAGCACTCTTTGCACGTCAAAGATGACGCCAAACCAATAAAACAACGATTACGCAGATTCGTGCAGGACCGAAAAGACGCTATCAAGGAAGAGCTCACAAAGCTCTTGCTGCCGGCTTCATCAAAGAAGTCCTTCATCCCGACTGGTTAGCCAACCCAGTCCTGGTCCGCAAGAAGACGGGGCAATGGCGCATGTGCGTTGACTACACCGACCTCAACAAAGCCTGTCCCAAAGATCCGTTCGGGCTGCCTCGCATCGACCAAGTCGTTGACTCAACAGCCGGCCGCCAACTCCCGAGTTTCTTGGATTGTTACTCGGGCTATCACCGGATCAGCTTTAAAGAATCCATTTTGAAGACATCGTTCATCACGCCGTTTGGGGCCTACTGCTACATCACCATGCCTTTCGGCCTGAAGAACGCCGGCGCCACATACCAACGCATGATCCAAAGATGCTTCCAGACGCAGATCGGCAAAAACGTAGAAGCTTATGTTGACAACGTTGTCATCAAGACCAAGCGGAAAGAAGGCTGATCGCTGACCTAGAAGAAACTTTTGCAAACATCCGAGCCTTCGAATGAAGTTGAACCGGAGAAGTGCACCTTCGGCGTTCCATCGAGCTAAGCCGCTCGGCTTCATGGTGTCACGTCGCGGCATTGAAGCCAATCCAGAGAAGATCAATGCCATCTTGAGCATGAAGCCCCCGAGTAACCAGAAAGACGTCCAGAAGCTCACTGGCTGCATGGCGGCGCTAAGCCGCTTCATCTCTCGACTCAGCGAACGAGGCATGCCCTTCTTCAGATTGCTAAAGAAGACAGACGACTTTCGATGGACCGCAGAAGCCAACAAGGCCTTTGAAGATTCCAAAGAGTTCCTTACAACGCCGCCCGTCCTGGCCTCGCCTCAGCCCCAGGAACCTTTGCTGTTGTATGTTTCAGCCACTCACCAAGTGGTTAGTACGGTCCTCGTGGTCGAACGCAAAGAAGAAGGACGGGCTCAGAAGATTCAGTGGCCGATCTACTTTGTTAGCGAAGTGTTGGCAGGAGCCATAATTCGCTACCCTCGGGTACAAAAATTACTCTATGGTGTTCTAATAACCGCGAGGAAATTGGCACACTATTTTCGGGTCACTCGGTCACCGTCGTCACTTCTTTCCACTCGGCGATGTCATCCACAACCGGGAGGCGATCGGGCGCATCGCCAAGTGGGCTCTAGAGCCGATGCCATTGGACTTGACTTTTAAGGCGAGGACGTCCATAAAGTCACTAGCCTTGGCGGATTTCTTGGCAGAGTGGACTGAGCAACAAGAGAACGTACCTCGAGAGGACCTCCAAGAGGATCCAAGAGGATCACTGGCTTGGGAGCAAGAGTTGTGCTGATCTCCCCGACCAGGGAAAGGCTAAGATACGTCCTTCACCTCCACTTCTCCGCCTCACACAACGTTGCCGAGTATAAAGCTCTGCTACATGGACTGCGTCTCGCAGTTTCACTCGGAATACGTCGGCTCATCGTGAAAGGCGACTCCTAGCTGGTCGTCAATCAAGTAATGAAGGACTGGTCCTGTCTAAACGACACCATGGAGGCCTACTGGCAAGAGGTCCGCAAACTTGAAGACAAGTTTGACGGGCTCGAACTCTCACACGTCTTGAGGCATAACAACGAAGGCCGATGAGTTGGCACAGCTGGGTCCAAGCGCGAAGCTGCCCCAACGACGTCTTTGTCGAGCACCTCTATGAACCAACCATCACGGCAAAGACAACTTCCAACGAGCAAGCGCAACGAAGTCGCCATGATCGACGCCAACGGAAGACGCCGCTCATCAAATTCTTAACCCAGCAAGAGGCGCCAAGATCGGGATGAAGCAAAACACGTCCGGCGTCGTTGCCAAGCATATGTCATGGTTGACTCAGACTTATACAAGAGAAGCCCCTCCGGAATCCTAATGAGATGCATCACACCCGAGGAAGGGAGGCGGCACGCACTGGTCGGCAAAGCTTACGGGCAAGGTTTCTTTTAAACTACCGTGGTCTCCGACGCGGACAAAGTCGTACGAACCTGTGAAGGCCGCCAATTTTCACCCGACGTAGCCATGTCCCAGCCTAGGAGCTACAAACAATCCCGCTATCCCGGCCGTTCGCGGTATGGGGTTGGACATGGTCGGCCCCTTCAAGAAAGCTCCAAGAGGATTCACACACCTCTTTGTCACAATCGATAAGTTCTCCAAGTGGATTGAAGCCAAGCCGGTCGCCACAATCACTGCGACAAGGCGCGGGACTTTTTCCTCAACATCGTGCACCGCTCGGCGTCCCAAACAGAATCATAACCGACAACGGGACTCAATTCACGGGAGGCATCTTCAAGGAATTCTGTGAAGACTTCGAATCAAGATTTGCTACGCATCGGTTGCCCATCCCAAAAGCAATGGACAAGTCGAACGAGCCAACGGCATGGTCCTCCAAGGCATCAAGGCCGCGTTTCGATCGCCTAAACCCTTACGCGGCAAGTGGGTCCAAGAGCTTCCTCGGTCTTATGGTCTCTGCGGACCACACCCGGTCGGGCTACGGCCAAACTCCCTTCTTTTTGGTCTACGGCGCAGAAGCCATGTTGTCAAACGAGATGGAGTACGAGTGCCTCCTAGTCCGCAGCTTCAACGATGAACGCTACGACTCTGACCGAGTGGATGACCTCACCCGATTGGAAGAGGCCCATGAGGCAGCCCTCATCCAGTCGGCCAAATACCTGCAAGGGCTCAGAAGATACCACAGTCGCAACGTTTGAGCACGAGCTTTCATTGTTGGCGACCTGGTTCTACACAAGATTCAAACCACCAAAGACCGTCACAAGTTATCCCCCTTATGGGAAGGACCGTACATAATCGCCGAGGTGACTCGGCCGGTGCATACCGGCTAAAGCGTGAAGACGGATCTATGGTGGAGAACTCCTGGAACATCGAGCATCTTCGACGATTTTATGCTTAATTTGACTAAGGCTTCATGTTTTTCTTGACTGCCAACCTCAAGCAAGATGACTTCTTGAGTTAGCAAAATGGGGCTATACATATGTCAATAAAGCTTAAGTTTTCCTCATCAACTTGCATGATTTGGTTTATCATTGTTTAATGTTCTTCGATTCGAGTTCAGTGTCTAAGAACTGAGAGTTTTCTGATGACCTAATCGAGCCTAGGCTTGATGACAGTCAGACGAAAATTAGTTAAGAAATTTCACACAAAAACTCGGATCAAGGCATTAACATAAATAAACCAAATATATCACAAGCCCGTATCGAGCACCACGATCATATGATATTTACAAGCCAATGTTCACAAGACAAATCAAATCCGGAAGTTATTTACTACGTCAACAAATCTTCTTCCCCGACTCGCTGCCTCACTCAAGCATATCCAAGGCTGCTCATCTCGTGGTCCCGTCGCGAATCCTTCTCCGACCGAGTGGATATCCACTGGGGGTAAAGGACTTGTCCGTGCAAGAGCCGACCAACCCCATGTTGGCGGCCTCAGTGATGTTCGCCAGATATTGGTCAGGAGCCCTCCGCAGCTTGTCGAAAATTTCTACTGGCTCTAGCGAACTGGCCCCAACCCCTTGATGAAATAAGGACAGCAAGAGTGGCACGGCAGCATTGGCGACCTCTTCCCGGACCTCCCCGGCTCGTTTGACCCGCTCAAGCAAAATGTCATATTGAGCTCGGGTCTTAACCTTGTAAGCTGCCAAAAGCATCCGATCATGCAAAGCAATCGGAAATAAAGCAGCACAAGGAATGTTACTCCAAAGAGGCTTACCTTCAAACTCGGCTTCCAGTTCGGCTTTGCGAGGTCTGACTGCCTCCAAACTGGACATGGAGCGAATGGACCTCCGACGAATTTTCTACAAGTAAAGAAGATCATCAAGCAACCGGGGTCAACATGAGAATCATAAATAAACTCGGGAGACGAGCTTACTCCCGATCGATCCTCGGAGGTCGAGGTTCGCCTCCCGAAGCTCCGCGATCTCCTCCTTAAAGCCGCCTCCTCGACGCGGCTTCCCCGAGTAGTTTTCAGCTTCGGACATCCTCTAAAGAGCTCAGGTGAGGAACAAGTTTTCCAAAGACTCGGACTTTGCCATGGAACGGCAATACTCCTTCCAAGCGCATGAAATCGAAGAGTGACCGACGGAAAAGGATGATAACACAATAAAAGAAAAGACTAAGGCTTACGTTGAGTAGCCTGGGTCGCTTCGTTTAAGCTTTCGACAAGGGCATCCCTTTCTTCCTTTCAACTCGCCGTCCAGATGATGCCCTGCCTTTGGCCTCCACTGAGTCCCGCCACTCGATCTTGATTGGGGAATCCAGGTTTTGAAAGTCTCAGTAACTCGGGGATTTCCTTCACTGTGGTGCGTGATAGGAAGAACAAATGAAGACATGAAAGATTCAAACTAGAAGAGCAAAGAGAAGATTTTGATCCAAGACTCACCGGCTTCGGTGGTCGCGCACTTGGGTGGAATAGCCCGCCGGCCTCCTTCCTCGGCTCTTCGCCGAGTGACCCTCGCCGTGGCCGGCCGAGCCATGGCTCGAGGTCTCCACTGCCGGCGGCTTCCGGCCGGACGTCCCGGCCGCGGTCGTGGGCTCCTTCCTTGGGGCATCCTTCTTCGGAGGCGAAGGTTTTTTGCCCGGCGCTCTCGCTCGGATGCGGGCTCCAGGCTTCGGCTCCGCAGCTTTGGCCCTCGGGAGCGGCGGGGGTCGGCCCTCACCCTTCCGGCAGATCTATGTCCCGAGGCCTCCGCGATAATGAATACGGTTGGGGGTGTAGTCAAAGAAATCTTTCAACGAAAAGTTCGGACTTCGGTCATAAAGCATACCGGACGACGGCGGATCTTCGGCGCCGTCCTCGGTGATCGCCTTGGAGGAGGAGTCTCGTGCGGAGGAGCCGGGACGTCATCGTCGTAATCCTCAATGATGAGCCTCCTTTTGCTCGCCCGCTTGTTTGAGTCCTCACTCGGGGCCGCCCGCTTTCCAACTGGATCACTTTGGATCTTGATCCCACCAGCCGGCTTCTTGGCAGGGTGACGCGGCGCGTCATCATGGGGCACCTTGTACGGCTTTGAAGTAACAGAAGCATTTTCCTGCGAGAGAAGTTCACACAACACTAAGAGACAAGATATCAAGATTGCAAGACATTATGAAGCAGCCAGTCGGCTTACCGGAGGAGGAGGCCGGTGGATGCTGAAGGGGAGAACCGGCAGAATGAGGGCATGCTCAACTGTAATTCCAGTCGAGAAGATCTTGTACATTCGGATCTTTAAGATCTCGTAGCTGAGTGGATCTTGATCTTCCCGATTGGGGTCCTTCCCGCCTTCGTACTCGAAGGCCGGCTTCGACCGTTCTTTGATCGGCGCCAGTCGGCACCTGATGAAGTGCCGAGTGATCTGTTCGCCGCGAAGACCTCTTTGCTTCATCGCTAGGATCTTCGCAAGCAGTTTATTGGCCTCGTCCCAATCTTGAGCCACTGGAACGGTGCTCCAAGTTGGCCTGGGGACAGGGGAAAGACCGACGAAAGCTGGCAGGCTGGGTTCGAGGTTGCTAATATAGAACCAGCCCGCGTGCCATCCCTTATTGGAAGATTTTAAGGGAAGAGAGAAGTACTCATTGCGGAGAGATCCGCGGAGTTGGAAACCTGCCCCGCCAACGACGCATGGGTGGTCCTTTTTCGGATGCGGCTTGAGATAAAACATGCGGTGGAAGAGCTAGAAGTGGGGAGGATGCCAAGGAATGCTTCACATACATGAATGAAGAGGGCGATGTGAAGCATGGAGTTGGGGTTCGATGGTAGAGCCGGAGACCATAGTAATCTAAAAGCCCTAAGAACTCCTGGAGGTGGGAAGGCTGAACCCGCAATAGAAGAAAGAGGTGAATACAACGAGCTCACCGGTGTTCGGGGTTGGGAAGTCTCACCGCCGCCGGGCGCCAGCCCATGATCTCCTTTGGGGAAGCACGCCGTGCTTCACCATCTCCTTGAGGGTAGATTCCTTACATCCGATGTGGCCCATTGGTCAAATGGGATTCTCTTTTCCTCCGCCATGAGTGTGGTGTGGATGGGAAGTGGATCTGGTCGGAAAGGATGGCGATTTGAGCAAGAGATCTTGGAAGATTGGTTGCGGAAGCTGGTTGTGGCAAGAAGCGAGCTTTTGGATGGATGGATTTGGGAGCGCGCGAGTCTAGGGTTCTTTGCATGGAACCGGTGAACAAGGCTGCTTTGAAAAGAGGAATCTTTTGGAAGATGAAGAGGCGGGGACGACCTCAAGCCTTTATTGAAAGATTTGAGGGTTGCGCTAGGTTTTCTTGTGATTGGGCCGAGCCCATGAGAGAATCTGCGGCCCGCTTAAGGTGTGGCCCGACGCGTGTCCTTAGGGACTTAAGCGATGAGCTTAAGCAGATTTGCCCTGAAATATGCACGTGTCCGAATGCCCTGTACCTTTGAAAATCCTTTCATACCGCGGTTTTCTTGACTTCATGAGAAGCTCGCACGATGCAACTTGGAAGGTGACCAACAAGTGAAGCTTTTTATGGTGCCTTGATGACAAGGATCGTTTTGGTTTTTAGCATTTGATTAAGTGATTTTATCAATGCTATTTTTTCCACCTTGGTGAAGATCTTTATAGATTAAGACCAAGATTATGGCAAGCTATTTAATAACTTGGTCACATTTTTCATACGATTGAAAGAACTCGTTTCCCATGAGGGACGATTAAGATGTTTGTTCCGGATGACTCGGGCAGATCCACTCGGATAAGCATAAGCTTACCGAGTGCTTTACACCCATGAGGGATGATTGGGTTATTTGTTCGAGATGACTGAGCAAATTCACTCTGGATAAGCACGAGCTTGCCGAGGAGTAATGAGATTGCTTTAGCATGAGCTAAGCATCTACATGGGAATGATTTTTTATAGTTCTTGACTATATGCTTAGTCTGTTTTTGACTAATCACATAGTCGGGGGCTACACCTAATTAGGTGCATCAGGAGATTCACCTAGATATTTATTTTTGAGAATTTTTTAGATATTTTTCAGCCCTTCACATTCTTTGGAGCCACTCGGGAAGATTCAGGCAGAGATGGTGCAATCACTGACCCCAAAAGCACTCGGTCAAAGAGATTTTTGGCTATGTGCTTTTGGTTTGAAGTTGAGTTGTCTCGTCGACCGAAAAGGACTCGGGGCTACTCTGGAGATTATGGCAATCGGGTATCTACATGGCAAGCTTATCTGACTGGAGGTAGGGATAGGTTGCGCCTGTCATATCTGTAAACCAAACATGACTTGGGTATTACGATTGCCGATAGAGATAAGGCAATCGGCCTATAGTCACGGTTTGGTAAGATTGAGGAAACCGACTTAGAGTAAGATAGGGTTTCCGATCCGTAAGCCCACCTCCCAAGACTATATAAGGGGGTAAGGGGCGTCCCTTGAGGGATATGCGATATGCGATAGCAAACATCATATGCTAGATCAGAGATTCCAATAGGAGATCAGCTTTTAGCCTTCAGCTTTAGATCACGAGATCAATAAAGACACTCGGCGGATCGAATCCACCGAAACAGGAGTAGGGTATTACCTCACGAGAGGTCCTGAACCTGTCTAAATCTTCTTTTCCTTCTAACCCATTGTGCTTGGCGATCTCGACTGCGACCCCTGAAATTATATTGCCGAAACCAAGTTTCGACATGGATAGGGCTGTTTGGTTGCTGTTACTATGTTATCCTGTGGATCCCCGTAACCTTGCGCAGCTCACTAAAGCGGTTGCGGGTTTTGGCCTTCTCGTCCATGTTCATCCTTTGACCTCGCTTAGTAAAGTGATTATCAAAGTCCTGGTTCATTCTGAACAAGATGTCCCAGATGAGGTTGTTATCACCTTAGGGGAGGGTTCGCGCCTATGTTCCTTCACTGTTCTAGTCTTCATTTTGTCTGCTTCGGATTTGGTGATGGGGGGAGATGAAGAACGCCCACCCTCGGATGGCCCAGTCCACCCGTTGCCTCCCCAGGCCCCTCGTTGGTCAGTTTTGGTGGTAGCTCAGTCCAACAGCTCTAATGTTAACATGGCTGACAATGTTGAGCAGATGGGCTTGGCCTCTGAATTGGAGGCCCCTGTCCAACTTGATGCCAAGATGGAGATTGACTCACCTCATGCAGCCCAGGATCTGACTAGGGCTCAGATGCTTGCACAACCAGAGCAACCAGGCGCGAGGCTACTTCGCCTCAGCCGTGCTTATATCCGAGCCTCACGCCCACCCGTTGTCCCCCTCCAACTACTTTGCCTTCAAGGGTGTCAAAGGCAAGCATCCCTGATCCTGCCATTCTGCCTGTTGCTCAGGAGCAATCGGTGGATTTGGTGAGCTTAGAGATTATCCCCTCCTTTCCACCTAGCTCTATGCCAAGGAAACGCCGAGCCAGGAAACTCAAAGCCCCAATTGATGTTGAGTTACTTCGCCGCAGTGCCAGGCTCAACAAAGATCTCCAAGGTTTCAAAGGGACAGGCAACTCTTCATCTGTGCAGACAGAAGCCCTGAGGAAGGCTGTGACTTCTCAAGCCATTGTGTCGTTTGTCTTTGATGGTCAAGAGACAGCCTCATTTGGACAGAACTCTGAAGTGCCACCTCCAGTTCTACCGATCCAAACCCTGCAAGCAATCGGCACAGGCTTCTTAAAGATGCCAGCTGAAATGGTCTCTGATGCTGCTCTTCTAGCCTCTAATGATGCTTAAGTACTTTATATCGTTATTTGCTTTATCTTTTGCGTTGTGTCCCAACTGGATGATTGGGTCTGGTATGTTTGTTGTGTGGAACTTCCTTCTGTTCATGCTTTATATTTTGGGGTATTTCAGATGTTATATGTTATTAAACCCTCTAAGACCTTTATTAAGCAACCTAGTGTTGTTTTATTTACTGATCTCCCTTATGATGATGTTTGATGAGGAGAGGGTTGTTCCATTCATGCTGATTTTATTTCATGAGTCATCTCAGGCAAATAAAGGTTTTATCCTAGAATATCCGAGCTCTTAATGCCCAGCTCAAATGGGATCACCTGCGTTGTATACTTTCCCAATCGGCAGCGATGATAGTCTGCAAGAGCAAATTGATTAGTTCTTCTTACATAATTTCTGTCCTCAACACTTCAATCAGTTTGCTTATGTCCCCTCAATGGGTGCTTCGGGAGGCCTTTTAGTAATTTGGAATGGCAGTTCGCTCAAGGGTGATTTAGTTTCTTCTAATCAATTTGCTCTTACCCTTCAGTTCACTTTTCTGGCCTCTAATTCTGTCTTTCACTTGACTAATGTTTATGGGCCGGCTTCCCTTGATAACAAAGCGGCTTTTTTCCAATGGCTGCTCTCACTTCAGAATAATTCCTTCGTCGATTGGATCCTTCTTGGAGATTTTAATCTTATTCGTTCCCCATCGGACAGAAACAAACCTGGTGGTTGTATACCCCATATGTTTGCTTTCAACAACGCCATCCAAACTCTGGATCTAGTGGAAATTCCTTTCCAAGAACGCCACTTTACCTGGTCGAATATGCAAGCCGATCCACTTCTGCAAAAACTGGACTGGGTTTTCACTTCGTCCCATTGGGCTCTATCTTACCCATCAACAATGGTATTTCCTCAACCCCGGCCAACTTCAGATCACTTTCCATTCCTCTCTGTGTTCAATTCAATGGCACCGCGTTCGTCTATCATTCGTTTTGAAAACTTTTGGGTGGATTTCCCCGACTTTCTTGAAGTGGTATCCCTTCACTAGCACTCTAGCCCAATTTTCGAAAATATGGCTAAAACGGTTAGCTCTAAGTTTAAACATGTTCGCAAGGGCTTGCGGCTTTGGAGCATAAACTTTTCTAATCTCACAAAGCTCATTGATAACATTCACTTTGTGATTTCTTTGATTGATGGTTTGGAAGATCAGCGAATCTTGCAACTAACTGAGTTCAATTTCAGAAAGATTGTCAAGTCCCACCTTAACAATCTTCTTGAAGCTAAAAGAAAATACTGGCAACAGCGAGCATCTATCCAATGGGCCAAATTGGGGGATGAGAACACTAAATTTTCTCAATCCATGGCCACTTATTCCTCCCGACGTAAAGCTATCACTACTTTACGATTGGATGACGGTACTGTGGTTTCAGATCACAACTCGAAAGCTGCAATTCTTTGGGAGTTTTTTCGTAATCAGTTAGGCATTTTAGAATTCACTGAGATGCTCTTCTATCTCAATTCACTGATTACTCCAGTTGACATGGTGTCCATCGATTCCCCTTTTACCAAAGAAGAGATTGATAAAGCGATCAAAGAAATGGCTCCCGACCATGCCCCGGGACCGGATGGTTTTAATGGCCTCTTCTTGAAGAAATGCTGGCATGTGATTTCGAACATCTTTTATCGCCTTTGTGAGGACTTCGTAATGGTTCAGCTAACTGAATGCATCAACGGCTCGTACATTACTCTCATTCCTAAAGTCCCAAGCCCGGTTACCACCAATGATTATCGACCGATTGCCTTATTGAATTCCTCTCTTAAACTTATCACCAAAGTTTTAGCTAATCGCTTACAATCGGTCATACTTCAAGTTCTTCATGCCAATCAGTATGGTTTTCTTCGAGGAAGAACAATTTAGGATTGTCTTGCTTGGGCTTTTCAATATCTTCACTTCTGTCATCATAGCAAAAGAGCTATTGTTCTACTTAAGCTCGATTTCGAGAAAGCCTTCGATCGAGTGGAGCATAAAGTAATTTTGGATATGCTGAATTGCAAAGGTTTCTCTTCCAAATGTGTCTAGTAGATGAATATGATTCATTCCTTAGGCTCCTCTTTGGTCTTACTCAATGGGGTACCCGACAAACCTTTCAAATGCAAACGTGGAGTAAGGCAAGGAGATCCTCTCGTCTCCTCTTCTTTTGTGCTTGCGGCTGATCTGTTGCAATCCGTTGTTAACAATGCTACACTTAATGGTGTTTTACACCATCCCCTGAATGAATCTTTGGAGGATTACCCAATAGTCCAATACGCTGACGACACGCTTATCATCTTACCACCGATGTCTCCCAACTCCAGCACTTACGTCTCTTCTAAATGATTTTGCATTGTCCACAGTGTTTGAGAGTGAACTTTGCCAAATCCTCATTAGTACCAATCAACGTTGAACCAAACTTTGTAGAGGTCTTGGCCACAAGCGCCGGTCAGAAAGTGGTAGAAATGCCTTTCACGTATCTGGGACTACGCTGGGAACCACTCGACCATCGGTAGTGGATTATCTACCTCTCCTTAATCACATTGAAAATCGCCGATGGGTACGAGCAAGTTCCTCTCCTACGCTAGGCGCCTAACATTGGTTAATTCGGTTCTATCATCATTGCCAACCTACTATTTGTGCACTTTTAAAGTCCCGATAGTCAGATAGAGTAGATTGACCGTTATCGCAAGCATTTCCTTTGGGATCGAGGTGATCTTAATAAGGGAGGTGGCTATTTGGTGGCTTGGTCATCGGTTTGCAAACCAAAGAAGATGGGGTTCTTGGCATCTTGGACATGCTACTGCATAACCAAGCTCTCTTGATGAAGTTTCTACATAAGTTCTATAATCATGAGAATGTTCCATGGCTTTCCATTACTCCGGTAATGTCTTTATAATACCGAAATCGTGCCACATTTTAAAAGAAGGATCGGATCTTTCGGTGGAGGGATGTAATGTCTCGGCTATGGAATACTTGCGTACAACCCATTGCAAGATTGGAAACGGTCTAACGCCTCTTTTTGGAATGATCAATGGGATATTGGTGTTCCCAAGAACCGATGGCCGCAATTATTTTATTTCGCACTTCATGGGAAAGCTTCAGCCTCCCGCTTTCTAGCCTCAACTCTTAATGACCAGCTCCAGCTTGCCACTCTCACTTGAAGCATCCGATCAACTTTCGGACATGGTTTCACACGTAGAATTTGTCACCTAGACTATTTATCTCATGATACATGGCAGTATATTTGGGGTTCTCCCTTGTATACAAGTCGACAAGCATATCGAACTCGCAGTGTTCTCTCATCGTTTCCCCTTTATATAGCTGGACATGGGGTTCTTGTTGTCGAGGACGGCATAAGATTACATTTTGGCTATTGCTAAGAGACCGACTGAATACGAGGGAATTGCTACGTAGAAAACAGCGTGTACTTGATGATTATGGGTGCCCTCTCTGCTCCTCAGGTCAGGATGAATGTCGAGATCATTTATTTTTCTTCTGTCCATTCAGCCAAAAGTGTTGGAGTTTCCTGCATATTCATTGGACATCATCACTATAGCTGTTCCAGCGGATTATTCATGCCCGTCGGGCTTTCAATTCAAAGATCTTCAGAGAAATTCTAATTGTGGCAATTTGGGCACTATGGACTCACTGAAATGAAGTCATCTTTGATGGCGCTCTCGCCATCCCTTAATAGATGGAAATTACTATTTAAAAGGGAGTTTAGCCTTGTCCTTCATAGAGCTAAGCCGGCCCTTAAAGCTGATCTGGAAAATTGGCTATGTAACTTCAGCTAGAGCAAACCTTATTTCTTTATTTTAGCCTATGGCTGTGTAACTGTAACTTTTTATATAAATGAAAATATCAGTAGGGGCCTTCCCTACTGTAATCCTCAAAAAAAAAAGCTAAAGGAGCATATGTTCTATATCAGGTTTACTTATTATATGTTTGAACAAAGGTTACTACATCATGAGTTTGTTCTCTTCTTGTTTACGTAAATACTTGCGTAGGTGAAGGAAAGGAGAGCAGCTCACAAAGTACTTGGATGATAGATGAAGTTGATTATGGACGAACCAATATCATTCCCCAAGTCTACTCCTACGTCACCACATCACCTTTTGTCCATAGAAGGCAAGAGATGAAGTTTTGCATGTTTTGATTCGGATTCGGGCCTCCCGATAGCATTAACATCAAACAGTCCTTGCTTGTTGATCCAGAAGGACTATCGGGGCCCATAAGTACCGTGTGGACCCCCATTTTTGGGAACGGAATCATTCGTGTTCATAGTACCATATCCCCTGGATCGAGTAGTTTGGTACCCACGAATACAAGATTAATTACCAAAGTGCAAAGTGCACGAATAGTCTTACATCAAAAGTATTACAATAATAGGCCCGAAGGCACTATCCAATACATATAGGACCTACCGGTCCGGTGTAACACCCCGAAAATCGAAGGAATTTAAAATCGGAAATTAAAAATCAGAACTTACAAAAACTTTTGCTTGTTGCCTTTTTCTCGTGTTTGTTGCTTCTTATTTGTGAGCTCAGTTGCATGAACTTAGTTGTGAACAATTCCTCTCGGTGTTTGTGAAAACCAAATAATTTGGATTTTCGTCGGAGGGAAAAGTCTCAAGTTTAAAGATCAAGAAGATAGAATAAAATCGGAATAAGATGCGGATGCATTAAGATAAGTAATTAAAAAATATTAATTGGTAATTATGAAATATTGGTTAGGAAATAAAATAGAAAATAAAAGTTTTAGGGATTTTTATAAAACCGGAAAATTATTTGAAGGCAAAAATGGTGTCTTATAAATTTAGAAAAAGGAATTTAATTAAATATGGAAATATATATTTGAAAATGAATAATGGTGGTAAAAAGTTTGAAAATATATTTTTAACTAATTTTGGGAATACCATATATTTATTTGGGATTTATAGAGTGAAGGAAAAATTTGAATTGGAAAATGGAGTGGAAAATCGGAAAAATCTAAAAACGCATTGTTCATTGGTCATCACCGTTCGACGCCAGACGCCCCCGCCAAGCGCCCGCGCGCATCGCCCGACCGCATCCGCCGTGCGTCGCGCACGCCACGTGCCGCGCGCGGTGCACCGCGCCCGTGCCGGGCTCCCTGCCGCCCGCACGTCGTGCCTCGCCCCGCCCGCGCGGCCGCAGCGATGATCCCGCCACGGCCAGCCAAGCCGTACAGTGCCGCGTGCGCGCGCCATGCACCACGCGCCCGCGCCGCGCTGCTGCACTGGCCTCGCCGCCGCGCACCCCGCGCCTCGCCCCGGCCGCCGCGCCGCGCACGCCGCTTCGCACCGACTCCTGCCGCTCGCGCCGCGGTCACTGCCGTGCCCCGACCCCGCCCGCGCCACGCCGCGTGTGCGACGCCCCAAGCCCGGCCTCAGCGCACTGCCAAGGCCCGCGCGCCGCCACTCACGGCTGCTGCGTATGCGATGCCGCACTGCCGCCGCGCCGGCCCCCTTTTCCCTCTCCTCGCCTCGCTCAGGGCCTCGTAAAACGAGGGCAAAATCCCCATTTTCCCCACCTCGCCGCCTCCCTCAAACTCCTTTCTTTCCCCAAGCACCGAGGCCGCAAACTCCCGGGCGCCGTCGCCGCGACCCTAGCCGCCGTGCGCGCCGCCATCGCGCTAGCGCCGTCGCCGTTGTGTGCCGAGAGCCCCACCGTCCTCCCCGAGCTTCGCCATCACCGGAAGCCGAGCCGCCACCCTTTCCTCGTTTGCGCCGGCCGTCATCCGCAACAAAGAGAAGAGAGAAGCGAGGATTCGGTCGAACACCTTGCGGGTCGATGAACAAGAAATGAGAGAAAAAGAAAAAAAGAAAAAGGAAAAGAAAAGAAACGAGAAGAGAAGGGGAAAAGAAAAATAGAGAAAAAAAGGGGAAAATTATATAGAAAATTAGGAAAAATGTTTTGGAAAGATTTGAGTAAATTTTCGGGCAAAATATATTATTTTCTTATATTTTCTTGGGCAAAATTCGAAAATCGAAATGGGACTTTTCCGAGATTTCGTTTCGCGTCGTTTTTAAATCCAGATTTCGTTTAATTCTTCCTCACCATTTAAATATGTTTTTCTTTTCTCGCTCGAACCTTCAAAACCTCGGGTACAAAACCCTCCCCTCCGTTGATATTCTTAAATTTGTTTTCGATAGTTTCAAATCGTCGTTTTGCGAAAACCCTAGGGCATCAACTCGATTCCAAGACTCGAATTTTCCTAGCAATCCTCGTCTCGAACTCAAGTAGAATTCTAGGCTAAACATTTGGAGTCTTTTCGATCTCTCGATATTTTATGGTTCTTTTTGTGATTTTTATGGTTCTTTTCGATCTCTCGATATTTTATTGAATTCTAATTGAATTTAATTGATCTTTCGCACGTACGGATAGCACCCGAAGGAGCAGTACCGACTCCATCAAGACCCCGCCAACAAGCGTGCGAGCAAGGCAAGTCATCACACTCTTTGAACCTATTGATCCCAATTGTGAAATGATGTTGTTTTAAACTTTAAACATGCATGCTATACACAAAGGATTACCTATACTTGTTATGCCATGCCTTGCTATTGATTACCTTTTAAAATTATTCCTTGTAACCCTATGTGATACATACAATCGAGAATACCTTCGGAAAATGCTTAGCCATGCCATTCTTAGATTCATGCATACTCATGATATTATAAAGAGCTTTATGCTTGGGCAACTACCTTAGGGAAGGTAGTTGAGATGTGGCATGTGGAGACATGAGCGCCACATTGCCATGAGAATGATAAAATGAGTTTTGATGAAAACCGAAAATACTGCATAAAATGTTTTAGACTCGGGGCGGCCGACTGATTTTGGGTGGATTCCGTAAAAGGCAAGTGCCGACCCTGGTCAATTAAGGACCGAGCCATGAGATAGCCGGAAACGATCCAAGATAACCGTATTTCGAACGGCTATAGACCTAGCGGAGTAGATAGCCAAGCGAAGGCGGTACTCCCGCATAGTGATTCTTATGTACGAGATGAGGTTGGAAAGGGATGATGGAAAATTGGAAATTGTTATAACTTGATGAATGAAGTCTTTCCTTACCCGGGTGCGCCGTAACTCCTCTCACCGCTAGAAAATGACGGCTAGAGTGCATGAGGGCTTAAGTTCATGGAGCGGGTACCGCCGAAGTGAGGTTATCGAAAGGCTTTGGCCGTGACCGTCTCATGTGTTGGGACGTAGGCTCATTCGTTGGGCAGTCGCGGAGTACGGGTAAAGTGTACATCCACTGCAGTGTGAATGAATCAATCTATTCGGATAGCCATGCTCGTGGATATTGAGCATCGTGACAAGACTTTCACTTGGATAGACTCTAAACTTAAAAATGATGGGATGGGTTTGCATGATGATTCTTATTCATCGGTGGATCAACTTCTCGAGATGCGAGAAGGGGTGGACTCCCCAGAAAACCATGACGAACCGGAGGCGGGAAGCCATCCTTGGAATCACGATAGATGGTAGACAGAACCGTCGCCGACTTAACGAACTGTGGAACTAAAACTTGACTTGGCTAGTTGTTGGGCTTGTGAAAAGAGTTGAGAAAATTGGCTTTATGCAAAGAACCCGCCATTCTTTGAATGACCCTATCATATGCATCACTTCAGTTGGCTTGCCGAGTACGGTTGGTACTCACCCTTGCTATACGCATAAACCTTCGATGGTGGAAATGAAGACTTGGAGGATCCATATGCCTACTACCGTGAGGGCGAAGAAGCCGATGGCGCTTGCTAGGTCTTAGTCTCCTGGTCGTTGCCCTCGTGGCAATTGACAAGTCGCTGCCTTCATTCCGCTGTCTTACCTAATTTCTACTTTTGGGTTGTATCTGGACCATGAGGTCCTATGTGTTGGATATTGCCTTTGGGCCTACTATTGTAATAATTTCAATGTAAGACTATTCGTGCATTTGCACCGATCATTCAAGATGTATTTCGTGGGTACCAAACTACTCGATCCAGGAAATGGTACTATGAACAGAAAGATTCCCTGCCCCAAAACGGGAGGTCCACATCCGGATACAACCAAAAACAGAAATTAGATAAGATAGCAGACGGAAGGCAGCGGCATGTCAATCGCCTACAGGAAACGACTGGGGACTAAGACCTATTGCACTCCGTTGTCTTCTTTCATCCTGGTAGTATGCGTACAGGTCCTCCAGGTCTTCCATGCCTACATCCGTAGGTTTGTGCGTATAGCAAGGGTGAGTACCTAACATACTCAAGCAAGCCAACACAGAATGATGCACATGATAGGGTCATTCAAAGGGTGGTCGTGGTTTATTTGCACAAAGCCAATTTTCGCAAATCATTTCACAAACCTAACATCTAGCCATCCAAGTTTTAGTTTCGTAGTATATTAAATCGGCGACGGTTCTGTTTGCCATCCATCGTGATACCAAGGTTGGTTTCCCGTCTCCGGATCATCATGGTTTTTTTCCTGGGGAGTCTATACCAAGCAGGTCGAGAAGTTGAGTCCACCAAAGACACAAAATCATTATGCATACCAACCATCATTTTAAGATTTATGAGTCTAGCCACGGAGAAACTTTTCACATCGCTCATTAACCACAAGCATGGCTATTCGAATAGATTGATTTACTCACACCGCAAAGGATGTACACTTTACCCGTACTCCGCAATCGCTCATTGAATGAGCTTTCATTCCTCTATATGGGACGGTCAAGGCAAAGCTTTTCGATAACCTCACTTTGGCAGTACCCACTCCATGAACTTAAGTCGTCATGCACTCTAGCCGTCATTTCCTAGCAAAGGAGAGGAGTTCTCAAGGCGTTCCTGGGTAAGAGAGAAAACTCACTTAATCTTTAAGTCATCGTTAGGTTCAGTTTATTGTTCACATAAAGGCCTTTTGTCTTATCACAATCACGGCACTCTACCATTGGTAGGCCCAGGACAATCTACCTGTTGGTAGGTCCTTAACTCAACACCTACACCTGAATCACTATGCAGGGATACTGCCTCCACTCGGCTATCTACTCCGCTAGGTCTATACCCATTCGAGAAGTACGGTTGTACTGGCTCGTTCTAAGTTATAAGTCTCATGGCTCGGTCCTTAATTGACCAGGGGCGGTGCTTGCCTTTCCCGGAATCCACCCAAATCCAATCATCCGCCCCAGTCTAAAAACATTGGTTTTGTACTTTTCATTTTTTCATCAAAACTAATTTCATCATGATCAGGGCAATGTGGCACTCATGTCTCCACATGCCATATTCCAACTATCTTCCCTAAGTTAGTTGCCCAAGCATGAAGCTTCTTTGTAAAATCATGAGTATGCACGAATCTAATATAAGCATGGCTAAGCATTTTACCGAAGATATCCTTCGGTTATATCACATCGAGGGTTACAAAGAATATCTCTAAGGGTAATCAATATGAAGGCATGATATATCAAGCATAGATATTCATTTGTGTATAGCATGCATATTTGTAATTTAAATCAACATCATTTCACAAAGTAGGATCAATATGTTCAAAGGGAAGTGTTGACTTGCCTTGCTCGTGACCTTGTTGGCTTGAGTCTTCGACGTTTCGACTGCCTCGACTCTATCATACATGCGAGAAATCCAATTTGAATTCGATTAGAATTCAAATAAAATCCAATAAGATCCAATAAAAGTCAAATGAATCGCGAAAGCGGCTCCTAATACTAGGCTATGACCCTACGTGAACCTAGGCTCGAGTTTCGGCGAAATCCGAGTTAGAGCGAAAGAGTTATAAGGATTTGAAGTTTTGTATTGAACCCGATTTAATCAAGTATGATGTGATATTTATTTTAAGTTAATATGTTTAAAGTTTGAGAAATATTAGAGTTGATGATTCAATTAATAAAAGAAAGTGGTTATCTTTCAATTTTATCAAACTATTCATTGGGTTGAGAAGCCCTAGGGTTTGAAATAATTGAATCCAAAATAATTAACCCTAAAGCTTGACACCGCATTAAATAATTTTAGATTCTAAATTTCAGAAAATCCATACGATAAAATTAGTATTTAATAACAATTTTAGGTGACAATTACGTTTCTAATGTTTGGAACCATATTGGTTACTTTAGATTTTGGGGAAGCCTATGATAAATTTAATGTTACATAACAGTCATGATAATATCTTAATTATAGCTATGTTAAATAATATTGGTGAATTTCCTAATAATTTAGAGTTTAGATAAAAGTTGTACTTAGGTCATAAATTAATCTCATAATTATCCCCTAAATAATTATTTTCTTAACATCAACCTTTATTCCAATTCCTCTAAATATAAATTTCACCTAAATAATTTATTTTAAAACCAATTTTCATTACTCTATATTTTTCCTAAATGCTTTCTTTTTTATTCCTTTTTATTTCTTTTCCTTTTATTCTTTTCCTCTCCGGGTTTTCTCCCGTTCGCTCTCCTTTCCTCTGCTTGCGCTGCACCATCGAGGAAGAGGACGCCGGCGGCGAGGGAGGGTTGGAGCTCGGGGCTCAAGGGGTTCCTGCCCATCTATGAGCTACAGGGGTCCCATTCCATGGCTTGGCCGGGCCGCAGGGGCGGCGGGGAGGGTTGGCGACGGCGAGGCGGCCAGGCGGCGACGACGCTCGTCGACGATGCATTCGGCGATGCTAAGGTCGAAGCAAGGGGTCGCCGAGCATCTACGGTGTTCCGGGAAACTAACGGTGGCGCTCGTTTGGCCGGAGGCGACAGAGAGGGCTGGCACCATGCGCGTGCCGGCGACGGGCTTGCGACGGCGGCACACGCCGCGGGTGGCTAACCGGCAACGAACGGCCACTGCGAGGGGAGGGGAGCATCAACGGTGTACGGAAAGCTAGCTAGGGATTTATTTGGCCGGGAAACGCTACGGCGAGCTGGCACCACGCGGCGGCGATGGCCGGACAGAAGCGCATGGCGGTGCTCGCCGCGACGAACTCCGTGTATGTTTGGTTCGGCAAGCTTGGGGAACGATAGATCTAGGTGTGTAGAATGCGATCGTACCTCCAATCCGAAGGGAACTCAATCGGTTGCGGTGAATTTCGAAGGATCGCTCCGGCGACACGATGTTGAGTTTCTCGACCGCTCGCCGGATGTTTGCAAAATTCGATCGTGCAATGGGGGAAAATTGGGGGAAAGCTGGAGGGAGAGATGATGAAGGGATGATATGTTGGGAGCGAGGCTCGGGGTGATCGTTTTATAGTTGGCCAACGGTGAGGGACGCGATGGTGGCATGGGCGCGCATCCGGTGGGCGGTAGGGCGCGAGCACAGGGGGCGGCAGCGGCAAGGACGACGCGGCACACGGCGAGGCGTGGGATGGGCCGGAGGGCGGGCGCGACGCGGCGGGCGTGGCGCGTGGTGCGGGCGGGGTCCGGCGCGGGCGCGGGGACTGGCGCGGGATGCGGCACATGCGCGCGCGGCGTGATGTCCGGGCGTGGCGTGCGCGGCGCGCGACGCGAGGGCAGGGGTCGGGACGCGGTGCGGCGCGGCACGACGCGTGGCGCGCGCGGGAGTGGGGGGCGGGCGCGGGCGTGCCAGGCAAAGCGCGGCGCGAGGCGGTGGGCCGGGCTCGGGCGAGGCGTCGCGCAACGCGTGTCGTGCACGCGGGCGGGCGCGGTGACGACCGATACAGGCCGAGCACGTGGCGCATAATGAATGTGCAGCAATTTTCGAATTTCCCCGATTTAATTCCTATTTTCCAAATTCTATTTCCTTTCACCCCTAAAATTTAAAATAAAATCTAGCACACCTAAAATTAGTTTGTAAAATATGTTTTCACCCCTTTTCGTCCATTTTTTTATTATTTTTATATATACATATATATATCCATATGTATATTTTGTATGTATATATATATATTCACATGTACATTTTCCTTCTTAATTATATTTAGAAATTCTTGGTATTTTATCCTAATATTTTAATATTGTTCCCAAAGCAAGTTTTATTAGATCATAGCTCTCCCTAATTTATTTTTCTTAAAATTTTATCTTAATTATTTCATTCTTGCAACTACTCTTTTCCTTTTTAGGGTTTTGAAATTGCTCTCAACCTTATCCTTTTCAAAACGCTTATTCATTTATTTTAACTTGGCATCAAAGACTCACGAATAAAAGGCAAATAAATACGACAAGGTGCAATCTACAAAAGATTTTTGCAAGTTCTGATTTTTATGTTTTGATTTTTAAAACTCGATTTTCAGGGTGTTACAAACTTGTTTTAAAGCTTATGGTTCTAATCCCACATTAAAATTTCCGCGCAAACTATCACGAATCTACAAAACAAGCCACATACCTCATCTAGTCCGAGTCCGATTTGAGCCTTCTTGTAATTATGTCGTGGGCAATAATCCTAGCAGGTGCATCCTAGGGCTTGCCCTAGGATGTCCATAATCATATTTATTCAAAAGAGTCGCCACTAGGAAGATCTTTGCCGATGGATGGCCTCCTACATTAAGCTCCACCCTAAATCACTCGGTCTAGCCACCGATGTGTCTAGATAGTCATTGTTCCTCTCTGTTCCCAAAGCTTCGAACGAGAATTGGGTGCCGCATTGTGCTTTTCTTCACTTGCGCATGTATGCTAGGGATTGCTCTCTTCTCTCGTTTGTGGCTCCTTAGCCTAGCAAGGGAGTCGTTCGCCTCGCTCGCGTACAATGGCCTCGTCTCACAAGACTCCCATGCCTCGCCACTCCTAGCAATGATATGTGGCTGTCATGGAGCAAGCTTCATGACTACAAAGGATGGTTGACTACCGTTCTATTGCTAAGGAACTCGACCTTCCAAGTGTGTCTTACCCGACAAATTTGTGGGTGGGTGCATTATTGTGAAATTACCTTCTTCATGCAAGTAGTTTTGGTACCGCACTCAAACACAAGAAACAAGAGTACTCCATTAAGGGGTTTATAGCGTCTCTTGACGTTGAGGACAAAGCTCGGGAAAAGACACCGCGTCTAATGGTGATGGTGGAGCAGTCTAGTGCCAATGTGGTGCACAAGGTCCCAAACAAGAATAAAGAAAAATTCAAAGCCAAGAAGACCACCAACTTCAAGAAAAACAAGAACAACAACAAACAAACAATCAGGATGAGAACTTGCTTTGTGAGTGGCTTGCCGCAGTCATCCGGCCAAGAAGCGTCTAAAGGGGATGAAGACACATGTAGTGGTGCGACTTCTAAGTCTACGAATGTGACAATTGGAAACACTAGAGATGGAATCTGGCATTGTAGCTTACCAACTATTTTTCAGTTAATTAGTCTACTAACTGATGGGTTGATACAGGGGCCAGTGTACATGTTTGTGCTGACATTTCATTGTTTTCTTCTTATCAGGTCACACAAGATTCCTCCGTCGTAAGGTGGATCCGGGTCTCATGTTGCCGCTTCATGGTGTTGGCATGGTAAAGATCATGCAATTGAAGAACGTGCATCATATACCTACTATCGACAAGAATCTCAAGTTAATGGCCCTCGTCTATTTATAGTACGCATTTAAGTTGGTGTTTGAGTCTAATATAGTAGTTGTGTCTAAGCATGGATATTTTGATGGTAAAGGCTATGAGTGCGGAGGCTTGTTCCGCTTTTCCCTTTCTAATTTCGTAATAGGTCCGTAAACCATATTTGTGACAAAGGTGGATGATGAGGCTAATGTTTGGCACTCACGTTTATGTCATATTAATTTTGGCTTGATGTCTCAAGCTTTCCACTATGTATTTAATTCCAAAGTTTTCCATTGTCAAAGGTTCTAAGTGCCATAGTTAGTGTAGTGCAATCAAAGCAACCTTGCAAGCCCTCACAAGACTGCTATGGAGAGAAATTTCGCACCTCTAGAACTCCTACATTTACATCTTTGTGAAATGAATGGGGTGTTGACGAAGGGTGAAAAAGATATTTCATGACATTGATTGATGATGCTGCTAGATTTTGCTATGTGTATTTGTTGAAAACAAAAGACGATGCTTTAGACTATTTTAAAATTTATACCATAGAAGTTGAAACTAACTTGACAAAAAGATAAAAACTTAGGTCTCGATCGTGGTGAGAGTTTTTTCTCAAACGATTTGACTTATTCTATGAGGAACATGACATCATACATGAGAGGACGCCTCCCTATTCTCCTGAGTCTAATGGGATTGTCAAAAGGAAGAACCACAAACTAACTGACTTGGTGAATGCCATGTTAGATACCGCGGACTACCTAAGGCACGGTGGGGGAGGCATTATTGACCTCAAATCATGTGTTAAATAGTGTTCCTAACAGAAATAATGACATAATACCATACGAGGTATGGGTTGGGAGAGAGCCATCACTTTCTTACTTGCGCACATGGGGGTGCTTGGTGAAAGTCAATGTACCAATAACGAGGAAGCACAAGCTTGGACCTAAGACTGTGGACTATATCTTTCTGAGACATGCTCACCACAACATTGCTTATAGATTTTTAATAGTTAAATCTGAGATAACTGACATGTATGTTGGTACAATTATGAAGTCTCGTGATGCTACCTTCTTTGAGAGTTTTTTTCAATGAAGGATACACATAGTACTTCTAGTCAACCTTCTGAAAAAAATTCTCACCTCAATCACACCACCAGAACAAACTGAACATACACATGAACGTTAGGTGACATCATTTTCTGTCGGGTTGCCCCATCCTTGCCTCCTATGCGAACCTTGTGAAGCAAGTCTTCCTTCCCGAGGAGATCTAAGGTCGGCCGACGAGTTGAGGTCAAGAAGGAGTGCTGAAATCGGACCTAGGAGGAGGTCGGGGCAGCCGACCCCAAGAGGAGGTCGGGTTGCCGACCCCGTCCCGAGGATTCCCGATCCGACTTCAGCTGATCTTAACTCTGCTCTATGAGCTATCCCGGAGTGACACCCCCACAAATTTACTACACCTTGAAGTCTCCCTCATAACATATGAATTGTGATTTCATAATACCATTTGTTGTAGTTCTACCATCATTGGTAATAGCAAGCAATAATCCGCCTCCAAACCTAAAGTTAAACTATTTATGGAAACAACCCTACAAATCGGGACGATATATTGAATGAACAAAAACTACATGAGAAGGTAGGCAAGAATTTATGTTATGCTAGCACTAATTATATACATGGCATATTTTAATATATTGTTATATATCGAGGAGGATGCCAATGAAGCTCCTAGGAGGAGCAAGAGACAAAGAACGGCTAAGTCTTTTGGTGATGATTTCACTGTGTACCTTGTGGATGACACTCCTAGTCAATTTCGAAGCATATGCATCTCCCGATACAAACTACTAGAAGAAGGTTGTCTCAGTGAAATGGATTCCATTGTCACTAATGGAACTTGGGAGGACGGAACAACCTTATGGATGTAAACCTGTGGGGTGCAAGTGGATGTTGAAGAAAAGCTTAGGCGTGACGTTACTATTGAAAAATACAAGGCTTGGCTTGTTGCAAATGGCTATTCTCAAAAAAAGGTGAATACTTCTTTGACACTTACTAACTGTTTGCTAGATTGATCACATCGGAGTGCTACGTTCCGGCAGCCTCATATGGTCTTCTCATTCATCAAATGGACGTTAGGATAACTTTTTGAATGGAGAGCTGGATGAGGAGATCTATATCGATCAGCCTAATGGGTTTGTATTGGAAGGTCAAAAAGGTAAAGTGTGCATATTGTTGAAGTCTTTTTATAGTTTGAAACAAGCTCCTAAGCAATAGCATAAGAAATTTGATAGAACATTAACATCTACGAGCTTCATAGTCAATGAGGCGATAAATGTGTATACTATTGCCATGGTGGGGGTGAGGGAGTTATTCTATACTTGTATGTTTGTTGACGATCCTTAACCGCAAAATCCGACCACAATCCTCATATAACCGAACAAATGATGCACATCAACGTAGTGGTAGGGTTATTTACTAACTCTTTCCACGAGTGTTAATGATTATTTGTATGTAGGTGAATAACATATCAAAACGAAGTGAAAGTATGCTTTCGTGGTGAAGAAATACAACTCCAACCCATCAACGCCACGTCGGCTTCCCACGGATCGGAGGGCCCACAAGTCAAGTGAAACGGACTTAAAATGAGGCCAAATACCCAAGAACCACCTTAGGGGCCCACATGTCGGAGACCGGTGAGAGGCGGTGAAGAAAGGAGTTGACGGGGTTCGGCCAAACCCTGGTTCGGGCCAACGTGGCAACCCCCCTCTTCTCCACCGACCACGTGGCAACTCCCCATTGGTCTTTGATGGTGGTTATGGGTGTTTGGCGTTACAAACCAACTCCAAACCACCATATGAAGGCTATATAAGGAGGGCACCTCACTTCATTTAAGACACAACTCAAGAAGATCAAAGCTCCACTTCAAAGGCATAGTACTAGGTCTCTAGTGCTTAAAAATAGGGTAGAGTGTGAGAGATAGTTTGGAGGAGTGTCGGGTATCTCGGCACCGCCCCCGACTTTGTACCTCGGCGGATGCTTCTAATAAAGTAAGTGTTTGTGATTTACTATGGTTGCATTACTTTATATTGAGTGATTACTTTACTACATTTACTTATGGGATCATCGTCCATTCTTGGATGCCCTAGTCTAAGACCCCCGATGAAGACGGGTGTTCTTGGCCAAGACTAGAGTATTAATCGATAGCGTAGGTGTCTAGGGTAAAGTTTACCTTTGCTTGTCGTGTACTCCACGGGTTGTAGTGGTAGACGGTAGGTGGTGATAGTCCTATCCGTCCTTTGTAATCCTCCACATTCGGGTACGTCGTAGAGCTTGTAGGCAGCGAGTCACTCGGCAAACCGAGTGTAAGCTGGTGCCCGTAAGTTATTACTAGCTATCTAGAGCCACAACCATAGAAATCCTCTCTATAACTCCTCCTACCTATTGTTGGTCTCCTTGGATGAACTCGACTCTTAGATAATCCACACCATTCCTTGTGAATTGATACCCTTGGAATACTCCTAGTGAAGTGCTACAATGATATTCCGTGAGTTTATGGATTTTATTCGTGGTCATAAGAAATACCAACAAGCATTTCTTGTGTCGTTGCCGGGAACGGTTGTTGTTTTATCCTAGAGCCTAAGTCATCCTCGTATCTTTTTATTTTTCTTTTTTAAGATTATGGAGCAATCTATCCGAGCCTATCGGCTCGAAGGGCGAATTCTATGAGCCACCATCATCCTCTAAGCCAATTCTATCCTGGCTATGAACTCGCCCTCACATTATAGCTATGGTTTGGGAGCAATCCTTCTCTACGCACGATAATGAAAACCCATACCGTCATCCGCGAGAGTTTGAGCAATTATGTTTATGCTTGATGATTCTAGGCATGACAGAGAGAACTTTGAAGTGGAAGTTGTTTCCCTTTTTGCTTACCGAAAGGCCGAAGCATGGTACACTCTCACCGTGGAGAAAGCAAACGGTGAATGGGAGGAACTTAGAGATATATTCTATCTCGCTTTCTTCTCGCTAACCTATATCACATCTCTACTAATTGAAGTTCTCAGCTTTCGACAAAATGAGAAGGAAACCATAAGTGCAACGCGGCCTAGGTTCTTAACTCTAATCCAATCCGCTCGACTTGTCCTTACCCGATCATGTATTGTTACAACATTTTTCGTGTCTTGGCAAGGAATATGCCCTATACCTTGACATCTCAACCAGCGGTTCCTTCTCACATAAAACTCCGACGGAAGGAAGGAAAATTCTAAATCATATTTCGGAAAAACTTCCTTCATCGAAGTATATCATGAACCACCGCCGAAAGAAGTCAAGGCAAGCGATGAGGACCATTCACTAGCCGAATCCGATTCTTTACCTTCCACATCCCAAGATCCGACTGTAGATCCTCACCCGAACCAGAAACACCGAAGGTGGAAGAAATTCAACCTTCGGAGTTTCCTTCTTATTCGAGGACGACCTTTTTGAAGATTTTGGAAAACCTCAAATTTCTTACGCAAAAAGAGACCACCAGTTGTAGTACTCCTCCTGTGCCTCTCGAGGATAAATTCCTTAGGGAGACCGTGAAGGGGCTAACGTCCATTATAAGCCATGAATGGTTGAAGGAGTGTGAGCTGTCATCCGAAGCAAGTCGGATTAGTTCACCTTTGTCAACAATTCATTGCGACATAAGGGGAACTCCTAAGGTCCTCTACAATCCCATCGTTGGGGCCAATATCATTTCGATTCCTTTGCATTCACACTTCGGGTGATGAACCATTGACCACGACCAACAAAACTTTCAAAACACCTTCTTGAGATATTTTAGAAAGTTAAGGGATTTTATAGAACGTGACTATAAGTCACGAGAATTTTGAGGCAATCCTTGACTTTCATGTGTTCGAAGCTCTAGACATCGACATTCTGATCGGGCATCCGTTTGAAAAGCTTTTTTTAGATGCATAGACACTAGGAGTACTCAACATTAAACTTGGGAGAGAGTCATTTTCCATTCCTATTTCTAGAGCTATGAACACCATAGTCGAACCCTCTCCCGAGTGTGAACCTATCGAGGAAGTAATGGAGGTTTCTCCTTTTGAGCCCCACCAATCCGTCATTCTGAGAAAGAAGCTCTATTTCTTTACCCAAGAATCAAGTTAGTGATAAGAAGGCTCCTAGAGGCAACATGGAGATGTTGGATATCATGGTCAATGTTTATGTATTTATGAATAAAGTGTTATTCAGTTCCATGAAATAGACAACTCATATTGATCAATAAGTACGTGACTTATTTATGAGACTCCCTTATGTATGGATCTATTTCTAAATGATCCTCGATCATATGTCATATTGTTGGAACAAATATGATTCTAAGATCGGCATGTTTATTGATTGATGATCATGTCTCATAGATCATGGTATGGAGATACCAAATCAATATACATGGACATATGTGTTAGAGAACACATTGTTGGATAGACCCGCCATGAGACACTATAGGAATTTATGTGCCATTAGTTGGTCTCAGTAGTGTTGGTACAAAGTCCTTAGACCTGAGATCATCATGGATTCCAACATTTGTAGTGGCCTACTTTGGGACTATCAAACGCCTATTCCATAACTGGTAGTTACAAAAGTAGTCTTCTGGTTTAAGTATATGAAACATGTAGTGGGATGTGAATGATCAAGATGGAATTTGCCCTCTCCTTTGGAGAGATATCTCCTCGGCCCTCGAGGTAATGAATTATGGAAGTGCATGGCCATGCCGAGTTGATTGAGGAGTCAATCAATGCATGGATGATAATCCAATACGGTTCGAGTGAATGGTTAAGCTATTGAAGGGATGGCACACATCTTGCCTATAGCTTAATTGGTATCATGAGGCAAAGGGATTTGTGTACACATTACAGTTCAGAGCCGATATTATATTCTTGTATACTACGGTGTCAATATGTGCTGCTAGGCGCCATCAAGTGACAGATCTACTTGTGCTGGACTCGAGCCGACTGCCGCTCGAGTTGGACTCGGGCCGAAACCGAGTATACCTCGAACTCACAGTGGTCGCATGCTTGGCGATAGAACAAG